>OX375803.1:8138166-9338166 GCA_947359425.1 Lagria hirta | reverse complement strand
TTTTATTGAGTGCTTCTGCTAGAAACTGTTGAATATGCTTTCAAAAACTTTCAATTTTTTGCACTTGTAATTTTTTTATTGTAAAATTTCTGTATTTTCGTAAAGCTTTAATGTCGATCTTAACATGCAGTATTTCGTCCACATTGAAGAGGCCGCAAATCTTTTTTTGGCGTTAAAAAAGTAACCGTAAGTAAAAGCAAGTAAGTCTTCGCTTATCCCACAAACTCGTTTTCTTGTTTTCATTTATTGAACTCACTCAATTCTTTGTAGTAAGCGCTCCTGGATTTCTTGTGTAGCAGACTCGATGTGACATCTTTTGCAATTTTTCCAGAAAAAGAACTATTTTTTTTCATTTTCAACATATCAACAATCTTACAAGCAGCGCTTAAACAGTTTGTTGGCAAAATTTTTTCTCAAATAATAAATTTGTTGTGAACAACAACATGGCAACCAAATTATAGACTACTACTAATTTTTGTAGAGATAAAATTTTTAGGTTTTGATAGTTTTTTAAGAACTCTTTTAGAGAGTGTTGGATAAAACTATGTATTGTACTCGTGTTTTAACAGCAAATAAGTCACGCAAGAAAAATTAGACCACTCAAGCAAGCTCTTGTAGCTAGACATTTCTTTCGTGACTTATTTGCCTTATAAGACACTTGTATAATAAATAGCTAACAATACATGATTTATTATTGTTTACTTAATAATAATAAATATAAATATTAAATCGATGTTTAATATTTGAATTAATAAATTTTTTTTTTCAAAGAGATGTATTAATAGACGTAATTACTACACTCTTTCTCATTCAGTAATTCTTTTTTTGATTTTAATTTTTTTAACTTCAATTTTATTTTTTTTTCTAAGAAAAGATATATTAATAGACGTCATTAATGCACTCTTTTTTATTAAGTAACTGTTTTTGTGATTTTAAAGTTTAGGAGATATTTTGATATAGGCAAGTATATAATATAAATATATTGATATAGTACGCATAAAAGAAGGAAAGCACAAAACAATGAGATGAGAATAACTTCATTAAACATTTTAATACATGATTTATTATTGTTTATTTGATAATAATAAATATAAATATTAAATCGTTATTTAATATTTATATTAATAAAAAAAATTTAAAGAGATATATCAAAAGACGTTATTACTACACTCTTCTTCATTAAGTAATTTTTTTTTGGTAATGTAGAGTTTTGAATATGTATTCAAATATCAAAATAGTGATTTTAATAATCAGTAAGTGGTTATTAAATTCATAGCATTATGGGAAAATCCCATTAAGACTAAAACACTAACAGAAAGTATTTTTTTGCTAACCTCTTGTCAATTCCAATTTTTTCTTTTCTAAAAAAAGTATATTAATAGACGTCATTAATGCACTCTTTTTCATTAAGTAACTGTTTTTGTGATTTTAAAGTTTTGAAGATATTTTGATATAGGCAAGTATATAATATAAATATATTGATATAGTACGCATAAAAGAAGGAAAGCACAAAACAATGAGATGAGAATAACTTCATTAAACATTTTAATACATGATTTATTATTGTTTATTTGATAATAATAAATATAAATATTAAATAATTATTTAATATTTAGATTAATAGTTTTTTTTTAAATACATTAATATATGTTATTAGTACACTCTTTTTCATTAATTAATATTTTTTGTTATTGTAGAGTTTTTGAATATGTATTCAAATATCAAAATAGTGATTTTAATAATCAGTAAGTGGTTATTAAATTTATAGCAATATAGAATAATCCCATTAAGACTAAAACACTAACAAAAAGTATTTTTTTGCTGATCTCTTGTCAATTCCAATTTTTTTTTCTAAAAAAAGATATATTAATAGACGTTATTAATGCACTCTTTTTTATTAAGTAACTGTTTTAGTGATTTTTAAGTTTTGTTGAAGATATTGTGATATAGGCAAGTATATAATATAAATATATTGATATAGTACGCATAAAAAGAAGAAAGCATAAAACAATGAAACGAGAATAGCTTTATTAAACATTTTAATACATGATTTATTATTGTTTATTTGATAATAATAATTATAAATATTAAATGATTATTTAATATTCAAATTAATATTATTTTTAAAAAAGATACATTAATATATGTTTTTACTACACTCTTTTTTATTAATTATTTTTTTTTTGTTACTGTAGAGGTTTGAATATGTATTCAAATATCAAAATAGTGATTTTAATAATCAGTAAGTGGTTATTAAATTCATAGCATTATAGAATAATCGCATTAAGACTAAAACACTAACAAAAAGTATTTCTTTGCTGACTTTTTGTCAATTTCAATTTTTTTTCTCAAAAAAGATATATTAATAGACGTCATTAATGCACTCTTTTTTATTAAGTAACTGTTTTTGTGATTTTAAAGTTTTGAAGATATTTTGATATAGGCAAGTATATATAATAAACATATTGATATAGTACGCATAAAAGAAAAAAAGCACAAAATAATGAGATGAGAATAACTTTATTAAACATTTTAATACATGATTTATTATTGTTTATTTGATGAAAATAAATATAAATATTACATGGGTATTTAATATTTATGTTTTTTTTTTTAAAGTAATATATTAATAGACGTCATTACTACACTCTTCTTTATTAAGTAATTTTTTTTGTTAATGTAGAGTTTTGAATATGTATTCAAATATCAAAATAATGATTTTAATAATCAGTAAGTTGTTATTAAATTTATAGCATTATAGAATAATCCCATCAAGACTAAAACACTAACAAAAAGTATTTTTTTGCTGACTTCTTTTCAATTCCAATTTTTTTTTTCTAAAAAAAGGTATATTACAAGACGTTATTAATGCACTCTTTTTCATTAAGCATCTCTTTTTGTGATTTTAAAGTTTTGAAGATATTTTGATATAGGCAAGTATATATAATAAATGTATTGATATAGTACGCATAAAAGAAAAAAAGCACAAAACAATGAGATGAGAATAACTTCATAGAACATTTTAATACATGATTTATTATTGTTTCGTTAATGATAATAAATATAAATATTAAATAATTATTTAATTTTTATATTAATAATTTTTTAAAAGAGATATATTAATAGACGCCATTACTACACTCTTTTTCATTAGGAAATTCTTTTTGTGATTTTAAACTTTTGAATATCAAAATATTGAGTTCATTTGAGATTTTAATTTGAGAAGATTAGGTTATTTAATAATTTACATTAATTGTGTTTGTTCAAATCAATGAATAACATTAAATTTAAATCAATTTTCCAATCACATATTTATTAATTTCCATTGGAGCATTAAATGCGATAGCCAATTCAAAAATCTTTTATTTTAAGTCGGTAATATTCAACATGGCGATATCAAACCGAATGTATTGTTTGCATATTTGTCCTTTCTACCCACAGCACGCAAAGCTGCAGAAATTCTGCATGACAAAATTCAAAAAAAAAAACAAAAACAAAAAAAAATCGACAACATTCTTGAATGTGAGTATTTGCTTTTTATCTGTTGGACCCAGCAAAAGTCTTTAGCTTCAGAGATTTTCAAATCACATAAACCGTTGTGTGATCTTGTCATAGAACGAGTGTATCTTCTGATAAGGGTCCTATGTTCACAGAAACAAAACAAAAAGGAAATTTAATTATATTTCGCTGCGGTGGCGTGGCAAAGGTAAGTAAAGATTATAATTCGAAAGCATAATTAAAATTGAATTTGTTTGAATAAAGTTCTAAATTGAGGCAAATTTTTTTAAATGGCAGGTAAAACATAATTTTTTTATACTGTTGGCACTCGAAGAAAAAAAATTATTATAACAGGTGTCCCAACATTGATTGTCACTTTATTTTTCAAAATAGTAGTATTTATGCATTTTACCATCGCTAGAATCTAATCCTATAGAGTAAGACCCATAGTAAACATAATTTAGGCAAGCCATGAAAATCACGGCATTCATTTGTTTTTTTAAAGTAACTTAGCCAGAGACAAAAGTCAGTTGACTACTGCTGGTTTGACAGTGACAGGTAAAAATAGTATAAGTTTTTTTTAATGAGAATAATAATTTTACAGCTTTGCTCTAAAACAAATTTTAAATTAAAAAAATTTTGACGTTTATCATTATTTTAATTTTTAGCTTGACTTAAAGTAAAGTTATGAAAACAAATGAATTCCATGGCTTGCTCAAATTATGTTGCAGAATCCGATGCGGTCGCAAAAAATCCTATATTTATGAGAGACCTGTAGGACTAACACTCAAGATAGGTATAGTATTGTGCTTTTATAAAAAAAAACATAATTTAAGTCAAGTCAAGCCATGGAAATCATAGAACTAAATGTTTTAAAATGGCAGTTGAAACCTAATTTTTTTATACTTTGGGCACTCGAAGAAAAAAATTTTAATTATATCAGGTGTCCCAAGATTGATTGTTACCCGATTTCTAGAGATTATTTTTTATAATGTAGACTAATACCTATACCATAAATATAGGTGTAGTAAACATAATTTAGGCAAGCCATGAAATTATTTAATGAATAATGCATTTGTTTTTATAATGTAACTTAGCCACAGTCAAAAGTCAGTTGACTAGTACTGATTTGACAGTGACAAATAAAATATAAATTCTTATTTCAATTATTTGATTGCTTTGAATTTTTTGGCACTATAAACTATTAACACAGTTTTACCAAGAAACTTTAAAGTTTGCGAATAAAATAATAGCGAATGTTATAATAAACGTAAAATTTTTATTTAAATTTATGCCAATATACATTTGAACGCATAGCGGTTAAAAATAATTTTATTAAAAAATTCAACAAAAAACGACCCAAAAAAGCAAAAAATAATTAAATTTAAAAAAAAAAAAGTCTGTTATTATTCAAAATCAAGCAAAGAAAATAAGATTGTTGGATTAAAAGCACTCAGAGGATAAAATTCGGAGCAAATAATTAAATTTTTTAGATGAAAACGTAATTAAAAAAGCAACAGGCGATTTAGAATTTGATATATTTCGAAAAAAAAACAAGCATTTTAAGATACATACCTAATAACTAAAATCATAAAAATAATAAATAAATTGTAAATAAAGTTATAAATAAACCAAAATTTAATGCACAACGCTTTGAACAAATAAACAAAAATTGAAATTTAAACATTTAAAACATTTTCAACACAAAATTTGAATTATTTTTAATAATATTCAATACAAAATTTAAATTATTTTCGATAATTTTCAATTTAAAAATATTTAAACGTCTTTAAAATATTTTATTAACTGTTAAAAAAATCTCAGAATTTTTTAAAAAAATTTTAAAATTTATTAAAAATATAAATTAAACCTTAAAAAATTATTAAAAATGCTTAAAACAATTTTTAAAGACGTTTAAATATTTGTAAACTGACAATAATTCAAATTTTGTGTTGAAAATGTTTTAAACCATTTCAAAGCATTCAAATAATCTTTTTAAGCAGTTTTTAGTAAACCATTTGTACTTTTAAAATTTTTTAAAGGTATTATTAAATTTTAAAAATTAAATATAAAAAGTTTAATAAAATTTTTTAAAAAATATTAAAATATTTTTAAAAAATTTTAAAAAGCTTTTAAAACTTATTGAAAATATAAATTAAACTTTAAAGAATTATTAAAAACGCTTAAAACTATTTTTATTAAACTTTGTATTTCATTTTTAAAATTAAAAAAATTGTTTAAAAATTATAAAATACAATTAAATTACTAAAAAATAATTTGAAAGATTATCGAAATGCTTTGAAATGGTTTAAAACATTTTCAATACAAAATTTAAATTATTTTCGATAATTTTCAATTTAAAAATATTTAAACGTCTTTAAAAATAGTTTTAAGCATTTTTAATAATTTTTTATGGTTTAATTTATATTTTTAACAAGTTTTAAAAGCTTTTTAAAATTTTTTAAAAATTTTTTAATATCTTTTAAGAAATTTAATTAAACTTTTCATATTTAATTTTTAAAATTAAATAAAACTTTTAAAAATTTTTAAAAGTACAAATGATTTACTAAAAACTGCTTAAAAAGATTATTTAAATGCTTTGAAATGGTGTAAAACGTTTTCAACACAAAATTTGAATTATTGTCAATTTAAAAATATTTAAACATCTTTAAAAATTGTTTTAAGCATTTTTAATAATTTTTTAAGGTTTAATTTATATTTTTATTAAGTTTTAAAAGTTTTTTAAGAAATTCTGAAAATTTTTTAACAGTTTTTAAAAAATTTTATTGAACTTTGTATTTCATTTTTAAAATTAAAAAATTTGTTTAAAAATTATCAAAAATACAATTAAATTACTAAAAAATAATTTAAAAGATTATCGAAATGCTTTGAAATGGTTTAAAACATTTTTAATACTAAATTAAAGTTATTTTCGATAATTTTCAATTTAAAAATATTTAAACGTCTTTAAAAATAGTTCTAAGCATTTTTATTAATTTTTTAAGGTTTAATTTATATTTTTATTAAGTTTTGAAAACTTTTTAAAATTTTTTAAAAATGTTTCAATATCTTTTAAATAACTTCATTAAACTTTTATATTTAATTTTTAAAATTTATAAATGTATCTGGAATTTATCGTATAGATGGTAATAACTGTTTTATGTGGCAAAAACGTAAAACAGCTCCATATACAAAAAAATATATTAGCTCACTTAAAATACGGCAGATTGAACAAGTCGGCTATAGACCAGCACGTTTTCATAATTACATTAGTATTATTAGCTTAAAGTTCGTCAAACAAATAAAAAATTATTAAAAGCAAATGCTCTTAACACAGATAACAGTTCTCTTTTCAGCTCCTAGGTCGGATTATTAATAGAAAACTACAAAAATTATATAAACCACGTAAAATTAAGCCAATAATAATTCAGTTTCATTCATCTGTTGCTGGTGGTCAAAAAAGCTATTAAAATTTAATAATAAAACGTTTTGGCTAGTGGTAAAACTGTGCTATTATTTTTATTAAAAACATTTTTCTTTTGCTTACAGTTTTCGGCTCAGATTTATAACAGGTGTTTTTTAAATTTGGCGTCGTGGTCGGCCATGCCTATGAGTTTGCTGACTTTTTGTCAATTTAAATTTTTTTTTTCTAAAAAAAAGATATATTAATAGACGGTATTAGTGCACTCTTTTTTATTAAGTAACTGCTTTTGTGATTTTAAAGATATATAATATAAATATATTGATATAGTACGCATAAAAGAAGGAAAGCACAAAACAATAAGATGAGAATGATACATGATTTGTTATTGTTTATTTAATAATAATAAATATAAATACTGAATGGTTTTTTAATATTTATAATAATAATTTCTTTGCGAGAGAGAAATATACATCATTACTACACTCTTTTTCATTAAGTAACCTTTTTGGCTAGTGGTAAAACTGTGCTATTATACTTATTGAAAACATTTTTCTTATGCTTACAGTTTTCTGCTCAGATTTATAACGGGTGTTTTTTAAATTTGGCGTCGTGGTCGGCCATGCCTATAAGTTTGTGTGAACAGGAACAGACCATAATTCTTAAAACATTTTTTTTAAATCTCAAAACAATTACTAAATTTCTCATTTTTTTAGTTTTTGGTTTAAAATAGTTGTCTCACAAGAACAGAATTTTTTTTGGTAAAATCTTGCTTTTGTAACGGCTTCCAAGTTGATGGTGAATCCTACATTATTAGATCTTTTTTTTTAATGGAACATTGACTGCTGTAAGATACCAAAAGGAGATTTGACAGTCATTTTTTAAGCAGCTTTATGACAATGAAATTGTGGACGAGTACTTTCAGCAAGACGGTGCCACTCTACACACCACTTACAAGGTCTTGAATCTAATACAAAAATTTTTATCATCCGAAATGCAGCCATAACTTACTCTTTAAGATAGGAAAACCTCACTCTATTTGACTTCTTTTTGTAGCTTTATTTAAAAGACTTGATTTTCCAGCAAAGCTTAAATAACTTAGATGAGTTGCGTCAGGTTAGTTTAAGGAGTCTTATTAAATTTTTTTTCTGCTGTTGTTATAACACTACAAGTGTTTTTAACCTAATCTCAACAACAGCTTGAACTATCGATTCATTAAATTAAAAGTGAGGTTAAATTAGGCTCAGATGTCAAATTAATAACTGTCACTTTGATTCGATGGTAAAAGTACGTTCACAGTTCAAAGTTAAACATTTATGACAAGCTTTGACACCAAATTTAAAAAAACACTTTAAAAAGTTTAAAAAGATACTTAAAAAAATTGGTTTATCAAATTTTAGAATTAATTAGCTGCCTGTCGCTACGCTAACTGCAAGCTACGTTTATTATCAAAAAGAAATTCTAACAAAAGACGACCCTTTATTATTTTTTTTCAGTATATAAAAGAATCTTTTGAAACTTAGTAAGAACTTTCCTTTACAAAGCTTGCTCATTCCTAAACTGCCAATAAGTATCTTTACACTTAAGTTAAGCTGTTAAAGCTAATGATTAATTAAGATAAGACTTTTAGATTTAAATTACTCATCAAAACTAATTCCCGACACGTGTCCAATTACAAATTAAATAACAGTTTCGCCGTTTAATTTCAACTTTAAATTGAGATTCTGTTAAGTTAATTTCAACATTCTAAATATAGCAACTGCGTGAAGCTATATTTAGATATATTCCAAAGACGAGAATAATTGTGATTACTTACGCCATTCTAAAACTTTTTTTTTAAACTTTATAACTCAGATGATTGACTATTTTCAAGCTTATCAAGTTTTTATGTTACATAGAGATGTACAGAGTAGTACAATATGGTCGAAACATTGTTATGTTTAAGTTGTGTCGAACGTTTCCTGGTATAGCCGTTTGTTTAACTTTGTTACTTTTGAGTGTCCAACCCGCACATTAAAATAACGACGATAAGCACGTTGAGTTAAAACAATAAACCGCTCACTTAGAAAATAAGCTTAACAATTCACGTTTTTCAAGTGTGTACTGTTTATTGTAAATTTCTCAAGTATTCTTTACAAAATACTGAAAAATACATATTATGAAGTTATACTTCTTCAATAATTTTGAGCCACTTTGTATCACAACACTATTAGAAATGCTACAAAGAAAAAGAACAAGAATAGAAAATAATAGTGCCAATACATAAAAAAAAAAGCTAATGAGAAAAATAGCGAGAAATAAGTCTATTAAACATAATGGTAGAATGTGTAAGCGATGTGTTGCAAAAAAGATAAAAAAAAGAAGTAAAGAGAGTGGGAGGATTACCAGACTGACAGGCGGGATTTGAAGATAAACCTAGGCCAATAGATAACAAATATATTTTAAATGCGCTAACTAATAATAAGATAGAAAAGAAATAAGATAAGATAAGATAAGATAAGATAAAAAAAAAAAGAAAAGAGCGTATGTGAGGTGTTTGTGGATTTAAAAGCAACGTTTGATAGGGTAGATAGATAAAAATAAGTTACGGGAGTGCATAAAAAAGAAGAGAATAGTGAAAACAGTAATAAAGAAAATAAAAAAATATACTAAGAAACAAAGAGCAGAGTGAGAGTAAATAAAAAAGAAACAGAATGGCTGTGAACAAAGCGGGCTTTTAAGCCCGCTACTGTTTACAATTTATATGGAAGATTAAGTAGACTCTAGGTTATATAGTGGAAGGAAAAAAGAGAAAAATAAAAATAGAAACAGGAAAAAGAACGGAAAAGTTTGAAGATAAAATAAGAGATAGAAGAGGGTGTGAGATACTAAATGAGCGCTGGAAAGTGATAAACAGAAAAGAAAACAAGGGAATAAAAATAGAGAGAAAGGAATAGTGTGAAAAAAAAATATCTCTGAGAATAAAAGAGTAACGAGACAGTGAATAAATAGAGAAATAAAAGATAGATATAGAGGAATAGAGAAACAAGAAAGGTAGGTAGAAATTAGAGAGTACTAAGCTATCTAAAAAGAGAAATTAAGCGATAGAGAGCAAGATTCAGTTATAACTCGTTTGTAATAACACTACAAGTGCTTTTAATTTAATCTCATTAACGTGTTGAACTATAGATTCATAAAATTAAAAGTGAGGTTATATTAGGTGCAAATGTCAAATTAATAGCTGTCACTTTGATTCGATGGTAAAGGTACGTTCACAGATCAAAGTTAAACAATCATGGCAAGCTTCGACGCCAAATTTAAAATAACACCTCTATTTTCAACGCCTTCTCTAATCTGAAAATGGTGTTCTCATGTTTTCTGACAAAAACAACGTAAAACCTGCATTGATAAATTTAAAGTATTTTTTTTATAAAAGTGAGCTGAATTTTGTTTATTAAAAACCCGTTAAGCAAGAAATAAAAATAATTGCATGACTGGAAATTATCTATTTCTCACACCAAAAACTAAAAATTTTTGAAAACTAGACATTTGGCTTACAAAGTGTACTAGATCTGTGCATTAAATTTGTGTTTGATCCAGCATTTAACAAGAGTAAACACAAAACCCTATTTTGTAGCTGTCGCCCAGCCGTAAATAATTGGGACAAAGAAAAATCAATGCATTTCGACAATAGAATCTTTTTTAAGCTGCTTCAGTTAATTCTGTTACTACCGAACAGTTTAAACAAGTAGAGCTTTTTTATTCTCAAAAAGATATACAATGCAGCATTTTGTTCTCATGAATTCAGTTTACGGTATTTATATCTTCATTAACACACTTTTACCACCTGCTAAAAAGCTTTTCATTTAATATTAAGAGATTTTTTGTTGATTTTAATTCATACTTTGATTATGACTACAAGGTAGTCGACAGAGCTTTTCAAATTTAATAAAAAAGTTTTTGGCAATTGGTTAAACTGTGCTAATGGTTTATAGTGCTAAGGATTCTAAGAAATTAATTATTCTAATTTTTTAAGAATAACAGTTTTCTCAATGATCATAAATTCTATACAAGATGAAAAATTACAGAGAAATAATACAGGTACAGTGTGTATAATTATTAAAATTAATCAAGCGTGGCTGTGGGAAATAGAACGATTGTCTTGGCTTGATGCAGCTATTTTATTACGCGGTAAGTGCCGGTAAGCTGAGCTGGTATTGCAGGCGTCTATTCAGAACTGACATTGACATTTTAGAGCACAGTGCCATGCACTAATGCCATATTTGTGCCATTTTCTAAATGTAAAATAAATTTTTAATTATTTAAAAAAACCAAAATTTTTCAAACGAGATAAAAATATGTATTTTTTATTTTACAGCGCTCAAAAACAATAACGCAAACTAATTAAATTATCATATTCAAGTTATTATTGTTTAAAAACTTACAGTTTTATCTATTAAAAGTTTCTTTTTTTTGTTTTAAATTAGAAGAAAAAAAAACAAGTTTAAATGATAATACAAATAGTCTTTGTGAAAAAAAATGTTTAAAAAGTTTTTTGACTGATGATTCTTTCTTTAGTAAAAAGCTCGATGCCTTCTATGTGGTCAAATATAAATTTGATTAAGATCTATATAATTAGATTATAAGTTATTTTTATTAATGTTTTTTTTGTTTATTTTCGACAATTATTTCAATTTAATTAAATAGGAATTAGTTTATTTATTTAATTAATTCAAACAAATTAAACCAAAAGCAATTTAAATAAATTATTTATATAAAAGAGTAATAATTAATTTGATTAATTTAGAAATTAATTTGTTTAATTATCAAAAAACTATTTTAGATAATTTTGTCTCTGCTTGAATTTTTATTTTTTCCAAATTGTTGCTGAACGTTTTTACATATTTTTCTCTAGTCGTCTTGCACTACCTAACATACTTCATTTTGTTTTGTTATTTATTTTTGTTGTTATCAGCGGCAGAAAGTTTTACTCTTTTTTTTGCTGTACTTTTTCTATTTCAAAAATTTCTACATTTTCTTACGATCACATATTTTATATGTCAGATTTTCTTCTTTTACATTTTTAATATTACCATTTATTTTTTTTTATTATATTTGTCAAATTTTTCTTTATGTTTATTATTGTGTTTTTTTTCTTTATTTATTATTTTTTCAATTTTTTAGTCGATTGTAGAAAAGAAGAGGTTTTCAATTCGATTGTATTTTTTTATGTCAAAATTCAAAAATTCTAACAAGATTTTTTGTTTTTAAATAATTTTTTTTAGTTAAAAAGTCTCACAAACATTTGTTATTAATGCTTATTTTGACATATTTATATACAATTAATTATAAAAACTTGTGAGAAATAAATAAAAATTATTTCAATATTTAATCATTAGTTTATTTATTTAATTAGTTAAAACCAATCAAAAAAAAACACTTTCAATCAAATAAATAAATAAAATAATAATTAATAATATTGAACACGGTTTTTTCAAAATTTTAAATTTGTTTGATTATAGAATTGACATTTTAGGCTTTTACCTAATACCTAATGCTCCGGTTTATTTAAAAAAAAAACAAGAGAAACAAACCAAATAAATGTTAAAAATAAATATAATTCTAAAAAAAATATTAATAAATAATGTCAAACGACACAAGAAAAGAAAAAAATAATTTAAAAATAGAGAGAAAAATAAAAGACGATGATCTAAATAAGACCAAAAATATAGTTCCTGTTAAAATTATTTTTTAGTTTTTTCTGGTCCCAGATAAATTTGATAAAGATGATTTAAATAGTATTTTTTAAGTTATTCTTATTAATGTTTTCTTTGACATTTTGACAATTGATTAAAAAAATTAGTGAGAAATTGAAAAAAATACTAATATAATTAATCAAATTAAAACAAAAAAAAATTGAATTCATAAAATAAATAAAATAATAATTAATCATATTGAAGTCGACTTTTTCCGATTCTTTAATTTGCTTAATGATAGAATTTACATTTTAGACTTACCTGATATACCTACCTAGTTTATATTTTTAAAAAAATTATAAAAACAATCCAAATAAATGTTAAAACTAAATAAAAAACTAAAAAAAAAATTATAAAATAATGTCAATAAACAACAGATGCAATAAACAAAAGTAATAAAAAATTTAAGACAATCTAAATTAGGCCTAAAACATAGTATTTCTAAAAATTATTTTTAGTTTTGGTTTTATAAATTTGATCAAAAAATAGTAGTTTTCAAGTTATTCTTATTAATGCTTTTTTTGACATATATTTTTGACACTTTTAATTGATTATAAAAATTTGTAAAAAAAAACAAAGTTTATTTCAATATAATTAAAAAATTGTAATTTATTTTTAACCGATTTCAAAAAATCTAAATTTGATCAAGATCTGACCAGTAGTTTTTAAATTATTTTTATTAATTTTTTTTTTTGACATATATTTTTGACACTTTAATGGATTATAAAAATTTGTAAAAAATTGTAAAAAACTCAATTAAATCTATTAAATTTTATTTCTTTTATTTAATTAATTGAATCAAATTAAACAAAAAGCAACTTAAATCAATTGAATAAATAAAATAATCATTAATCATGATAAAGTCAGTTTTTTTTTAAATTTTTTATTTGCCGAATGATAGAATTTACATTTTAGACTTACCTGATTTACCTACCTGCTTTATATTTTTTAAAAAATTATAAAAACAATCCAAATAAATGTTAAAATTAAATAAAAAACTAAAAAAAAATTAAAAAATAATGTCAATAAACAGCAGATGCAATAAACAAAAATAATACATAATTTAAGACAATCTAAATTAGGCCTAAAACATAGTATTTCTAAAAATTATTTTTAGTTTTGGTTCTATAAATTTGATCAAAAAATTGTAGTTTTCAAGTTCTTCTTATCAATGCTTTTTTTGACATATTTTTTTGACACTTTTAATTGATTATGAAAATATGTGAAAAAAAACAAAGTTTATTTCAATATAATTAAACAATTGTAATTTATTTTTAACCGACTTCAAAAAATTTAAATTTAATCAAGATCTGACCAGTAGCTTTTAAATTATTTTTATTAATTTTTTTTTGACATATATTTTTGATACTTTTATTGATTATAAAAATTTGTAAAAAATTGTAAAAAATTCAATTAAATCTATTAAAAATTAGTCCATTTTTTTAATTAATTTAATCAAATTAAACAAAAAGCAACTTAAATCAATTGAATAAATAAAATAATCATTAATCATGATAAAGTCAGTTTTTTTTTAATTTTTTTATTTGCCTAATGATAGAATTTACATTTTAGACTTACCTGATTTACCTACCTGCTTTATATTTTTTAAAAAATTATAAAAACAATCTAAATAAATGTTAAAACTAAATAAAAAACTAAAAAAAAAATTAAAAAATAATGTCAATAAACAGCAGATGCAATAAACAAAAATAATAAAAAATTTAAGACAATCTAAATTAGGCCTAAAACATAGTATTTCTAAAAATTATTTTTAGTTTTGGTTTTATAAATTTGATCAAAAAATTGTAGTTTTCAAGTTCTTCTTATCAATGCTTTTTTTGACATATTTTTTTGACACTTTTAATTGATTATGAAAATATGTGAAAAAAAACAAAGTTTATTTCAATATAATTAAACAATTGTAATTTATTTTTAACCGACTTCAAAAAATTTAAATTTAATCAAGATCTGACCAGTAGCTTTTAAATTATTTTTATTAATTTTTTTTTGACATATATTTTTGATACTTTTATTGATTATAAAAATTTGTAAAAAATTGTAAAAAATTCAATTAAATCTATTAAAAATTAGTCCATTTTTTTAATTAATTTAATCAAATTAAACAAAAAGCAACTTAAATCAATTGAATAAATAAAATAATCATTAATCATGATAAAGTCAGTTTTTTTTTAATTTTTTTATTTGCCTAATGATAGAATTTACATTTTAGACTTACCTGATTTACCTACCTGCTTTATATTTTTTAAAAAATTATAAAAACAATCTAAATAAATGTTAAAACTAAATAAAAAACTAAAAAAAAAATTAAAAAATAATGTCAATAAACAGCAGATGCAATAAACAAAAATAATAAAAAATTTAAGACAATCTAAATTAGGCCTAAAACATAGTATTTCTAAAAATTATTTTTAGTTTTGGTTTTATAAATTTGATCAAAAAATTGTAGTTTTCAAGTTCTTCTTATCAATGCTTTTTTTGACATATTTTTTTGACACTTTTAATTGATTATGAAAATATGTGAAAAAAAACAAAGTTTATTTCAATATAATTAAACAATTGTAATTTATTTTTAACCGACTTCAAAAAATTTAAATTTAATCAAGATCTGACCAGTAGCTTTTAAATTATTTTTATTAATTTTTTTTTTGACATATATTTTTGACACTTTAATTGATTATAAAAATTTGTAAAAAATTGTAAAAAATTCAATTAAATCTGTTAAAAATTAGTCCATTTATTTAATTAATTTAATCAAATTAAACAAAAAGCAACTTAAATCAATTGAATAAATAAAATAATCATTAATCATGTTGAAGTCAGTTTTTTTTTAATTATTTTATTAATTTTTAATTAATTGTCTTGCACTACGTTATATTGACCGTTTCCAATTAGAAAAAAACAAGCTAAACTGATTATTTTGAAAAAAAATTTAGAAAGTTTTTAAAAAAATGTATTTTTTTCTTGTACAAAAAAAAACCTTTTATCCCATACAAGAGAAATCAATCGAAAAGCCCCAAGATATTTTTTTTTTAATAAAAATAGAAATTATTTACCACAAGCATCGAATCACAATTTTCCACTGCTCACAAAAATGCACTCACTGCGTGACGTCACATAACAACACCCGTGGAGAACTGAGGAGTATAACCTGTAGCTCCGTTGGAGGGCTGGTGGCAACCCCAACGTGCGTCGATACGCATCTGACCAGCATTCTCTCCTGAAAATGAGAGACACGGGGCTCACTTTACTACAATTCGAACAATTGCGATTTGACGAGTTGATTCTGGTTTTATTGTTTTTATTGTAGGGATATATTGTTTTAGGATAGATTGCCTGAAAATAGACAGGCAATGTTCTCTCCCTTTCTAGCAATAGAACAGCTAAATCAAGTTTTGTTTTTAAACAAAATTTTTTTCAACTCAATTACGAAGAAAAATAGTTTTAGTCTTTAGCTTTGCGTTTGCTAAATCTTTATTTTTGAAGTCAAGACTACTTTTTTCAAATACATTTGGCGGATGCGCCAGAGAACTGTTTAGTCTGGAAACATTAAAGATTTAAGAGGAACAAGGCTACAATGGTAAGAAATATGTACAGTTCAAAGTAGCTGAGTAATACTCTAAATAGGAAACGATCCTAATGACTCTGGTTTCGAATGTCACACTATCTGATGAACTAGTAATAAAATTTATTTTCGGATATATCTCATATAATCAAATAATGGTTTTTCCACAGAATATCTGTTCTCAATACGATGTACAAGGTGTATGCAATCTGTGTGGCTAAAAAATTTAAAAAAAAGTTGGAGAGAGTGGGAGGATTACCAGACTGGCACACTGGATTTAGAGAAGAAAGAAGTCCGATAGACAATGTCTATATTTTAAAAACAGTAGTAGAGAATGAGATAAAAGAGAAAAAAGGAAGAATATGTAAAGTATTTGTAGATTTAAAAGCAGCGTTTGACAGAGCGAACACAGAGACATACATAAAAAAAAAATTTGAAGAAAGTAAAACAAAGATAAAAGAGTTTAGTAAGGAAAAAGGAAAAAAATAGAATAAAAATAGAGTGAAAAAGATATAGAACAAATAAAAGAATGTATTTGGGATTTATGTTTGAATAAAGAAATAGATGTAAAGCGCAGGTGAGAGAACTAGTGAAAAATAGGAAACAAATGAGTGCGAGAGAATGGAGCATGGCAGAGAGAAATTTTGGAGGAAAATATGGAGTAGGTATGACAATGCTTGATACATGGTTAAAAGTGTAATGACGTTTAGAGCCCAAATTTAGAGATGGAAAGAATGAGAGAAAATAGAAAAATTGCATGAATAGATGTTGGGTTTAAGTAGAGAGATTCCAGGATATATAGTGAAAAAGGAAGAAAAGAGAAAAAAATTAAGAATATGCAGGAAAAACAACCGCAAAGTTTGAAAATAAGATGAAAGATAGAAAAAGGTGCAAGATATTGAAAAACAATTGGAAAGTGTTCAGTAGAAAATCAGAGAAAGAAATGGAAAAAGAAAGAAAGAGATATAACAAAAGAAATAGGTTCAGCGTAGAGAACATTAAGATAAAAAGAGAAGCAAGTCAATAGGTGCATGGAGAATTTAAAGGAATAGACAAGCAAGAAAAAAGAGGAGAAATTAGATAGAGAGCAGTTATAATAATGGATATATGAATCAGATTACAAAAGAGTTTCTGGGAGATGTAAAGAGAGAAAACAAAAAAGAGGAAAAGATGATAGCAAGATTTAGATGTGAGAATGAAGAAAGAGACAACAGATTTTAGATAAAAAAAAATTAAAGAGAATGCAGAATGGGTGGAAGAGAGAGAGAAACATTGAAGCACATAATAAAAAAATGCATAAAAGTAAAAAGAAGTATGTTAGCAAGAGAGAATGTAACGAAAGGAAAGAAAAAAGAAATAGAATGAATAAAAATGATAATGAAAGAGAGAAACAGATTAAATCAGCAGGTGAACAAGGAATAAATAAAAAGAAGAGATGATGGAAACAAGTTAAATAAAAAAAAAATAAAAAAGTATATAAAATAGATGTAAACCATTGAAGCACATAATAAAAAAATGCATAAAAGTAAAAGAAGTATGTTAGCGAGAGAGAGTGTAACGAAAAAAAAAGAAAGAAGAAATAGAATAAATAAAAATGATAATGAAAGAAAGAAACAGATTAAATCCGCGAATGAACAAGGAATAAATAAAAAGAAGAGATGACGAAAACAGAGTAAATAAAAAAAAACAAAAAAGTATATAAAACAGATGTAAAATATAAAAGAAAGACAAAAACTAATCAAAAAAGATAAGCAAAAAGGAAAAAAGAGATGAAAAAACGTAAAAGAGAAAAAAATAATAAGCAAAAAAAAGAAAATACTTATTTTATACTTTATTTACTTATGTACAACACGGTATAGTGAGCAAATAAACATAAATTTTATAAAGTTTGTGTTAAAATTAACATTTTTCAAGTTTAAAATATATATAATAATATCTAGCTTCTGTGTCGCTCCGTTAAAGACGGAGGGCGTTCGTGTTGATACATCAAATATATATATATATATATATATATATATATATATATATATAATAATTTAGAGCTTTTTGGCAAGTTTTTTTGTCATACAAAGATTATTTTTGTATACAATGTGAATTCTTTTCTATTTCAATTTTATTCATGCATGTTTGTTTTGTTTTTGTACATCTGATTTTGTTCCTGACATTATATTATATAATTACTATTTTTGTTTATAAATGTTGCTTAGTTTTTTTTTATAATTTACTTGCTTGTTTTTCTACGTTTTTTTTATTTATATTAAAACATTTTTTGCTTTATAATGTGTATTCGATATTTTTTTAGTATCTTAGAGTTCTAATTTTCTTTAGTTTTTATTAGAAAAATTATAATTATTATATAGCTCTACGTTTTGACACACTTTTACCACTTGTCAAAAATTGTTTTATATTTAATTTTAAGAGTTTTTTCGATTTCCATAATTCACATGATTTATTAAAAACCGTTTAATTTTTTTTTTAAACTTAGTAATAGCTTAATATAACATGGTCATTATGCACATAAAAATTGTTTGTAAAAATTATAGCAAACAAAATTATAAATCAGTAAATTAAATGCTTTGTATAGTTAGTTAAAAATATTTGTATATTTGAGCCACAAAAAACTCAAAAAAGTAGCTGCCATGGACCATTAAAGAAATTAGAGAAGAGATTAGAAGAAACGAAAAGAGATTAGATCCAAACCAGCAAAAATGTGTAATTTGCAAATAGAAACAATTAGATTGCATTCTCAACAACTAGAAATAAATAAGATTTTTGTTTAAAATAGAGGACTATCAAAATATTATATTAATTTACAAATAAATAAAAAAAAATTTGCATTTGGTACCGTGAGAAGAATTTCAACACCTAATGTTCATCTTCGGCCACAGCCATAAAAAAAATTTCTAAGAAATGGGACACGACCCCCAAACAGCGAAGGGTAAAAGTTCTATTTTTTATGGTCTTCTTTCCGGAATTTGTTCAAATAAAACGAAGAATTTTACAGATAAACAGATTTTAAAATCAAATTTGCTTATCCTGTTTTTTTTCTTTTGTATTTTTTTATTTTCTTGTATTTTTATTTTCAAATTAATTAAAATTTTTAAAAAAAATTCTAGCAGCGGCATTTTTTCTGTAATAAAAAAATCGGGGCGCCAAATTCAACTTAAAGCCATGAGAACAAGCGCGAAAAGTAAAATCAATCTTCGAGCCAAGAAAAAGCAGAAAACTTTCTATCTTAGAAACCAAACATAATATTGTTTTGCGTATTTTGCTTGATGCAAGCTTAGCAGCCTAGCCGCTTGAGCTCTAATTTGTAACTTACGTAAATCAGTACCTCACTGCATACTATTTTCATTAACAACCTATCGAGTTTGGCAGCCTAGCCGCTTAATCTTAGAACCCCTGTTAATTTGCACAGTATATTAGAGTTGTATTGTTTTGCTTATTTTGCCTAGTACGAGTTTAGCAGCCTAGCCGCTTAAGCTCTATTATGTAACTTAAGTAAACCAATATCCTACTGTATGCTGTTTTTATCAACAACCTCTCAAGCCTTGCAGTTTGAGCTCAAAACCCTTGTTGATCTTATTGGTATTGTCTTGCGTATTTTGTCTTATACAAGCTTAATAGCATAGACGCTTAAGCTCTAATAGGTAAGCTCAGTAAAGTATCTTGTTTTTATCAAAAACCTCCAAGCTTAATAGCCTAGCCACTTGACCTTAGAACCCCTGCTAATTTGCACAGTATATTAGAGTTGTTTTTTAGTTTTCTTTCCCTAGTACGAGCTTAGCAGCCTAGCCGCTTAAGCGCTATTCTGTAACTTAAGTAAACCAATATCCTACTGTATGCTGTTCTTATCAACAACCTCTCGAGCTTACCAGCCTTGCCTCTTAAGCTCAAAACCCTTGTTGATCTTGTTGATATTGTCTTGCGTATTTTGCCTGGTACGAGCTTCGTAGCCGAGCCACTCAAGCTAATAGGTAAGTTAAGTAAAGTGAAGTATCTGGTTTTTATCAACAACCTCTGAGCTTAGCAACCTAGCCGCTTAAGCTTAAAACCCCGATTAATTTGCCCGGTATATTAGAGTTGTATTCTTTTGCTTACTTTGCTTAGTACGAGCTTAGCAACCTAGCCGCTTAAGCTCTATTATGTAACATAAGTAAACTAATATCCTACTGTATGCTGGTTTTATCAGCAACCTCTCGAGCTTAGCAACCTAGCCGCTTGAGCTCAATTTTGTAATTTATGTAATTTAGTATTTTTTAGTCTAGTGTTTCCATCAACAACTTCTCGAGTTTAGCAGCCTAGCCGTTTGAGCTTAAGACCACTGTTATTTAGAACATTTTTTTTCCGTTGGAGTTAAGCTATGGAAATTTTGGAGAACTATCAATTTTCTCAAAACCAAACTGATAGAGCCGTTACAGTAAGCCCGGCTAAAATCCGCATTCCAAGTTATGAAATCCCTGAAGACATGTCAGAGACCGATATTTTCTTAAACCAAAATTAATGGAGCTGCTGCACCAGGTCGAGCCAAAACTCAAATTCTAAGCAATGGAAGTCTTAGAGAAACGTTAGTCTTTCTCTAAACAAAACTTATAGTACCGCTGCAGGTTAGACGATGACTGTTTATATATTTTAAGGTCTAAAATCAAAGATATTTTTATTTAATTTTATAAAATTACTAGCTGACCCGGCGAACTTTGTACCGCTTTAGCGTAAATTTGATGCACTACTTTATTTTGTATAGCTGACCTATCTTATTTATGCGTACCTATTCAATTTGAACGGGAATCTATAATATCCTCCATATAAAAATGATTACCTATTTTCTTGGTCTCGTCATACCCGAGAAGGACTTTACTAATTTTATTAAATATTGCCCCCCCAGTGCCCCCTCTACCCCGCCCGCCGCGATGCCCGTCGCGCTTTTTAGACTGCATCGCAAACAACGGCCACGGCGCTATGGCGGTTTTGTTTACTGTTTGAATTTTTTAATTCGTAATATCTTTTGAATGGAAAGTCCAATTTAAATAATTTAAAAACTATTTAATAGGTATTTAAATGGTCTTGACCATAAAATAGATTATTTGGATAGGGATTAATATAAACACATAAGAAGCATGGTCTGAATTTGGTTAGCATTTTCATTAATGTTTAAAATGAAAAAAGTTGTTGTAGTGACATAAATACAATAGTTGGACATATGCTACCGGGGACATTATGATGTTCTTCAATATTGTTTTACATTATTTTGTTCTATCGCTAATAGTTTCGGCAGCGCATTCGACGAAAGTCATTTTAAGACTCATTTTTCTACACCTTCGGTTACATTGTTCAAATTTTACCAAGGATCCCTAATTTTTTTTAAAATAAAATGTAGCCTATGTCAAATAAGAAGAATGTAGCATTCTATTGGTGAAAGAATTTTTTAAATCGGCCCAGTACTTTTTGAGTCCATTTATTACAAACAAACAAATCTTTCCTCTTTATAATATTAGTGTAAATTAGCATTATTGGATCATGCTAAATCAAATTTTTTTTAATATTTTTATCTGATTCTGAATCTGAATATTTCTAATTGTTGATTTAATCAATAATAATGTAACTTTTGTTTTGAAGTATGTTCGAATTACTTTCAGTACACCTTCTTGCTGCTGCAAGCGAAACAAAAGAGTGTAATTTTTGTTTCCAAAGCACAAATGCTTTTTTTTGTCATATTTATGTATTGCTTGTGTTATGCTGTACTGTCTTGTTTTTCTCTCGACTTGTTGTCAACTCTGATTTAGAGGGAAAAATTAGCCAGTTCCTACGAGGAGTGCTATGGACAAATTTTGATCGTTGTTAAAAATAATATTTGGTCTTGTGTTAAAAATAAAGCTGTATTTACAATAACAAAAACATTTGTTTATAAAAAATCTAATTAATGCATTTAGTATTGGCAAATTAGCAATAAAATGTTATTTTGTAAATGTTTCTCTCGACTTTTCTAATTATTTATTTCCAGTATTTAGTGATTAGAAGTGCTGTCCATGGTGATTATTTCTTAAAAGCTATGAATCTATAAGTACTGTGCCAGTATTTTAAAGATTATATTAACTGCAGCCGTTTTCTCTCTAAACGATAGCAAAATTTGGGTACTTAGGTCGCCAGAAGATTAGAGACTTTTACCGTAAATTTTGTAAGATAAAGATTAAACAGAGAATATATTTTGAGTGGAAGGTGGAATATGTGACAAAAATAAACCAATTAAAACTTAGGCTCTAAAAGCTTTCAACTTGTGTATTCTATAGAGAGCTTTTGTCCACCTATCGTTTGATATAGTTTTTGCATTTTTCTAGAAATAGAAAATAGTTGAAATTAGCCAGTTTTTGTGTAATTTTGGAAAAGTTTAATCCTGATTCATTTATGATCTTGTTTATCAATTTTATAGCGCCGCTTAAATACCGATTAGACTTAATAATGTATGGTAATTTTTAATGAAACACAAGTTTGCCACGCAACACAAAATACTAAAATTGTTCAACAAAATATCAGTTATTTATTATTTAACAGCAGCAAATTATTTTTTTTGGTTTTGCTAATCTACTTTGTGTAGATTTGCGAATTCCTATAGGATTCGAATGTTTTAAGTGCTACAACACGCCGAAAATCGCGCAAAAAACGTTTATTCCCCTAATCGTACGATTTTGACCGATTATTTCCTGAAAGCTAATAAAAAAATTATATATTGAAGATATGTGATCAACTTGCGTGCAAGAGTCAGGGAACTTTTGCCCAGCACTCTATAGTTACTTTGTCGATTATAATGGGGGAATTGCATGGTCTAAATTATATAATAAAGCTATAAAATGCTTTAAATTTGAGAATTTTTAAACACGCTTCTTACATTTTTATACTAAAAGCCTGAGTTCTGTGAAAAAAAAATTACATAAAAACTGTACGAAAATTGCAATAAAAAATTCATAGAGAAATATTTAGTTTTCAGTATTACAATTATTTTTTATCTGAATTTCTTGGTCCAGTTATCAGTAACAAGCACCTGGCATCTCCAACTGATTCCAATCCTCCCTGTAAAGCTCAATATATTAAAACACATATAGTTTGAATACTTTTGCATTATTTGAATCTAACTCAATTGTTTTAAAAAATGTACTGTGGTAATGTCTTTTGTTTAATTTTTAATAAAAAATTATTATCTTGTTTATCTAATTTATTTGTGATAATTTTATTTTTTAAATATAATGGTGTAAGAGCTGTATCTGTGTTCACAATGGTTTTTACTAATTTATTATCCGTTTTTTAAATATGACAGTATTTTTGCATTTTAGAAATTTGATTATTTAATAATACTGATATGTTCAAAATTCCTCTGCCGCCGTTTTCTCTATAATTTAAAAATCATTCAATTGAAGATTTTGGATGATGTTTATTAAATTTAGTAAATAATGTTAAAATTATTAATATCTATTGCAGTTCAAAATTAGAATTGCAATGTTGGAAACGTTCGGTGAGGCTCGCCAAATTACCGTTCCAAATAAATCGATCCACTCCTCCACCACCAACCAAAGTCGGACCGTGCGTTTACATGTAAAGCCGGCCACTGACAAATGACGATCCAACGCCGTAGTACGACTGCGGCGTTGGATCGTCAGTGGCCGTCTTTAATCGTCTTCCATGAGACAACTTCCCATATAACAACTTTGGGTGAAAGTTTGTATGGAAAATTATGATGACTGGATTTGAATGAAAAGAATAGAATACTTTTTATTAACAAAGAGATAAAAAGAGGTGGGATAGGAACAAAAAATGACAAGTACCAATATTAGTATGATTTTCAAAAATTTTGGATTGTTTATTTTAAAAATAATATCTATGTTTAAATCCGAAATTTTAGAAGTAAAATATTATCATTCCTTGATAGGGCGGAAAGAGGGCAAAATGTCTAAAGATTGATGTCGTTTTCATAATTTTTCCCATAAATTGCCTAAGTTCTCAAAAAAAAATAAATAGGTATGTTTCCTGCTTTCTAAAAAATTACTCTTAGGAGGATGAAAAGAGAGTGTTCTAGGGATAAAAATGTAAGAAAACGATATGGGTATTTTCGAGGAATTTCAGGTCGTTGATTTTGAAAATGATATTTAAGTTAAAGAGGGTTGTAAAATGAATGTGATAAAGGTAATAAATGTGAATAATTAATTTGGGTATCATTTTTATAGTTTTTGGGGTCATTTATTTTAAAAATCTATATCTATTTATGACCGATTTGGCTGAAAATTGGTGGAGTGGTTGTTTAGAACCAGTAGCCTAACAAAGAATATTTTTTATCCCATTCCGTGTGACGTGACATACAATATAAAACGTAAACGCATCTGACATATAATAACAAAACAAATGACAAAAAAAATAAAAAATAAAATAACAAAACTAAGGCGGAACAAAGTTCGCCGGGCCAGCTAGTGACTTATAATGTTAGTGTTTTTACTACGTCCCAGGAAATTGTGAATTGCAAGACAATTTGGTAGTGTGTATTGTGATGTTAGAGATAAGCACAAGTGCGACATGCATTGTGATCTTAGTACCGTGTGTGATTTTTGTAATAAAACCTGCTGTGCCTCTCTCACAGCTGAATATCCTACTAATAATCATTCTGTTTTTTCTTTGATTCGTGTGGAAAAAAGTGACATAGAGAAAGCTGCTAAGAAGCTAAAGAGTAATTATGTATGAGGACCCGACATGGTCCCTGCGTTCTTAGTTGTAGATTGCATTAGTTGTTTAAACACTCCTTTGTATCATATTTTTAATTTAACAATCTCATCCTCTCAATACCCCAAGGTCTGGAAACAATCTAGGGTAACTCCAATTTACAAATCAGCTGATGTTAGCAACTATAGACCGATAGCTATTTCATGTAATTTTGATAAGCTTTTTGAGTTAATTTTGTCAAGTATAATATATCCTCATGTATGTCTTAGTATTGCAGCTGAGCAGCATGGATTTGTAAGAGGCTGATCTACTACCACTAATTTATGTGAATTTACTAAACTAGTGTCGGAAGCCTTGGATAAACGTCTGCAGGTAGATGTCATTTATACTGACCTATTTAAAGCTTTTGATAAAGTTTACCAATGTATTTTATTGCATAAGTTAAAATCTTTTGGATTATGCAAGAAACTAGTGGATGTACTAAAAGCAGTCCTAATGAATAGAATTCAATTTGTCGAATATAAAGGTTATGTGTCTTTTAATTATTCTGCTGGAAGTGGAGTCGCGCAGGGCTCAAATCTTGGTCAACTATTGTTTATGTTTTTTAATGATGGAGTGCAATGTATGCAATCAAATAAGTTTATATTTGCGGATGATTTAAAAATTGTTAAGGTTATAGGCTCTTTTGCTGATTGTTTAGATTTACAATGTGATATTGATAAATTTGTTTCTTGGTGTGAGATTAATCACCTCAGGTTGAATATTAATAAATGTAAAGTTGTATCATTTTCAAGAAAGAACAGTACAATGCATTTCTACTATAATATAAAGGGATCTGTAATCAATCATAGCAATAAAGTTAGAGATCTATACTGTATTCATTTTCAAGAAAGAGTGCATCAAAACAAATGCATGCAGGCTTCACGTGGTCATATCTTTGAAGTGGAAGAAGGTCGACGATTTTTCAAACAGGGCAGGCCGCAGAAAAAATCGTTTATTCTATTTTAGACCAATTTGTTTTTAATTCGGCTTAAATATATTCAAAATTATCTTAATTTCACTTGTATTTAAGTGGTTACGTTAAGCTCTTTTTCTGGGAGGACTGAAGTTCTGAGATTAACCTCAGTCTATGACTCCGTAGCAGCACACAGAAACAGGAACGAAACAAATGCACAATGCACCCCTGTGCTTTCGGCTGCCAGCCCGGCTCAAATTTCATGCAATCGGTATCACTTAGTCTTTATGAATGGATCACGCACTGATCACGTCCTACACATTATTTACTACCACTCCTTCTTGAAAATGAATACAGTATACACTGTATACGCTTTAAAGCATAAGCTGATTTAATTGTTACTAAATCTTATGCTCGCTGTTTTCTTAGAAATTCTAGGCTTTTTGCAAAACTAAGTAGATTGTTTTTGACTTCTGCAGGCGTTAGCCTGGCACTGCCTAAGTAGGTTAGTTTTTGGGACGGTAACGCATCACAATTTACATAGTTTGCAGTTCTCAGTTCGCCAGACCCAGTTTTTTGAGCTGACACCTTACTAAGCAGTGTCTGGCAAGCAAGACAGCTATGGTTTTTATTTTGTTTTTCAATAGAAGAAGAAGCTTTGAAGTGTTTTTCCTGACTTTGCTCGAGAGTATCCTTCTAGTAGCACATTTTAGCTGCCGATTCTCACTTGAGGAATTTGTCAAGCCACAAAACTGTTCGGAGCCTTTTAGGAGAGCTTCAAAACTTGCTCCCGTTAGTTCGTCAGCAATTTCATTTTCTTCTATTTCTTTCTGACTTTGCTCTCAGATCAGAGCCATCTTGTTGCTCACTTCCAGGTTTTTGAGGGACTGTTAGTTACATCTATAGTAATTGTCTCAGCTTGCATATTTGAAGATGTGCTACCTAAGGCTATTGATGCCCATATTTTGGACAATAGAATCTTATGCCTTTCTTTTTTTCGTGTTTTTGATCCATCTATGTACCAGATGGAAAACTTTACGCCTAGTTGTGCAATTTGACTTTGAGTCGCATGACGGTCATTGGTAGTTCCAGAAAACCTAGCTCTAGAAAGTGTAGTATCTTAAAGTGACATGTTCGGTCTCCTGATTTGAATTTTTTGATTGAGTCAGCTTCAGAGATGTCTGTAAACTCTGTTTTTGCACCTCTAGGTGAAGGAGTGGTAAATTCTAGAGCGGTAGTAGAGCCCGTGCGCATGGCTCCTGTAATGCCCAGGCACGCACTTTGCTGCAATTTCTGCAGCTTGCTTTGTGTCGTTGTATTTCTGGTTTTTGTCTACTATACAAGAGATGTGACGTGACAATGGGTCTTATTACCGTGATGTACAGTCAATAGACTATTTTTAGACTGGAAATGACACCTTTATGCTTGTCTTCATACTAGAATTACAAAGTAATTTGCGTTAACTCACAGTTGGGTTAACTGATAGAGTAGATTATTTACCACTATTGACCACAGCAGAACCGACAACATTCCACCTTTTAGACAACTTTTTGTCTTTGTCAACAAAGTGCTTTCTTCTCCCAGTTTTATGCGGTTTACAAGCCTTGAATCAACCCATCTTGCTACAGCTTTTTCAATGTCGTGTTTTTCTGCTGACAGCTTTATAGATTAATTTAAGGGTGTTATCAAATGCACCCTTTATATCTATAAATATGCCAACTAATGCCTCAATAGTTCTCCCCACTTCTCTAACAATGTAATGAAGCGCGTTTATCGTGTATTTGCCAAGTTGGTATGCAAATTGTTTGGAGTGTAATTGTGCTCCGTTGTAAAGCAAGTTCTTCATGGGGTTGACCTACCGCTTTAAGGAGAATGGAGGATAAGCTGATTGGGCGATATGATTGTTGTTTCTCTGGAACAACAAGGGGTTTACGAAATTCCATGTGCAGACTGCAACAAAACTTACATTGGCCAAACTAATAGAAGAATCAACATAAGAAGAGATGAACACAAAGCTCTAGTAAAAAACAACATGAAAACATCGTCGCTGGCACAGCACGTTCAGGAAACATCACACCCTATAGACTTTCAAAACACCAAACTAATAGCCAATATTGAACACACAAGAGCTCGAATTATCAGAAAAGCTATAGAAATAGAAAAACGACCAGAAAACCTGAACAATAGAGATGACACACAGCGTCTGCCTGCAGCCTGGAAACCGAGCCTAGCAATGAAGAAAATAGTGAAAGTGAAAGCGCCGAAGACCGTTGCACCAACACCAAGCGCTATCCCCTCCACCTCATGCACAACTTTCACGCGCACGACGCGCAGTCGTACTCGCGCTACTGAATATAAATCGCCGCTTGGAGCAGCCACAGTCAGTTCACGCGTGACTCGCAGTCAAGCAAGAACCCTCCGACCTGAAGATGGCAAATGAGATTTTGCCGAAACGTCGTCAAGAAATTCTAACCAAGAATTCCACGCGGATGAATACCCGGAAACCAACAGAATTTTCATCAAGCACCCGCGGAAACCTGAAGATTCACATATATATATATATATATATATATATATAGACGTATAAACGTTCATTATGAAGCCAAAAACAGCATACTTTGCATCTGGCGCTTAGCCCACCGGCCGGTTTCCAAGCCCGGAAACGGGCTTGAGAAAAATTCCATGTATAACATCAAATTTCTCAATAACGGTTTTTTATTTTTCAACCAAATTTTATCTCATACTTAGATGGGTATTGAAGACGTTCATTACGCTTTACGTCATCATTTTATCATAAAGGGTTTGTTTGTTATCATAATAATCCAAATGGGTGCAGGGCTTCTCAATGGCTTGAAACATATCAAGATAAACGGTTGTAGTTCAACCATTTTTCGGTAGTGGCCGCTGTTGACGCTGGCGTTTATAATAAAATATATATTACGCATTTTACGCTCCAAGATTGACTATTCTGGAATAATTTCCTCAGTCTTGTGCACCATATTGCAACAGTGTTTTATTTAGTTTTTGTTATCTTAATGACGGAATTCCCTTGTCATTCACCTCCAACTTGATGCAAGGTCGTTTTATGTAACTCGTAGACAGTTTTAATTCATTAAATCAAATTTTTACATTTGACTGCAAACGCTTTATAATATTGAGCAAATACAAACCTAATAGGTTCTTTTGGTCAGTTTGCAGTGATATTCCAAAGTTTTAGTTTTAATTCATCTCATAATATTGATACAAAATTTATTTAAAATGCTTTTTAATAGTACAATAATTATCACAGCGGCAGCGTGTCGCTAAAAAAAAGTAACTAATTAACATATTTAATTCGTTATATTTAAAAATTTGCCATAAGCACACTGTAAGTAAGCAGATTGCTGAGTAAGCACATAAAAGATGTGGTAAACAATAAAAAATCATACGGTGTGGTTTATTTTGACTTACTTGAAAAATTTTAAGAATGAAATTTTGAAAAAACACTTAATATTTTGCAAAAAAAAAGCTACGTGAAATTATGTCACATAAGTATCATCAAAGTGATTGGTAATTTAGCAAAAAATTCTAAACAAAAATAACACATCCACAAAAACAAATTTTTGGGTTTTTTTATTATTGGGATACATAAAATCAACAATATTTTTAAAAGTGCAACAAAAACACCACAACGTTCTAAATAATACAAAAATTAAAATCGGTAATGATAAGCAAAGTGAAAAATTTAAAATGTTATTAAATAATAAATAAAGTTTTTATGTTTTATAAGAAAAGATTCTGTCCAATGAATACTTAATAAATTGAAAACTTTTACTCGTGATCATTGTGCGCCTTTAGGTCACGCTCTATCTTGTATTTTGCTTCTAAAAGCGACCTAAAAAATAAGCGGATAATATAAAAAAACTTATGCTAGTAATTTTATATTGAATGAACAGAAGATGAAAGGTATTTGAATATTTTTCCTTTTCTGTTAATCTTTCATGTTTATAACTATGTAGTTTAAGAATTAAACAATTACTAGAATTTTTATTTCAATTTCAAATTACATGGTTAGCAAAAGCATAAGAATATTACAAAACTTTCAGAATTGTTTGTTTCTGCCGCTTATGGTTTATTCAAGAAATATTTACAGAGTACCCACATTTTTTCGTGTCTATAAAAAATGAGTGAATATTTTTTTGTTTTAGATTATGAAGGAATCATACAAGCTCACGTTAGGAAAATGTTTCCAACACAATTTTTAGCAGAAAATCAATTTTACAATACTGGTAGTTGAGTTTTGAGTTCAAATGATTCATTAATAACTTTTTATTTCGCAATAATTGCAACATTTTCTTCAATAAATTACTAGCGAAAGAAACAACTTTGCTTTTAATTATAAGAAAAGTCCTTTATGTTTGGTAAACCAACGTCTTTTAATTTGTTTTCAAAAAGATTCTAGTTTCTGCATACTTCATCTGGTGAAGAATAACATCACAAACATTATACCCACAAATTTACCCGCGAAAACAAAATACCTTACGCATAGTCTCTAGCTAGATGACCTCACAGCGATAGATAAGCTTGTTTGGCGTAATTATTATTCGTAAACAATCGAGAATCATTCAACGGTGTTTTTCGTTGAAGATAAGAAATACATAGTATGAGGTTTATTTATCTATGGTGGTAAATAGACTAAATAGTAGTCCTTTAATCGTGTGGACTCTAAACCAAAACTAATGTATCGTAATTATTTGCCTATCAATTCCAGAGAACATAATTTTTTAATGAAAAAAGAAAGTACTACTTTTTTCAGTTCAAGTTTGGTTATTAATTTGGTATTATCCACATGATTAGAGAGTAACCGAAGGAATGCGATGATAACATAATTGTCGTAATGATGAAAGCAATTGTCGCTAAAGATGGTGAATGGGTCTTAAATTAAAAATATTATTATTTTAATCCATAACAACATATAATACATGAATAAAAGTTTTTATAAAAGAATTAAAAGTTTCTTCTTGCTGAAGAATTCGATATTATTGTGCTACTAAAATCAATACATTATTAAAAACCTTATATAACATTGTCAATACATCATCATTATCATCAAAAATCTATGTGTTTGCACAAAACAATTATTTAAAAATAAACATTTACGGCAAACAGCTGATGCTATATTGTAAAACAGCTCAAACCACGTTTATTGTAAATGCTGTATGGAAATAGCTGTAACAGCATCGAGTTAATAAATAAATCAAAGTCAATTAATTATTAACACAAAACTAAGGTACATATTGTTATCGAAGAGATCCATTAGTCTTGTTTATTTATATAAGCTTGGAATGTTGATAAGCGCACGGACACAGATGCACGGACGAGCAAGACGGTGGAGCTGACATGTAGTAGCAACAGCGCGAGGTCGAATGAAAATCTTACTTATTTTATGTTATAATCACTTATTATTATATGTATTATTAAAAATATACCCCTAACAATATTACTTAAGTACATTAAATGTTGAATTTGAGAAAAATTAGCGTTAAAAATTAAATTGTTAAAAAAAAGTACAGCTGCCGTCGGAATCGAACTATGTTTTATCAAATGTTAAACAAGCGTGCTGTTCGCTACGCTATGATGCTAGACTGTAGAAAATGCGCTTTTATATATTGATATATAGTAAAGATGCATCTAAAAGTGTAATATTCTGCAATAGACTGACCTGAAATGTCTCATTAAAAACAAAACAGTCTCCAGTCAGGCTTTCATGGTACATAATATTTTTACAAAACATTTTAGAAAGTATTTTGTATATTACTAGTTATTGACAATAAAAGTGATAACATTGATCATATTGGATCATATACATTCGAAATATTTTATAATTATAATTCTTTTAAACTTTAAAAGAATTGAAATTATAAAATAATAGTTTCCGTGTATCTGACTGATGGAAGAACTGACTATAATCAGTACTTTCATGAAAATTTTTAAATTATAGGCTCTTATAATTGTGAACATTTATAGTAGCCAAGAAAAATTAAAATTTATTCTATTTGTTTATATTTCTGATTAACTATTTTTGCAACTACAAAACTGCGCAGTTGAAGACATTATTGGGTAAGCAGATAATTTGTAAGAAACTCCTTTGAAACTCGTATTTAACCCAATTGTTAATTGTTTAATAAATATGAAAAACAAAACTTCATAATAACAGGCGAATTATTGCCATTGGTGTTATTAATATTACATAGTGTTGTTATTTAGGTTTGGTTAAAAGCTTATTTAATAAAAAAGTATTATAGACACACAAAAAATACCTAAGTAAAAAATTTTTCTAAATTGTAGCTTTCTAAAACATGTAGCTATAAAAAACTGTTGCATTCTAATAAATTTATATTTTAAAAAAATCTACATGTTTAAAAAAATAGGTGGAAAACTTATTATTATTTGAGAGTTCTATTTTTTTATAGACGATTATGTTGTGGAATGCAGTAATTGCAAACGTGGAAAGAAATGTTATAGCTTACTGATATGAATATTATGGCTTAGGCTTGAATCTTGTTACAGCATGTAATTAACAAATAAAGACGTATTCATTAAGTCTCTATCAGAATAGTATTCAGTTAATGTAGGTATATTTAATTTTATTGCCCCAAATTCAATTGAAAAAGAAAAGATTGCTTTCAGGCTCTAAGGGCCATTATCTAAAATAATGGCAATTATTTACTAATATGTGAAAAATTTACGGTAGATGCCGCAATATAAAGAACATGAACAATAAAATAATTTTGATATTGAATAATATACCTATATTTAGGCGTGATCAAAATTAAAACAGAATTCTGTTATTTAATTTTGTAGCGAAACATTCGATATCAAATCTGCACTTGTAATTGAATATATCGTAGCTGTAGACACAATGTCTGTCATTCTTGCTTTGTTTGATCTTCATCCCACGCAGCGCATGAGAAATTTTGCTGTGTTTTCTTCAACCAAGCTCAAAACATCTAGAAACTATGTGGTTATCACTCTTTCAAGCGGCAACCTTGCAATGGCTTTAAAACATGCGTAAGTTATCGACTTTAAACACACAATGGGCTTGAGACAATGTGCGAAATGATTGGGCTTCTGTAACGCGATGAGATATCAGTTGCGTGTTTAAGATTATATATGGATTGGATCGCGGATCCACTGCTGGGGGGCCCTTTGCCTGAGCTATATCAACGGCGGGAATCATCCGTACTATACGTATATATATATATATATATATGTTAATCTTTAGGTTTCCGCGGGTGCTTGATGAAAATTCTTTGAGTTTCCGGGTATTCATCAGCGTAGAATTCTTGAATAGAATTTCTTGACGACGTTTCGGCAAAAGTTCACGCGTGACTCGCAGTCAAGCAAGAACCCTCCGACCTGAAGATGGCAAATGAGATTTTGCCGAAACGTCGTCACGAAATTCTATTCAAGAATTCCACGCTGATGAATACCCGGAAACCCAAAAAACTTTTATATACATATACTCTTGCTTGGAAGATGTTAGTCAAGCAAGAAGCAATAACGTTCAACCTTTTTTGCAGTAAGGTTGGAAATACTCTATTGCCTCCGGGTGAGTTGTAGGGCTTGAAGCTGCTTATAGCCCATTTTACCTACTCCAAAAAAAATGTTTTTCCCGCCAGACGTCTGCTGTCTCTGCTCTTCGCAGGAGCAAAGCTAGCCTGGGCAATATTGTTATTTCCCTTTAAGAAGTCCACGAAGGGGCTTTTCGGGCGTGCTCGGTAAATTCACTATCAAGTTTCTTAAGCTGTTTGCAACTTAAGCTATTAAAAAAATGTGAGATGCAAAATAGCGTCTCATAGATGTCGCTCGTTTTACTATATTACGTAAGTAACAAGCACTTGTGTAAAATAATATAACTGCAAATTTGTCACTGCAATTTTATTTAAATAAGAATCTGTTGCGACTTGCTGAAGAGTTCTAATAAGAACAAAACAAGTACTTATTATTTTTTTGCAGTCAATATTAAAAAAAATTATTTAATTTGTTTTCTTAATTATAAGATATAATTTTTCAACAATGGAACACATTATGTTTGAATTTATCACAGATCTTTTATCAAATTAGTCTAAAGTACTTTTTTGAGATAAAAATAAAAAATGCAGCCGTATTTCTCCACTTTGTGCATTTGTCAGAAGGTGACAAAGAATTTAATTCTCTCAAAGTATTCATCTTCCTTTGTGTTAAGCCACGATTATTTTTGTCTTTTTTTACATTCTGAAAAGAGTTCATTAGCGGACTGGCAGATCAAAGCTCAGTCCTCTGAGGCTTTCAAGTTTTGGATAGCCTTTACATCACATTCTAATGGCATTATTCGTTTTTGAAGCACATTTTCGTAATGTACGTGTCGTTAAAGTTCTAGTTTTAGTTTCTAATAATAAAGTTCCAACACGTTAAGTTCCGTTCCAGGTGGGATAATCGCGAGAACTTTGTCTGACATCCATTCTCAAATTACCTATCCTTATCTCATATCAGACGTTGAGCGTTTCTCCATTGGAACCTGTGGAATATAAAGAGGAAAGATAGATTAAATTGGGAATTGAGGATTATTTCCGCTTCTTTAATCGGAACGGAAATAAAATAGGGTTGTTGTGAGCGTTGCATTGGAGAATTGTAGCATAAAAGCAAGTGTTTCTTTTATAAAACATAAATATTCAGTTATGAGCAATTTATCTGACAACCAATTTGTACAAAAGCGTCTATTTAACAATATATAAAAAAAATTGAATACAGAGATATACGAAATATATTTTTTTTGAATATGACAATATGCGGCACAAATCAGTTTAACATTGTAGAGGATTTAAAAAAAAAGAGTATGAAGATGGTAGAAGAATTAGAAACAAAAGTAAAAAAAGCAATAGTATAAAAAATAAAAAAAAAGATGGAAAAAACAAATGATGGAATAGAGACTGCAAACAAAGAAGATTAAAACCAATTAAAAAAAAATAAAAAAGAAACAAAGAGAAACTACAAGAAAAAGAAAAAAGACTACAGGAAAACATGCAAAAAGAAATTGAAGCAATAACAGCGCAAAATAAAATTTTGAGAATACTTAAGGGAAAAAAGAAACACAAAGATAAGATACAAATTAATGAGCCAATGAGTAAAACATTTTGAAAAACTACTGAAGAGAGATCAAGATAAAAACTGGTTGAAAAAACAAAAAAAAAACGTAGAAAAAAAATTATAAAAGAAAAGGCAAAAAAACAGCTTATAAAGCTAAAAAAAAAGTAGTTGGAAACGGGTAAGAATGTATGGAAATAGAAAAGTTAATGAAAGACTAAGAAAAGTACTAAATAAAGTGTGAAAGAGAGAAAAATGTACTAGAAAATAGACAAAAAGAATAATTGTACCAATTTATAAGAACAATAAAAAATTACCGAAGATAAACGCTTTTAAACACAATGTACAAGGTGTATTGTGTGTAGCAAAAAAAATAAAAAGAAAGGTAGATAGAGTGGGAGGATTACCAGGCTGACAAGCGAAATTTAGAGAGAAAAAAAGAGAGCTAATAGATAATGTATTTATTTTAAATGCACTAATTAAGACTGAGTTAGAAAAGGAAAAAAGAAGAGTATGTGGAATGTTTGCAGAGTATAAAGTGTATGCATCAATTCTAAATGAGAAGATAAAGAAAGAGATGGAGGAAAAAGAGGCAATACCAGACAGCCAGATGACATTCTAGACAAAAAAGAGGAATTATAGATAATGTACACATCTTAGACCACCTATTTAAAAACAAGAAGAGAAGAAAACTGTATGCACTATTTATAGATTTTAGAGCAGCGTTTGATAAGATAGATCGAAAAAAAAATTGTGAAACTATGAGAGAACAAGGAGTAGACGAAAGGCTAGTGAGAAAGTAGAAGAGATATACAATGAGATTTTTGTTTTACTGAACATAACGTTATAAAACGCATGTTCAGTTTTAAAAAAACCATGTCAATACATTGTCGCTAGGTAGGCAACCAAATTAACAAATATTTTATTGTGACACATGACTGACTTGACAGAACAGAACTCTGAAATTTTATTCAAAGGTAAGGAAGGTTATGTTACGTCTTAATAACAAGTTTAAAAAGAAACTTTTAATCAAATTAATTTATTAAATGTTCAAAGTGACCACCTTCTTGTTCTAAGCAATACGCCAAACGACTGTAAAATGCTTGTACAGTATTTTTTAAAAAAGCTGGATTTATTTCGTTGCAGGCGGTGAGTATTCTATTCTTTAGTTCTTCTGTACTCTCTATTACGGTATTGTTGTAGACTTTAGATTGAAGATAACCCCAAAGAAAGAAATTGTTTGGTGATAAATCTGGTGACTGAGGTGGCCAAGCTATTGGTCCAAACCGTCCAATCCAGCGATCCTGGAAGTTTTCATTCAGGAAACGTGTAATAGGGCCCGTGGAATGTGGTGGAGCGCCGTCCATTTGAAACCATGTGTTCTCAAGATTCAAGTCTTTTAGTCGTGGCATTATGTGTCTTTGCAGAAGTTCCAAAAACTTGGCGGCATTTAGGTTGCCATCAATAAAAAATGGACCAATAAGGGTACCGTCGACTATTCCAGTCCAAACATTAACTCTGCTATTATACTGAGTGTGTGTTAAATTTTGAACATGTTCGTTTGTACGTGACCAATACCTGTGGGAATTAGAAAGAAAGATAGGAAAAAAAAGAAAAGAAGTGTTCAATACAAACCGACAATTCTGTGAATTGACCGTGCCATTTAAACAAAAGGATGACTCATCAGTAAAAACTATCTTGTGTAAAATATCTTCATTTTCATTTATTAAATTAAATATTGTTTCACAAAAATCTGTTCTTTTTATTTTGTCAAGAGGAAAAAGCTGTTGGTGATTTGAAAATTTGTAAGGTTTGTATTTATACTTTTTGAAAGTTTTAAGAACAGAGGATTCTAAAATGCCAAACTCGTTTGCTATTATCCGCGACGGGGTAATGGGGTTTTCTTCAGCATAACATAATATCTGTATTTCTCGTTCTTCTGTCAAGACGAGACAAGTTCGTCTTCTTTTTATGTGTGAATTTATTACACAACCTTCTGTTCTGTTCTGTCAAGTCAGTCATGTGTCAAAATTAAATATTTGTTAATTTGGTTGCCTACCTAGCGACAATGTATTGACATGGTTTTTTTAAAACTGAACATACGATTTATAACGTTATGTTCAGTTAAACAAAAATCTTACTGTATGTAAAAATAAAAACCAAAGTAAGATCACAAGAGAACAAGAGTGAATAGTTTTGTAACAACAGAAGGGCTAAGACAAGAGTACCCACTCAGCTCCTTATTGTTTACAATTTATGGCTGACATAAAGGAAATATTTAGAAAAGTGCAATCAGAAGCATGCGTGGTAGGACAAAAAAAACTATAGAACCTGGCGTTTGCAAATGATGTGATAATAGTAATCAAAATTAAAAATAAAATAAAAGAAATGATGAAGAACCTGATGAAGAAAAGTATGTGAGGAAGAAAAGCTGGAAATTAATGTAAACTAAACAACGATAATGGTGTTCAACAAAAAGAAGAGAAAGGAATAAAAGAATGATTAAGAATAAGAAATAGAAAAAAAAGAAAATAGAGCGAGTAAGATAGTTCAAGTATCTAAAGATGGCAAAAAAGACAAACAAGAGAGTAAAATGTGTATAAGGAAAAGGAGAGAGAAAGTAGAAAAAACCTTTTAAAAGAAGAGTGACGATGCTTGAGAGCTTGGTAGAGAGCGTATTGATGTACGAGTCGAAAATCTGGAGGTGGAAAGAACAAGAGAAAATAGAAAAGACACAAAAAAAGTATTTGAGATGGGTTCTAGAAGTAAACAGAAAAACCCCTGGGTATATAGTAAGAGAAGAATGTAAAAGAAACAAGCTGAGAGTAAAAGCATGAAAAAAAGCAATCAAGCTTAAGAATAGAACGAATGACAGGAAAAAATGTAGAATATTGAATAAATGTTAGAAAAAAAAAATTAATACAGAGATGAATGAGAGAGAGATATATTATAGATGAAATGAGTATGCGAGTAAAGAATTGGAAAGATTAAGAACATAAGGCAAGTGGATGAACAAAGAGACGTGTGAAAGAGACAAAAATGTAGAAAAACAAGACAGAAGAGAAAGAATCTATATAGAACAAAAATGATGAAAAATGTATGACAGAGGAAATCCCGGTGTACCTGGGAAGAAAAAGTGCAAAAGAAAGAAAGATAATGGCGAAGTTCAGATGCGAAAATGTGGAGAGAGAATAGGTATTGGACGGAAAAAGAAGAGAGATAATAGAGGTGAGAAAGAAAGATAGAACGGAAAGAAAAATAATTGAAGCAAGAAAAAGTGGATGAAAGAGGTATGGTAGAAAAAAGAAAGGAGAAATAAAGACAAGAAAGAGAATACAAAATAAAAACAGAGAAGATAGGATAGAAAAAAAAATGTGAACGGTTGATAAATGTATCTATTTTAAGCCTGTATACGTCAAAATACACCTATATAGTAGTATGTGGACTGTTTGTAGACTTAAAAGCAGCGTTTGATAGGATAGACAGAAATAAACTATGGAAGTAGATAGAAAAAAAATAAATAGCAAAAGCAGTAATAAAGAAAGTAACAGAAACATATAAGAAAATAAAGAACAAAGTTACAGTGAATAAAAAGAAAAGTGAATGGCTGTAGACAAAGGAGGGTCAGAAAGAAAGGTGTCCTCTAAGCCCACTACTGTTCACACTTTATATGAGTGATATAAAAGAAGTGCTAGCAAAAAAGCAAAAGGAAAAAGTAGTAATGAGGGAAAAAAAATGAATGTTAGCGTATGTGTATGATACTGTGATGGTGGCGAGAAAAGAAACAAAAATAAGTGCAATGATAAAAATTGCAAAAAGGTACTTAAAAAAGAAGGTATTTGAGCGAATTGAAACTAAAACAAAGATGATAGTGTTTAGTACAGGAGCAAGAAGAAAAGTAGTATTAAATGTGGTGAAAAAGAAATAGAGCAAGTGAAACAATAGAAGTACTAAGAATACATGTCTATAGAAAGAAATAGATGTAAAGCGTAGGTGAAAGAATTAGTGAAAAAAGAAACCAAAATGGAGTGAAAGTTTGAAAAAGAATATGAAATAAAGATGACAATGTTGGACAGCCTGGTTAAAAGTCCCATGTTGTATAGAGCGCAAATTTGGAAATGGAAAGAGAAGATAGAGATAGAAAAAGTGCAAGAAAAATATGAGGTTATATAGTGAGAGAGGAAAAAATAAAAATAAGAATAAGAACAGGAAAGAAAGCAGTAAAGTTTGAAGGTAAAATTAGAGATAGAGAAAGGTGTGAGATACTGAAAGAGTGCTAGAATGTGATGAACAGAAAAGCAGACAAGATAATAAGAAAAAAAACAAAAGAATATAATGAAAAAAAAGGAATCAGTGTAATTGAGTTTGAGAGGAAAAGAGAACAGAGGCAATGGCTGAATGGACAAATGAGAGACAGGAATAGATAAATAGAGAAGCTAGAAAGGAGACAATAAATTACAGATGGAAAGTATAAGAGATTAATTGAAGAACTACGAAGCTGTCTAAAAAAAATGAAAAAAAGAGAGAGAGAGAAAAATGATTGCAAGATTCAGATCTGGGGATGAAAACAAAAAAAAACAGATTTTAAATAGAGAAAAATAAAATAAAATGCAAGATGTGTTAAAAAAAGAGAAAAACATTAAAGGACATGATAAAAAAAAAGACAAAAAAATGGCAGCAAAAAAAACATAATTAAAGTGTAAAAAAAGAGAATAGAATAGATAAATTTGTTAGAAAGAGAAAACATGATTAAACTTTGTAAATGCAGAAAAATGAGAGAAAAAGAAATGAAAAAAAAGAAGAAGAATTAAAAAACAGGAAACAAAAAAGTATAAGACAGACTTTTTTTATATATCTTTTTATTGGTTTTTTTTTGTTTTACATTATAATTATTATAAAACTGTATAGGGAGAAAATAAAGGTTTTACGTACGTAAAAATATCGTCCGTAAACCGACTTAACTAATAACTTCTTATGGCATTTCTATGACATTATGACTCATATGTACAGAAATATTTTTTTCGATAAATTATTAGATAATTAAATTAAAGTCGGTTTTTTTTTAAATTTTAGTTTGTTATAGGTATTATTCTTTAATTTCTATAGAAAAAAATTGCTTTTAACGTTACTGAGATTGAAGCACAGGGTTTCATTCCTTAACCTATCAATCAAATTATTAAAAACATTTTTTTGCATAACTAAGTGGATTTCAATTATAATAATTATAATTTCAATTAATAATATTAAAGTTTTAATAAAGTATAGCTTTTCTTCAATTAGAACTTTATTTTGCTGACGACACGTTTATTTTTCAGTAATAATGACTCTGGAAAAATAACTTCTGCTACTGAAGCAACTTTTATGACAATAATAAAAGCAATTTAATTACAGTGTTCATAATAGAACGTCATTACGCGAATAAAGGACAACTATTCGTAATAAAAAGAAATGGCCGAGAGTTTTGTAGCAGTTGTGCTATTCTATTTGTGCCTTAAAAACATTTTATGAACGCCATAAATCTTCTTTGTTGTATTCCTTGCGGGAAACTGTTAATGAGAAATGTCTGCATTTTCAACTACTTTGCTTTTGTTTGAAAGATGGTTATAGAGTATGCAAATGTTTGTATAGGGAAAAAGCTGAAAAATTTGATCTAATTATATTTTCAGCTGCTAATATGCAGAGGAGATACACAAAGAAAACAAATCAAGAGTGCTACCTCATCTTTTGTTTTATCAAAAGGACAGTCTTAGTTTGACTCATACGCATAAACTTCTTGTTGTGATTTTCTGAAATTAGTCACTATAATTTTAATACAGTACACAATAAGCTTGTTGATAATTAATTTTCATCCAGTCCGAATATCTGGCTAAAAAATCTTCAATACAAGATAGTATGTAAGATATAATGTAGCGCCACTTTTTATTTTCTTGTTTTACCCCGTTTCGAAAGCAAAATTCTAATCAAAACGCTTGCTCTTCAGTAGGAAAACTCATTTTCCAACTTATTCTGTAGTTGTTGTTGTTTAGAAAAATCACCAAAAATCAAAAAGATTTTTTAAAGTTGACAACAGAAAACTGTTGCTTTAATATTAAGATTTCTTTGACATTTGTCATTTCAGCAAAAATCTGTTTACCAGTGGTATCATTTCAAATGACAACAAAGTTGACTATATCTACGCCGACATTTCTAAAGCTTATGATTGCATTAATATTGATATATTTTTCAACAAATTAGAATCAATAGAAATCCTTTCTTAGTGTGGCTACAAGCGTTTTTATTGGTTCAGTTGCTTATCAACAACCGCTATTCCAGCATATTCTGGAGTACCCCAAGGTTCTCCCTCTATATTAACAAAATAAAGTACATTTTAAAACATAGTAAATTCCTTTTCTGCTCAATATCTAATCTAAACGACTGCATTGCTATAGCCCATTTTGATATATTTGAATTTTGCGCCATTTATTGACAAGTGACATTTTGTTTGACAGTTCCCTACGTTGTAACCGAGATTCTAAGTGCAGTGTGAGCTCGCTTGTAGTACTATGGGAAACAATAAAACAGATATTTTATGTACAAATATATTTTACGACAAAATACGAACAGATTTTACAACAATCCGACAAGGAAATAATGAATACATAATCAACAATAGCACAATAAATCTACACACACAAGATTCATAATATTTGAAAAACTAAAGTCACTCACGACGGTATTACTTCAATTAGTACATAATAGATAAATAAAATACATCAGCATACATATAAATAAAAACATAACAATAATAATAAGACATCAAGTGTAAATAATACATGAGAAACTCAATACACAAACATCAACAATTATGAACAACATGGAACAGAATGACATTGTGGTTGTCAGATTGTTACTGCAAACAGGATGATTAGCAATGTTTTTCAAACAACAATTTACTAGTGTTTTATACATTGTCGCAGTTAATGTGTATTATTTGACTTTTAAGTCCTTCTGCTAAATTGCAGCCGTCTCTACTTAACAAGCCGTAAACATCAACTTGGCAACAGCGCTAGCGGGTCTATTGTGGCAGTAAGCTCAGCTAAGACCATAGTAGAAATAATTAGGTATGACTTTCAGATCACATTAACTGATTGTTAACTTACCTAAGTCACTGTACAAATTTTGTAGACCTGCTTACATAACAAAATTATCCCAAAGCAATGCACCTAACCTCAAAAAATTTGCCTATGTTGGATAGTCAATTTGACATTATTTCGTAAAGCATGGGTATTTAAAATGTACTTTTTAGCAATTTGCCTCTATTTTGATATTCTAATAGACTCATTAGAGAACGCTACGTCATAGGTTTTGGTGCGGTTAAAAGTCATTAGAGCACCGAACTTTTTTTTTTAAATGTTTACGTTGGTAAAACTTAATTTGACTTTTTACCTGTCTGCCAATAATATTGTGAATTAAAATTTGAAATTGCAATTTTCGAAAAACAAAGTAAAGTGAACAATTAATGAAAAGTATATTTATGTGATATATGTCATATAATGGTGTAAATAATAAGTGCACTGGTCTGGGAAGAACAACCGATTCTAAAGCAAGTCACAGTTTATCTGTCACTTAACCTAAAAAAGTTGGTATCTTTCAATAATGCTAATAATGAAAACCAAAATAATTTTTGCTGTTTCACGGATTTCGGAAGGCCTACATGTAAAGTTTGCTTCCATTTTCATATTTTGAGGCGGACAGGATTAGAATTTTTGGACAAAAAAAAGACAAATAGATAAAATTTTCACTTTTAAAATCAAGATATTGCCAACTCACTCCAAAAATCCCTAAATCAAAAAGGAAAATTACAAAAAATAGTATAAAAAACTCGTTTCATAAGACCTTAAAGCACTTATTGTCTAAAAAAACTCGTGGCTTTGCCACTCGTTTTTTAAACTTGAATGCGTGCTTCAAGACGTTTTATAAAACTTGTTTTTTAATACACTATTATTCTATTTTTTTTGAGTTTTATAAGAAACACCCGTATGTATTAAATAATAGACGTAGTGCAGAAAGTGTGTTTAATTCTCACATGATGTTGCAAATCTTTTTTTATTGAGGGCCTTATATATACTCGCCCTGATTACCATGTAGTATGTTTAATATTTTCATGTCTTTTTAAATTATCCTTTCTGGTAGTCTTATATTTACACTGATTACATTGAAAACACTTTTGAAGTTCAATTGGCGTATGTTTATCGTTTTTATGGTATTTCAAAGAATTTCGGTGCAGAGTTTTGAACTCACATTGATCACATCGAAAATATATTCGAAATTCAATTGATGTATGTTTTATCTTTACATGGCTTTTCAGATAATTCTTTTGAGTAGCCTTATACTCGCACTGATTACATTCAAAGTACTTTTGCAGCTCAATTGGAGTATGTTTTCTTCTTACATGGCCTTTCAAATTAATCTTTTGTATAGCCTTATAATTGCACTGATCGCATTGAAAGTACGTTTGCAATTCAATGGGAGTATGGAATATTTTCACGTGGTTTCTCAAATGATCCTTTCTGGTAGCCTTATACTCGCACTGATTACATGGAAAATACTTTTGCAATTCAATTGAACTATGTATTTTGCTATTATGATTTTTTAAATAATTTTTGTACAATGTTTTAAACTGACATTGATCACATTGGAAGTACGTTCGTAATTCCATTCGAATATGTTTCATGTTTTTGTGTTTTCTTAAATTTCTTTCTAACTTATTTTCGTAATCACACTGATCACATTGAAACAATTTGGTTATTGCCGTATCACTGTATTGCTCAGGTTTCTTTTTTTGTATTTCTACTTGCGTTCTATGCGCAACCAAATAACATGCATTTTCATGGAAATAGCACCACAAAAAGGAAAAACTCCTAACATTACAGCGGGTGCATCGCTTAAAACTCTCTTCATTGCTAACGTCAGAAGTTCCACAAATATGCCGGAACTTCTTTGCTCTTTCGTAAGTCTTGTAATTGCAACAGCGACTTGCGTAAGGCTCAAGGGACTTATGACATAAGAACATTGCACAATGACGGAAAATCCTTAAAAGGGGGTCACTTTTTAACCGTGAAAAAATTTTACTCTTAGCAAAATGTGAGGTTATGTTCTGCCTGCATTTAAAAATGACAAATGACATATCAACACGCGTGCGCTCTTAAACTTCATAGTGAGATATGGGTGAATAAGCTTACAAACCCCAATGCCCGTTTGCACCGCTCAAGTTAAACAACTCTTAACTTGAGTTAAGGGTTAAGTGAAGCCTTCAAACAATGCTTAAATTAAGTACTTAAAATTAAGCATTGCCTAACCCACAGTTGGTTTGCATCGTTGATGTTTGTGACATTTGGCAACATTGCAAAATTGGACTAGATTCTATAAAACTTTAGTAACATAACTAAATGTTGGTACTGCTTAATGACAGATATAACCCTAATTCGTTTCAAATCTTTTCGTTTAAAAAAAAACACATTTTCATGTTTTAATAACTGTTTTTATTCAATTACATGTTTGTGAAGGAAGCTATTTCATCCTCGATAAATGAAAGCAATTGTAAAGTTGTATTTTCGGTTAATCTAAAACAAAATTATAATTATAAAAACTTACCGAAATCTTCTATAAAAAGCCAGCTCGTGCAAACTCTGGAAATATTTATTTCTTTGGTATATTTGACAAGGAAATCTATATTCTATTATATTCTATATGATATAATTCTATTATATTAAGAATATAGTAGAATTATTTAAACATATCAAGAATGTCTAGGTCCTCATCAAATATGTCATCTTATGTTGCGCCAGCCGTTTTAAATTATTACTATAAATTATTTTCAAATAAATCACAAGGCTTACTTCTGATCTTAATGAATTAATTTGAATATTTTAGGTTAGAAAATAAATATTGACATAATATCAACCGTCAACACAAAACATATCTGCGCATGCGTAAAGCTCTGTTAAACTCTTAAGTCTCCAAATTTGGAAGCTTAAAGTTAAGCCCGGATACGGTAACGGTGCAAACAAAATTTGTTACTTAAGTAGAGTTTTATCTGGTTAAGCGTTGCTTAACTTGAACGGTGCAAACTGTTATAAATGGTGAGAGCAAAAACAAAACTTACGCATGCGCAAATAATGTTCATAATGACAGAATTGACAGTTGATATACCTAGCTATGTCTTCTATCCCAAAACTATTAAATCTTCGCCACAGAGATAGATCTTCGCTTACTTGGCTTTAACAACGATATAATGCATTTTCAAGAAACTGCTACTTATTTAAGGATTTGCAGGCCGTTATAGAAAAATCTTGTTTGACAAACAAAGGTGAGGTTAGGATAAATTGACAAGTCTTGGTGACAGTGTTGACACGCTTTTTCATAAAATTGTGCTGTGTAAACAGGTTATTGCTTTAACCAATAGAAATAGAATGTTAAAAAAAAGTTAAAAAATTATATGAGGCGACAAAGTTTAAGGTAAGTGTGAATAAAAAATAGATCTAAATGGAGAAAAGTGAAAGAAAATGTAGGGTGTGTAAAAAAGAGGAAGAAACATTTTAAAGCACATGATAAATAATTGCGTAGAGCTAAAAGAAAACAAACTGAAAAAAAAAACGACATAATGAAAAAAACAAAATACAATAGGTCAAAATGATAATAAGAAAAATAGAATGATTAAACAAAATAGTAAATGAAGTAAAAAAAAAACAAACGAGTAAAAAATTCTATTTCATAATATAATTTTAAACAAGACAGACTAATTACATATTTGTAACACTGCATATGAAACATTATTATAATGCAGTTTTAATGTTTATAAACAAAATATTAACATATTATATAACAATAAATGATAATAAGAGAGTAAATTGCTTTATGCAATAGAAAAATAATCATTGGAGGTTAAAGTTGTGTAAGCAGCTGCACGAATCCCAGCCAAACAGTTTGACTCTATTATATTGACTATAGTATGCCGTCTTTCTCTTTAAAAAAAGGTATAACTTAAGTAAATAAACCCCACACATTTGTTTTAATAAAAAAGTTTAACAAAAGTATCTGTATCTACATGTTTCATAAACAGAGTGATGTCGAAAACTATTTTGATCAAAGAAAGCTATGAAATTGTAAAACTGGAATACGGCAATTGTGCATTTCATAATTTATTTTGGTCAAAATAGTATTGGTCAGCACTGTATGGTAGAGTGTTAAACAATGTTAGAGGTATTTTTTTTTCTTTTAGCGAGTGACGTCTGCATAAGATGTTTTTTGTAGCTAAAATTTAAAATTCCACGGTGTAGATAGTAGAGAAATGATTTCAGCTCTCATTCATTTCTTCAGACGTTGCAGCTTTGCGCAGCATAATAAAGATCATCCGTCAAGAGAAAATAATATACCTCTACCAATTATGTAATAAGTAAAAGTACACTCTGTACTAGAAACGTTTGAGATATACCCGGCAGTAAATTTTATTGTTCATAATGAGAAGAACAAGGTAACAAAGATGAAAAAGATATACGATACAAAATGTTGCGTGTCTTGGCTTTATGAATAGAGCCAACCAGGTAGCTGAGTACTACTCTGAATAAAGAATGATGTTCTTGTAGTTTTGGGTATCAAACTTTCTGCCAGGTGTATATCTCAATCGTTTTTATAATATTGTGTTAGCTTTTTCATGTTTTCTATTTGTATGCATTATCAAATTGCCTTTCCCATATGTTTCATATGGACACATAATAGGTACATTTGTATTCTTTATCTTCTCTAACGTGTTTTGCTTTAATGTGAGTCTTTAAAGTTGACCGCTGCTTTGCTTTGTAATCACACTGAGGACACTGATGAAACCTAACTAACTCTTCCGGAAAATGTCTATTTATCTTATGCTGCTTTATGCGCTCGCTTAAATGCGTCGCATAAGAGCATTCATCACATTTGTATCTCTCTTCATCATTTGAATGTTTTGTTAGCAGGTGTACTTTTAAATACGATTTTGTGTAAGTTTCAAACTCGCACTCGGTACATTTGAAGTCTTTTACACGTGTTGAATGCTTTATTCTAACGTGTCTTCGAAAGTTTGAGCTTTTAATTGCTTTGTAGTCACACATAGTACACCGAAAATAATTACTGATGTCATTAACGTGTTTGGATAGTTTATGGAATCTTAAACTGCTTTTATCGTTTACAGTGTAAGAGCATTCATCGCATTTGTGTTTTTTATCGCCATGAAAATGCCTTATTAGCATATGTTCTTTCAAAATTCTTAGCTTTTTTGTTCTGTAAGCGCAAATCTCACACGTAAACCAATTTATTAAATTTTCCGGTGTATGCTTATTTAGTATGTGAGAGTTTAGACTATATTTGGTCTTCGTTTGAAACAAACAATGAGGACATTCTATTTTATTCTCTATCAAAACTTTTTTCGCTCTGGAATGTCTTAACCTAAAATGTCGCATAAGATACTTACGATGTATCGACTTATAAGCGCATTTATCACAGTTGTACCACTGAAGCAATTCATTTGCAGTATGATGACTCAAAATGTGTCTTTCTAAATTCTGTTTATTAAAATATTTTGATGGACATTGATCACAGTAAAACCATTTACGCTGCTCATAAGGTAAATGCTTATTGACTTTGTGATTTCTTAAAACATCTCTACGGTTCGTTTTAAAGCTGCACTGATCACATTCGAACCTTTTTTCTGCTAAATTCTGTGTATCTTCACTTATAACTAAACAATAATTCGAAGCCGTAAAAAAGCTTCCCGCACTAGGTTCTTGGCCACATTTGTGTGTCAATAGGTGGATTTTCTCATAAGTTGTAAAACTGCACGATCTACACTTGTGTGGCAAAAGAAAATTACTGCATGAAAACACTTTTCGGCTTGTTTGTGACATATTAAGATTAACAAGATATAACTAACATTTTGCAACGTGAAAACTATCTTTTTCCAAAAAAAAAAACGGTTTTTCTCTGAAGAAACAGTTTTGTTTAAGAATTATTGAAAACTTAAAAGAAAATGACTTTTACAAAGTGTCAAATAGCAGTTGCATGAATGACCACCATAGCGCTAGTGTATTGTTCATTGATATATTAAATAGCGTATGAACCACCGACTAGCAACCATTTTGGTTAGCAATTTAGCAGCAGTTTTTAGAAACAAACAGCTTATTAAAACTGTTTAAAAGTGCAATTTTGTTAAAACAAAAACCATTTATATATAAGACGTGCAATACTGTTGAAAAAAAGTTGTTAGAGTGTGATAAATGTAAAAAAAAATTAGTCACTTCTATAAGATTATCTTAAAATAACTCAACATTAAAACAATGTAGTTGAGTTAGTAACTAAAACAAAACCAAAAATCTCTGAAAATGAAGGTTAAAGAACTTTATTTTATTGCATTCGTTTGATAAACTGAAAAATTCTCTATTATTTTACAATAAAACAAAAATTGTTTACAGCATCAGCTTTTTTGTACAGTACTTTAAACCTTTAAACTTTAAATTTTTTTATTTGTTCACAACTACAGGGTGTATTAACATGAATCAAGGGTGGCCACGCTTTTTTGGAAGTAGGTATTAGATCGGTTTGTAAACAGTTTGTAAACATAAAGTCGCTTCAACATATTCAAACTTTGTCAGTTTGAATATATCAATAATAAGTTTGCGTTATTGTTTATGAGCGCTGTAAAATCTTCTTTCAACATTTCCCGCTTTTTTTTAAATAAATAAAAATTTATTTGACATTTAGGCAGGCATTTGTTGTCTAAACTGTCAATGCTAGTTGCGAATAGGCATCTGCAATACCGGTTTAGATTACCGGCATTAACCGCTTACCGGAAAATTTTTACCTAACCTCCAACCTTTCTTTTTACTGGATTAATTCATATTATTCAGATCCACATCGATTATTAATTATTCAATGAAAATTCTGTAGGCGAAGTGGATTACTAAAGGTCTAAGAAAAAGCGTTCTTATTAAAATGTTGAGAAAAAATGTAATAAAATAGCTGAATCAAGCCAAGACATCCGCACGTTATTTTCCTAAGTCATCCTTAATTAATGCTAATATTAATCGTATCAACACCCTGTAGATACGATTTTCAGCACGTAGGTATCCTGAGTGTTGTCAAAACCTATTAAATTTTGTATTTTAAACGTTGGAGAGCTTTGTTTCAATTTCAAAATCTAATAATTTTGGAGCGCAAAATAAAGTTGTAGATGGCATCACTACATAACTGTAATGGTGCCATCTACATTATATATATTTACCTATAGATAAAATATATAATTTTAATATGAGTTATTTGGTTTACAAAATATAGTTGACCGACGTTGTTTGTCAAAATTTCATCATTGTTTGATGTTTTATTTATGTTAATTTGGCTCAATTATTTAAATTACAGAAATCTCAATTCTAATGTATCTAGTTTAACTGTCAAATCTAGTAATTTTGTTGACAGCTTTGGTTAGATTGGCTATTCTGTAATAGGAAAAAAAGAAGGGGAAGTTGGGAGGTAAAAAATAGCAGGTGGCAGTGGTAGGCTGGCAGGACTTGCATTGCCATTGCAGTTTTGAACCAGAAGATAATAGAAGTGTATCCAGATAAACAATGTTTTGAGGTTATTTCTGCTCTTGTACGTGTAAGTCTATCTTTATTGTACCTTTTCTTTGTTTAGAGTAATTGTTGTTTATTTATTCTGTGTAAAGTATGTCATCTTATGTAAATATCTAAAGGTCGGTAGCGTTTGCGCTAAATCGCATGTGGGTTTCTAGGACCGCATGGTATTCTGGCTTTTGGGGCACATTTACAAAAGACGCATACACATTTTTAAAATTCACCTCTAACCTACAATTCATTAAGTATATGTTTGCAACTTTGGCTCGAACGTCATAAATTAGAAAAAGTTTTGACTTAAAAGGTACAAGTTTTCGGTTTGGTTAAAAAAATAGTACATTACATACCGTGACGGAAAAGTATTGCATTTCTATCGAAAAATTAAGAAGTTGACCGAAACGCGAAGCTTCGAGGTAAACTTGATTTTGAGACAGAAATACAACATTCCGTCAAGATATGTATACTTTTTTACCCACAATCACCAATAATATTCCTTTTTAATTCAATATAATTATTTCCTTTTTAATGCAATATAATTATTTTGACATTTGACATTTTGAAATATTAAAACAATTGAAGGTTTTTATAAAACCATAGATCGTTGTTTGCTATTATATGGGTTGCGCTTCATAACGGTAATGTATTTAAGTACAGCTTGTCAAGTATAGCAGCAAGTCTGTAAAGTGGCCGCCCACTAGATGCGCATTGGAGACTCTTTCCATTTGGATGGCAGAGTTGCAGTCGCAGCCGGACCGTTGGAAAGTAAATATAGTTGAAAAAACATAGTTTATACCTATTTAGGTATTTCTAAAATATTAGTTACGTTTGCTAATACATTCTTGATATCTTTGTCTAAATAAATAAATAAATAACACTTAATATTAGCATTCATTAGTCATTACTAAACAAATACAAAGGGGTATCTCTCGCCGTGCGTAGAGTTTATCTTTTTCCTTCCGAATGTTGTCTCACTCTTTTCGGCTGCACATACCGAGCAAAACTCAGACTTGTTGCTATGTTTGACTACCTGTAATCTATGATTTAAGTAGGCTAGGTTTTTTCGCCCAAGAGAGGGAAGATGCACAATACCTACCATTTACAGGTCTGTTATTATTCCATTACAATACTGATTGAGGGTAAAAAGTATTTTCCTCTTGAGCGCAACTAGTGTTTTTTTCTTAAATCTAGTAAAAGAAAAGTTTCCCATATGTAAAAAACTTAAGCGAACACACTGCATATTAAAGGAATCTATACAAGAACAGATAATATAGCAATAGTCAATATTATTTATTGGTTATTTAATTACATGGTTAAATTGTAAACAAAAGATTAGGTGAAAAAAGTGGCTTTCACGGCTCGAAGTCACTGAAAAATTAACATCTTTCGGAAAAGATCCTATCGAATGAAATGTCGACGTTTCACACTTCGTTTCGACTCTGGCGTGGTTCACACGTCGAGTTACCGTGCTTATCCTCATCTCTATTTTTCTGGTCTTGATGACGCCTTCACCGATTGAGTGAATTTTTTCGCATGCCTTTTTTCAGAAAGATGTCAATTTTTCAAAAAATTAGGTTTTTTTTTCATGTTTAGTACCACTGTGTGAAGTCGGCGTGAGTTGCTCGCTCCTAAATATTTGTTTGTGTTGTTTTAGATAATGTTTTTTTAAATTATCTAAATGTTTTGTTCGAAAGGAGCATTTCTCGCATAGGTGCCACTCAATAAGCTGTTCATCGGTATGTTTCGAAATTATATGTCGACGTAGATTTGGCATTCTTAATGTTTTAAATGAACATTGATCACATTCGTACCAAGTATCAATATTTGAATGTTCTAGTTTTTTATGGTTAAGCAAAGATTTTAACAGTTTAGTTTTGTATGAGCATTTATCACATTCAAAGCAATATAACAATTTATCATTTGTGTGTTGCGATTTTACGTGATCATTGAAATCTTCTAAATTCGGCGTTTCATAGGAACATGATGTGCAAGAGTGGAATGTTTCCACATATTTTATTTCGCAATGCTTTAGGTGACTTTTTTTATGTTTTTGCAAGTCACCGGGCACTTTTGCTTTAAAATCACATTGATCACAAGCTAACCATTTGATTAATTCGTTAGATGTATGCTTGCAAATTTCATGCCGTTTCAAATTTTTTGCTTCTAATGATTTATAAGGGCATTTCGCACATTTGTGCCATTTTTGAAGTAATAAGTGTTTAAGCTGTCGATGTCTGTATAGTGCATCACGAATTTTTGCTTTATATGAACACTGATCACAGTTAAGCCATTTAACATGATTTTCCGGTGTATGTTTTGAAATTTTATGATAGGATAAACGCGTCGAATCTCTTGATTTATGTGAACACTGATCACATTCAAACCATTTTTTTGTAATCCTTTTTCTTTTTCTACACAATATTCTATGGATAAACATATTGAATCGTGAATATGATTGGAAAGTGCATCGTATACATGATAAAACGGCAGTTGACTTATTTTTAGGACCATTTGAATTGCAAATATGGCGGTTCATTCTAATTTTTTCCACTGATATAAAATAGCATTTTCGGCACTTGTAAAAGTTTAGGATTTTGCCACAACGGCTCATACTTGAGCGAATTTTAGATTACTGAAATTGTTCGTAACTTGTGAATTTTCAGGTTATAACCACTGACATCTGTCAAAAAATATACACCCATTGACAGCTGTCAAAAATAGTATTATAAAGATGCGTCAAAAATATATGAAAATTTTAATAATCGACTAGATATACAGTGAGATTTCTGTTTTACTGAACATAACGTTATAAACGCATGTTCAGTTTTAAAAAAACCATGTCAATACATTGTCGCTAGGTAGGCAACCAAATTAACAAATGTTTATTTTGACACATGACTGACTTGACAGAACAGAACAGAAGGTTGTGTAATAAATTCACACATAAAAAGAAGAAGAATTTGTCCCATCTTGACAGAAGAACGAGAAATACAGATATTATGTTATGCTGAAGAAAACCCTATTACCCCGTCGCGGATAATAGCAAACGAGTTTGGCATTTCAAAATCCTCTGTCCTTGAAACTTTCAAAAAGTATAAATACAAACCTTACAAATTTTTAAATCACCAACAGCTTTTTCCTCTTGACAAAATAAAAAGAACAGATTTTTGTGAAACAATATTTAATTTAATAAATGAAAATGAAGATATTTTACACAAGATAGTTTTTACTGATGAGTCATCCTTTTGTTTAAATGGCACGGTCAATTCACAGAATTGTTGGTTTGTATTGAACACCTCTTTCCTTTTTTTTCCTATCTTTCTTTCTAATTCCCACAGGTATTGGTCACGTACAAACGAACATGTTCAAAATTTAACACACACTCAGTATAATAGCAGAGTTAATGCTTGGACTGGAATAGTCGACGGTATCCTTATTGGTCCATTTTTTATTTATGGCAACCTAAATGCCGCCAAGTTTTTGGAACTTCTGCAAAGACACATAATGCGACGACTAAAAGACTTGAATCTTGAGAACGCATGGTTTCAAATGGACGGCGCTCCACCACATTCCACGGGTCCTATTACACGTTTCCTGAATGAAAATTTCCAGGATCGCTGGATTGGACGGTTTGGACCAATAGCTTGGTCACCTCGGTCACCAGATTTATCACTAAACGATTTCTTTCTTTGGGGTTATCTTCAATCTGAAGTCTACAACAGTACCGTAATAGAGAGTACAGAAGAACTAAAGAATAGAATACTCACCGCCTGCAACGAAATAAATCCAGTTTTTTTACAAAATACTGTACAAGCATTCTACAATCGTTTGGCGTATTGCTTGGAACAAGAAGGTGGTCACTTTGAACATTTATTAAACTAATTTGATTAAAAGTTTCTTTTTAAACTTGTTATTAAGACGTTACATGACCTTCCTTACCTATGAATACGGAGTTCTGCTCTGTCAAGTGTCAAAATAAAACATTTGGTTGCCTACCTAACGACAATGTTTTGACATGGTTTTTTTAAAACTGAACATGCGTTTATAACGTTATGTTCAGTAAAACAAAAATCTCACTGAATATTTTGCATACTTTAGTAGGCGTAAACCAATCTCACACATTAACAGTAAAAAGACCAAGTGACGTACAAGTTGGGTTTTTTGCCACAACGCTGCTCTACTATCAATATTTTATTATGTGGCTGTCAAAAATTTGACGTTTATTAAAATTTTTTGCAATGGGGGTCATCATAACCTACAAATCAGGAAATTTTAGAGTAAAATATGAGTAATTGTGATAAAATTTTAGGATTTTACAATTGTCAAAAATGTGATTTTACATCAATCGAAAAAATTAAAACTATCGGTCACATCTGCAATGTAGATGTAGCCAAAAATAGATTAACTACCGTTCTAGTTTGTAGAAAGTGCAATTTCCAATCATATTCACATCTTTATATGTTTTCTCATAAAAAAATATGTAGAAAAAAAATTGCGAAGAAATGGTACGAATGTGATCAATGTTCGTATAAGTCGTTAAAAGTGAGAAATTTACGTGCGCATTTAAAGAGTCATGAAAGAAAAATACATCTGGAATCATCATTACATAATCGAAAAACTAATAAAACAGTTATGTACGTTTGTGATTATTGTCCTTACAAATCATTCAGTTCACTAAATTTAAGCTTTCATGTAATGGGGCTACATAAAGGCGACGTGAATTCATGGTTTGAATGTGATAAATGTTCTTTTAGAATAAAATCATTTATATTATTCTGTCAACATCAGCAACAAAAACATCCACCTCCACAAAAATGGTTTAAATGTGATCAATGTTCACATAAATCGTTGAGAATTCCAAACTTACGTCGACATATAATTAGTAAACATACCGATGAACACTCTATTGAGTGGAAACGATGTGATAAGTGTTCGTTTCGAACAAAACATTTAGATAATTTAAAGAAACATTATCTAAAACAACACAAACAAACATTTAGGCATTGTATATAGATTAATTAGTAGGTATCTGGAATATATCTGCTTTCATACATTGAATTGGAGAAAACGAAGAACCTACTGTATATTTCTTTATATTTTGCAAGTATTGGCTATTGTAAAATAATGCTGAAGCTGTGCGGTTATATGATCTCTTTAAAAGTACTGAGCTTAACTTCAATATTGGTTTCCATTATTGGAAGAATCTTATTACTGACATATAATCATATAGCTTAAGCTTTACTGTAACTGGTGAGCTCGTTACCTAACAGCCAGAAAGCTTGTATAATGTTATTTTTACCTTAAATGTTTGTTTAATAAATAGTTTTTTCCGGAAATCGTCTTGGAAACAACATTTTCCTGCTTATTTACGCGCAGGAAAATTGAGTTTTCCGGACTAGTACTGTCAAAACTTTACAAGACGCAAAATAAAAAATATACTCTAGTAACTATAGTTGCCAACAAAATTGACAAATTTGATTTTTGTGGAAACTGTCAAAAAAAAATCTAAAATTTGTAAATTTTGTCTTTTTTTACGATTTCTGGAAAAATTTAATACAAAACACGTCAGTAAAATCTCTTACTTGACTCGGAGCTTTTCAATTTAGCTCCTCTTCAGTAATGTGAAATTTTCCTGACTTATGAAAATAACTATAATCAATCATTTTGTAAATGATAGTTTTAAATCTTGTTATCTATATCGTTATGTATAAAGCTATTTGAATAAATTTTATTTTAAAACTTTTAGTTGTATTTATTTTAATTATATTTATTTAATTAATACGATGAAATACAACCTTTGAGGCAAAAACTCATACACAATCCAGTAATAGTATATTAAAAAACTAGTTGTATAAAGGTTGATTTAGCGCTCAAGCGTTTTAAGGAACACGTGCGCCAATATCCCTTATAAAACGTGATCTTTAAGCTATTCATTAAAATTTGCGTCTTCTTTTACATTTATATACGGGGTTTCTATTAAATGATTCTAAGGACGCAGTTGGCTGTGAATTTTGAAAATACCGCTTTGTTGAAATGAAATTTATAATTTGACAGTTCTTGCTTATTCTATGGTTCCCGCTGGTCATTAATGTGGTTTGTCACCTGTCACATAGAGTTGTCTGATACTTGTCCTTGAACGAGCTATGTACAAAGTAAAAGGGGCAGCACACTTCTTACGCCAACTGCGTTCTTAGAATCATTTATAAAAACCTGTTACATTTAAAACAAGTTCTTAGGCTCTTTGACGTAATTATTTTTTGACAGTCATGCGTACCAATCTTTAGAAAAAAAAGCTATACAAGCACGAATGCTTTTTTAGATATCTATAAAAGACTCCAAACCATAAAAGACTCAAATTTGACAAACTCACTTTATTAAATTTAAAGCTATGAATTTTACAAAAACTAATTGATATGACAAAATGAAATAATCTCTCTGATAAGAACGAAACAGCGCTGTCTCGAGATAATTTTTCTAGCTATAACCTTTCATTTATTACAAGTTTACAACATATTTATTAAAGCACACTGTATGAATTTCCTACCAATTTCTGTGTCGTTTGACATGTTTTTTCAAATTATCTATATGTTTTGTTCGAAACGAACACTTGTCACACAGTTGCCATTCGATAAACTCGTCATCGATGTGTTTACAGAGTATATGTCGCCGTAGATTTGTAATTTTCAACGACTTATACGAACATTGATCACATTTGAGCCAATTTTCCGGGGTTGAATGTTCTTGTTGCTGATGCTGACAAAATGAGATTAATGTTTTAGCTTTAAAAGGGCATTTATCACATTCGAACCATGAGTTGACTTTTTCACCTGTGTGGAGCCTGATTACGTGGGTGCTTAAATTTAGTGAACTTGTTGATTTGTAAGGGCAGTATTCACAAACGTACAGAGGTTTTTTCCGAATGGGTAATCCTAGATTTCTTTCATGACACCTTTTTAAATGTTTGGTTAAACTACCTAATGTTTTTGATTGATAAGTACATTTATCACAATAATGCCACTGAATCAAACTTTCATCTGTATGCCTGCACACTTTGTGTCGACTTAAATTTGTCACTCGTAACGATTTATATGAGCATTGATCACATTCGAACCATTTCTGTACATCTGAATGCTCAAGTCTCTGATGACGCCGTAACGATCTTACAACTTTGGCTTTGTATGAACATTTATCACATTTAAACCATGATATCAAATTTTTATCTGTGTGCCGCGATGTTATATGATCTTTTACATTAGCTGGAAAAGAGCTTCTATAAGAACATAATTTGCAAAAATAGTCCTCTTCCGCATATTTTATTTTGCCAGGTTTTAGATGACGTTTTTTATGTTTATGTAAATCACCAATCACTTTTGCTTTAAAATCACATTGATCACATTCGAACCATTTGATTAAATCGTTAGATGTATGTTTGCAGATCTTATGACGATTTAAAGTTGATGCTAGTAGTGATTGATAAGAGCATTTTTCACATTTGTACCATTTTCTGGCGTTGATGTGTTCACGGCGGCGATGTCTGCTTAATGCAAGAGGAAATTTTGCTTTATATGAACATTGATCACATGACAGCCATTCGACTAGATTGTCTGATGTATGTTTTGAAATTTTATGATTAAATAAATACGTTGCATTTGTTGATTTATGTGAGCAATGATCACATTCAAACCATTTTTTCATAGCCTTCTGTTGACATCCTCTCCGATGGGAATACATACAGAGGTGCGAATAGGATTGAAAACTGCATCGTCTACAAATTAAAACATTTGACTTATTTTTGGTAGTCTCATCGCTGCAGTTATGGCGAATAATAAGAATTTTTTCGTTTGATGTAAAATCACATTTTTGACAATTGTAAAAGTCCAAAATTTTATCACAATGGCTCATATTTTACTCCAAATATTATAGATTTCTAGGTTATGTTGATCAATGATCACCCCTTACACCACGGGGGTGAAGCCTACATACAAAACATGGAAACAACTATAATTCTTACTGCACACCAGCCACGCTTACAAAGAGCGCAATGGTAAATATATGACCCAAAGTGAGATAGCTATATGGTGAGCGTGCAGATACGAAAACGCGCTATAGCATCGTCATACTTTATGACATTTTGTTGCTATTGTACTGTCATTGCGCTTTCATTTTGCTGTCATGTGTCATTTGTCAAGTAATTTTACCGCGATTTAAGCACGTTTTTTACTAATGTAGGTTATTTTTATTTTACAGTTTTCGCGTCGCGTACACGTTTCGTTTTTCGTTTAAGCAAATTCGTGGGGGCTGCCTCTGAAACCTAATTTATCAGGTGAAACGTTTTGAGATTCTTAATTCGGTGTTTGTTTCTTTTTACACGTTTTAGGTAAAGAATGGTAATGGAAAATCAATCTCCCATTAAATATTCCTGCAAGTATCCAGGATGCAACAATAAATACTATAGGCATCTTTCTGAAGGGTTGAAAAGAAACAAGCATTTTTTTCACTTTCCCAAAGGTTTCACGGATGCATGGAAAAGCTGCTGCAATATCCCGGTTGATACTTGCGTGAGACATTTTCTTGTTTGCGAAGACCATTTTGAAGAGGCTCAGTTTATACGAGGCAATAGACTACGTTTAGTACATGGGGCTTTACCAAAAATTTTTCGAACAGGTACAAATAAATCGCCACTTCAAGTAAGTGAATTAACGTGTCAAAAATTATTAGCGAGCATTGATTTTGTTTTCGTGTGACGTTAAAATCGATTATTGAATATGTTCAATCTTTTTTATTTCAGTTGTGTCTATATTGTGAATTCTAGTCTTAAGTTCAAATGTTATGTGAAGATTATGTGTTTAACTTATTAAATGTGTTATTACTGGGACTTAATTGTTGTATAAAATGTTTTTAATATCTAATATGTTTGACTGTGTAAGGTATTACTATGGTTTAATGTTGAAAAAATTTGTTAGTATCTATTTTTTGTAACGCTTTAATACTTGTACTTTTTGACTTTTTCTATTTAGCGTAAAAGCTTTGTAGGTATAATTCTAAAGTGGTATTCTAATTTGTAAACTGACAACATTGAAATTTTTTAGTTTCTGACTGTTAAAATACAAGTATGTATGTATTATACAAATGTTGTTTTATTTGTGTTTGCTGTCTGTATTTTAATATAATTATGATGTATTTGTAATGTTTGTTAACTTTCAATGAAATCTTACAGTAAATATTTTGTTTACTGTAATTTTTTATTGTAGTTAAACAAATATTGCATTTACATCAAAGTTCATTAAATTTTGCTTTTGATGCGCAGCCGCAGCATTAGGCGGTGATATCAACCTTAAATTACAAGATCTGTATTAGTAATAACATGTGCGCTTTGGCGGCCATAAATAGAACTACTTAATTTTGGAACACTCCACCGGGGGCAGTGCAGATCTTTGTTTCTAGTGATTACTTGGGGGATTTCATTTCTACCTGACTTAGTTATTCTATGCCTTACACTACTGCCCAAAAAATTTAGCTAAAATGTCAAAAAAATGTCAGTTTTTTGACAGTCAAATCATAGTAGCGCAGCGCTGTGGATTGTGAATTCAAATAAGCTCATTTTTAACAAAATTTATTTTTTAGCACTGAAGTCGAAGCATTTTAGTCTACACTTGCATGTCAACAATAAATTACTCTCTAGATTTAAGAATATTCGTTGATAGGTTGCCATCAACAAAAAATAACTTAAAAATATCAATAATTTAGGTTAGGTCGGATTATACCGAGTGTTTTTTTTATGTTTACGGTCTAGCAGGCTTTGATTTTTTTGACGAGACAATTAAAAAATAAGTATTATTTATATTATATTTACCCAATTTAGATTATTTAACCGTAATTAATTCATAACCGGTCCTTGATTTTGATATTTTATTGTCAGTGAATAATTTTGTAAAATAAATTTATTGTCGCTTGACATATTAAGCTACGCCATACGTTTTCAATAAATTTGTCTTGTCAGAGAAGTCATAGCCTGCTAGACCGTAAATTTGAAAAATCACCCGGTATTAAGACAATTAAACTTTATAAATAATTACCGTAAAATCATGAAAGATTCTAGCATAATTATTCGTGTAATATTAAAATAAGTAAAAAAATATACTAAGTACCATTTAAAAAAACAAAATAAGCTGCTGTAACTGTCAAAACAAAATCTTATGAATTTTTTTCAAAATAAGATACAGTGTTTTTAAAACAATTTAGTTTAACGCGTTCTTTATTCAAATTAGAAAGAAATAAAGAAGTTATAACAGCAAACGATTTACAAAATACACCCGGTTTTTTATATAAGACTACCTAAGCCCGACGTCACAGATAAAGGAGTGGGGGACTTTCCTAACGAACACAACTCTGACCCAGGACCTAACCTCAAAATTCGACTATTTTTAGACTTGAGTTTAAGCAAGTGGCTATAAAAGTGGAATCATGAAAAACGTGTTTCAAAATCGATTTAAAGATCGAAAAGGCTACAATTTCATAACTATAATATGTAATTCATTAATAAATTTATAATCATTTTAAGTCATTTTGACAATGACAGATGAAAAGCCAGAGAGAAGAAGAGAAAAAAACTGGAAAATGCGCTTCGACGGGTGCGCTTGCAATATTACAGACGCGGCCATTTTTACGGTTTAGAGTGCCATTTATTGCCGAAAGTTAGTGCAACTTTAAAGTTGTGAGGTTAATATAAACAAATGTTTTTTTTACCTACTATAGTCTAAATAATGAGGCAGTTTTTTAATTGAAATAAGTTTGCTAGAACTGATAGATATAAATGAATTTTGTTGTGAGTACTCAACAAAACGTAAAAATGGTCACATTTTGTTTTAATTTTTTGCTAGACACTGAAGCGTGTCTTCTTTTTTTTTCTCTGGTTAATCTTTATGCTGTTTTATCCGTCACTTGTCATTGTCAATCTTGACATTTACTTTACTTTTAGATTTTTAGCTTGTCAATCTAATTCCGGCAGCCCCCATGAATTTTTTTCTCATATTTTAGGAATGTATTTAAACAAAATTGTAAGAGTTTGGTGGAGCATAGAAGCTGTTGAAGCAGTAATGGTACCGCAATTTTCGTATTACGCTTATAGCCAAAGTTACTACAAGACAATCTTTACCCCCAAAAGTGTTAATGTGCACAATATAGAGTAACCGATATAAATACCCTTATCAGAAAAAAATTGTACTACTGTAAAACTAGGGCATTTTTTGATGCTTGAAAATTGACAAAAATTTATTCCTAGGATTCCAGGACCTAACCTCAAAAATCGACTATTTCCAGACTTCGGTTTGCTTAAGTGATTGGTAAACGCAATATAATGAGAAAAAATGTTTCCAATTCGAGTTTAAAGACGAAAACGCTAGAACTTCTTAATTATAATATAATTCCATGGCCAGTAAAGATTTTAATTATTTGAAAACTTTTTGACAGTGACAGATCTTAAACCATAGACAGGAATTTACAAAAGTGTGGGCTTTCACAAGTGCACATTTAATACTTTTGACACGGCCATTTTTACGGTTTAAAATGTCGTTTATAGATGATTTCTAAGACAAATTTAAGATTTCAATTATTAATTCATATCGAACGCTTATTTTTTAATTAAAGTAAAAATTTGTAATGTTATTAAATAAGCAGGTAAATTGGGTGCAACTAACAAAACGTAAAAATGGCGACAATAAATTTTAATTGTTTAGATTACTCTAAAGCGTATTCTCTTTTTTTATTTTCTCTGGCTTATATTTTACCTGTCACCTGTCATTGTGTGGTCAATCTTGTATTTTACTTTTAGCCAGCATTATTCTCTGCCTGGCAGCCCCCATGTATGTATTTTTTCTGTACCGTAATATCCTAGGAATGTATGTCAATAAAATAATGAAATGATAGGCATTTTTTAGTTTATTAGGTATGTAAAGATGATATTGCTTCTTTTTCCATTGAATTTTTAATAAATTTTTATTGGTTTATTTGTGTTTTATTTATCCAAAGTCAAGTAGGGCCGAATGGTGAATAATTATTCTTTATTAATTGTGAAATACAATTCTACACGTGCTCAAAATTAATTTTTTTTTTGAGAGTAGAAAAAGCTTATTGACTTTACTTCACTGTTTGTCTCTGATACAAATTTAAAATTTTGGTATTAGGATCTTAAAAATGCCAAGCGGTCTTTAAGACCTTTCCACATTTCTGTGATTCTGATACGAATTTTTAAAATTTTTGTGAAATTCAAAAGAAAAATTTTACAACTTTGTATTAGGATCACAGAAATGCAAAGAGGTCTTTTGGTGCTCCTGATTAAATTTAGAAATTAGGCAACTCACAATACCTTTGTGTGTATAACAAGTTGCATAGTTTACAAAACATTCTGTGCTCCTGATACAAATTTGAAAATTTTTGGAAAAATCATTAATCAAAATTTAAAATTTTGTATTAGGATAACAGAAACGCAAAGAGGTCTTTTAGTCGCAAAAGACCTTTTTGCTTTTCTGTGCTCCTGATACAAATTTAAAAGTTTTCTTTGAAATAAATTATTTTTCAACTTTGTATTAGGATCACAGATATGTAAAGAGGTCTTTTGTTGCTCCTGATATAAATTTTGAAATTAGGCAACAAACAATACATTGGTGTGTATAACAAGTTGCATCATAGTTTACAAAACATTATGTGCTCCTGACACAAATTTTATTTTATTTTAAAAAGAAAAGAAAAATTTTGTATTAGAATCACAAAAACGCAAGGAGGTTGATATAGTGCCAAAAGACTTTTTTGCATTTCTGTGCTCCTGATACAATATTTTAAAAATTTTAGAAAAATGATAAACAATATTTAAAAATTTTGTATTTGGGATGACAGAAACGCAAAGAGGTTTTTTAGTCGCAAAAGACCTTTTTGCTTTTCTGTGCTCCTGATACAAATTTTAAAATTTTTGGAAAAATTATTATTAAAATTTAAAATTTGGTATTAGGATAACAGAAACGCAAAGAGGTCTTTCAGTCGCAAAAGACCTTTTTGCTTTTCTGTGCTCCTGATACAAATTTAAAATTTTTTGGAAAAATAATTAATAAAATTTAAAATTTTGTATTAGGATAACAGAAACGCAAAGAGGTCTTTTAGTCGCAATAAAATCTTTTTGTCTTCCTGTGCTGCTAATACAGATTTTAAAATTTTTGGAAAAATAAAGAAAAAAATTTTAAAATTTGTATTAGCAGCACAGGAAGACAAAAAGATTTTATTGCGACTAAAAGACCTCTTTGAGTTTCTGTTATCCTAATACAAAATTTCAAGTTTTGTTAATTATTTTTTCAAAAAAATTTCAAAATTTGTATTAGGAGCTCAGAAAAGCAAAAAGATCTGGTGCGACTAAAAGACCTCTTTGCGTTTCTGTTATTCTAATACAAAATTTTTTTTTCTTTTAAAAAAATAAATAAATTCACAGAATGTTTTGTAAACTACGGAACTTGTTATACACCCCAATGTATTGTTAGTTGCCTAATTTCCAAATTTATATCAGGAGCACCAAAAGACCTCTTTGCGTTTCTGTGATCCTAATACCAAATTTTAAATTTTGTTTATAATTTTTCCAAAAAATATTAAATTTGTATCAGGAGCACAGAAAAGCAAAAAGGTCTTTTGCGACTAAAAAACCTCTTTGCGTTTCTGTTATCCTATTAATAGAAATTCCTGACCAGGTATATTAAAGCTATACCAATAGACTACCTAAGCCTGACGTCACAGATAAAGGAGTGGGGGACTGATGTTTCCAAACGAACATCCTAACATGGCAAGATAGTCGTACAACCGGTGACAGTTGCACCCGAGGTTAATGTTTAGCATTTGTTTTTGGCAAACTGGATTACATTATCAAAAAAATGTCGCTGTTTTAATGTCCTAACATAACCTAACTTTTATGTCTAGAAACTATTAAGTTCTTTCCCATACGTCACCACATATTTTGACAACGCTGTCAAAAAAATTAAAACTGAGCGTAAATCTTACTCTAAACATGTTTTCTTGTAATACCGCTCTAAGTTCGTATCAGTGTAAAAATTGTGATTTTTCATCGTACGAAAAAATCCAAATGACTCGCCACATTTGCCACCAAAATGGCTACAAAAACGCGGTAATTCCCCAATTTTGTCGAAAATGTTATTTCCGAACATTTTCGATCGTGTGTCTTTTTTTCCATCGAAAAAAATGTATCAATAGAAGCCTTGCAGAGAAATGGTTCGAATGTGAAAAATGTTTGTACAAATCAAAGAAACATTGTTCGTTATTTCATCATTACATTTCGAAGCATACATCCGAGAATCAGGTTGAATGGTTTAAATGTGACGAATGTCCATATAAAGCAAAAGTGATTCATGGCCTAACAAGACATCAACGAGATCAGCACTCACATGAGCGACGATGGTTAAAATGTGAGAAATGTTCCTATAAATCATTAAGAGGATCAAATTTACAACGACATAAAATTTGTAAGCACACCTCAAGGGAATTGATACAATGGCTGCCATGTGATCAATGTAATTTTAAAGCAAAAACGTCTGATGTTTTAATAAGACATAGGAAACGCATACATCCAGGAGCGTCATCATATGACAACACAAATATGACAATAAATTGGAATTTTTGCCAATTGTGCTCTTTTAAAACGTATATTCCAACAAATTTAACTGATCATATTATTTCGCGTCATACAGATAAAAATAAGATCATATGGTTTGAATGTGATAAATGTTCATACAAAGCAAAAGTATTAAAGACTTTTCGCCGACATCAAAAATTAGAACATTCCGATTTGCAAAAATGGTTCGAATGTGATCAATGCTCATATAAGTCGTTAAGAGTCACTAACTTGCAAAGACATATATACTGCATGCACACCGACGATAGTTTGATTAAGTGGCAACAGTGTGATAAATGCACCTACCAAGCCAAAACGCTGGATACATTGCTTAAGCATAGTAGGCAAGTGCATGGAAATGTTTAACAGCAATAGAAGTGCTCATTAATAGTGATTTTATTAAAAAATGTAAAAATATTTTTTTTCGTAAAACAGTAAGAACTATTTGTCATTAAATTGCACAGCACAGTTGAGCATAATGGGACAGCAGCAAAGACCACATTTGCTACAGAACTTATGTTATTGAGCAGTGAAGAAGCCTAGAGGGTTACACCACTCGCCACTTCATAGCGAAAAGATTATGAAGTGGCTTGTTCTGTCTGAAGCTGAGATAAATAAACGTTATTTCTTTAAAGATAAAACCCAGCAGGCAGGTACTGTATACTGTAATATTAGAATGATATGTGGCTATATCACAAATACTGAGCACATAGGGTTCTGACAAGATGGTGTTACTGCGCACAAGACAAAAGTGTATTGGACATCAAAAGCTGTTTTTACAGTGCTGCCGAAAAAACAATAATGTCATTTGGGTAAAGAAAATGTGGTAGATACCCACATTTCATTTGAGATAACAAGAAACGTTAGGAAGAGGCCTATGTTCAACAATGTAATAAAGACTGACTGATGGAAATGATGATACAAAAAAGGAGATTACAATGTAAATAGATTTATACAGTACGTTTATAAATTATTTAGATCATTTCTTGCTGCGCAATTTAGCGTGATGATTTTCTATTGTCGTGGATAGTATGATCGCACTGTCAAAGTTCATCCAATAATAACGCAGATACACGGCGCGCCTGTATCTGAGTATGAACTAATTAAAAAATGGTAAAATTTCAAAGCAAGAGTTGATCTAAATAATTTATAAACGCACATTCCGTTACGGTACGCCTGGCAGATGTGAAACACCTAAATTACTTTGTACAAAAAGAACAGATTACGATAGGAACTAAATATAGCTTAATAAATAAAAAATAAAATATTACTAATTTTTACTTGAAAATGATGAGTGTTTATTTAATAACCATTTATTTTCATTATATTCAAAAATATATTTCCAATTGCAACAACTCAACTGTTTTAATCAGCGACGCAATAATAGCTATATTCAATTTTGCCTCTCACGGTATTACTGTGACAATCGGTCAATGATAACTGAAGATTGAAGTATACAAGCTCAGTGTCGCGAGTGAAATTCCGCAAAGCTGAATCAAGTAAACCAAAAAATTCGTCTCCACGAAATGCGATCCGTTTACCCGCAGCTATACATGTTTCATATGAAAATTTTTAGATTTACATAAAGTATAATTTACAGTTTTGTTATTTACAAACTCATTTTTTGTAGTATTTTTAACGTTGTCATGTTTGTAACTAAAAATTGCAAGCTCCAAGCGGCCGTTTTCAGTACTTGAAGATAGAACAAGAATGAAAAAAATACGTTTTTAGCCTCGTCGATTGTAAACTGCTAATTTACGTCTTGTCAACTTCTATAGTAACTTGACTTTTTTACAAGCAGAGCTTCCATCTGTCACTTTGACTCACTGACGTGTTGTAAAGTATCGTGAAAACTATCTGCTTTTAGAAACCTCCAAAAAAAGTATTGTTTAATCATAAATATAGTTTGTTTATACCAAAACAATTTACCGCACTTAATAAGACCTATAGATTTTCAAAATAAAGACAATTTAATATTTTTGGTGCAAATTTTAAGACGTTGTTGGCGCCATCTTGTGGTGTATTATTTAGCTAACCATCGATCGACTTCTGAACCACAGACTAATTGCTGTCAAGCTTATGACAATTCAAATTTCGGAACTTTTATAAATAGTAATATCACTGCAAATCTAAAAAACGTTATTTGATACTATAATATAACTCTTAATTTATAAGAAGTAGCGGTAAACTGTTATAGACTCACAGTATGGTTCAGCCGCGATTCCCTATTGTTGATTTTACTAAAAACAATGCCACTTATTAAATTATTATTTAAAACACTAAACAATTACATTTTTATATAGTATAGAACACAAAATACTGTCTGAACAAACCGATGAATTTCAATCAGTTTTTGTTCTATTAAAAATGTTTCGCTTTTATTTTGAATAACTGTCATTCTTAACTGTCATTTAATACCAACCTGAAATCCTAAATTTAAAAAATAAAGTTTGAAAAGAATTATAATAAAGGTTTAAATTTATCCAGTTTAAATTACAAATGTTTAGAGAATTAGCATTTGTATTTATTAAATGCGCATTTATTAAACGATAATTAATTTATTAATTAAATCATGGAGCCTTAAATACTTTTTTGTTTTTGGATTGGTATTGACTGACAGTTGACAGATAATGCTCAAATGCGTTCCGCGAAAATTTTTTATTGAAATCAAAAAGTGTATTAAATTTAACCGTTTATGGCAGCTATTGTGTTTAAATCTCATGACCAAGTGTTTTTTTAGTGTTTTAAGTGAGGTTTAATGCGTGATACAGTTTTTAGTGGAAAATCCAACATTGAGAAGCGCAGCCAAGCCAAACTGTGAGTTTACAATAATTTTCTGTTGCTGTCAATAAATTGGGAGTTTTCATTGTTATAGAATTTGATAATCTTTATATTTAAAGATTTTAAAGCATTTCATAATTATTGCAGTTTACTAAAACTTCAATAATCTCAGTATTTTATGACGGGGGCTGTTCTTTTTCTTCGAATATAAACAGCAACAATTATTCTCTTTTTACATATAACTGTCTGAAATTGCTTAAAATATAACTCATCATGGTCATTTCATTATTTAAGTTGTCTCAAAATCAGTTTATATTTTAAATCATCTAGCAACTGTCAAACTTGAACGTCAACAATACGTGGTTTCTTTGATCTCTGGGGGCCGATTCTAACCACTATCGAAAATATTCGAGTCGAAAAGAGTGCGATGTCGCATGTGACGTCACTCTTTTTCGATAGTGGAAAAAATGTCAAAAAATGCCAGTGACAAATAAATGTTGTGTTGGTAGTTTTGCACCCTAAAGGTTGGTAAACAGCAGTATATAATTGCACATGTGCACACTGTTATTCTAATTTCTACCATCTACCGGCGTTTGTAGTGCAAAAATCAGCTGTTTCCACAATAATGGAAAAATTCGACTCGCGAGTTTCTCTGGAACAAAAAGAAGTTATGGTCTCCTTTATGGAGGAGCATCCCGAATTTGCCACCGGCAAATTGCTCGGCGTAGAAGGGCGCAAACGAAAGCAAGCCCTTTGGGGAAACGACACCTACCAGTAAGTGTGCAAGTAAAAAAGAATTTGCATAATATAATGATACCCTTGCAGGAAAGAAACGTAAGCGTAGTACAGGTAACCAAGCAGTTGAACCTGTAAAGCAATTTTCCGTCATAAGGACGACTTTAAACACACAAATACATAAGATGGGTGCAACGATGCAGGAGATGAGTGCAAAAATGGATGTTTTAATTACAGAAAAGATTAGAACCAATGATTTATTTATTTGATAAGATGTAACTTTATATTACAAATATTGATTAATATAGTCTTCTCTATATTGTTGTCCCCTTCTCCGCTCTTGAACAGCATTTCTACCCTCTTGTATCTGGGGTACTGGCAGGGGCTCTAAATCTATTTCGTCCCACATGAGTTGGGGTCCCTGTTAGATGCCCTGAAGGGGTCTTGTGCACCCCGCACCATTCGTCGAAACAATCTTGTGCGATTCCGTTCTTCTCGCTCTAATTCGTCAATAAGAAGAAACTGCGCGTACAATAAAACCATTCTTCTACTAATTACTTTGTTTACATCAAATGAAACTAACCTCAAACAAACCGCTTGAACGTCACTTTTCTGCCTGTCATACAGTGCTACTGTCAAACTATTCGACTCGAATTCTTGAATTCAACACGTTTTTAATATTGAAAAGTACTTTTCGATATCGAAAATCCATGACGTCATATGCTACCTTTCCGTGAAAGCCGTCAGGTGGCTACGTGTTGTTTTTCTATCCAAAATGGTTGAATTTGACAGATTTCGAGTCGAAAAGCTTTTCGATAGTGGTTAGAATCGGGCCCCTGCTCTACCTTCGAGTACCAAAAACGGCCGCTAGGTTCATTACAGGGAAGCAAAGCCCGTTGATTTTATGTACCGACACGATTTGACAGTTCAAAAATTAGTTTTTGTAACGATTTTGTTTCCGAGAGAGGCGCTGTCTTACTTGTCAACTTGACACAAAAATTCAAATTTGTTTCAATTAATAATTTACTAATTCATTATATACTTCCCTTATATCTTTATTCGTTGATAATAATTACCAAACCTTCTATTTTTCAATGTTCTATTTGCGTTTTTTGGTATCATAATGAAGAGCGGATCGAAAAGGTCGAAACAAATTTCATGACTTCTGACTTCAGTCACGTCAAAAGAAATTGCCATAGCGGCCTCTAGCGGCAAAGAAATCGTTACCGAAGCGAATTTGACCTCGTGTCGGTACTTTATAAAATCAACGGGCTTTGGTTATATAATATTGAGACTTTTTTGAGGAGAGTCTGGCCAAAGCCGCCATTTTAGATCACATTACGCGGCTGTCAAATTTGAAGGCTTTAAATATATATTTCAATATGCTTTCGGGGTTTACTGTTGCAGTAAAATATTTTTGCTTCCAGCCGGCTATAGCCTTGAATACACTAAATATTTACCGCTATCAGTAGTGCGACTTTTTAATCTGTGATATAAAATGGCCGCACCAATGCATTGTGCAAACTCTCTTTGAAGATTTTCTAATTATACTTTAAAAAAAAATCCAAGAACACGAGCTAATAATTTATTTTAAGTTCGCTTATCTTAAAAGTGCGTTTATATTCTGTATAAATTTACTGTCTACACTAGAACGTATCAATTCTGTTTTTTCAATAGATTTTCGAAAGTTCTGTCTAAGTGGATTATAAATTTGATGTTTCAATCGTAAGTGTCGCCGTAAACCATCTTTTCTTTTCGATTTGTAGCAACATAAATCACAATGATACCACGTCACTAAAGCACTCTCGGCATGTTTAGCAATATGATGACTTCTCAGTTGATCTTTTCGCTTTGTTTTATAATCACAAACTGGACACACAATCCACACTATATCTTCATCCGGCGTATGTCTTGCTAAAGTATGTTTTTGTAAGTTTGCTTTTCTAGTTGTACGGAATGTGCAATGATCACAGGTAAACTTTCCCACCTCGGTAGGTATTTTAGGCAAATGTTTGGCAATTTGGTGCTTCTTTAGGTCACCTCGTTCTTTGCAACGATAGGAACACAATTCGCAGTTAAGCCATTTGATTTGTGACGCAGGAGTATGTTTTGCCATTACGTGATAATTAAATCTTGTAATGTGGTCCGTTCTGTATGAGCAGTGTTGACAGATCCACCTGCAACATTACAAATCAAAAATTATTTTTTTGAAAAAAGCTGGTGATATGGCATCAATGGCAATTCGAATTTGTTTATATCTGAACAAATATAGGTAGATCAATTGTTATTAATTTGTTAAATAACATTTAGTATTAGTAATAATCATTTCTTTTAAAGAGAAACATGCCCAAAATATCAGATAAGAGACTATCATACTAGTATTATGAGTATATAATTCAGTAGTTTGCGCAAGCCACCTAAGATGTCGCTTTAGATCATCTCGATCGCCTATAGGTCGTACTTTATAATCACGAAATTTAGAAAGACACAATTTGAAAATGAAAAAGATCTTATAAATTTACAAAAAAAAATTGAACACAGGCTGTTCAGCCTAGAAAACTAAAAACCCTGAAATTCTAGAAGAACTTCACCTACCTTTCCACAGGCCTTGGTGGTTTCTTTGGTTGGTGGTTTACCGATTTATGGCGGACTAAGTAGCATTTTTCTTTGCACTTATAATTACATAGATTACAGAACCACCAATTAACTTGCTCATCTGGCACATGCCTTAAGTTTGTATGTAATCGTACATGGGCCTTAGCTTTTGCTGTATACGAGCAATAATCACAAAACCAAAGCTGTGGATGCCTTAAAACTCGATGCTTTTTCAACGTTGACCTATCTTGACATGTGAAGTCACATTGCTCACAGCTGAACCATTTAATTTGAATTTTATGTTTGACGTTTAAGTGTTTACGTAGATTTGTTTTATGCCGATATTTCTTTGTACAAAGAAAACACGATACCCATCTGTTTGGTTTGTACGAGGTATGTCTTATAGTTGTGTGATCCCTTAATTTCCGTTTATTCCTAGTTTGATATACACATTGTTCACATTGATACCATTTCCCTGCCAATGTATCTGCACAATTATAAAAATGATCAAACCACATAAAATCCGAATTTGTAGACCATTTGCAATTGCAGAGCTTATTTAGAGTTGTTGGGGCCCCACAAGTGTGAATATTTAATAAAGATTGAAAACTTGATTTAAAACTGCATTTGCAGCAAGTGTAATATTCAAGGATTTCTGTACATTCAAAGTATTTCAAATCCATTTTTTTCTATTTTATATTATCACAGTTTATTATTGTTTGTAAAAACGACTTTGTTTACAATTGTCAAAAAATTTTTTGCTGTCACATGTCATTAATGTCAACTACTTTTGACAGATGAGGTTTCTTGCGTGCGTTCGTTTTTGAGAACATAGAAAACATTAGACAATAAATTATTAGAAAATTTGTATTTATTATAAAAATTTACAATTTATTATATAATAATAAATTTTAAAAACAGTGTAGAAGATTGATCGTTTAATGCTGTTACTAGACGTTGTTAATGTCAGATGTTTATTATTTTTTTGTCTGGAGTTTTGTCATTTAACATTTGTCAACATTTATGATAATTATTGTTGTTTTGTGTAGGAAGTTTTTAATGTATTTTTTACTTGTTGTTAATTTTAATATCAGTCGTAACGTTTATTGTAATTTATGTTACGTTTTGCATAATTTTTATTTTAATAATATTACTTTGATATACCTAACCTCAATGGATGACTTTTACATTTTACTAACTATTAAGAATTTTATCGTTTCACCAAAAGCCGTTATCAAACAGTCGAAAGGCTGTTTTATGCTGCTAAATTTTTGGAAAGGTAGTTTTAATAGAAAATGACAAAACTATATTATTTGAGATTGACAATGAAATAGTTGGAAAATTGTATATTTTTTTACGTTATATTATATTTAATTAATTATATATTGGACAAAGTTACAACTTTTTGTTAAAATCTAAAGATTGGAAGTATGTACGGCTAATTTCAAAAAAAACTGATACGACTCTTAAAGCACGTTTTTTAAATATTTGAGCAGTGTATTCTAGGGCACCAGTCGCCGTCACTGTCAAATTAAAAAACTTGTCAGAATTGTCGATTAGAAACAAATAACCGCGCAAAAATAATAATCTTTAAATGGCTCCGCACACGAACAAAGAGCTAAAAGCAAGAATTGTATCAGTTTTTTTTGAAATCAGCCGTACGTCGGCTTTTTTTTACAGTTTTATAATTGTGGAATGATTTTTACTCTATATTTTGAAGTATGGCTTTGATATGTTGATGACATGTTTATTATATTCCTCACAGTAAATACATCTACTGTCATTTTTGTTCTTTTAAATGGTTTAAATAATCAATTTATCTCAAAATTGTGAAAAATGGGGAAACGTGTCCTACTTAAAGACTTTTTTGTCAACCATTAAGTTCTTTGACATAATTACAAGATTAACAAAAAGTCTAATAAATGATAATATAAAAAAATGTAGTGGCTTTATTTATTTAGCTCAATTTCTACTTTTTTTGGTTAAAATAAATTAAATATCTTATAAAATGCAAAAAAAACATATTTGGCATTGAAAAATTTTTAATGGTTGAATATAATCTCTTGTAAAAATTTGTTACACACGTATTTCTTCAAATAAAATCAAGAAAAAATTTGAAGGTACATACCTCGCTGCGTCATAGTACTTTGCAAAAAAAAACTTAGAATTCTTTTAAATGCAAATGTTGGGAAAAGAATTAAAGTATTTAAGTAAACAAAGTTAGAAAAAAAAAATAATAAGAAAAATGATTGTAGCCGGAAAAGTTGCATTGATAACTGGTGGGGCTAATGGAATTGGATTTGCGATTGCTAAAGAACTTCTTAAAAATGGAGCTAAAGTGAGTTTTTTATAATCTTGATCTGAGATAATTTTTAACTTTTTTTTTAATTGAATATTTTTTAATTAATATTTGGGAGGTTTAATACATGTTTTGTTAGCAAATAATGTTTATTTATGCAAAGAAAAGTATAATTTAGTTGTTTATTAATATAATAAAACAGTTTTTTATTAAATTCTGCGTCAAATTTAATGTGTATCAAAATATAGGGTTATCTAAAGTAAATATCTAAAACAGAATATGTAATTTAAACAGCAAACATTTAGCAACTTTAAGTTTTAAACAAAAATGTTTGTGAGAAATTTTTCCTACAGTCAAAAACAACTTTGCTATTGCGATTTTTAAGTATTAACAGTAAAAATAATAAGAAGGCTATGAAAACCAGTACAATTTGATGGCATTAGAGTAAGCAGTGGAAAACTCAAAGCTTTGTGATGATATTTACTTATTTAATTTTTTACTTTTTTACTATTGGTATTATTTACTAATATTTACAAGTTGTAATAACAAGGTTTTTTCTGACTTTAAAATATTTTTTTGTTTTTTTTTTTTTAAATCTAACAGAAAAAAATGTTATATAACGGTGATGCTCAGCTGTTTTTAGTCTATTTATTTTAAACTTTTACGATGTGTAAAAATATAGAAGTGAAAGAACAGGTAAGGGTAAAGCAATACAAACGAAAAACTGATGATAGGTACTAGGATTAGAGAGAGACGGCAACTGACATAGTTTTAGAAGACACAAAGAGAGACAAAACTAAGACAGAGAGCAATAATATCTATGTAAGATACTAGAAAAATAACAAACTAAATGAAGAAAACATGAGAATAAGAGAAGAGATTAAAAAAATAGTATAGAGCATATTATATACTAAATAGAAAGGTGAAAGAGTACTGAAAGAACTGTCAAAGCAGAAGAAGATGACACAAAAAAAAGAACAAATTTGTAGGATTAAACTAAAGGAAAAAAAGAAGAAAATAACAAAAGAACTACGAGCTGACTTGCAACTGGTTTGGCTTGACAGTTGCCTTTTTTTCTTTCATGTTTGAATCTTGAATATGCGCACTAAATCTTTCAACAGAAATTTTATGATAAATTTTAACAGAAACAAAAGAACAATTCTGTAAGATACTACAAAAAAGTTAAAACAAACTTAGCGAAAAAAAGAAGAAAATAAGAGAATAACTACAAGCTGACTTGCAATTTTTGGCTTAACAGTTGTCTGCTCTCCTTTTATGTTTTAATCTTGAGAATGCGCAATAAATCTTTAAAAAAACATTTATGTTAAATTTTAACAGAAAAACTAGAACAAATTTGTAAAAATGTTGGAAAAAACTAAAGAAAAAAAAAAAGTAAATAAGAGAAGAACTACAAGTTGATTTGGCTCTTAGCTTGACAGTTGCCTTCTCTCCCTTGATGTTTGAATCTTGAGTATGCGCAGTAAAGGTTTTAAGAAATTTTTTATGAATTTGAACTCAAACGTCAAACATCTTGATTATTTAGGCTTTATAATACTTATAAATTTTTACCAAAATTACTATTATTTTATTTTTGGTTATTCATAGGGTATATGTCTTTTTGACATTGTCGAATCTACGGGCGCGTCAGCTTTGACAGAACTACTAAACGTTTTTGGCTCAAACAAAGCTATTTTTGTGAACGGTGACGTCCGCAATGATGAAGATTTTTGAAATGCTTTCATAAAAACTATTGAAGTTTATAATCAATTAGATATAGTTTTTAATAATGCTGCTGTTCTTGAAGAGCATAATTGGCAAAAAACAGTTGACACAAATTTGGGAGGCGTTCTTCGTGGTACATTTCTTGCAATGTAAGAATATTTTCCAAAATATAAAAGTGGTGAAGAAGGGATTATTGTAAATATGTCGTCTATAGCAAGAATTGAGCCTTATCCGCCATCTACAGTATACGCTGTAACTAAAGCAGCTATAATTAATCTTGGACGCAATATATCTTATGAAGAATTTTTCGAAAAGTATAAGGTTAAAGTTTTGACTTTTTGTCCTGGGTCTGTAGATACGGGACTTTTAAAAGCTTGGATACTGCCTGAAAGGAGTTTACTGCCCGATACTGCTACTCGATTGATGGAGGGGTATAAAGACTTTGTGAATACGTAAGAATTTTTTTTTTCTTATTCTTAAAGTTAAAAGAGTACGAATCAGTTAGACATGCTGATAAGAGCTAACAAGCGCGAAATCGGTGCTGTGCTATGGCATTTCTCTAGATGATTTATTCTCTTACACATTGGAACCCAATAGCACTGATTTAGTTTAATATCTGGTGTGGTATTTTTCCGGGAAGTAGGTGTTTTCACAGTTTACTAGTTGTTTTTTGTCTGCAGACTGTTACTGCATTGAAGTTCCTTTGACTTTTGGTGAAATTTCACTGCAGGTTATGATTTTTTTTTGTTTAATCTTGTTGTTTATCACTTCTAGATCTGAGTTTATAGCAGAAAATGTCGTAAGCGTTCTGGATAAAGGAACGAATGGCTCAATTTGGGTCATTCAAAAAGAACAGCCAGCTTTTGAAGTTGTTTTTCCAAAATTGGAAGCAATACGGAAATGTTTGTTGGAATAATTCTCAGTAACGGTTTTTCACGAGCCATTTTTAAAAAGTACTGGTGGAATGTAATTTAAAATGTTTTTATTAAAAATAAAGTTTTATTCTTAAATTGGGTTTTTTCTTTAATTTGTACTTAGATGATGTTATAGTCTCAAGACTTGCGCTACGCCACTGGCGGGGATACCTAAGTGACGTCAATGGGTTTTTTGAAAAATTGTAATTTAACCTTTGCGTTTAATACGGTAAATAGATAAGATCTCTGCTGGCTTTTAATTATTATTCTATTATTTATTTTAAGATAGAATTAATTTATATTATTTACATTTTATTTTGTCATTGAAAGTGTAAAGTGCTACAAATTACAAAATTATAATGAGCGTTTTTGGAAAAGTGGCTTTGATAACGGGGGGCGCTAATGGAATAGGATTTGCAATTGCTAAAAAACTGTTGAAAGATGGGGCAAAGGTTAGTTTTTTGTTTTTGTAGATTCGACACTAATAATAATTCTATAAAAAATATTTAAAAAAAGTTTTACTGTTTGCCAAAAAGTTTTTTATTTGATCTCTTTGTCTCTAGTTGAAATAGTTTTTTTTCAATAAAATTCATCTGCGGAAAGGAAATTATATTTTTTATTCGTTTCAGTAATTGAAAAATTATCAGGCGATTTAGAATTTGATATATTTGGAAAAGCCACAAGCAGTGTTAGATACAAATTATTTCGTGATGACTCAAACTAATGAATTCTTTCTTTATTTTTCTCTACGGCTCTCTTGGTACAGACAGATTTTATATATCTCTAAAAAAGAATGAAAAGTCTTCTGATTTTTTTTATTTCTTTTTCTCGTAGCCTGTTTGTATATAAAACATTTTTTGCATTTTTTACATCTCTTTACTTTCTGCTGATCTAATCTAACTCAATCTGCTTTTTTTTTCTAAATGTTGACTAGTTTTTGAGCCGTTTTTCTATTTAAGGGTCTGATTGTAGAAACAGAGTTTTGGCTTGGCTTTACTTCTATTTTAGTGTTCTTGCTTTTCTAACGACATATTATGTAACATTTGTTTTCTTATCAGCAGATGTTGCATCTGTCTTTCTATGTATTTTTGAGCCTTTTTTGTTTTTTTTGTTATACTCTTGTGTTCATTATGTTCTTACTTCCAGTATGTGTTGATCAAAAACGGTTTTTCGCAGATGTAGAGAAATATTTTTGTTCTTAAGAACATAGGAGGATTTGTTAGGAGTTATCAGCCATGTTTAATTTTCTGGAAAATTTCTGCATCTAGATTTAGATAGAATTAGAGCTGAAGTACATGGAATTGACAACTTGCTTCAAAACTGGATCTTCCAAGCTGTTCTTTTTTGAGTTGGTCATCACATTGGTTTTAGCTTCTTTTTGACTAACTTTTCCTAAACTTTTTGAAGTTTGCTGAGTTTTTTTAAAGCATATTCTATATCATCTACGCGTTTTGCTGTAGGCTGCCAATCTCTATATTAGAATATAATTAGGAATTTTTTAAATTAATCTATGTCTATTCTTAGGTCTTCTATTTGGTGATTAAGTTTTCTATTCCAAGCAGATGTTTGGTGTCTTGCCGGACACATGTTCTGGTTTAAGACATGATTCAAGTAAGGTGAGGTCTTTACAATATTTTTACATAACCTGAAAAGATACAGCTTTAGATCTGTTTCTAGTTTGGTCTGCATCTTAATTGCTCTAGATCTTGTTTGGTCTGAGGTTTATTTGCTCTAAGATAGGTTTTGTTGATGTCTAAAGTTTATTTCTTGGCCTGTCTTCGTTTAGTTGAGTCACAAAAGGGGAAACAGCCTTAGAGCCTGGTTATTAGAGGATTTTTCTCTTTATAATTACTTTGACAGCTCTACTGGGGTAAACGTTGCTTGTTGCCCAGAGAAAACTAGTTCTAAATCTGAAGATTTTCTGGGACTTTTTGAACTTAAATGTTTGCTTTTTTTCTGAAAACAATAAGTGTGTGGTCAGATCACTACTAAGTTTAGCCTGCAGATAAGTGCAGTCACCAGAATGTAACAAGTGGAGCTATAAGGAGGAATTGGCTGTCTTGTGATCTAACGCAACTCCTTTACTCTTTATTATTATAAATGGAGTTCTTTTCTGCTTGTTTTAGGGTGTCTGTCTAGTTGACATTGCAGACGCTTCTGGCGCAAAAGCTTTATCAGAACTACAAAATATTTTTGGTTCAGAAAAAGCAATTTTTAGTAAAGCAGATGTCAGTAAAAGCTCTGAATTGGAAGATGCGTTTCGAAAAACTATTGAAGTCTACAGTCAACTAGATTTAGTTTTTAATAATGCCGGTATTATGGAAGAAAGTGATTGGAGAAGAACAGTCGAAATAAATTTGTGTGGAGTTCTGAGTGGAACTTTTCTGGCAATGTATGAGTACCTTCCGAAGTATAGAAGTGGTGATGAAGGGATTATTGTGAATACTGCATCAGTGGCAGCGTTTGAAGTTTACCCTGTAGCGACTACTTATGCGGCGACAAAAGCAGCAATTGTGAACTTGGGGCGGAATTTAGCCTACAAAGAGTTTTATGATAAATACAAAGTGAAAGTTTTAACGTTTTGCCCGGGTGCGGTTGACACATATATGTTACATACATTGCCCGAAAAGAGTCTATTTCCGCATGTCTCTACAAATTTAAAAAAGGAGTTTGAAAAAACAGCAGCTACGTAAGATATTCTGATAAATTTGGTTCTACAATTCTTAAAATAATTGCTTCTAGACCGGAGTTTATAGCTGAGGAAGTTGTAGACATTTTGGATAAAGCTACTAATGGTTCGGTTTGGTTTGTCAACGATAAATCGGCTGTTGAAGTTGTTTTTCCAACTCTTGAAGCTTTACTGCAAATACCTGAATGATTGTTCTTAGGCTAAGTACATCTCAATATATTTAAGTAACACTTGGTTTGAAATAAAAAAAAATGTTACGTGTTTTGTTTTTATTAGATCTTTTGTCTACCACATTTGGTATATAGTTGTGTCAACAAGCTGCGCGAAGTCGGATAGAAAGAAATTTGACAAGCCTTGTTTTTGCGCTTGTTGACGTCTTAAGAATGTTTTAAGTAAACGGTTTCTAGCAAAGTCGCGTTTTCAAATAGTATCAGTAGAATATTAAAATTTTAAACTTTCGACAATAATACAGTTTTGCCAACTGTACTAAACACAGGATGGCTAAAATAACTGATATTACTAATAGGTATATTATTGTCAAAGTTGTTGAACACTATAGACTATAACTGTAAATATGAGAAGTTACCAAAAAAATGGGAGAAGAAAATATTGAAGAGAATGTTGAGACGTAACAAAAAAGTGGCAAACCTGTACAATAAACCTGATTTGTACAGTGGTTAAAATGGCTAGATTAGGATGGTTAGAAGATTTAGATAGAATGAAGATACAGCTAAGACTGGGTGAAAAAGAAAACCAGAGAAGACTGTTGTTTAGATAAGTTTAAGAAATTGAAGAATTAAAAGTGATAATTTGGCGACAAGTTGGAGACGTTTTGATAGTCCAGTAACAAAGAGTTAGCAGCAAGTCTGTACAATAAATCTGATTTGCTTAAAGTTGTTAAAATGGCTAGATTAGGAAGGTTGGAAGATTTAGAAAGATTGAAGACGACAAAAGAGTTAAAGTGGTCTGAAAAAGAAAACTAGGTAGAAGAAGACGTCGGGCCGACCCAGGTTTTGGTAGATTGGGAACAACTTGGAAACGGTTTCTTAGTCAAATAACAGAGAATTTTAGAGTTGTTAAAACTACCAGATTAGGATGGCTAGAAGATTTAGAAGATTTAGAAGATTTAGAAGATTTAGAAGATTTAGAAGATTTAGAAGATTTAGAAGATTTAGAAGATTTAGAAGATTTAAAAGATTTAGAAGATTTAGAAGATTTAGAAGATTTAGAAGATTTAGAAGATTTAGAAGATTTAGAAGATTTAGAAGATTTAGAAGATTTAGAAGATTTAGAAGATTTAGAAGATTTAGAAGATTTAGAAGATTTAGAAGATTAAGAAGATTTAGAAGATTTAGAAGATTTAAAAGATTTAGAAAGATTGAAGACAATAGAAAAGTTAAGATGGCGTGGAAACGAAAACTGGGTGGAAGAAGATGTCGGAGAGATCCAGGTTTTAATTGATTGAAGAAATGGAGGCAAATCTGTAAGATTGATCCATTCAATTGTGTTATTGATACACAGCTGATTTATCAAGATTTATTGATGAGTGGTAATAAAACACTCAAAAGATGTGTTTTTTCTACAAATATTTTTTTGAATAGATTTGTTTGGATTTTATTTTTTAATAAATAAGTAGTTAATAGAATAAAAACAACGTTATAAAGTGTTTTATTAGTTTTTATTAATAGAAAATGTTTTTTTTTTGCTTAATAATTTAGATTTTTAACAATGTAAAACTGGCAAAAACAAATTTTGTGTTATATTTTCATTTTTTCCTTATTGGGAAATGCTACTTGATAGTCTTGTCCTTCTTCTACAACCCAAATTGACCCATTTGTGCCTTTATTAATAATATCGATATATTTTTTTGCCAAAAATTCGGGTCTATATAAAAAAAATCTTTTTGTTAAACTGCTTTTAAATGTAAATCACTAAACTTATACATTGTGAGTGAGATATAGCAAATAATTGGTTTTTTGTTTTTTTGTAAACATTGTTGTTTAAAGATGCTGTATCATCTTTCAATATATTTTGGCAAATATGCTATCTTTAATAATAAAACTAGTTAATCAAATACTACCGTTTATATTACGTAGTTTAGGCTAATCTAGACAAATATAATAAACCTGGACTTACAACCTTTTATAGGCTTAGGTTTACTGAATTCACATGAATTATCTTAAATTGTATTAAGCAGAGTCAGTGAAAAAGCCTGAAAATGCGAGTAAATATGGTAAACCTAGGCCCATTATTTATTGTGGGCCCAGGCTTACCACATCTGCTAGGATCAGTCATTGTGTTTTGCAAAGGTAGTAAAAAACGTGAAAGCTAATTTAGGTAAATATGGTAAATCTGGACTCATTCATAACCTATTAAGGGCTTAGGTTTATCTAAGATTTAGATAAATTTACTTAGATTAAGTTAAATTGTATTATGCAGAGAGTCTGTAAAAAACTTGAAAAATTAAAGTAAACCTGAGTTTATAATGAATAATAGGCCTACAAAGAACAATTTTGGCTGATTCTTGCTAATATGGTAAACCTGGGCTCATTATCTATTATAAACATTATCTATTATAAACCTAGGTTTATAGTAGATAATGAGCCCAGGTTTATTATATTTGAAAGAATTAGCCAAAATTGTTGCTAATATGGTAAACCTGGGCCCATTATCTATTATAAACATTATATTTCATAAACCTGGGTTCATAATGGATAATGGGCTCAGGTTTACCATATTTGTAAGGATCAGCCTAAATTGTTCTTTGCAGAGGCAGTGGAAAAACGTAAAGGCTAACTTAGCTAAATATGGTAAACCTGGACTTAAAACCATTTGTAGGCTTAGACTTACCGAATTTACTTAGATTAAGTTAAATTATATTATACAGAAAATCAGTAAAAAAACTTGAAACAAGTATACATGGTAAACCTGGAGTCATTATTTATTGGATCAGTTTAAATTGTGTTGCGCAGAAGCAATGGAAGCACGTAGAAGCTAATTTCGGCAAATATGGTAAACCTAGACTCAACCCATTAGGGGTTTTTTTTATCAGGATTAGCCTAAAAGGTGTTGTGGAAAAAATCAATTCAGAAAACACATGGTATATTATGATTTTTTTTTTATTTAAGTATTTGAAATAACGTCGAATTCTTTTGTTTGCTGGAAGCAACTTTAGAAGTTGAAGATTGTATGAAAATTTTTAACTTAAATTTAAATCTTTAACACAATTTTTAATAGACTTAAGACGTTTAAACAATACTAGTTTATTAAACTAATACTGTGTGTTTTTTGTATCTCACTCACAAATTAAGTTTAGTGAAATGGATAATAAATGAATGTTTTTTTAGGATTTAGAGAATTATGTGTGATTGATAAGTCATAACAGGTAAAAACATGTCTTACATTGTATTTTTTAACTGAAAAACACTCATGTTTCACTCAAGGTACTTACTCTTGCGGTACTTTGCTATATAGAGTCTGAACTTTATCTCGTTGCAACTCAGGAATCAACAAAACTTTCAAAGTACGGGATGGATCAGCCATTGGCGTTTTTGTGTAACCTGGACATATCGTTAAAATTCTAGTTTTGTACTTCTTGTAATAATCTTCCGTACCATACGTTTCTCCTAAAGTAACAATACCTCGTTCACAAACTGAGTATATTGGTACTAAGCTTGACGCTTCAAGTCCTAAAACTGTTGATGTATTGACTATAATTCCTTCAGAGCCTTGTTTGTATTTTGGCAAAAACTCCCGCATTGCCAAAACGGTACTACGGATTGTCGCTACCAGAAGTACTTCAAAGCTTCTTTCCCAGTTTACTTCATCTACGAAACCAGCACAGTTGATCACAATGTCCAAATGGGTGAAAGTATCAACAGTTTTTCTAAAAGCTTCTGTCAGTTGAGATTTGCTGGTAATGTCAGTGTGGAGGAATATTGCGCGCTCGTTGCCAAAAGATTTAGAAATATCTTTTAAGACGGCATATCCGGCGGAACTGCGTTTGTCGACAATTGCAACACCCTGCAAAACGTAGATCAAGTCAAAGTATAAAATTTTGAGATAAAATCTTACTTGGACTCCATGTTTCAACAGTTCTTTGACCACACAGAAACCGATTCGGCCAGCACCTCCAAGAACTAAAGCAACTTTTTCAGTGAAAAACATTTTTCTCGACTGTTTATCAAAATTTTGTTTACTTTTGAATTATGTGCAAATGATGGAATAATTAACCTTTACTTAGCATACCGGAAAATTTAAATACATTAGTACCGAATATGATTCATTATTGAAAAATTGACTTGAAGGTCTTAAACATGTCATTGTAAATACAAAGTGACGTCAGGTTTGATACAGTTTTGCAAACTTGATACCATTGCTGCGGTGAGGGAAAAAGGAAAAAAAGAGAAAATGAAAATAAAAGCAAGGTATAAAATGTTGAATAGTAAACAACAAAGCAAATAGAGGAATAAGAAATAGAGAAAGTGATATCAGTACAAGTTTCTGGCATAACACATTACCAGAGTTGCTTGGAGAAGTATTAGAGACACAGTGGGGCTGTAGCATGGCCAGCTCGGTCAACTGACCTTAGCCAAATAGATTTTTTTTGGATCTATTGCGCAATTTGAAAGGCATTAAAATGCATTGTATTGGTGAGTGGTAGAAGCGATAAGTGTCTCAAAAGGCTTTTCAGTTCAGCAAGCCGGATGATATCATTGGTAGGGTGGACATTTTAATGCTGGGTCAGACTTTAGCTAACGCCCCGTATAGATTAGACTAATTTCTACACCACAAGGTTGGCATTTTATCTACAAAATGATAGCTTTGATATCATTTGTAACTGTAAAGTTCAATGTCATTATTCGAACCATATTGGAGAAAATAGTACTTGTCACTGGGGCGTGTTAGCAGTATTGTCTTAGCTATTGTTAAACCATTTTTATAAAATGAGTCTTGTGTAAGTATTCTAGCATTTCACTGGTGATCTTTAAAAAGTTTTCTTTAGGCTGTTTCCATTGTTGATGTTTCTGCAGCTAATAGAACCAAGGCACTTGAAGAACTTGGTAGAACTCTTGTTATATTTATTCAAACTGATCTGTCAAAGAAAGTAATTTTAGAAGAATTATTTGAGAAAACAGTGCCCAAATTTAAGATTCTGGAGATAGTCGTTAATAACGCAGGTTTTGTTGATGAAGTAAATTGAGAAAATTCAAAGAACATATTTGGTCAGATTGGGATATTTTTTACAAAACAACTCTCGGCATGAAGAAGGGATTTTCAACACAGCTTTTATTTTTTGGTCGCCCAAAAATATTTTAATTTTGGGTTTGGGTCGTTGAAGATGAGAAACTGGAATATCAAGTAGATCTTATCAACAGAAAAAAGTTGAAGCTTTAATCTTACTATAGTTTTTATAATTCTTTTTTATAAATTATTAGTTAGTTACATAATATTACGTGTAAAAAAATAATAATCTGATTCTATTTATTTCTTCAATAACATACAAGCTGACTCACACTGTATGTTTAAATAGAGGACAACTTGCTGCTTGGTTGTCCAAAAGATCTTAAAAAATGTGGACCTTACAAAATTATGACTAACACAAAAATTAATTTTTTTTGGGTTTCATTGACGCACAGAAATGACGTTTTTTTGCTCCAAAGTTTGAAGCTGAACAGAAGTAGGTGATGCTTTAGAAGAAAAGTTATCTAAAACTGCAAAAAAGCTGATAACAAGTAATAAGTATTAGTTTTTATAAGGCAAACCAAACAAAAGTTAATCCTATCCCACACATGTTCAATAGGTGACAAGTCTGGTAAGCGCGAAGGCCGTGAAAGTTAACACGTCAAATAAATTTAATGACTCGAACTTTTTTGGACGCCCAAGATTTTTATTATGCGTCGTAAATACCTTCTGGTTAAGACTCACCTTGACAGGTTCTATATTTTAGCAGTAAAACTTCAAAAAGTATGACATTTTAACAATAAAAACAATAAGGACAGTGATATTTACAAAATATTAATATATGAAAAAGCTATTTATTTGATTGTTCAATTATAAAGACAAAAAACTTTTCATCGATATTTAATTTATTCAGATTTTTGGGTGTTTACACAAACTTTATCAGATTTTTCCCAACCGATATAAGCATTATTTTTCTTATTTTCCGCTTCCAACCACTTTTGCAGCGGTTTGAAGTACTCCAAAAGAGCGCTGGCATCCATTGTACGTTGTCCAGTCAATGCCTCAATTGCATCTGGCCATGGTTTAGATGATCCTAATTGGAGCATTGCCCTAAAAACACCAAAAATTAGAAAAAAATTGATAAAGGATTGTTGATAAAACGTACTTTAGAGCATTTCCAGCGTTGGAATTTCCATAGATGTCACACTCATGGAGTGGTTTAGAAGGATCATTTGGATCGTATTGGCCAGCTTTTTCACAAACGGCTCTGTGGAATTGGAATTGTACCACAAAACTGACAAAATATCGGATATATGGAACACCAGCAATAATATGGTATTTGGCAGCTGGGTCAAAATCTTGATCAGTTCTGTTGATTGGTGGTTCTACACCTTGGTACTTTTCTCTTAATTCCCACCATTTGCAATTGTAGTCTTTTGCTGGAATAGTACCTTCAAAGACACTCCATCTCCACAGGTCCATTAAGTACCCAAATGGTAGAAAAACTATTTTATCCAAACCAATTTCAAAGAGATTGTTCAAAATACTGTCTTGGTCATCTTCTTTGCTCTGTAGTAAACCAATTTTTCTAAGATGTTGTCTAGATTCTACTGAAAGAGAAATTAAATCACCAACGGCTTCATGGAAGCCAGGATTGGCTCCGCTTCTATAAACAACTGGTTGGTCTTTGTATTGCAAGAAGTATTCTATATGCCCCATCTCATGATGGGCAGTGGTAAAATGCTCCATTGTTACTTGGGTACATTGCTTGATTCTAAAATCTTTTCCATCATAGAAGTCCCAAGCAGATGCATGGCACACAATTTCTCTATCAGTAGGTTTCTCTAGAATTGAACGTTCCCAGAAGGAATCTGGCATTGCTGTCAAATTAATAGATTTGAAGAAATTTTCTGACGTTCTAAATATTTTCTCGGCTGTGTAATTCTGCCGACGTAACTCTTCAGTTAAATCTTCAGCTTGCTTTCCTGGATAAGGTAAAGTAAAAGATGCAATATTTCTCCAACGCTGAGCCCACATATTGCCCAGAAGATGTGCTGGAATTGGTCCCTTTTTCGATACAATTTCTTCTCCATAGGTTTGCCTTAGCTTAAATCTAATATAAGCATGAATTTGCAAATATAGAGGCTTTAGCTGTTCCCAAAGCGACTCCACCTGCTGTCTAAACGTCTTATCTTCATAACTCTCAAGCCAGTTTTCGGCATTGTCTGTAAAATTATTTAACCGCGCAGCTTCATTACTCAAATCAACATACTCTTCAAATAGATTCTTCAAATTTGCACCAACAGCTTTTCTCCATTCAACCCAAACGTGCTTCAATTTAGAAGCATCACGGGACGTTGCTAGAATGTTGGTCAATTCTGGTTCCAAAGCTAGCGTGCAATTCTCTTTATCTTCCATCGAGCAAATTTTGGCGGTTGAGTAAATCTTTTGCATTTCGGCGATAATTTTATTGAGTCTGTTGAGCTTTTCTGGTGGTAAGGCATCTGAGCCAAGTTTTGAGTATTTTTTAAATTGGCGTTTTAGATCTGGATCGGTAAAAGTATTCCAGTTGAATTTGATGACTTCTTCCCAGTTGGATTTACGTTCTTTGGAAGTTTCTTCGCTGACTTTTAGCTGAAAGTGTACTTGTAAGAATAAAAATGTGACAACTTTTAGAAAGAGTCAGGTTTAGAACGTAGTAAAAGAAGAGATGTGGTGGCATGATCTTGAGAAAATAAAAGACAAGAGACATTGAACTGAAATATTTAGAAGAAGAGTGAAAAATAAAACGAAGAAAGTGATCAAAAAAAAAAGGAAATGTACTACAACTAACTGTAAAAGAAGTCAAAATGGCTATCACACGGTTTAGAAACAATAAAGCTGCTAGAGAAGACAGCCTAAGAGCAGAAATTTGGAAGAATAACGGTTTAAAGTTGATCTCTTATAGACCCGATAGAAAAAACTATCATAGAAGACTATCAACATGGATGTAGAAGAAGTAGAGGAAGATGTAGAAGAGTAAGGTGAGAGCAGATACACAAGTTGTGAAAAAATGGGTCTAATACAAGAAGATGTACTTCCCTCAATACTTGTTAATCTAATTCTTAAACAGGGTATACAGAAAATCCAGTTGAAACTATTTTCATTCAATCAAGAACTTGCTTATGCTGAGAACGTCGATCTGAGTGCTACAGACCCCTAAGAAGAAATGGGTTTTTTCCTATAAGCACCGTGTGCTAATAGCCACAATATAGTAGAATTTATGAAAAAAAAAACAAAACAAAAAAAGAAAGAAGAAGAGAATCTATAAAAAGATGAAGAAGAATAGAGAATTACAATAAACAGAATGAAAATTTAAGAGTAGGAGAATAAAAATTGAAGGAAACATGACAAAAACAAAAAGAAAGAAGAATAACTTAGAAAAGAAATACAAATCGACAAAAAAAATAGTAAAATCGAGAAGGAATTGATGCTTGATCAGCGCAAACAAAAAAAATTGTAATAGTAAGAGAATAGTAAGGAAGAAAAAAAATGTTTACAAAGAATTGAAGAGAATGATGAAAAAAAAAAGTGTACAAAAAGAATGCGAAAGAAAATGTCGCATAAAAAGATAAAAAGGCTGCAAAAATGTACTACTAGTACTGGTCAGAAGATAAAAAAGAAGCAGAAAAGGAGATGTAAGATTTGATGAATCAAGATGGAAGAGGTAAAAAATGGAGGAAGAAAAAGAAACAGAGAAAGTGAACGAGAATAAATCCAATTCTGCATCATTGTGCAAATCAACAAAAAGGCCAAGATTGGTTAAGCAGATAAGCAAAAAAATTAAAAATTTAAGAAACTAAAGAGCAAAACAAAATATCACAAACGATACAAAAAACAAAACTATTTAAATAAGTTTAGGTAAAATAAAGAAAGAGAAAGTAATCTAATAGAGAAACTGAACTGAAAATATAAGGAAGAAGCTTAGCAAAAACATTATTTCAGCAAGATAACAATATACTTAGAAGAAAAGAAAAATATAAAATTTTGGAACTATTGAAGTAGTCTAAAAGACTGTTACAAGAGGAAGATCTCCTCCAAGACGTGGATAGGGCAATAAAGATTAAAATTTATTTTTGATTAATAATTGTTTACATTTTGTTCTACAAGACTGCATCAATATCAACAAGATTTTGTTTAGTCTATGGTAAAGAATAATAATATTGAAGGATTATGAGCATCTAGATCTCTTTGGAAAGTGTTCAAAATCTGGCTTAGATTGGCATTTGTTTATTTTAAAAGTCAATATTACTAATATGGGAAGACTTACTTGATTTTGAAGATTGGCTTCTGTAATATTTGAGGCATATCCCCAATCTGCTAATGTTTCTTTATTGTAGTTCTCTGAAGATTTTTTGTTAAGTAAAAGTAGAAAATCTCTGCCTTTTAGTTCTTCAAGTTCGATGTCTGGATCAGTGGTAAAACACCCTCCAAAGAGGAAAACAACCCAAACAACCACTTTGGGATCCATCTGTAATGGAATATTTTTGACGCGTCTGTCTCTTCAAGGTTTCAAGTAATTATGACACTTACCTTACTACTTGATCATGTATATACTAAACCAAATTGTAAATCCCACCAGCCTCCAACTGATTTGTGGTTTTATAAGTACCCAAGACCGGTTGGTTCGATGGGCAACGACCGATCAACAACAAACAAACATTTCTCTTCACTTTGCATCAACCTTTGCACATTTTTTTATGAATTTTAAGTGAAAAAGTCTCAGAGTTGAAGCGAAAAAATCCGATTTCGTAATTGTTATAAACATTAGTGTCATTAGTTTATCGGTTTTGAGGTCGGTTTCGTGTTCCAAAACGATGATGAAGGACATGCTGACGATGTTGGAGGTGAAGAAATCAAAAGTGTTTTAGTATTGTTTTGTTTTTGTCTACTTTTGATGACCTGAACTTTTGCTAGATTGACCATCTAGTCAACGACCAAAGCGAGTTTTGCAAGATATTAGAAGCTTGTGGTCAAACCACTCATTTGGTTGAAGGAGGCCCTCAAGGATTTGTTTAGGGACCAATCCTATTCTATTTTTTTTGTAACAATGCGAAAAAATAGAACATTGGCAAATTCTCATGGACCTGTTTTATGACCAATCTTATCATTTTGTTTGCAACAGGAAAAAAAATGAGGTTTTTTGGTTGTGCTTGGGACCAATCTAATTTTTTTGCAACAGTGCTAAAAACATTGTCAAAAAAATAGCACATTGGGAGGTCTTTATAAGGCCAATTTTGTCTCATTTGTAACAGTAACTTACATGTCCAATGTTTAAAAAAAAGTGAAGCGTTGGGAGGCCCTCACTCAGGGCTCTGTTTTGGGACCAATCTTATCTCATTTTTTTGTTCTAACAGTGACAAATACAATTTAAAAGTGACACTTTTATAGTTCTCTTGTGGGATCAATTTTAATTTATTTAGCTTAATTTTGTTTTTTTTTTCTTATCTACCGAACTAACGTAAAAAGCGAAAAAAATTCATGTCAAAAAAAAATTTTCGATATCTCAACCGCTTTCATTTATTTTATGTATTAGTAACAAGGACATTTTTGGAAAATTATTAAAACATGGCGAGGCAGGTCTCTATAGATCTGTTTTAGGACCAATCTTATCTGATTTGTTTGTTACAACGTTAAAAAAATTGAGGTTTTATGGCTCTGTTTTGGGACCAATCTTTTTTTTGGACCAGTGCTAAAAACATTGTCAAAAAAATAGCACATTAGAAGGTTTTCATGCCAATCTTGTCTTATTTGTAACATGTCCAATATTTAAAAAAAAGTGAAGCATTGGGAGGCCCTCAGGGCTCTGTTTTGGGACTAATCTTATATTTTTTTTTCCTAACAGTGACAAATTTAATTTAAAAGAACTTAAAAATTAGGAGACCTTTATAGCTCTCTTGTGGGATCAATCTTAATGTATTTAGTTTTATTTTGGGTTTTTTTTATCATCTACTAAACTGACGTAAAAATCAAGAAATCTTAAGCCAAAAAAAATAAAGGATTTTGGAAATCTGAACCGCTTTTATTTATTTTATTTATTAGTAACAAGTACATTTTTGGAAAATTAATAAAACATTCCAAGGCAGGTCTCTATGACCTGTTTTAGGACCAATCATATCTGATTTGTTTGTTACAACGTTAAAAAATTGAAGTTTTATGGTTCTGCTTTAGGACAATTCTTATTTTTTTGCAACAGCGTTAAAAACACTGTTAAAAAAATAGCAAATTGGGGGGCTTTTATGAGGCCAATCTTGTCTTATTTTTTTGTAACAGTAACATGTCTAATGTTTAAAAAAAAGTGAAGCATTGGGAGGCCTTCAGGGTTCTGTTTTCGGACCAATCTTATTTCATTTTTTTAAATCTAACAGTGACAGATACAATTTACAAGAATATAAACATTGGAAGACCTCTATAGTTCTCTTGTGGGATCAATCTTAGTTTTTTTACTTTAATTTTGGGTTTTTATTTTTTTATTTTCTACTAAACTTGACGTAAAAGTTAAGAAAACTCAAGTCAAAAAAAAAGAGTTTTGGAAATTTTAACCGTTTTTCTTTATTTTATTTATTAGTAACAGTACAATTTTGGAAAAATGAGAAACATTGGGAGGCAGGTACTCTATAGATCGGTTTTAGGGCCACTCTTACTTATTTTTTTGGAAAAGTGACAAACAAAATATCAAAACAAAAAAATAGGCATTGGAGGCCTCTATGTGTTTTTGTTTTGAAATCATTGTTGTATTATTATTAATGTCAAAAAAAAAATTACACATTCGGAGGGCCGCAGGGACTTCCTTTCTGACCGATCTTATGTCTAACAAAAAATAGAACATTTATTGTTATTTTGATGGACAACAATTGTTGACAAAGTTAATTAAATAGGTAATTTGTTAAAAAAAATGCCACAAATGTAATACATTCAAGGTTCTTCACAGTTTGATGAACTGATTAACAATAGCAAATGGTATTGAAAATTTCAAACTAGCCTCTATCAATAAGTGCTTAAATTCATTTTCATAAATATACAAAATATTATTTTGTATTTTTGTGCTGAAAGTTGTGTTTTTTGTTATAATTTTTGCAGAAAACTGGATTTTTTATGTACACTATATATCAGATTTAAAACTGATTTTTGTTTATAACAATTAAGTTTTATTGTAAAACAAATGCAATTGCTTAAAATCACCATTTTGGGCAATTTTGTTTTTACATTTATAATTTTATTTAAGGTTTTTATAAAGACAATTTTAGTAAAAAGAAATTATAGGTGTTTAATAAATAAAAAATTTTAGATACACTAAGCCCGGCACTGCAACACACTAGGTTCAAAATTAATTATCAATCATTTTGGAGTATAAATTTATGACTATTTAATATAATTAACTTAAATAAAGACTTCCAAAATGTTTTTTGCAATTTGTCTTCATTTTGATTCTGTAATAGACTCGTTAGAGAATGCTACGTCATAGGTTTCCTGTGCGGTTATAAGCCAACTTTTTTTTCTAAAAATTTTTGAAGTTGGTAAAACTTAATTTGACTTTTCACACACTTTTTACCTGTCTGTCAATAAAATTGAATTTTTTAACAGCAAAGTGAAGTGAACAATTAATAGAAAGTATATTTATGTGAAATATGGCATATATAATGATGTAAATGGTCTGGGAAGAACAACCGATTACAATAAAGCAAAAGTCACAGTTTATATGTCACTTAACCTAAAAAAATCTTACAATAATAATAATAATAATGAAAACCAAAATAATTTTTGCTATTTCACGAATTGCGGGAGGCCTACATGTAAAGTTTTTCTTCCATTTTCGTATTTTGGGGCTGACAGGATTAGAATTTTTGAATAAAACAAAAAAAAAGATAAATAGATTAAATCTTAACTTTTAAAATCAAGATACTGCCAACCTACTCCAAAAATCCCTTAATCGATCAATTTAAAAAAAAAACGCTTAAAAACAGCAGAAAAAGGGCAAATTACAAAAAATAGTATAAAAAACACGTTTCATTAGACCTTAAAGCACTTATTCTTTAAAAAAACTCGTGGCTTTGCCACTCGTTTTTTAAACGTGAATGGGTGCTTTAAGACGTGTCTTATGAAACTTGTTGTTTAATATACTATTATTGATGTTGATTTTTATAACATTTATAAACACCGACGCCCAGACAAAAGCCATCTTCTTTTTAGGTAAGGTCTCTCGGTAGACTCGAACCCACGTCGCTCATACAGTCAGGCTTCATAAGTACTATCTTTAGCCACCAGGAGGTTATTGAGCAACACTTTGCTCAAAATTATTTACATAGTGTAGGACTTAGACTAAAAGAATATTAATTTTTTGTTCTTCAGTTCCGTTCTTTTTCGGAGGTTTAATATTTTGTAAAAAAGTTTTTAAATCACTGTTTTTTAATAATATTAATACATTATATAATAACAACAATTTTGGATTTTGTATATAATATGTATAATATTTATTATGAATTAAAAATAAAATGACTAATTCTGGAGGTGAGGAGATCTTTACGCTTTAGTGATTTTATTAAAATTATGCAATTTTTCTTTAAAAAAACTTTAAAAGCCTTGAGTCATAACTATTATTTTTCGAATTAATCATGGATACCTCTAAACAAAAAAGCAAAAAATTTAATGGTTCAATAATTTAATTTAAAAATTACAAAAAAAAAGTAGAACCAAAATAACAAAACACGTATTAGACGGATTATCTAAATGTGTAATAAATTATACAAGTATTTTTGTGGTGCTACTAAGAAAAACATTAACAACAACAAAATAACAAGTTTGGATGTTATAAATAATCAATTGATTGCGCTTTTTTGTTTGTGAATTGATTATTAGCAAATATGGCATTAGTCTTGCGCTAAGCATGTTTGTACATAAATAACGGGTGTTTTTTTAAATTTGGCGTCGAAGCTTGCTATGAATGCTTAAATTTGAACTGTGAACGTAGCTTTACCATCGAATCGAAGTGACAGTTATTAATTTGACATCTGAATCTAACTTCACTCCAACACGTTAATGAGATTAAATTAAATACACCTGAAAGCACTCGTACTGTTTTAACAAACAAAAAATTAAACTTTAATGACTAAATAAATTTTATAACAAATAACCAAAATGTTGTCTATCGACTTCATTTTAAATAAAGAAATTGAGAAATTTTGTAATTATTTTGACATTTGAAACAATTGTTTTGAAAATTGTGGTCCATTCACACAAACTCATAGGCATGACCGACTATGACACTAAATTTAAAAAAACACAAGTTACTGTACTATATGGTTCGGCTATTGGCAAGACAAATCGGGCACCTTCGCAATTGCATTTGAAACACTGCCGTTCTATTGGTGAAAGCGATGTCCCGTTTAGACAACACAATTTTATGGAACAGCGCTGTCAGCACTGTCCGCTAGACTTATCAATTAATCCTAACCTCACTTTTGACTGTCAAACAAGATTTTTTGACATTGACACTATTGACGATTGAATGCAAATCAAAATGCACCGAAAATCCTGCAAGATTTAACAACGGTGATATATTGTATGTAGGTTTTTTACGATGCGCGCGCATCTTCTTCTGCCAAATAATAGAGTATAAGTTATACTTTTCTATATCTGGTGAGTTAGCAATTAATATTGAAAATCATTGAGATTATAGCTTTTAAAGCGTCTTTTTTTTATTTTTACTATGGAAAAAAACAACAACTCAACCTTACTCTTGTAAGAAAAAACTGTTTATTATGGAAATTGGGGGCACTAAGCGATCGGAGGCCGCACCCACTCGACAGCATGTAAAATTATAAATAATAAATTACATATTTTTTATAAATCAAGATAAGAAAGTTTAAAATAGTGAAAAAAGTTTCAAATTTAAATTTCTAGATTTCTTCAATATCTTCTGAAAGTATTTGATAAGATTTGACAGTTTTCTATTATCTTTAGTAGCGCTATCTATCGACAAATATTTGAACTACACTTTTATTTTCAGATTGCCAGTAAAGATATCTGACATTCAGTACAATCAAAATCAAATCTGTAATCATAAACATCAAAATTATTTAACAATATCTATAAATTTATAGAAAAAAAAAATTAATAACTTAATAATTAACACAAAATAACTAGCTTATTAATTTTTGATAGATAATAAATGTAATTATATAGGGAGCGCTCAGTGTCAAAAGGTGCAAATGAACAAACTTTATATTAAAATGAGCTAAGTATAGTAAGAACGTTTAAGATATACCCGGCAGTAAATTTTATTGCTCATAATGAGAGAGACAGAGCAACAATGGTAAGAAAGATTTACAACTCAAAGTGTCTAGTGCCTTGGTTATGAATAGAACCAACTAGGTAGCTAAGTGCAAACAGTCTCAAATTATTGTTCTTTAATTTATGACTGTGGTTTTGGGTGTCAAACTTTTTGAGGGATTAGTGAAATAAAATTTACTGCCGGGTAGATCTCTTTACTGTACCTAATTTTTCGGCCTAAAAACGTGCACTTTTGACAATAGATTTACTCCTAACCTATCTTTTATATTCAAATTTACTTTAAATTTACATTGTAACGAGGAAAAACGAAGATAGCACAGTCTATTTGTCAATATGTGCTAGTGCACGTGACAGTATGTAGGTATTTAGTTTTTGAGAGTAGTTAGTACCTACATAGATTAGATAAACAAATAAACATTATTTTTTGTAAGATTTTTCAATAGTGTCACAGCCGTTGCTACTTAATAAGTCGTGATCAGCAAAATGTGGCAACGCTGACAGTGGGTCTATTGGCATTCACTAGTTCAAGTTTTAAGTGTGTTTATTTTATTTTGTTTTTTACTGTTTTTCCAAGTGTTAAATTTGTTACTTTATTACATCTAAGACCGCAACAAGTTTTTACATTTAAGTAGGCCTATAGTATGACAATAGAATTTTTTAGAGGTTCAGTGCGGTTAGTTGCATGGTTTTGTGGTGTAAGCGGGATTACAAAATCTCTACAGAGACTTAGGTAAGTTAACAATTAGTTAATGTGATATGAAAGTTATACCTATCTGCTTCTACTATGGTCTTAGCTAAGTCCACTGCCACAATAGACTCGCTACCGCTGTTGCCAAGTTTATGTTCTCGGCTTGTTAAGTAGGGACGGCTGTGGCATTGTTATCAATAGAAGTGTCATGTGATTGTGGATTTTGTTATTCTTGTCACTATAAGTTGAAATTTAAACAAAAATGATTAGATGAAATAATTTTATTTTTACTATTAGCGACCGCAAGCTGCAATTATTTGACCACTTAATTATAAATATATATTTTTTATAATCGAAAGAAAAAGTTTACAATAATTAATGGAAAAGTATTAAGTTATACAACTTATTTTTTCAAGTTTTGACAGTAATAAATAAGAGAAACAAATTGGCACTAATATTACGTAACATTTGGCAACAGTGTTATTCTATGGTATTATCTATTGAAATGTCATCATTCTATGACGTCAAATGTCTGTGGTCTGTGGTCATTTCCATTTTTTTTGCTTTTCTATAATCTCTATTAGCTATGCGCGACCGCATTCATAAAATAATGAATATGCTATTAAATTTAAAATGTTTGCAATAATTAATTAAATGAAAATAGTTTTTCTAGATTTTTAACCTCCATGATTTTGACAAATAAACATTATTATGTAAGATTTGACAGCTTTGTTTAGCAGTGCTATCTGTTGACAAATCTTTAAACTACATTTGTTTGCTGTCATTTTGAAAGCGTGAAGCGTCCTTTTTTCCTCATTTCCACAATGGGACTATGGCACCTATTCTATGATGGCACCTGTAATCCTGTAAATGTCAACAAAGCCTGCGCGCTTCTTCTATCCTATTTCCCCCAATTTCCACCTCGCTAAAACTCCTCCAAGTCTAAACAATCAGTTAAATCTCCGCGTCGGTGTTGTGTCTTCCTCCCATGGAGTTTTCACCAGGCGTCCGTCGTAATTCTAACCTCAATAGAACCTCTTCGTAAAAAAAAAATTAGTGCCGAAATAAATATTTTTTTATTTAAAGTGACATGTTTAAAATTTAGTGTTTATAATAAAGTGTTGAAAAGAATGAATTCGAGAGCCGCACTTCAGCCGTTTCTCAACAATTCGCTGGCGATTCGACAAGAGATTCAGCGATTTGAAAGTGTCCATCCGTCGATTTATGCCATTTATGACCTAATTGATTTGATTCCGGATGGACTCGTTGCACAGCAAATTCGTGACCATGTCGTCTGTATTGAAGGTAAATAAACAATTAATTATTTCTTATGTATTTTGCAATAATGCCTATAATTGTTGGAAAAGTGGCAATGCCGCGTGTGGGCGGTATTATAATAATATGTTTCTTATTATGTAATCTGAGCACATTTGCTAAGGCTTCAGATTACCCCCATTCCATTTAGTGCTTTGCTCTATTTACCTAATAATCTTCTGTTATAGCTGCATTTGGTAAACTTTATATTCTATTCAATTGTGGAAAAACAAGGTTATACTAAACGCCCCCTTTATGACGTGACGCCCCCTTTTTTTTGCGACATTTTATTGTAATGGGGGCCTCTTTTTAAATTAGATTTAGATAAGTAACCGAATGGGAATGGAAGTGTCGTCGATCATTGTCTTTTGCTATTTATATTATGTATTCAGGTGCGATACCTTTCGCAAAACAATCATCTATCTATCTATACAATAATACGCGGCAAGAATTCTTGACATTTCAATACTGTATAATATACAGAAAGTTTAAAAAAAGTGTCTATTTTCATCATTCAATTAGACTTTAATTGTTTCAACATTGAAAGAAATAAATGTGTACGGCGTAATAACGGAAGCGGCTTTTTTTGATAATTATGTCTTTATTCAGCAATTTACAAAGACCTTGATGAAATTTTGCTTTCATCGTAAGAGTCCAAATAATGGAGATGCTGCGACCACAGATTAGCCAAAAATCTGTCTGTTCCTCATAAAATGAAACGTTTTGTAGTCATAAATTTTTACCAATATGACGGAAAGTCCAGAAGCCAAAAGGCGAATTTTTTCACGTTAATTTGTCGGTAATACAGTTAACTTCAATTCTGACGTCACATCTAGTATCTGTCATTTTTGGCGGCTATGTCATAGTGGCAATAACCGTGCTTTTTTGTGCAATTTCCAGCTTTGTTTGAGTGTTTTAATTGAAGTTTATTTAATTTGCTCAAAATTACCTAGTCAAATTATACCTACCTGAACATGAGTAATCTTTTTCATCGAAGTGCAAACAACATACTGACACTGCATTTGACACATTTTCCTCCATTTTTAATTGTGTTTCACAAAGATTTCTTCTAATAATTAATAATTTCCACATTCTCTTCTTTTTTTTTTGGTATAAATGAAATGTAAGGTTGGGATTTTTCTTCTTTACAGAACTACACTCGTGCAACAGTTGGTGTGGCAGACCAAACTGCTTTTTTAATTGCTCTGACATTCTGCATCAATGAAGAGAAACATAGAGAAATGATATGAAAACAAGGAGAAAATTATTTGTAAAATTGAAAATCGTTTTCACAACAAGTTTCTCTGACTATTTCTTTCATTGATATTTTGACCAAATAGTGTACTGTCATTTCTAATCAACAAAATATGATTTAGCAAACTTTTTTGCTTTTCTTTTGTTCAATAGAATGCCGTTTTGGTGTAGCCATGCGAATTTTGACAAGTGGAAAATTTTTGAACGGATTTCAACGGTTGTTTATTTTGACAAACTATTTTTGTTTGTTTTTACAACAAGTTTTTCTGTTCAAACATGGATTGTTTTGGGGAAAAATCACTCAAAAAAATTGACAACGCCGTCATAGAATTAATACCAAAATATGGTGAGAACTCGAGCTTCTATATGGGCTCAATTTAATGGATTTTGCGAAGCAAAGAAGTACACAATTTTGGCGAAGACATCAACTTGCCAACATTTTATTCATTCAATATTTCTAATAAATGATCCATATATCGCTGTTTATTTTTACCTGTGTTTGTTGTCTTATTTATAATTTACATTTTTACATTATTTAGTTTAGTAATTATGTAGGTTCAAATGATAATAAATTGATTTTTTTGGAAGGCGTTTTGTTTTTTTTTCATGAAATAATCATCCGAATACCATTCGTGGTAAAATTTTGACAGGAAAAATTTTAAGATTGATTTACTCGAGTTTATCTCTCGACATCGATTAACAATTTGTTTAACAATGTTGATTATTGTGATATTATATAATTCTGATAAATTAACTCTTATATAAAATGTTCTATTTAACGATGACATTTTTGTCAGTTTGACAGCGATAAAAAAGCTGCATTTTTTTTATCACCTATAAAAACGCTTATTCCTCATACCTAACTAGACTACTTTTAGTAAATTTTTTTCTGTCATTAATTTATCTTGCCAAAAAACACTCGATTTTTTCTTTTATCAAATGATTGTTTTTTTCAATTCAAAGTTTAGCCAATTACTAAATTTACTCGAAAAAGTGACATTAGATATCATATCAGTTTTTCTCGTAAAATTAGAAATTGGCAAAACTGTTTCGTTAGTAAAAAAAATTTATCCGATATAAAAAAACTCTTGTGTTTTCACTGTTGATGAAAATTCGCTTTCAGCTGTCAGTGATTAAAGTTTTTCTTTACACATTTTGACAATTGATTTTATAATTTAATGAAAATATAGTTTGTTTGTAATAGTTTTAAGAAATAGTAAAAAATCGTCGTTTTTATTGGTTTTGTAAAAAATCTTACCAAAAATAAATAGACTTTTTTTTTCGATTGTACATTATTTTTTATTTATATACTCAAACTTTTTGTGTTTGAGAAATTTACACCTTACATTAAACATTTTTATTTAAATATAAAAGGTTTTTAGCTACGTTCTAGGGCTCTAAGCAGAACAAAAGTGTTCAATTCAATGAGTAAAATGTTTTACAAACAAGTTTTTGGGAAATAAATATAAGATCGCCTGGTAGTCAGGTGACTGACGATAGTGTGTTCAGAACTTGGCCGAATGATCAAGCTTCATCCAGGCGGTAATCTTTTTTTACAGAGAAGATGACTTTCGTCTGGCTTTGGGTGTTTGTATATGTAGGGACTACAATTGATCAAAAATTTGCAATATCCCTTTGAAGAAAACATTTTGTTATAATAGTTGAGATTATTTCCACAACAAATTAAATAATTTCTTCTATTAAAGTTGAGGATGTCTTAAATTAAACACTTTTATTGTTGCCACAGCGTTTCGCCAAATATGACACCTTCATCAGGTATAATAAATAAAGTGTATGTATAAACCTACTCTTATAAAAAAAAAACTGTGACATAACACGTATATGTCAAATTTGTTAATATAAACATCGTTTGTTTATATTAAATTAATATATAAAAAAAAGACAAACACGACAGACTTCAAGGAGAATGAATCTTTTTAATCAAGGAGACCTAATTTAATGTAAACGTACGATGTTTGTAAAAACTTTGACTTATACGTGTGATGTTTCATAATTTTTTTTAATATAAACACTAATGAGTATTATCTGATATTTTTAAAAAGTGGTTATATTTGCCGATTTTTTTGTGTAAATAAACAAATAAAGGTGTAATAATTTAGAACAGCTGAAGCTTTAATGTCTTAAAATCTCAAATAAATTGCTAATATTTTAGAGTCTTAAGGGTAAAATGAAATTATGCGAATAATTTTATTATTTTTTGAAAGTTATACAAATAGATAAGCTTACTATAAACGATAGTGGCTTTTCGGTAATGATAATTCTTGTATAGTATAAACGTTTGAGGTATACCCAGCAGTAACTTTTATTGCACTAATCTATCAGAAAGTTTGACATTTGAAACTACAGTCATCAATTAAAGAACACTTATTTGAGCTTGTTTTTTATTCAAGGTAGTACTGGACTGAAACACAAGGCACGTAACACTTTTGGCTGTAAATCTTTGTTACCTTGGTTGCCCGGTCCCTCTCATTATGAGCAATACAGTTTACTGCCGGGTATATCTCAAATGTTCCTACTAAAAATTAAACACTAAAAGTTTACATCACTTATTAAACTCAAATATTTTTCGGTCATAAACAAATCTAGTGTAAATCCATAATAAGGATTTCTTTGTTGTAAAAGATTCTTTCTTTGATATGTTTGCTTTAAGATTTACTTTTTATATTATGTGTGATTACAAAATAAAATAACATTCAATAATAATAAACGTTTTTTTATTATTTGACAGCTTTTTCAAAGCTGTTGATTGAAAAAAAAAGTTTATTGTTTAAATTACATAATAAGCAATTTCAATGACAACAACATGTAGATTGAGTTTATAAAAAAAATACCTACATTTTTTTAAGTAATTGCAGTTTTAAAAAATTTAAATGATGTTTTGATGATTTTAAAGAATTTTAGTAGTTTAAAAAAAAATTATGATCTGAAAATAAAATTTATAGAATTTTAGGTGTCTTTTAAAGGAGCTCAAAATTTTTTTTTAATTTTCTTAAATCATTTTCGAGAATTTCAGATTTTTTTTAAAAGAATTTCAAATTTTCAAAAAAAAATTACAATTTTTTGAAATATTTAAATAATGTCAACTTTTCTTATTGTTCTATTAAATTGTACTAAAGGATTTAAAAAATGTTTAAAAAAAAATAAGAAATTTTTAATTAATTTACTTGAACGAACTTCAAAAGTATGTTAAAAGAGGTCCGAGAGATTTAAAAAAAAATTAGAACAGTTTTAATAGTTATTTGTTTTCAAGTGTTGAAAAGCGAATTTTTCATGCGAGTACAACACAATGTTTTTTCTACGACCATCCAATAAACTACAACATTTAACAAAAGAACCAATTTATTACATATAAATGTCAATATATCAAAATGAATGCCATATGATTAGGTATGGCATTCATTCTGTCATGTCATTTGTCAATATGTTCTTTTCACACAGATCTGTCACTTTTCACATAGAAACGTCACTTTTCATTCGAGTTTTGCGTTAGCAATGAAAAGATGAACTTTTCATAGCAACAAGGATATATGTAAAGCGAGTTTAACATAGTGGTCGTAGAAAAAAGATTTTTAAAATTTATTGTTTATTTATATTTACGACATGACCATTCTATCTCCATCATGACTTATTGAGAATGAGTAGTTTTTATAATTTTTGTTTATTATATTTATAAATCGATAAAACTCGATAAATGATAATTACGAAAAATAATAATAATGGTTATTGTTCAACAGAATAAATCCAGTTACAGAACAATGTACAAATATCACATAGAACATACCAATACAAACAGAAAGAATAGTAATGTTACCTACAATACAAAAAGTCAATAATATAATGATAGAGATATACAAGGTTTTTTTCAACGTTAACTGCAAATTCTTTGCTTAAAAATAATATCAAAATTTTGTTATGTATATATATAGCATATATGCGATGGGGTCTCATTTTGACTCAAATGGGAAACGTAGGTTAAAAAAATTAGAGACGAAGAATCACAATTCAAGGGAACTTTTTTAACAACTCACATTAACCAAGCAAGGCTACCAACTGTAGTATTCAAGCCATGGTAAAAAAGTGCTCGTGCAGACCTTAGATAATTACAAACCTCGCCTACGGCTCGGTTTATAAACTTTGCTCGCGGTCTGCAAGAAAGCACTTTCTTACCTTGGTTTGAAATATACTATTTTTTGCTGCGTTTGTTTTTGTAGTCTATTACCAGATGCATATTTTTAATTAATTAACACTTTCTAATAACTTTCTTTATGCAATTTGAATGACTTGTTGTGTCTTATTAATGAACTTTTTTTATCTAGTTACGGTATTATGCGATTTTTTTTCTGCGTAGCGCGCTTTGAACTATTTATCTATGTAAATGTTTTTTGAGCACTTATCTCTGTGATACTGCGTAGTTTTTTACTCAACAATTCTAAAATGTCTTTAGATAACAGTATTAAAGAAAAATTGCAGAATTTTGATTATAATTATTTGATTATTTCTTTTTTGCTTTGACTAATTATACGTTAATTAATGCTGTCATATTTTTCCTCTTGATAGCTGTAGAGAATAAAAGTTTTATTTTTATTGTTGTTATTTATTGTCTTTTTTATTATTAAATAGATTAGGAGCTTAGTTGATTGAAATTATCTTTTCCAATAATCAAGGGAAAAAATCGTCTGCGTTAAAAAGCGTCAAATTTCATTAAATATTTAGTGGCAAAAAAAAAGAACTAAACTCATTATTTATTTATAAATTATTCGACCGTACTTAATTAAGCCAGGAAATAATATATCTAACTGCATCAGTTCCACTTCTGTTGGTCACAATAGAGAAATTCAATTTTGTGGTAAAAACATTGTTTTGTTATTTGCTCAGATAATTTTTATTATTATTATTCCATCTACCTATAGAATTCTCGACATTTCCTCTTCATAATATCCACATAATTCTCATTCCTGTAATATTCTCTATTACTAAACTCGGGGAGAAATTCATTCTATTAATTAAGCCCTATTGATTTTCGAAAATGTCTCGTATGCAATCTGAATATTATTATTTATTGTATTGTTAAATAGCGGTATTGAAATCGCCACGCCCATGTTGTACATTTAGATTTTGCACAAATTTTCTCAAAATACAGGGTAGTGAAGTTAATTATACGTTGAGGGGGTTGTTTCGTTAAGCCAGGTAAGTTTAGAAGGAATCTGGGTGTAAAATCTCATTATATAAAGTCTATGGATTAGTGCTTTGATCAAGGGGAGGTTGATGAGCACAAAATGTTTTTTATATTCTAATTTATTTAGGTTTTTAAAAATTAACAAAATTTAAATATTATAGCACACTAAAAGTACAGTATAAATCATAATAATTCTACACATAATTAAGTGTGTTGGTAATAAGCGGTTGTTGCTAAAATAACGATTATGGTACTATAGGTATAGAGTTATGATACATTATTCAGGGTCTTTTTCTTCCAGGGGTGAAAATTATATGTTTTCGAAAGCATTCTACATTGTTAAGGGTGGTGTTTAATGTCAAAGTATCCAAGCAAAGTGTGACATTTACTTTCCTCATTGATCACGAAAACACTTCAACAAAACCGTATTCGAATTTTTTAAATAATTTTTTTACTTTTTAAAGAGCATAAATTAACGAAATTGAAGCTAATATAATAAATTGGTAAATCTAAATAAAGGAAGGTATTGCCTAGATTTTTTTAAATAGCAATTTGTTGTGAAACGTAGCACTATCTCTTTTTATCTTGTATATAACCGTAGTATCTGTCTTTGTTGTTACCCACCTACAAAATGTTTTTTCACCCAATTATTTGTTACACATATTTTATTAAAATTAATTCTAACTGTCAAAGAAAAATAAGTCAATTTTCATATCATTTTTTAATTTTTTTGATTTTTTGTATTATTAAAAATTCTTTTAATCGCATAATGTCATAATATGACATACCCGGTACATATTGGCAGCAAAAAATCTTGAGAGGCTTTATTGCAGAAGTTTTAATGAGGTTTCTATAACAAAAAAATTTTTTTTATGTATAATAATAATTAAAATATTTAATTCAAGACAGCCTTTTACGACTTGTTAAACTACGCGCTATGGCAAATGGCGTCACTGAGAAATAACTAATGTCAAAGTGACAGCTGCAATTGTAAGACGTCAAATTATATGTGACAGGTAATGATTCTCAGTGGCGACAAAACGGCATAAACTCGAAAAACAATGAAATTTGAGGCCTGTATTGTAGTGAAATTTTATTATCTAAGTGGTCCTGATTATTATTTAGTATTATTCAATGAGCGTGCAATGAAGACTTTTATCCACAAAGCTAAAAATTACACCACGAGCATAGCGAGTAGGTAATAGCCATTACACATTTTATCTACAGCATTGCCCTTACTGAGATAAAAAATCTGATATTAATTGTTTGGATTGTATTTAAAACTTTTTATTTATTTGTTGTTGTTGTTGTTTTTTTTTGTAGCGCTGCAATATTCTCCCTTTAATGGTATAGCACATTACTAAACTAACTGCCGGTCTGTTTGATATTTATTTCATAAGTTTACAATATCGCGGCATAAATAAACAAAATAAAAAGATTTTATGTCTAAATGCGTACCCATAATACCAACATAAAGCGACAGCAAAAAAAAAAGAACAGTTTAGTTACATATGTCAGGGGGCGCTTGCTTATCTAAATATAACAGTTTAAATAAACAGCGGAAGGAGATCCGTTGCAATAAATTCTTTACACACTGTGTCTTGTATGTTTATTTATTTTGAATAACAGTAGATGTAGATATCTACTGTATCTTGTCACTTCTTGACAAATCAATATTAGCTAGCACTTTTGCCGATTTTTTTTTGTTCTCAATTAAAAAGTGAAATGTTGATTAAAAAAAAAGAGGTCATAATAACATAAGTTGTTATTTATTCTTAATTTTTTTTTGAGAAGATTTAGAAATTAATCTTATTTGTTTGTTTATGTTTACATAATTTTAAATAAACAATGTAATTATGGGAAACGGAAGATGTAACATAGAGGTAGATGTATTTTGCCAAGATTTTTTAATACAATGCAAGGTCATTTTGTCTATTCATACATACTTAATTATGTACTTTCCTTTGGATGACCTACTGCCAATTTTTTTGAATTTTTGCTTAAAATTGGCACACTTTTATATAATAATTGTTTGTGAAGAAAGGTTCTGTTTTATTACAATGAAGTGTTATGGAATGTTTATTTACTGTTTTTTTTTCTTTCTAGAAATTGCAATTGTAGGGATTGATATAAATATGAAATCATATTTTATTTTTATAAAAAGATTATTTTAAAATCTCTATCATAACTTTCTCTAGTGAACCCAAAACATGATAAATATCTAATTTTTTTGTTATTATTTGATTTCTCTATTCGAAAATATTATTAAATTTTGTTCTAAGTCCAATAATTTAATTAAAAATACAGTTATGATCAAGAATGAAAATATATTTATTGCAGAACGAAAACATGTTTTATCTTTTTTGGGGCGTTTTATAATTTAGAAAATAAAAATTTTGGAAAATCGATTATTCAAGTTTGCTTGATGATTTTTTGACAAAACATCATCATTGTATCACATTTCTCTGGTTGTATGATGATGTTTTATCAAAACATTACCATACAACCAGGGATACCTATTCCTTATTGTCTGATATCGCAATGGTTTCTGTCATCTGTGACTTTGACATCGAAACGTGAAAGCTTGGCTTTCTAACCTCGATTGAGGAAGCTTTCGATAGGTGTCACTGTTTTTTCTATAGAGCCATTTATCTTTTATTTGGTTCTAAATATATAATCTAAAGTCTCAACAATAATGCCTTTTAATTAAAAATGTAACAGTTATGATTAAGAATGAAATCTTTTAGAAAAAAACGTAACACCAAATGTGGACTTAATCAGGTCTGTGAAGAATGCTTACATCAATTTGTTAAGCAGGAAAAAGTTTATAATTTTTAAACGGCTGAATTGATTTTTATGAATTATAGCTAAGAACACTCTTGATTACTATGACTTTCAAATAAAAAAAGTTGTATTAAAATTGGTTCAGCCGCTTAGTGGCTACAGGGCGATAGACAGACATGCAGATACGCACCAACACGTCTTTTTGTTGTTGGGAGCTAAAAATCAGTAAAACATAAAAGTGTAAAAATGTTTAAAGCAGTTTAATATGTAAATTGTACTTACTTGACGTTTGTCATCTGGCGAGTCTTTTTTGAGGTTAGAAACAAATCATTCAATTATAAAACAAAATTATACTGAGAAGTAAGTTATGCTAAAATATCTATAGTGGAGCCATCGAACAGTAGGACAGCAAAATAAGTAAAAATCAAGAATGAGCTATGAAACTAAGCACAAAACTTGTAAATTGTTTTGGAGTCAACTAGTCCATGCTACTGCTTTAATTACATCTTTTGGATAGTTATATTTTATAAATATAAATAAAATATTAAATTAAATATAAAAAAATTAAAACAAAAGTCAAAGCAAATTTCTCAGACTCAGACATGTTTTTGGTTTTTATTGGAACTAATCAATAAGTCGCAACAGTTTTTTGTTTTGAATAACTTTGCAGTGTCGATTAGATCTTATATTTATTCAAGTGCTTATAACGTCTATAATATGATAAAAATAGATACATCGTTTAGAAGAAGCTCCTTACAACAAGATTGAGAAACTACGTTTCTACATTAGAAAGTTTGCTTTTAATGACAGATGTCACTGTTGATGATCAATGCTGATCGGACAACCAAGTTACCATCAAAATGTAGAAACGTAAGTTCTCGACTTTGATGTAAGGAGCTTTTAATGTATGTCGCTACTTAGTTATTGTCAAAATGTTTCTTATTTAAGAAAAAATAACCAATAGTTAACTAATTAGTTATTGCATGAATATCCCTATATAGTTCATTCATAATATTGCACCGACTTTATGAGCATTTTGATATTTCGATTGCAATATACATTATTAGTATTTATATAGACAGTTTCAGTATATTTTAATAAATGTCTATTTGTTCTATTAGAATAATTCAACAGCACAATATTATTTATTTATTGATTTAATGTTAAAATATATTCAGAAATTAAATGATAATTGAAATTTGGTTTAGTATCAGATGCCAATAAACGTTACCAAACAATAATCATAAATGTACATATTTCCAATAAATAAACAAATAAAGGTAAATAATATTTAACTATGTATAGACCAAACTATATTATATTTGATTTTGCCACTCAATTTAAGGTTGCTGTATATTTTACGTATACAATTAATAAACGTTGATTTTTATTAAGAAACAAAAAACAAAATAAGGCTTCATCACTAAAAAATTGTACAGCTTGCATTATTTTGCATTAGTTCGAATCTGTATAGTTTTAAAATGTTTTATAGAAGTTGACTCAAGCTTAAAAATTTTTGTTTGTTATTTTGCATTACTATATGAAGATAGACGACCTAATAAATAAAGAACACTTATAATATAAATTTTTATCTCATAATCTTTCTTTTTCTTTGTTGCACATCTCTACATAATGCAGGTATATTATACTTTAATTATAACATCGAGCCACACAAATCCGCATACTCAAAGCTGTCTTCTCTAATAAAAAATAATTGAAAGCGTCGCGGCGCCTACATAACGCTAGAATTATAAAATAAGGGTCGCCGTTACGTTGCTCTCATATTTCCATTTGTTTAAGAAATTTCTGCTGCATTTTGTGGCATTTTATGTAATTTAACAAGGGTGAAAAAGAACGAGAATAAAAAAAAAACTACCCTAAACATCAGCTATTTTTTTGTAAAAAGTAGCTAACTAAAAATGCTTACAAAATTTTGTTCTCTTTATTAAAGTGGACGCGTTTAATAGAAGTTTTTTAAGGTTCACTTAAAGCCTTTTTTAACATTTAAGCGTTTGTTTTTTAACCGAACTGTCATTTTTTTAGAATAATCTTCTAATTATTTTCTTCTATCGCATTGTCATAGGTGGTTTCCTGTTTTAAATCATTATTAGATGTCATAAGAGATTTCAGCAAATAAGAACTTGCTGGGTTTAGTTTTTTTAAATTTTAATTGATGATACAAAAATCAATAATCAAATTTATTCATTATTCTGACTTAACAAAATACAAAACCATTTAATGTGAAATCAATACATTTCAAAAAAAAAGAAGAGTAAGGAGTAAAAGGACGGAGGAAGGATTAGATGAGGATTTTTGTGATGAACTAAAAGTTTATAAAGTTTTGTTCTCTTTACAAAGTAGAAGCGATAAATCGAAGTTTTTTTTAGTTTTTAAGCGTTTTTTTTTACAGAACTGTGTTATGTCTATAGAATAATTTGTTTATTTTTTTGACAGCTTATAAAATCGTTAATTTGACGCTTTTTCATAGTTGGTTTTTTGCTCTAAATTATGTATTAAAATTTTGTTTATGAGATTGCAACAAATAAAGAAGTTGGATATTCTCTAAGGTTGCCTGCGATGTCTAGTTTTTTTTTTTATTTTATTTTAGTTAACATAAAAATCTATATCAAATTAATTTATTATACTGACTTAACAAATACGAAACTACTTAAAGTAGAATCAATACACTTAAATAAAAAAAAAGTGAGTAAGGAGGAAAAGGAAGCAGGAAGAACTTGATCTGATATTGTGTTCCTTGGTGATGCTTTCAATGTATTTAAAAATTTATAAAAAGGCCTTCGGCACGAATATATAATTAAAAAAAAAAAGAGTTTTTTCTATACAAAAACGATACTTCCGGTTTATAGAGAATGAGCCCACATAACATCTCGTTTGACCACACCACGACGCCGCCGCCGCACATCCACAGTCATAAAACCTTTCCGTTCGCTCAGATAGTCATAAAAATGAGATGTTTGAGTGGTAAAATTTTTATTTTATTGCTAAATGAGATTTTTACGCTCAAAAATTTAACATTTCTACTTGTCCGTGACAAATGGGAACAGTGTGAAGAGTCGGCATGATTTGTTGACAATCTAGGGTGTCTACTGTACCGGGTGTTTTACAATATGGTATTTTTGTGATTAAACATCTTTGTAATTGTCAAAAAAAGTTTTTTATAAAAAATGAATAATTACTATGCTACAAAATCCGTATTTCAATTTTTTTAATTGAATTATAGATTGATGTTAAGGCGCTATAAAAAAACAATATGACGGGGCGGTTGACTGGGCAAAGATTCTCATTACTACCCCAAAATTGTCAATTTTCACTTTTTTTTTGCTTTCTTTAAGTTTTCAGGTTTTTTGAACAATTTAGGACTTTAATCTTAATAATGCTACAATATTAAGCATCTAATTTAAAAATGTATTAAAATACGTGACTTGTAAAAAAAAACTTTCAAAAATTGTAATTTTTTTGGAAATAAAAACTGAAGCTTTTTTCAAAATAGACATTAATCATCATTAAGTTCGGCTGAAAATAGGATAAAAACAGATTATTTATGAAACTAGAATATGTGTTCCGCTAGTGAATAATGTTCACATCCGAGACGTGGCGTAGAAAAAAGAACTTTTCTCATTCACAAAAAGTACTTTAAAACAATTATTAATATTAAAATATAAATGTTTTTATTTTTTATCAAAAAAGTATAGTTATTTTGAAGAAAATATTATACAGGGTGGTTTATTATACTATGACAAGAATATTAGACGGTTTGCATGTTGTAAGCGGTAAAGTTTTTTATGTTTTAGGTAAATAAGGAATTAGTTTAATTAATACATTTTGTTTGTTCATTGAGAAGCTTGTAAAGGGCTTATAAACTATTCTGCAACGTGCGTGGTTTGTAAGATATATTCAGTTTTGATTTTATAAATTAATATTTAATACTTTTTTTTTAAACACTGTTTATTTCACTTTTGCCTAAATAGGTCACGAGACATTTGGGATAAAATCTTTTATGTATTATAAATATAGAATTAACATGACCACATTATATACTTTTCTTTGGGAATAGTTTAGATTCCGTTGTTTTCAATTGCAACCAATAAATAAATAAACATTCGGCAACTATACGAGGATAACAGCATTTTTTAAGCTTGAATAATAATTTATAGTCGGCAATCCAGAAATTCCAATGCGACAAGTATTGAATTAGTAATTGTTTTGTCACAGCATATTACCTGAATACATAATATATTATGTAAATAGGAAAAGACAAAGATCGACAACTTATTTATCATTTATCTATTGATTTATCCATTCGATGTCACATTTTCTTATATAAAGACATCATCACGTCTGAAAATCGAAGCACAGAGTCAAATTAGCACAAAACAAACAAGAAAAAACGTCATTTCTTTTTTTTTTCATATTTATTTCTTTTTATTTTTCTTTGTTTTTAGTATTGTTTTTACTTTGTCACTTGTTTTTTGTATTTAAAAGTTTTTTTGGTAATATAGGTATAGTGTCAAGTTCTAACTATTTATTTAGTTTCTTCTACATTGCTCATTTTTTTCTTTTCTGATTTACAAGTGTCTATCTTACTTTCTGGCACTTTATTCTATTTTTTTTTGCAGATATTTTTTTCTTGAATGTATTATTTTACAATACTTTTTGGTTGATCTTCTATTTCTTTCAAGCAGCTTTCTAGTTGTTTGTATGCTATCTTTTGTGCCACTTTTTTTTGCACTATTTTTTATTTTGCTTTATAAGTTTCTATCTTTCTTTCGGACACGTTTTTCTACTTTTTTTTTTCAGATATAAGTGTCTTATATTTCTAATTACTTTTTAATACTCGCATTTTCTCTCCTACTTTTCTCTTTTTATACATTTTTGTTTTTTATTATTTTGGTTCTAAATATAGCTTACTTTTACTGCACTTTTTAGTTTATCTTGTATTTCTTTAAAGCTGCTATCTAAATTGTATCTATGTTATATTCGGTTTAACTTTATTTTTACTTTTTTAACATTTTACCTCTTTATTTTTCTTTACCACTTTTGCTACCTCTTCTTTTTTTTCCTTTGAGTTATAAGTTTCTTTCTTTCTTTCTAGCACGTTATTGCATTTTTCTCTTCTTTTTGTAGATATTTATATCTTATTTGCTTGCAGTTGTTAGATACCTTTTTATATTTCCATTTCCTTTTAATAATGCTTACTTTTATTACACTCTATTTTTTCTTTACTTTTATTACTTATCTTCTATTTTTTAAGCTGTTTTAAATTCTATTATATGTTTAATTTTTCTTTAATGATTTTGATATTTTGTTTTTTTTTCCTCATTTTATTATTATTATGAACGGCATGTGGTTTGACTCTGTCTTTTATGTTGCTAAGTCTTTATGTTGCTATTGTTTCTAAGTCTTATCTTTCTTCTTTATTGTCTATTAGGGTGTGTCATTTTTGAGCAACTCTTTTTTTTCAACTAAAAAACAGGCTAAAAATTTTCAAGAAGGTGAAAAAAGAAGCCTCTAAAAATTTGAGCTCTTAATATTAATATTAAGTGGTGCCTGTTCCTAACTTTCCATTTCCCATTTAAATAACATGGAAAAAAAATTTTTCTTTTTTCTTATTTTTGTAGCTTGACATTTAAGCATTGTAAAAATGATCTGAAAAATTATTCAAGTAGGAAATTGAACGCTCTACAAAAAAGTTCTGATTTATTTTTTTTACAGAGTGAGCCGTTCTGAAGATATTCAAACTTAAAGTTGAAAATGTATAAAATTATGACTTTTATTTTATTAAACTAATACTGAGGACTTTTTTGATGTCTTAAAAATTATTTTCAAGAAAAAATAATTATTTTCGTATAGAAAAAAAATAATACTTACATCTCAATTTTTTTTTTTTTTTATATTCTATTTTATCTACTATCAATAGAAGTTATTTGTGTTGAATAAATTTGTTCAATTATAGATTAAATAAAACAATGAATTTGTTATTGTATTTAATTTTTAATCTTTCTTTATTGTTTATAATTTTACCTGAACAATATTATTTTTTTATTTTAAAGTCGATAACTCTGATAAACGATAATATCGGTTCAGTCATCAGTGTATTACCGTTGAGATTAATTTTCTCGTGGTAATATAGGTTAAGGATTGTTGTATCATTACTTTCTTCTGAAGAAAGCTCTGTTTTTTGATTGAATTATTGAAGTGATATTTGTGATTTAATAATAGTGTTGATTAATAATTAATAATTTTGGAATATTAAATATAATTGTAATCAGTGGCCAACTAATCATGAATAATTCAATTTATTTGATTGGTGACGTCAATGAAAATTTTGTTGGCAGAAAGCTACCAATTGTAAAAGAGGTTATGTCTGTTTTTTTTATGAACACACTTTTCTTAAAAAAAACAATTAAAGAAAGTTCTAAAAGTACAATTACTAAAGTGAATAAAAAATGGTGTGCTGCTGAAATACCGACTTGTGGATTACAATACGCAACGACAAAACTGACAAAAATCTTTAATTGTTGGAAATTGTTACAAAAAAATTGTAAACAAAAAAAGTTTGTGGCACAAAAAAAAAGAGGAACTTTTTTTACAAAAACTAAATGAATTATTTGATATTTCGAAAAAGAATGTGGAAGAATTACTTGACGATGATAAGAAATTATTTTTTCTGTCCCAAAAATCTGGAACTCGTTACGGATTTATTGACAATAATAATCGAGAAATATCTCCAGCTACCTATGATGACACGATGGAAGTGGATCACAGTCAATCAATCAATTTTTTTTTTTTTTTTTTTTTTATATATTTCAATATAGAATTTTTATAAATTATAATATAGAATATTATAATTTCTATTAATTTTTAAAGATTCAGTATATTCTAATAGTTGTAAAGTTTTTTTATAATCTATAAAATAATAATTTTATTGAACCTAATTCATAATTACGTTTGTTTAACAATTAATCAAATAATAAAATAATATCTAAGACGTAATTTTTTTTTTATTTTAGCTCTCTAAAAACATTAGAGCATCAAAACCAATTTACTGATTAAAAATCATTTTTAAGACATCAAAAAAGCCCTCAGTATTAGTTTAATAAAATAAAAGTCATAATTTCATACATTTTCAACTTTAAGTTTAAATATCTTCAGAACGGTTCACTCTGTAAAAAAAATAAATCAGAACTTTTTTGTAGAGCTTTCAATTTTCTACTTGAATAATTTTTCAGATCATTTTTACAATGCTTAAATGTCAAGCTACAAAAATAAGAAAAAAGAAAAATTTTTTTTCCATGTTATTTAAATGGGAAATGGAAAGTTAGGAACAGGCACCACTTAATATTAATATTAAGAGCTCAAATTTTTAGAGGCTTCTTTTTTCACCTTCTTGAAAATTTTTAGCCTGTTTTTTAGTTGAAAAAAAAGAGTTGCTCAAAAATGACACACCCTATTGTCTATTATATTATAATCAATTTCTTGTCTCATTAGGGTAATTGCGTTCTTCGTCTCTTTAAATTGTTTATTTTTATTCAACATTTACAAGATTTTTTTTTCATATTTACTTTCTTGAGTTTTTTACTCTTGCATTAAAATCACCACCATGTCTCTCGTTTTCTTTCCCTTTCATTCTTGATTTTCTCTTTTGTGTTGTATTTTGTTCATGATCATTGACACTTAATACATTTTTTTTTGTTAATTATTGCTTTTATGGTTATTACTTTTTTGTTGTTTTTATTTCTACTAATTTTTCTACTCTTATGTGTAAGATGTACATGATATGTTACTCTCACAAGTTTTTTTTGCCGCTTAGCTCAAGTTATTCTCGTAATAAGCAGTGTCTCTATACGCAATTAATTTCAATTTCAAAGCTGTGAATTATTTGTTGACAAATTCTCTTTCTTCATCTTTCAATTTTAAAATTAGAATGAGGGTAGATTAATTTAATAATTTCTCACACGTTGATTCCCACGCTGTGCCATACTAACAATTAAGTCTTGAAATACTTCAAAAATTGGTGACAATTTAATTTTTTTTTTATTAATAAAGATGATTTAGAAGAATTAAGATATAATTTACATAGTTTAAAATAGATTAACATTTTGGTATTTTTTAAGTAAACGAATACGCTAAAATTAAAAACTACTGACATTTTTATGAGTTTTTTCTTTATTATTTGACTTCAATTCTATAAAACTAATCAATTAAAAGTTAGGGGTTGGTAGCATCTAGTAGTGATTTCTGTTTTATGTGGTGGCATTATTATTTTGTGACGTGGAAACAATCAAACTCAGATCTATTGACACAGAAATTAAAAGGTATGAAAGTGGTTTACATCATTGACATTTCTGTCAATAAAAAAAATAAGTATTATTATTTACGATTGCAGCACTGACTGAATAACTGGAAAGGCCAGTATGTAATTATAAAGAAAGTCGGATATTTTTCAATGTCAATGTCAAATCTTCTACACAACCGTCTATCCAACGGGAATTTCTTGTTTAGGTGCCGACGCATTTTATTATGCCAGTGAGGCGTAGCTCCATCTTGTTGGTATTATGTTGCGGAAATAACCACAATTCTAATATAATCTAGATAGATACCACAGTTTTTTCCATAAAAGAAAAACAGTTTATAACACTTTTGTAATCTCTATAGACGTCTTATTTGCTTTACATCTAGGTACCTAGTCTTAAAGCAAAGTGTGTTGACTTAATTTTATTTGTGTTATTGAAATGTATGTTATGACTGCGTCCAGTTTTAGAGAATATGACGATGAAAAGATAATATGATAAGAATTTATGTGGAAAAATGATGTAGTTAAAATGACATTATTGCTATTTTTGTTCGAAAAAGACAAATAATTTGTTTGTTTACTTTAAATATTTAGCATTAAATGTTATAACAAGGTTATTTGTACTTTATTTACAACTTTAAATGTTAATGGTCAGTTTAAGAACTCAAATATTTGGAAGAAAGTATTGAAGGTTAGAGGAATTATGAAAATTTTAGAGAGTAAGTTCTTGACATTTCAATCTGTAGACAGTCGATCTTTCTTTTGTAATCTGTTTCCGATGCGAAGCACATTTCCTGCAGGAACTTTGCAGGACATCAGTGGCGTGTATATCCGTAATTTCCGGTTCGGGCGTTATCTGGCGATTTCTATTGTTTTGGCATATATTTGGCAAAGAGGAAACGGACATTTTCGGTCAATACTATATTAGGAAATCTATAGAAGATAACGTTGCAAAGAAGATGCAAATTAAGATGATAAATCATTCTTCTTGCACCCACACAATGGATGATTCAGTAAACAATTTTGTTTGCCTAAGATGATGTTAGACGTTTAATAATAATAATAAACCAATCAGAAAGCGTAAAATGACATAATCGTAACGGTAATGCAACCGAAGCACGTAATATATAATTCTTTTATGCGGTTGATTGCTAGGAGTTTTGTTTATTTTGCATTGGCACCTCTTAGTAATAAAGTCTCCAGATCAATCATCAGAATGACAGGTGACTTTGCTTGACGTGTTGAATAATTAATAGAAAGAATATTTTTGAATGACGGCGACAACGTACCGATGAAAACGGCAAACTATTTATAAGTTTCCGTTTCGGAAATGACTCATTACTACTGTCTGTACTGTTTAAGGGTTGCCAACATAAAACACTTTTAAATCAAAATTTTACTGCGACTTTTTTTAATCACAGATGTTACAAAATCTGCTGACAAGGTACATCGAACTTTGTATACATTTTTGTGGTTTACCCCTTCTAATACATAGGCAATGAAAAACAATAATAAAATAAATTCTGAAGTGTCATAGCGGCTGATTTTTATCCGTTTGTCACGCAAACTTTTCATTCTACCTTGGAAAAATTGGATTTCAATTAAATAGGAATACATCATGTCAACAGAGGGAAACCATTATTTTATTTTATTGAATAAAAAGGAAACAATGATGAAATTGAAAGCAATTTTCTTTGAAGTAATTTAAAGTAGCATATTATATAGTTTCTTACATCATATCATGACGTAATTACGCAATTGAAACAAATAGAATTTGATAATTTGAACTTTTTTTTATTTTTAGTTTAGTTTACTGTCATTTCAATTAAATGTCCTGACAATAAGTCATAGATACTAGGACTGTAAACAAACGTCTCTGAGACGTCTTAAGTTGAAAAGTTTATCACTACTGTATAGTAAAACGTTTGAGATATACCGGGCAGTACATTTTATTGCACTTATTCATCAGAAAGTTGACACCCAAAATCACAGGCATAAATTAAAGAATAATGTTTTTTATTCAGGACTGTACTCAGCTCTGGCTGGTTATATTTATAAATCTAAGACACGCTATACTTTGGGTTGTAAATCTTTCTTACTATTGTCTTAGCCCATTAAACTAAGCTTAAAATGGAACAATTACAACAATTCATCCGCTATTCACAATTTTATATCATTACTAATTAATTATCTATAATTTGTTTATTTATTCAATTTATACTGCGAAAATCCCGTCTGACATTATTTTGTTAATAACATTAATTAAATTGTCATAAATGAATTATTCATTTAGGTAATTTGTTTTCTGATCAATAAATCCATTAGGGTTTTGTAAAAATAATGAAATTTATGTTGGTAAATGGTATAATTAAAGGTAAATATGGCGTCAGATATCTAATTTCCTTTAAATCTCCTCAAAATTGCTTTTAAATTTTAAAGAATTAAATGTAATTTGAGCAGCTACAGCACTGCTGCCTGTTGCGCATTTAACTGGTTGTCTACTTGTTGCTGGTTGAAGAATTTCGGTGATAGATGGCGCGATGTGACATTTATTTATTTACAGTGCTTTATGACATCGCTCCTAGGTGGCGCTACATAGAGAAATCGGTGAGGTTTTTCTATAGAGATTGGCGAGATGTCGCTAGTGTAGTTAAATTCAGGGTATTCACCCATTCTTATACAACAATTTCATTTTTTTATTATGATTTCTAATTTTAGAAATATCGCTAAATGAACCGAGGTGTTTGCATTTTTTTATAGAATGTAAAACGAGTTGTAGAAACGCGATAAATTTTTTTGATGGGGGTAGGGAAAAAAGAAGTACAGTGCTTTCATAAAAATAATATAATGGGATTTCTTGATTGATGTCAAGAAAATGGGTTGGGGTGAGACTATGGTAAATAAAGTCACCAAGTTGACATTTGACACTGTATCATTTGTTTGTCTGACTGAGATTTATTCCTTTTTTGTCCTTGTGTCAGCTATAACGATACGCAATCCATCATTTTTTTTTTTTTTGATTTTTTTGAGGTGGTTTGGTTTAGAGCAAAAGGTGACACGTGCTAAATTAATATTTAATGAAGAATCTAAGAACAGTTGTTGGGAGAATTTTGTTTAAACTTTGGCGAAGTCAACACAAAACATCATATTACAAATTATTCAGCTATGAAGCTTTGAACGTGTGTTCACTTTTTGATTAGTTCATACGCAGATACAGGCGTGTCGTGTATCATTGGAGAAGCTGATGTTTTTTTGACATTTGTCGGCAATCATCCTGTCAAAGACAATAAAAATCTGAAATTATTTATATAATCTATTTAAATAAGTTTATTATAAAGAGAATACAATTAAGCATTAAACAATTTATAAGATTAATTATCCTTGTTTCTAATTCCACGGCTCGATCTAGAATGACGTCTTTTCCCTTGATTCCAATTTCCTCGATTTCTGCTGACTCGGTGGTTCCTCTCTAGCTGCTCCGCGCCTTATCTGCTGTTGGGCCGTCTAAATGGCGCCACTGATAAGTAGACATGGTTGATGATGTCATACCAGTTTACACGGCCATTCTGACAGGCTGGCGTCCACGACAGCGCAAAAATCTGAAACGGAGAGGAACACAGGCACACGAGTATCGTGCTCCTGACTACAACAGAACCAGGGAAAAACTAATACAAAAATAAAATTGGGTAGAAAAAAGAAGTGCCGAAAAAAAACAACAAAAAAAAACAAAGAACAAAATAACAAAAAAAAGAAAAAACAAAACGTTCAACATTAATTTTACACAGGCACCACAAGGGATCCTGAACACAGGCATCACAGGGGATCCTGACAATGACCTCCAATTTCTGACACAGGCACCACAAGGGATCCTGAACACAGGCACCACAGGGGATCCTGACAATGACCTCCAATTTCTGACACAGGCACCACAAGGGATCCTGAACACAGGCACCACAGGGGATCCTGACAATGACCTCCAATTTCTGACACAGGCACCACAAGGGATCCTGAACACAGGCACCACAAGTGATCCTGACAAAGAGCTCCGATTTCTGACACAGGCATCACAAGGGATCCTGACACAGACAAAACAACAAGTATGTTCCTGAAAAAACATTTTTTTTTTGTTTAACTCTTAACTAACTATCGGATTCCTCTGAGTCAAAATTACACAAAAACCAAGGTTTAATATGTTCAACAGCATAAACACCTGTATATTTGCGAGATGGTTGTAAGGTTTTCAGTTCCGTCACTTCATAGCGATCTCTAGGCAAACATTTTGAGATTTTAAACGGACCTTTCCACTTTGCTAAGAGTTTCTTAATTTCACCTTGAGTGATTATACTTGCAATTTTAACGACGACCAAATCACCAATGTTATACACAGAAGGCTTTGTGCGTTTCAAATCAAATTTAGATTTGTTATATTGTTGCTGCTTTGAAAGACGGGCAGAAGCCGCGGCACGAAGTTTAGTCACATCACAAGTTTGTTTGTCAAGATCGGCAGTTAATAAAAGAGTGCCGGGTGTGTGTGCTTTATAGCCCATCAGTAGATTCTGAGGAGACGAATTCAATGATTGATTTAATGTATTGTTCAAAGCGAGTTGAACATTTTGTAACTTTGTTGGCCAGGAAGATGGTGAGTCGGCGCAGGAAGTTGAGAGACTTTCAAGAATAGTGCGATTATAACGTTCGATTTGCCCATTACCTCGAGGCATACCGATAGTATTGATAAACTGCCGGGTACCAATCGACGAGCAAAAAGACTTAAATTTTTGTGAAGTAAAGGACGTAGCAGCATCACATATTAATCTGCTTGGGACCCCAAACACAGCAATAATTTCTTGGAGAACTCGGATAGCATGAATAGATTGAGTATTGGAGACCGGCCGAAGAATGATAAACTTGGTAAAGGCGTCTATAACAGCAAAAATATATTTGAAGCCATCTGGCGCTTCAGGAAAGGGCCCCAGGTGATCAAGATGGATAGTATGGAATGGCAGTGCGACTTTATTGATAGGATGTAAATATCCCGGTTGTTTGCCCCCTTTTAGTTTGTGGTACGTACAAGGAATACAAGCTCTAATGTATTTGTGGATGAAACGACGCATTTTGGGAAACCAAAACAGGGTTTTAATAGAAGAGTATGTTTTGTCAAAAGAAAAATGCCCCAAATCATCATGAAAAATGCGCAAAAGTTGCCAACGACAGGCAGGTGGAATGACTAATTTTTGACCTTCCAGTGTGTTAAAGTAAAGTCTACCACCTTTCACAGAATAATCGTGAAAAATTGCGGGATATTTATGACGTTCTCCAGAAAGGATAATTCTAGTTAATTCCATTAGCGATTTATCAGAGGTTTGAACCGCAGAAATCCAATCTGGAGTAGAAATTAAAACTTGAACGTTGTATACGGGACTCGTTAATGGATTGCGACTTAAAGCATCGACAAATGCTAAAGTGACACCAGATTTGTGGATTGTTGTAAATGTGAATTCCTGCAGTGAGAGAACCCAACGAGCAATACGAGCATTTAACTCCTTCTTGGAGAGAGCATTTCTTAAAGCATTGCAGTCAGTAACAAGGGTAAATGGGTTCCCTAACAAATAGTGCCGAAATCTTTTAACAGCTTTGATGACTGCTAACGTTTCCAATTCAAAAGAGTGATATCGCGACTCAGCTGGGCTAGTTTGACAGCTGTAATAAGCAACAGGTTGCTCCTTTCCGTCCACTATTTGAATTAAAACAGCCCCAAAGCCATGAGTAGAAGCATCAGTGTACAAAAGAGTTTTGCGGTGAGGATGGAAAAAAGACAATATTGGTTTATTAATTAAGACAGTTTTAAGATTGTCAAACGCAATCTGTTGTTCAGATCCCCAAACCCAGGGAACATTGGATCTCAACAAGTTTGTCAAAGAGCGGGTTTTGAGAGCAAAGTTATGAACAAATTTACGGAAGTACGACGTGAGACCTAAAAATTGGCGAAGTTGAGTAAGAGTAGTAGGGACTGGAAACTTGTCAACTGCTTCAATTTTAGTTTTATTTGGTCGAATTTCATTGTAACCGATGTCAAAACCTAGATATGTAATAGAAGTTAAAAAAAATTGACATTTATTAAGGCGTAATTTGAGATTGTATTGGCGGAAAAGATGTAAAACTTGTTTTAAAAGATGCAGTCCTTCAGAGATTGTATGAGAAGGGACGACAATGTCGTCCATGTAAACTATAATTTTGTCTTTCAAAGGTTCTACAATGTGACTTATTGATTTTTGAAAAAAAGCAACGGCATTACGTAAACCAAAAGGCACTCTTAGAAACTCAAACAAACCATCACTAGTGCAAAAAGCAGTTGTAGGAATAGAATCCTCAGTAAGATGAAATTGATAATACCCAGATGCCAAATCTAGTTTGGTATAATAGGAATATCCCGCCAAACGATCGATCAAATCTTCAATTATCGGTAACGGGAAAATTTGAGGAACAGTTATTGAATTTAACTGACGATAGTCAATACAGAGACGATATTGCCCATTCGGTTTTTTAATTAAAAGGCCAGGGCTACTGTAAGCAGATGTAGAAGGTCTGATAATATTTGCTGCTAAAAGTTCATTGACTAACTGCTGACAAGCCTCTTTTTCTACGAGAGCTAACCTGTAGGGTTTGCGATTCACTGGTTTATCAGAGGTTAATTCAATTTTCATTGCCAATTGACAATCACCAACATCAGCAACATTGTCCTTAGCGAAGCAAGGGTCAAATTCAGTTATTAATTGGTGAATTTGACTTTCAACAGTATTATCTACCGTTCCCGCTAAAAGTGTATTCACTTTCATTGATTGAAGAGAAAAATAAATACCTTGCAGAGTTTTTTCATAGTATACATGAGAATTTTCGGAAAAATTCCGGCCAATAAGAAGATCGGCAAAAGGGAGACATTTATCTAGGACATAAAAATCGAGAGGCATTGTGACCGCATCAAGAGTGATAACAGCTGACGTTTGCAGTTGTGTTTCAGTTACATGATCGCCTAAATGATGCAATTTTACGACTGGTATTTCAGTTATTGGTAAATCTAAAGTGTTTGCCAATTTGGTAGACATGAGAGACACATCACTTCCTAAATCAATATACCCTGTATAATAGTTTTTGTTTATTTGAACTTTCTTAAGAAAGGCGTTATCTGTAGAAGTGAGAAAATGTACATTTTTATTGTTATGCGAGGGGTATTCAATCGCAAGGGTTTTGTTTGAGCGCTCAAACGGGAGGGAATTTTTTTTCTCTAGATTTCAATGAAGGGCAATCAGCACGTTTATGGCCCTCTTTCTTGCAATAGAAACAAGCGAATGCATATCGAAACTGACGAGAAGGTTTAGTTAGGGATTTCAAATTATTATTCAAATTTGGCATATGTTTGTTAACCGGTACTTTGTCAAGTGGAGCAACACTATCAAAAACTTGTAAATACGTCGCCAAGTGTCCCACTGCCGGATTAAATTCCGGAACAAGATTAATAAAGTTACTTACAGGAGCCAACGGCGGGTGTGTACGCGCTGCTCGAATAATTACAGCATCGTCGGATGCATCTTTCCACGAAGCTGACATGCGACGGGAATATCTTCACCTTGAAAAAGCTGAAGATGATGCCTTTCGCCCGCTCTGCATCTACCTCTGACCTGATGCTGTTCCGCAGATTGGCGAAGGGGTGTCAAGCCAACTAATGGTGGAGTGTAACTGCGCTCAGAGTTACTTTCAGGTGTACTGCGATAACCCTCGGCCATCCTATAAAATAGTGTTAACACACACAAAACCGAAAAACTAAAAAAAAGAAAAAAAACACTTTCACACTTCCCGGAAAGTCCAGAATTCCTGAACTAAAAAAAATAACAATTTTTGGCGCACAGGTTTTTTTAACCACTTCTGATATAATCTATTTAAATAAGTTTATTATAAAGAGAATACAATTAAGCATTAAACAATTTATAAGATTAATTATCCTTGTTTCTAATTCCACGGCTCGATCTAGAATGACGTCTTTTCCCTTGATTCCAATTTCCTCGATTTCTGCTGACTCGGTGGTTCCTCTCTAGCTGCTCCGCGCCTTATCTGCTGTTGGGCCGTCTAAATGGCGCCACTGATAAGTAGACATGGTTGATGATGTCATACCAGTTTACATTTATGAACGCACCTTAGAAATGGTAGAGAGATTATACTGTAAAAAAATAATCTATTGATGGAAAAAAATCTCTCAATTTGTTTATAATAAGCACTTTTCAATCTGTTACTTTTTTTCTTTTAAATTGTTCATTTTTTTTTTGTCTTTCCTATCATTTTTATTTGGTCTACTTTTGTTTCATTCTTTCTTATTACTTATGCGTCTTCCTTTCTCACACTTTTTTATCATATCTTCAATTATCTTTCTTGACACTTTCTGCATTTTCTCAAATGATTTTTCAACCTTTAATGATTTTTTTTTTGTTTTTAAAATATCTTGTGATCATCTTTCTCTCTTATTTGTTTTTAAGTGTTTATTTTTGTCTATATTTTGTTCATTTAAGAAAACTGAAAAAACATCTGAGAGACAAAGGCAATGTAAAATACTAATTGGTTTAGTGGTGCTCTAAAATTTAGGGTGAAATGAATACAAAAAGGGAGAAAAAAGTAATGCGAAATAATAATAGAATAAAGTAGAGAACAAAGATAAAAGCTGCACAATAGGAATTGAAAAAGAGACAAAAAACTCAAAAGTTATGATCAACTGTAAATTCTAAACCTGTGTAAAGATATCTGTGAATTTTTATACATATATGGTTAAACGTTAAAATAAAAAAAAAGGGAAAAAAGATCAAGAAAAATAGAGAAAATGCAACAAATTAAATATAACAAAATAATGATTCAAGAATATGTAAGAGAGTAATAAAACACGTAAGAGGTGAGCATAAAATAAAAAAATAAGAACATCAAAAATTAATAAAAACGTCCTTTATACGTACATATTATTGTAGAGTATCACGCATTTTGTTATTATTACTACTATCCATTTTTGACGTCAGGTTGTACATGATACATAATTACAGTTTTGATTTTTTCTCAAAATTTTAAATTTACCGCGTTTTTTTCTGAAAATATCAAAGAAAGGAACTTTTTTTCAAATTTTGATGATAAACTTTATTCTGAATTTTCATGTGCTGTTGAACATGCAAAAAATCTTCAAAAAAGAAAAAAAACTAAGCGAAAAAACGTATAACATGGAATAATGATAGAAGAAACATATGATAGAAGATAACGAGATATGTAAGAGTTTTAATAAAAATATTTTTGGAGAGAAAACGAGTAAAAAGTTGAAAATGAAAATAATTCAGCCCCTTGAAGCGATCAGAAGCAGTATCATATTCAAAAACGATGCCATATTTAGAAAAAAGACCGGCTATATTGCAGTATATATATATAGCGCATTTTGATTTTTTTGTAATTTTTATTGTTTTTGACGTAAGGTTGGTTGTTTGTTTTTTTTTATTTATAGCTTCGCTTTTTCTCACAGTTGTAAGTTTACCGGATTTTTACTCAAAATATTACAGAAAAAAAAATGCTTTCAACTTTAGACTAGAGATTTGAACATACGTTTAAATAAAAGAGAAAGGGAGAGAGAAATCTAAAAAATAAAAAAAAAGCAACAAAAAAAATGATACTACATGGTGAATCACGTAAGCAAAGAAACAAAAAATGTGAAATAAAACAATGGTATCTAAAATGTAATAAGGCATAAAAAAAAATTAAATCAAAACACCTATTGGACAGAGAAAACGCGAAAAATGTTGACAAATTGTGAAAGAAAAAGTAAGTTCAACATGTTAATGCGATTAAAAGCAGTTGTATTATAGTCAAAAATGACGCCGAGCTAAAGAAAAAGGCTCGTTCTATGAGAATATAGCATGGCGCATCTTTATTATTTTTTTTTTAATTTTAGACGTTAGACTTTACGTAATTATTATAGCTTTGTTTTCTTCTAAAAATTTTAAAATTAACGGTTTTTTCTGTAAACATTTTATTTTTTCAATTTTTTACCGACTCTGAAAATTTATTTATGCTCTCAATCTGTATTTTGTATTTTTTATATGTCGGTTGGAAAAGGAAATATAAATATAAATTATTCTATGCTGTTAAATATTAAAATAAAAGAAGAAGGAAAAGAAAAACAGAAAAGGTATACAAAAGCATTGAAAAAAATAATAAGGAGAAATAATGATAGAGAGAACATATCTAAACAAGTATATCAAACAATTTTTCAATAATTATTGTTTATAAAAATGAACAAACTTTAGTTGAGACAAATATTACAGCGATTTTATGGTGAAAAATTTACCTATTTAAGTTATCTGGAGTAGATATAATAAATTAGTTATCTTTCTAATCTCTGATCTGCAATAGATATGATAAATAAGATAAAGATAATTGAAAACCAACGAGAAAAAGAGAAGAAAAAACATGATTAATGTGTATACAGAAACATGGCACTAATGAATAAATAACGGTGCAGGCATCATTTGGTGAGGAAAATGATAGAAACGGAGTATAAGCACGGTAACGTGACATGTAAACTACGCTGAAACAAAAACTTATTCATTGTCGTGACATATATCCTTACTGGAAAAGAAAGTGGAAAGGAAAAGTGTGTAGAAAGTGGAAAAAAAATTTTAAAAAGTGTGATATATTTGATGGGAGGGCCAACTGTCGGATGTGTTAAGTTTATAATTACAATAAATCAAGTAATTAAGTGGGTGTAATAATAAATATTTGACATAAAATTATCTGTTTTGGATTAAATAAAGAGTTTTGTGTTTTAATCACTCTAGCACAAGACCCAACGACCAATGTAATAAATAGCGAACTTTGATTGTCAGGTCATAAATTATGTCATCATATAAGACAAAAAGTTGCTACCAACCTATTTTTTGTGTGGACATTATTGCATTTTTACCTGATGAAAATTTTTAAAGTGCGAAACACTTAGTATTATCTTAATGGTAATAATAATGTGATGGGGGTACAACACTTTTATTTTTAATTCTTGGCACACTTTGCTTTTTAATTTCGGATGCAGATTATTCAATACTTTCTTATCTCAAGTGCTCCCTAATTTATCAAGCAGCAATAAAAGATGCGATGCATGACGAAAAATTAAAACAGTTGAACAACATATGCTCACACAGCTAACTACATCCACAAATTAAAATAAAAACGTCTAATTTCTAACGTATAATCAAGCAAAAAAAAAAATAATGATGTCACTGGAGTCTAAAATCACTGACTTTTTAGCCCCATCTGTCAATTTAAACAAAAGGGGTGGGTGAAAGGGTCAGTTGTCGGGACTATCGCTAATTGCATTCTAAATGGTTGTGACAGAGGGTGGGTTGACAGTTGCAAATCAATACTGGACGTCAAGTTTTTTTGTCGCAAGAAAAAAACTACCCTTTAAATATAAGTGAGAACCTGATTGACTCAATCCCTGATTACGAGTGACAGTTCATCAAAAAGTTACTCGCTTCCCGTTATTAACAAGTTATATAAGGAAAAAAAAATTATACCAACCGAAAAGGTGAAAGAACAATAGTTGCTCTACAATAGCATATTTGTAACGTTTACAAGAATACCTGGAGCAGCTGTCAGGAGTGCTATACTTGACGTACAAACAATACATATCTTGACCAAACTCTCGAGGTCACTTTTACTAAAAATAACAACAAATCTAACGATTAGCCACATATGCTACAATTAATTTTTGATAGAAACCGGTTGCAAGAAGATAGTGGTCTTTAAAAAAAATTGTTAAGTGGCTGGACTGGTCCAGGAGTCCAGACGTTTTTATAAAATTTGTCAAAATTTTTTTTTGTTATAATTTCATGGCAAATTTTTAGTTCCCAACCGTTTTTCTTCAATGAATTAAACTAGGTTGACCGATACAATGAGTTATGATATTTATGGGACTTGTACCTATTGTCACAGACCACAATAATAGCTTCTAACTATTGTATTTTGAGATTTATGAAGAAGCATCTGTAATAATTATAAAATTAGTTAGGGGTAACAACTAACTAGCTGTGACGAGACACAAGAATACTCTCAGTATAAAAATCACAGCTAAGAGCTGAGAGGCAGACACACCCCCTCATTCTAGTATTTCATGGGGTGATTATTACACAACCCCTTTTTGGTCTGTCTTACTTGTTGTGACTCAGAAAGTACTTATTTCAACACTTTATGCGCTTAATATACCGTCTGTTTTTCCAGTTCAGTCTGCTTGATTTATGCCAGGTGCACGTTCCGCTATTGTTTTAACTTAATTTCTAACCCCTTATTAAATATTAATTTAGCGCCGCGTGTCACTTCTTGTCTGGGCTTAGCCATTGATCGAGGGTAAAATGAAAATTACGTTCCTTTTACGAGGTGGATTCTTTGAATTCTGATAGGGTCTTGATAACAAAATCCATTATAATTTAGTAAAATAACGACCACTTTGTTTTTTTTTTGTTTTTATAAGAGAAAATGTCGACACAATAAGCTTAGAAATTCAATTGAACATACTTATTTACTTTGCAATTTTTTATTAATTTATCAAAATTTATTTATTTAGAATTGAATTAACGAATTTAGTAAACGATTGACACTAAACAAACTATATACCGAAGAATCAAATAAATTAAAAATTTGAAAATTGACTTCAGTATGATTACTTATTAGTTGGTTTATTAGATTGCTTTTTGTTTAATGTTACATAAACTAAAATAAACTGAAATAAACTAAAATAAACTAAACTAAATTAAAATAAACTAAAATAAACTAAAATAAACTAAAATAGACTAAAATAAACTAAAATAAACTAAAATAAACAAAAATAAACTAAAATGAACTAAAATAGACTAAAAATAAAGCTTGTAATTTTGAGTAATTTGCATAGAAAATGGTTTTTCGAAGTTTTTTGGAAAAAAAGAGGAAATTTACCAATAAGGTGGATGATTAAATTAAACAAGGTTTTATAAAACACATTGCTTCAAAAATTTAGGTAATAATGTGTAACGCAATGGAACGCATCAGCTTTTAAGCAAAAAAAGAATTATTAAAATCGGTTTACCCAGTCAAAATTTCTGAGAGAAAAAAAAAACAGTCGAATTGAGAACCTTCTACTTTTTTTTTAAGTCGGTTAATGTCTTTGCTTTTTTTATGTTAGATTTTATATTTCAGTTCTTTTGCTTTATTTTTCAGTCTATTTTATCTTTCTAATTTTAACATTCTAGTTGTTGTTTTTACTGTCTTTGTTTTTTTTTTATTGTTTTATTTTGTTTTTTTTTGTTATTGGGCGTTCTCTTCTGTTTTTCGCTTGTTTATGTTTTTTTTGTTTTGATTTGCACTTAAAAACCTGATCTTATTCTGTTCTTCATCCCACTTTTATCCTTTTCTTCTCATAAAATCTTTTCCGTAATTTACTGTTGTTTCTATGCTGTGTTCTCTTTTTTTTCTTTTACTATCAGTTTTAATATTTTTTGTTAAAACATTGTCTGTTTATTTTTCTACAATTTTCTGTCATCTCTTTTAATTCTTCTTCCACTTGTCCTTGTTTTTCATTTACTTTATTTGTTTTATTAGTTGTCATGAAGCAAGGGAAAAAGTAGGAGGTTAATGGGATTAAAAAAATAACACCAGTGAAAGAATAGATGTACTTAGGATACATAGTTGAAGGAAGAAATAGATATAAGGTGCACGTGCATGTCAGAGAACTTGTGATAAAAAGAAAGCAAATGTGTTTAATAGTGGGGGAAGGAAGGTGGCAGAGAGAAAGAACGTAATAATGAAAGAAAATAATATTATTTGAGATAGAAAGAATTCAAGAGAACTATGTGAGATGGATGATAGAATTAAGCAGGGAGATCTTAGGATATATAATGAAGGAGAAAGGATAGAGAAATAAGTAAGAATAGAAGCTGAAAAGGAGCGGTGAAGTTTGAAGATAAAATGACAGAAACCGAAAAGTAACAGTTCTAGAAAGTGGTAAAAAGAAAGGCCGATAGATGAATAAATTAAGAGAGAAGGGAACACTGAGAAAATAGGGTTTAGCGTAAAAGAGATTGAGAAGAAAAGGGAAACCGGGTGCATGCTGCATATAGAGACATAGGAACAATCAGAGAGAGCAGAGAATATAACTGCTTAATTATAGAAGAGTTTTTGCGGTATGTAAAAAAACAAGATGAGAGAGAGAAAGATGATTACAAGATTCAGATGCGGGAACTGATGGAAAAAAAATAGATTTTGGATGGAGAAAAATGAGAGAAATATTAGGATTTGCATAATTAGAGAGCGAAACATTAGAGTACATGATGCAAGAATGTCTAGAGATAAAAGAACGCGAGGTAAGAAAAGAGAACATGATGTAAGGAAAGAAAGAGGAAATAAAATGATGAAAATAATAAAACGAGAGAGGGAAGAGTTAAACCAAATAGTTAACGACTGAGAGACGATGAAAGGGTGAGAAATAAACAACAAATTGATCAGCTATTTTCTCAAATAGGGATACTACTCTCACGACCACAATGTAGTCATCATCGAGGGATCAATGAAATTAATTTCTATATTGTGTGCTTAATTTTCTATCTGCTTGAACGAACGGCTTTTTGTGTATTTTAAGAAGCAATATTAATATTTTATATTAATATTTAAAAGCTGGTTTATCTTTGCTCAATCTACCAAATTTTAAATGAGCTATATCTACTGGTTGATAATGAAAAGAACTTTTTGGCTCAAAAACAAAATTCACATAAAGAATGTTAGAGATGGAAGAAAAAAATAATATTACTTTGTATCTTGGTCTATAATTTTTATAATCTTGTAGTCATAAAATCTTTATCACATCGTTGTATGATGTAATTCTCTTCTCGAAAACTATCATTAATCATGAGATGAATCACTAAAGTCTTGCGACCCTTCAGTATCCACCCTCGCAATACTTCAAACACAGATGTCGTCTTTTTCAAACCTTTCTTTGCAAAATAATTATTTGGGGATTTTTCGCACAAAGGTCACATAAATCCCTAGGGGTGTTTGATGAAAAATTCATAATAATGTAGCTTCATACGCATACAAAAAGATGGGATAATAAGGAACGAATCTTTTTGAGTTTTAGAAAAAAGAACTGATAGCAATACCCTGCTGTGCTTGTCTTGTTAAAGGCCCAGGGAATATATATGTTGACAGGGAGTCTTAGGGAAAATCAATAGTGGTGAGATAGCAGAGATTCTTGACTTTTTTTATTTCTTAATAATGAATGCAATTTTTTTTCCAAACAAAAGATTGTAAAATGAATATGAAAGATTTATGATTTTGGACGAATTTTTAAAGAGAATATTTACTTTTTACAGGATGGAACTATCACACATTAGTTTGTAGAAAGGCACAATGAGCTTATTTGGTGTAGAACATTAGGCATTAGAATTGAAATTAAGAATTAGGTACTCCTTTTAGTAAATCGTATCATTTTCCACCTGAACAACCCTTATTTGAAATTTCTGTAACTTTTGGGCGGTTCGCACGGTTTAATGCAAGGTGTTTCGTACATAAGGAAAAAAAATTGAAAGAGGGGAGGGAGCCCTAGATATGTCATATCCAGGTAGTTTCAAATTGAAGGGGATAGGAGCCAAAAAGCCCTCGTTTAAATTAAGGGAAAAAGGACAAGACGTAAGTTTGAAGTTGCTATTGCAACGGATCTTTTTCAAAAAGGGGACTCTCTCTAAGATACGGAAGAGGAAGAAATCTGGTCCGATGAGGGGCAAAGGTTAGATACACACGAATGATTTTCTTGCAATGGTTTTTTTTTCTTTCTTAAGCAGGGGGTTGTTTGGATCAATTATAAAATGTTTTATGGCGGTTTTATCGGCGATAAAACGAGGAGTGATGTATATCGTTCGCAATAAATTTTCAAAGAAATTAATAGAACCACAACAACACGGAAATAAAACCGAAATAATAGAAAAATTTGTAAAAGACATTTTCACCACAATGGTATCTAATAAATTCCACTAATCTCGTCCGGTCAACTAAACCAGACAAAAGACAGCTTAAAAGCAGCGATTTCATGACTCTTTATTTTGATTTACAATGCTAATCAGTTTTTGTCCTGAGGGTTGAAACAGTTTCTTTTTTTTTTTAAATAAGGACATCTGTTAGGATTTAGGACAGGTGAGTAGAGATACACGCAAAGATCTGCTTTAGGCCCAAGACTATACATATTCTATAGATTTATGTAATGTGGTTAAAAGTACGGAAAAACCACAAAAATACGTTAACAATCTGTATAAAACAAACAGACTGGACTTTGTGATACACAATATTAATAAATAATGTTTTTAAAACATACCCTTTACTATTAATAGAGAAATTCAATTAGATATGGTCACTTCTATAAAAAAGCACCCTTCAAACATTTTATCTAGCCTAGACCACTATGCAAATATATTTTGTCTATTTATTAGCTCAGGTGCCCATTGGAACGGACTATACCGGTTCTTGGAAAAAAAAAATCATTATAAAAAAAATCTTGAAGGGTTTCTCATTAGAAGAGCGGTTTTAAAAAACTAATTTTAAATTAAAAGCATTTGTAATGCGCTAGGAATAGAAATTTTTGTGATCACAATAGGGTGTATTTAAGGGTGTCTTAAGCAAATGAAGTGTATCATAAAGATTTGATTTTTTTATATTTTGTAAATTTACATTTTTGTTTTATTTTTGTCTACCGGGGTTGTTATTTTGTTTATTATATTATAGTTGTAACGAACGAAACAAGTTTTGATTGTTTGAGAAGAAACCAGCTCAAGTTTATAAAAAGTCGATTTTTGTGCAATCGGGCGACTTTGGAGGCCACACAATTCGACCTTTTCTAGCCATCCATTAAATTTAATCATTTAGGTACGCGTGCAAGTATATTGCTTGTCTTTTTGTCAGTGGCAAGTCATGTAAGTACTCCTTCCTGAATCTTTCAAGTACCTGTACATAAATATTTTGATTTGAACGTTTTTTTATGTGGAGCAGTACAATACTACCGCAACGTTATAAAATGACATGATTAGTTTTGTGACATATTCTGTCTAAGCAATTTATTTATGGTTCTTTGCACTGTATTATACAATAATCAGTTAATCCTGGTGCACAATCAACAAAAGATATCAAGTTTACTTATGCATTATATAAACCTACCCCTTTCTATAAATAAATTTTATGGATATTTTACGACTTAAATATTTAAAATTGTTTTGTTATGAATTGGAAAAGTGTTATAAAATCGCATACAGACTATAATAGTTTTACTATCAATTTGTGTTAAATTATTCTAATTAGTAAATAATCAGTTATTTAACAGCTTTTAAGTGTGTTAGTTACGAGAAAAACATAGAAATCTGATTGTTTTTAAATTGTATGTAATTTAGTTAATGAGTACATGAATTAAATCAGTTATTTTACATTAAATAGTGAGAAAATTGGTTTAATTTTTAGTTTACAGTTTTGGGATTTTAGGTTTTTGTTAACTTATTTGTTTAAGTTGGTAATAAATAGTGCATATCAGCACATAATATGCAATGTTGGATCTATATTTATTATAAGTTGAAGGGCATACTTACCCATGTGATGGAGGATCAAAACTGTATCTATAAAAAAGCTTCTATAAATGTGTCTTGAAATGGCTTTTTGAAAAGTTAAACGGAAATTTTAAAAATAAATCAAGCAAAAATAAGGTCATTTGAATTGTTTATTCGAATTTTTTAAGTGTGAGGTTCTTGTTTTTTGACAATTACATACGCAGGAGTTTAACATTTACAAAAAAAATTTTTGGATTCGCAGAAGTGGGCCAGTTGCGGTGCCACCGCGCTCTCTAGATTCCAATTTATTAGATTTTTTTTGGTTACATATTTACACTAAGAAAGAAGACATAGCGGCTTCTTTAAGTAATAAATTGCAAATTTAAACAATTGCTCAAATTTGAATACTTTTTGTGATAAATACAAAATTTGGAAGACTCATGTCGAGGTTTATGTGTGGCTGATGAAATCTAAAGAAGTGTAAAAGCACATAGTTTTTCATAGATTCTAAATTAAATAATACATTTATATTACGTTCGAGTAGGAAATGATCGATTTAATGGTTTTTATACGAATAGCATTCTCGATTAAGAGGTTCTTTAGTAACATTGGTTGGGTTCAAATTTAGGTTCATTCACGTTTCAAAACGGCAATCATCCGTAACTAAAATTTCAGACACGACTCTGATTATACAATAAAGTTAAAACATCAAGTCATCATCGTCTTTTTGATATTTTTCATTGTTTCTTCATAGCTTTTTACGTCACGAAGAAGTAATAAAGAAAAAAATGTTTGCATGATCTATAATTGGAACATCCTGTATATTCGATGTTGATGAAAAAGAAACATTACGCTTCGCACATTCTTAACTGACATGATTTATATAATAAATTACAAATATAAATATTTAGCAATAGTAGCACACTCCTGGGGTCTTCACTAATTATTGGAAGTGTCATGTGAATGATTGCAGAACTGTTTAAGATTTTTATTTTGCAACGCCACTGGTTTTTTTTTATCAAAAGGAAAACAATGAAAAATTTGTCTAGTAAAACGGTTCTACTGGTTATAGGATGTGTTAGCAGAATTGTTTAATTTTGTAACGTCACTGGTTTTTCATTAAAAGAAAAATAAAAACACGGCCGATGTCTTTATTAATTATTGTCATGTAGTTTGCAGAATTGTTTATTTTTTTTGTAATCTCACTAGGTTTGTTATTAAAAAAAATATCAGTAAGAAAATTATTACTAATTATGATAACGTTTTGATTTGATTTTGAATTGATTTTTTTTTAAGTTTGCAACACTTCTGGTTTTTTATTGAAAAAACAAGAAACAATAAATATCAGATAGAAAAATTGAACAGTTGTTCTACAAGTAACGTTTTTAATTATTGTAAATGTTTGCAACATTTACTCAATTTTTTATTTTTAAAATTTTGTAATATTACATATTGGTTTTCTTAAAAAAAAACAATATCAAGAAAAAACAATGTTAAAAAAATGATAAATCTTTTATTTAACACTCAATTGGAAGTGTTTTAATGGTCTTAACTAATTAATTAATATTGTTTTTTTGGTCTTGAAAATTTTGCAACGCCACTGTTTTTTTTATTAAGAAAAAAGCAAAATCAGTAAAAAAAATTGCAAAGCTTTTCCAATATTTAGTAACGTCTTTGCCAACAATTATGGGAAGTCTCATGCGAATGCTGAATGTTTTCAATTGTTTCTCTTTTTTATCAAAATTCTGTAACGCCTCTGATTTTTGATTAAAGGAGCAACGGTATCTGAAAATATTTCAATAGTAACACAATTCTGATGTCGTCTCAACTAATAAATTGATGATTGAACGTGTTATAGAGTTTTTTGTTAATTTTGTAATATTTGCAACGCCACTGGTCTTTTATTAACAAAAAATTTTTAGTTTAAAAAAATACAAGTAGTTCCACAATAATTATGAAAAAATATCATGTGAACGTTTGCAGAGCTGTTTTTTTTCTCTAAATTTTGAAAATTTTGAAATATTATTTTTTTTTACAAGAAAAAAACGTCAGAAAAGAAATTTGAAATTTTTTTTTAATAGTATGTGTCTTAATGTTAACCAATTAATTAATAGAAGGTGAAATAATGTTTTTTTTTGTTCTTTAAAATTTTACCATTGTTTTATATGTTATTAAAAAAATTGTTAATATATTGTAAAGCTTTTCCAATAGTAAAGATTTTATTGTCTTTTATTGGAAGCATTATATGGAATGTTCGCAAAGTTGTTTTTTTTTCAAACTTTTGAAGCGTTACTGGTTTTTCTTCTAAAGTAAAGCAATAGCAAGAAAAAAATTAAATTGGAATTTTTTTTAATCGTAAATGTTCTGATAGTTTCAACTAATTAATTATTAGAAATGTCATATTTTTAATTTTCAAAATTTAGTTGCGCCACTGTTTTTTCTTCTAAAGTAAAACTATAGCAAAAAAAATTGTAATTTTTTTTTAATTGTAGATGTTCTCATATTTTCAACTAATTAATTATTAGAAATGTCATATTTTTAATTTTCAAAATTTAGTTGCGCCACGGGTTTTTTTCCTAAAGTGCAAATGCCCTGATATTCTCAACTAATTATTAGAAATGTCATATTGTTTTGTTTTTAATTTTGAAAATTTTGTAACGTTATTTTTTTTTTGTTGAATTTGTTAAAAAAATAGCAAAGCTCTTCTAATGGGAACAATTTCACTGTCAATTATGGAAAGTATAAAGGAATGTTTTAATTTTTTTCAAAGTTTTGTAGCGCCACTGGTTTTTCATTTAAAGAAAAACAATATCAGTAAAAAAATCTCAAAGCTTTTCCGCATTTCACTTATTTGGAAAGCGCATGTGTCGCCTTCCACGCGGATTAGTAGAGTGGGGGGCACAGCCTACTCGGCGCAATATTTCTAAACTTTATTTAGGTAAAACAAATCGCGCGCGATTGTTCGAAAAGTGTCCCCTATTTTTGTTTTTAAATTAATTTACGTTTTCAAATATTAAAATGAGTTCGGCTGTGGATTATTTTTTGTTTTTGTGAAGTGTTGATGTTGTTTTTTCGGTTGTTATTATGAAAATGGTTGATTTAAAAAGTGATCCGGTGCCAACGCCGAAAAAATCGCGAGGGATATCAATGACAGCAGTGAAAAATTGGCTTTTGCCTGATAAAAGTGATAAGAAAAGTGGAGAAAGTACAAAATTTCATAGGATGCCCGAAAGTTTTTTGCGCTCAATTCGGAGGAGATCGCTAAGAGTGAAAAGAACCAAATCGATGGTTTTGCCAGAAAAACGAAAATCTGGTAAGAAAACAAATGACAATAAAAAATAATTGACAAAAATACATTTTCCAAATTTTGTTATCATTTTATCTTAAAAAGTGTCTAATTATTTTATCAGGCCTATAATTTGTTTTTTAATTTATATTTATGTACACAATTAATAAAAAAAGTTAAATCTAATAAAATTAAATTATAAATTAAATAAAAGAGAATAATATATTTTTTTATAATTACATTTTTTAAATTATTAGACTGAAGATGAACATGCCGAAACGTCTCAAAATAAATTATTAATTTTTGTAATATTGTCGATTTTATAATCATACAATAAAAACTTTTTATTTATGTATTTTTTATGTATTTTACAATTATTTACCAATATCTTTTTGACACAAAAAATTTATTCAAATTTAAAATACAATATTAAAAATAAACGTGTGTGCAGATTTGAAATGGTATAATTTTTGTTAAATGCTGATTGGCTAATGACATATTTGAAAAATCCTCTCAATAGTTCAAACAAGACTTCGGGCGAGGTTCGAAAGAATAAAAAATGGATATTTAATTTCCGGTGTTCCGGATATGATGTCGCTTTTAGCTAGAAATTGGCTTCATACGACTGAAATTGGTTTTTAAACTGTTTACTGCTGTAGGTCTAGGAGGAGTTAATAATAGTCGGAAGATGTACGCTTTTTCGTCTTTTTGGTTTAGCAAGCTATGAAAACAAATTCGGAAATTGAATTTATTAGTAATTTCCTCGTTCTACCTCTCTAAATAATTCTACCAAGCAATTTAAAGCAATAAAACAGTGGCGGTACTTTAATAGGGACGTTAGGTCGCGATGCGGCGCTAAACTAAATGTAGCGATCGTTGGACTTGAATTAGGTCCAGAAGACCAGAACAGATAAACGGAGTACTTTGTGTTCGTGGGTGTTTTAAGGAGCTTACAAAGTACCTTTTTAGCCGCGTCGACTTTAAACCGCATATTTACGTATTGTCAACTTCTATGGTAACTAAATGATTCCACATGCAAAGCATCTTCTCTGTCACTTTGACTCACTGGCGTGTTGTAAAATATCATGAAAATTATCTGCTTTTAGAGACCTCCAAAAAAGTGTTGCTTAGTCATAAATATAGTTCGTTTATAGCTGTCAACCTCAAGTCAATTCAAATTTCAGAATTTTTAAAACAGACAAAATTGAGTTCTTGGCTAAAAAGTTGAATACATTATTTGTGCGTTAATCATTTTACAGTCCGCGGTTTTATTAAAGCACTTCGCTGAGCGTCGTGCTTTAAAATTAAAACTTTGCGCTGTAAAATGAAATTTACCGCACTAATAACGTAAAGAACTATTGTTTGGTCCAGATAAATACCGATGACAGGCATAGCGTAAGTCAGTAGATTATCCCACTAATCGACTTTATATGCGTGGTTTGTACTCTTACATTTTTTTACGATTACAACACTAATCTTGAATATGAAGTATTATACTAGCTTATTGAACAAATTTTAGGTAAGGGCGATGTTAGTGTCAGAATGGACGAGCTGTAACGCAATGACACAATAAAAAAAATGTGTTTATCAATCATTCTAGTTTAGGACAGAATTTCGTCTCTTTATTGTATTTCCGTCATTTACATTTGCTGTTTTTTTCTATTCTTTTTTCTTAGTTTTTTGTTCAATGTTTAGCTCGTCGATTCATATTATTTTTCATTTACTGTCTAAAAAAAATTCTACTTATTTAAGGTTGCCGGTCAAAATCTATAAATAAAGGGTTTTTACAAATTTTAGTTTATACTAATTAAAAAAACAAACACTTATTTATTTTACTAAACTGTTTGCGGAATTGTATGCAGAACTCTAGGTGCATCATTAATCTAGAACCAAAATAAAGTTTATAATACTATAGGAACTGGAAACTGAACGATTTGCCGCACTTTTGTGCTAATGTTTTGCTTATAACTTTAAAAAACTTTGTCAAATCGTCGCAAAATTGTCATAGATGTCAATTTTAAGATGCCCTCTTTTAAACAAAAAAATTGTTATTTAAATCGGGTTGTAAACAAAGAAGTTATGACCAAAATGTTTATAAAAAGTGTTTATTTTTTGAAAACGGTTGGTTCTAAAACTACAAAAAAAATGTAAACAAATTTGTAACCATAAAGTTTAGCTTTTTATAAGAAAAACTAGATAATGAATCAAGCAAATTATCTTAATTTATATTAATTTTTTATATAAAAATGTAACATCTATTATACTAAGGAGTGGTTTAATTTTAGACCAAAAAAGATTTATTTTATTTAATGATCTGTCGGTCTACTGTTATTTCTTGATCTCTTGATGTAGCATGCTTTTTATCAGATGATCCATATTATCACAAGCTTGCTGAAATTGGGTTTGCAAATCTTCTAAAGTCTTTTGGGCGTAAGGTATACTGCTCTGCCTCGTACCTAAAATAATCCAAACAATTTCAATAGGTGATAAGTTTGGAAATGCAAAGACTATTTAAGAATTGTGTTGTATAACAGGTCCAGCATTATCGTCTTAAAAAATAGATTTTTTTTAGCTTTTAACATTGCAATAAGCTTTAGGATGTTTTAAAATTTGCGTAAACATTATCAAAGAATTTTTCTTTGTTTGTTGGTTCTATTGGGGAATGTGTCCCCGAAAAGACATAAACCGTTTCCATCGACTGAAGGCGTCTCATTATATATAAAAAGTAATAATTTTGATCTTCTTAGACTTGAGAAAAATGGCCGCAATTATTGAAGAAAAGAGTATTGTTCCATCATGACAACAATGCGCCGACTCATTCTGCAGATGTTACTGCAACAAAATTGTTGCAATATTGTCAGAATCTTGGATGGTTATACTTTTTAGTTTAATTGTGCGGCAATACAATTTTGAAATTGCCGTTAATTAGATAAAACATTGTATTTATTTTATAAAAAAATAACTATCAATGTATGCCGTGGAAAAATACATTCATTATAGGCAAAATTCCCATGAAAATTATTTTGAAATACGATGTATAATAATTATAAGAAGAAGAGGTTGTAACGAATAATTTTTTACTGTTTTACTGACCAATAATTGGATAAATAATGATCCGTTAGAAAATAATCGAAATGCAAGTTGTAAACTGTAGAAAATGGATATATAATTTCCGGTGTTCCGGATGTGAAGTGGCTTTTAGCTGTAAATTTGTCTTTTTTTTTACGCAAGATATGATAAATTGTTTTAAATTGATAAAATAACTGTTTTTTTTGCCAGACATTCAATTTTTTTTTTCAGGGAAATGTTGAAATCGGCAGATGGAACTATAATTGTGTAATTTTTTTTTCGGTTTTGGGGCTTCTTATATTTCAATTGTTTTGTTTTTTTTTTAAGTAAATGTTTACACCTGTCGACGAAAGTTTTCGATTTAGCGCTTTCACTATTATTTTCTGATTTTCTATTAACACACTTTTTCGGTTGTATCTATTATAATCATTCATATAATATACAACAGTTTAAATGTCATCTAGTCAAGCTTCTTGAGAATTATTTATGGATGACAGTTTAGTCTATAGAATAGAAGTAATTAATAAATAGTAGACGGCCGAGAATAGACCCCTATGGAACTCCAAAAATGTAACTTTATATATTCTTTGTTTTTGAGTCTTTTTATGTTGATGTAATAAATAGAAAGTGTCAGAAGAAACATAAGCATTATTAAGTAGTTTTTTTTTATATGTTTATCTGTTTGCTTATTTTACAGCGTCTAAAGATAATGATGATATTACTTTATTGATAAGATATCTAGTAAAAATCAAAAAAGGAGATAAAATTTTAATATTTTGTCTTAAATCTTCTATATGTACCAACAATAAAAAAGAAAAATCATTATCAACTGATAGTAGATTATTAAAGTACTTTATTATTAAGATAAGTTAATCCTGCAGAACTAAGTGAATAACCGATGATAATATTGGTTTTGCAAGCTTACTTGTATGATTGCATCATTTGTTTTGAAAAAACATAACTAAGTTTAGTCGAGTTCATTACTATAAAACAACTCATTAAAATGTTAGGTTGGTAGAACCTACTAGTGTTTTTTAGTTTATGTAGTGGCACTATTAGATATTATTATGCCCACCTAGTTAGTAACTCATATATATGTAGTCGTTTATGTAACTCTTATACATCTGTCACATTTAACATTTGATTTAACCTCACTTTTAAAATCTCACTACAACTTTTGAAAACTTATACTATAGAATTAAAAAATAATATAATAAACAAATTGAATTTATAAAAAAAGCCAGATTGAGATGTTTGCTTTAAACAAATTACGTAAGAAATTCAAGGATTTTATGTTGTGCGCATTACACCACGTGCGAAGCATTTTGACATTTAGTTGTTTATTTATAGACGGGTACCTTTAATTTTTTATATAAAATGGAGTATAATAATAAAACATTTAAAAATCTATCGTAATCTAGTTGTTTTCACAGACCAAGGGAAAAGACAAAGAAGTACATATGACAATATATAAACGAAGTCAGAAAGAAAAAAGTAACAACATAGAATGAAGAAATAAAGTTTAAAAAAAAATTTATAAGGTGTACTTAACGAATAAAAAAAAACACAATTCTATTAAAGAGAATAAAACACTAAGTTATTTGAAAGTAATCTGGTTAAATGCGTTTAAACGTGTGGTAAAAATGACCTTACCGCACGTGTTTTACCGCGCGTGATTTTGAGGATTTTAAATTTTCTATCGTCACATTATTATATTTAAACCCGAGGAAAACAACTTATATAAACAACAAAAACAATTTAATAGATGAGATCAAAACAAGGTTAAAAACATTCTCAAAAACATAAAAAATATAGTTTTGTGAGAAAATCTATTTATATAATGTTGAATAAATTGGCTTAGAAACCTAATTAAACAAAATTGTGAAAGATTAAATAGAATTTTTTTTATTTAACTCAAAATGAGAGCTAAAAATTATAAATAATTTTTTGGCAAAGTTGACTTTGATTGTATTTATAGTTTTGGCTTTATAACAAATAATGACGCAAATTTTGTTTTTTTGCTGTTTATAAAAAACAATTGTGATTTCTATAGTAAAAGTTATTATATAGCTTTTTACGATATTTTTTGTTATGATAGATTGAGAGGTTTCATGTTAGGTCTGATGAGAAGATGTCAACAATTATATTTAAAGTGCGTATTGATCTGAATAAATTTGCGTCAAAAATTTTGTAGCAACCGAGTTTTTTGAAGGCTTAAAAATCGCCGACTAGATAGATGTATTTATTATTTTCGAAAAAAATCAAAACGTTTTTCTATTGCCTAATCGTGGCAGCTGTATTAGTACGAGTTAAATGTTTTGTCTTTTGTTTTTTAGCATATTTGCTTGAAACCATGAAGCAACCTTCAAGTTATTTGATTATTTTTGTAGCCAGAATATTAGAATGTTTATCGATTATTGTTGAGTGATTTACAAAAAAAAAAAAAAATTGTTTTTGTTATATTATGTCATTGCTATAAACAAGAATTATCATTAGGCCTAGCATCGATCCTTGCGGTACACCACAATTTGATATTGAACTGATCATTATTTTTAGTGATTTTAAGAATTTATTTTGAAGCAATTATTTTGCTTAAATTGTTTCAAAAACTTTTGGGAATTATGAAGAAATTAAATGTAATAAGAAGGAAATCTATGGGAATTTTAGAGAATAATGTGTAAGAGATGAGACAACTGATAATTAATTTTGTTATTCATCATTTTAGGAGCGAAATATAATAATCTCTCATAGACTTTCTTAACAGATTCTTATCAGGGAGATTTTGTATAACATTAGATTTATGATTGAGTGGAAGATTAAGAAATTAGCAAGACGAGTTGATGAAAAAAAAATTTTTTTTTGAAGACAATCAATACTAATGATTGCCTTTAAAAGTGAGAGAAAGTGCTTTAACGCACCTTTATTCATTTATAATAGTCTCTATTTGGAAATAATTTGTTCAATAAACTTTATAATAGTAGTCTTTAGAAAATTTAATTAATTTTAAACAAAATATTCAATAGAAAACTTTCTCTAAATATAATTTTTCTTAGCTTTTTAAAATTTCCGATGACATAAATGAAGATGAATGCGAATAAAGAAGAAATTTTGTGAAGATTTTTCTTCTGTTAAAATATTTGCTGAAGACAGATGTTTTGAGATGAATGGTATTTGTGTCAGCTGGTGGTGCTCACAGGGGGCACGTGCTAGATTAAAAAAAAAAAATTGCGGAATTTTCTAGTAAATAATATATTATAATCTTATCGATTATAAAAAATTATTAGATAATATTATAAAAATCAAGGCCAAATAATAATTTACTTTAAATCTGAAGCTACTAAGCGTGACATGTTTCCGGTAGGTAGCATCGTTTAAAAAAGAGGAAAATCCTCCGGAAATTCGTGGTTTCCGGTGAAGTTGGTAAACCACCTGCCCCATATATGTATCCATATGGGTGGGTGTCTTCATTGCACTTTAACCGACAATGATACGTTATCCCTCATATCACTTTTTATTAGGCCTATTATTTCTTTTATTATAAAAAGGTGGGTCTTTGAAATTATATGTTTCTCAAGAACTGTAATCTTTTTTTTTTTTGCTATATTTTTATTCGAAAAGTTATGGTTTTTTGATATACAACGGAAAAAAATATTATTTTTATTCTAATTATTATTAATTTAAAAAGTAGTTAAATGGATAGAAACATCTATCCAATGAATTATAAAGTTTCTAACATTTTGACCATTTAGAGTCGCCGATGGGACAGAAAAATCATTTTTTAGATTATATAGGAAGGTTGCAGGATGAGTAACCATGTTACTGCGGTTTTTTCTTGAATGCGCATCTAAAATATGGTTTTTTATTTGATAGTGTTACCAAACAATTAAGAAATGAAAAGTTAAAGTTTCTGTTTAGATTATTATTATTTTAGATAGATAATCTCATTACGTTTTCTAAAACAATCAAACACTGAGATTTTAAGGCTTTTCTATGTAATGAAGAAATTATCCTTGTAATTTTTTCTCTTTACCCAATCTGACTAAAATTATAAGTGACATTTTTTCACTTGTAATTGATGAACAGAATGATGTTCTTGTGATTATCTACCCGAATACCATTCGTGCATATATTATTTCTTGTGAATTTTAAAAACAGGTACATAATTAGTTTTTGTGTTTTTGAAATACGTTCGAAAAAATTATGGGAAATAATATATGCACTTATGATATTATATGTGATAATTTACTTACCAGCTTTAACGAATTATACAACCGGGGAGATGGAACATATTTTAGCATATTTTTCAAATCAGGTAGACATGTTTAATTTGCATAAAGGGTACTTTAATGAGTATGGAACTATATATCTGTTGATGCAGATTATACGAATCTTTATTTATAATAACCTGGACTAATCACAGAATGATTGTTGTAGTTTACCGTGTGATCTACAATTATTTAAATAAAGGGAGTCTGTAGAAAACAAAATTAGACTCTTTCTTACATTCAGTGCTGTTAGTTTGACATGACAGAAGTCCAGAAACAAACCGAATAGAAAAAGTGAAAAACGAAAAAAAGATTTTGAGTAAATGGAGAGAAAAAAATTGAACAAAAGAAAGTTACATGAAAAAAGTAAGAAATATTACAAGAAAACAAGTGTAGAACCAAAGGAGAAAACAGAAAAGAATAAAAGCAATAAGAACACAAATTTAAATGTATTTAAATATATATAAAAGAAGAGAAAAGAAAAGCGATAACAGACGAAATAGAAATAGGCAAATGGCTAAATTATTTCAAAAAATTATTAGAAGAAGAAGAAAAAGACAGTCAAGAAAAGCCGAAAAAAATAATATTACTATTAAAAAGAGTGAACGGAAAAAGAAAAGAAGAAAAAATTCTAATATAATAGTCTAGTTTTGTATTAGAATCAAACATGACTCAAACGTTCAATATTTTTTTGTTTTTGGGATAAAAACAATAGAATTTTGTTTTTCATCACGCCTGCCAGTCTTCCAAATTAATAGTGCCACCGCATAAAATAGAAAAACACTAGGTTGTTGCTTCTATTTGGTTTTTGCATTCTTTATACGTTTATAGTATGATTGGCCCTGGTTTTTTTTTCTATTGTTTGATATAGTTTTTAAGTTTATGTTTATAGCATGATTAGCCTTGTATGTTAAGATAAAATTTGTTATTAGTTTGAGAGCGAAGTTCTTGCACGTATTGGAGTTATGATGAAATTATTAAAAAGTTTGTTTATAGAAGTTTTGAGCTTAGTTTTGCTGTTACTAGAAGTATATCCTCTTTTTATGTTTTTAGATTTTTTATATTAATCACTTCTGAACTTCTTACACTGTCCGAAAGTCAAGTTTTTGTTAATATTTGCTAGTTGACTGTTTAGTTCTCTTACATTCTGGCAATCTCTAAAATTTTGTAATTTGTTTTTTTGGGAATCTATATCTCCTGAATACCTAAATAAAGCTTTTTTGGTATTTAGTTCATCATATATTTTTTTTCAGTTTTTGGCATTTGAACTTAAAAAAATAACGGATTATAGTATTAAACTGCATCTTTGACCTAATTCTAGTACTTTAAATCAGTTAGATTAATTTAATTCGGCTTTTTTTTTGGTGAAAACCTCTAAAATTCTACGCTTTAATTTAATAAATAATTAAATTTTCATAGCTCACTTCGATTCCTAATGAAGTGTAGAAAAAAGTCCAAAGCTATACATATATCATCCGTTCCAATTTCAAATTTCAAATCACGTTTTCAGCGGACATCCCGTCACGCGTTGTTTAGGAAAAAAAATTTGGGTTTGATTTACTGCTAATTTAACTATTAATAATATAACTGTACAATAGTCATAAATCACTTTTCCGTTTAAAATTGCATGGGAAAGTGGAACTTTCACTATAAAAAATGAACCCATCCATACTTAAAATATTTTCTAATTTTCCAACATGGATTTTTTTTTTGTTGATAAAAAAACATTAATTTTCTTCTTCGTTGCTTTTCAATAAAATTACGACATTGAATTTTATAAATTTTACGCTCTATTTATTTTATTTTAAATGATTTTTAACAATAGCTTTTCTTTTTTTTTATTGCAGATTCTTTTGTCAATAGTCAAGAATGGACTTTATCACGAAGCGTTCCCGATTTGCGATTGGGAATTGTCGGATCTTTATCCTCCGGGAAATCAGCACTTGTCCATCGATATTTAACGGGTTCGTACATGCAGGAAGAGTCGCCGGAAGGAGGTCGTTTCAAAAAGGAAATACTTGTAGACAATCAAAGCTATCTTTTACTGATAAGGGATGAGGGGGGAGCCCCCGAATTACAGGTATTGTAATTTGATAATTAATTACTAGTTGCTGTTTTGTTTTTGTAATTAGTTTAGCGGTATTTAATTATAATTAACACACTTTTAGTTTTATATCAAACGTAGCCGTCGTAGCTTATCTCATCCGGGCATCGTACTACTGTCATCATATTTATGTCGTTGCAGATTAGTAACTTATGTCATCAAGTTAATTCTCATAATGACAATGTCAAGGTCTAACATTTTTAAAGAAAGATACATTGGTTTTTAGCAAAAAAAGCACATGACTTGTCAATTACAAATTCTATGAGAATTACGTAAAATAACCTAAAAAAACTATGACCACAATACGCACTGACGCAAAGCAACGTTTGGTAACGCCACCAAGCGGCAATCTTGTACAATACATTTGAATTATTAGAATCTAAGAGGTTTTGATTTTAACCATTCTTGCCGTAATTATTGATTGTTTTATTTTTTAAGCCAACGGACAGACGTACATACTTTTGGTTTTTGCAAAAAAGAGCTTATGGCTTAACAATTACAAATTCTATAAGAATATAACTTAAAAACAACTATGACCACAATACGCACTGCCGTAAAGCAACGTCTGGTAGCGCCACCAAGCGGTCACTTTTGTACAATGTTTTTTGAACGGGCCGCAATAAATTACAAGGCAAATGAACGGATCCAACCGTAAAAATAGCCAAAAAAATTGGAACACTTTCGGTCTCAGAAAGTGAAAATAAAGCCAGCAGCTGAAGCTGAAATTGTCCAAGGTAATGAATGCACGACACGGTATGATAAGTTTGATAAAAATTAAAAAAAGGGTTAATTTCTTTTGAAATATACGTCACGGTCATAGATAATGACAATTACGTACGGAGTGGTTTTTTTTTACAAAAATACTTAAATAAATAATTCTAAGTTTTTACTACTACTTTTATGAATTATTTAGTTTTTAATGATTATATTTGATAGTGTAATGTCAGTTTGGAGTACTGATTGTTCTGCATTATTTATGCTTGTTTACTATAACGGAAATAATATTGCTAAACCATTATTTATTAAAAGTGTTTATTGTGACATTATTTATACTAATTGCCAAGACTGAATCAACATTTTTTGCTATTATAGCTATATATGGGTTTGTGTGATTATAATTTTTTTGCGGTTGGTAACAAACTTTTTTTGATCTTTTTTGATAATCATACTTTTGCTTTTATTGATAATGACAATAACTGTAGATATATAGCAAGATAATTACTTGCTTCTTCAAGTGGTATGACCGTTATTTAGATTACAGCAATCTAATGAAATTACCAGGTAATATATAAGTTTATGTTGGTAGTAATTGGCATCATTTGATTTTGTTACTTCTCAAATTATATGTTGTTGGTGAAGTATAGTAGCTGAAATAAATATATAATTTGTTATTTTGATTCAACGCCATATTATACCGTGCGATCAAAAAGTCTTTTTATCGCATAGGCGATGATATAAAAAACGTATGTCTAATGACAGTTCTTGTGTCAAAAAAATAAAATACAGTAAGTAGTATTTTAAAGTTTAAAATGGTTTTAGTTGTTGAAAATGGTCCTAACACGTCGTTCAATCGGCGACGGTCTGAACGCACTATCGTCAGACACTTGGCCACTGAGCCAAGTGTTTTCTACACTAAAATGTCTGCTAGAATTTGGTGATAGTGACTTGCCTATAGCAAATTCAAGTGGTAATCTGACCTCTACCTATTTGGCATTCTGTGCTGTTCCCTTAGGGATAACACAATAAAATGCATTTATGAATGAAGTGAGATAGTTTTCACTTTATTTCTAATCTATCAAATAACTTCTTTGCGTGTTGAATATTTTATTACCGGCGCCGTGTTACAAACGACGCCAGTAGGCCGCGACGCTACTGATAACACATTGATAAAAGAATAATATTTGATGAATAAAATAAATCTTGTGACCTTTTTGCATTTGATCCCATGCGCTGGTGCATCATCTTCCCGGATGCACAGCGATTTATCGATTCTCAAAACACAAAATTTTAAACAAAGATAGGGCTAAGGTTAGAGTGAAAGGGCATGAAGGCGCCGCGGCGCTTTTGCTTGCACCCCTTGCTTTAGTCCGGTTCTACGTTTGGGGGTGGATAGAACGTTGCGATGCTGGGAATGTGCTAGATAATGGTATAAAGTACACGTAAGTCTATTGTTTTTTTCTTGAGAGGAAAATAAGATAGGGTGGTTTTATTCAAGGTATTTCATTGGTGGGATTTAAACATTTGACAATATTTTAACGTTTGATAAATTATGTATAATATATATATTTTTTTTGTTGCAGTTTACGGCCTGGGTAGATGCTGTTATTTTCGTTTTTAGTTTAGAAAACGAATCTTCATTTAACGCCATCTATAATTATTATACAAAAATGTCCCATTATAGGAATTCAGCTGAAATTCCACTGATACTAGTTGGAACTCAAGGTAAGAACAACGTTCATTAACATCTTTATTTCACTTTATCATACGTGGGATGCTAAATAGTTGCAGGTTTTGTTGTTTTCGTTGTTTTTCCAACTCAATCAATAGGGGAAACTTGTTTCAAAAAGTACAGCTTTTTTCTTAGTTAAATCACACAAATGAGTTGTTATCACTTTTAAAGTCTGAATGCTTTTACAAAAAAGATAGAACAATCACTTTATAATATTTGTTGGAATTTTTTAATTGAGATTTTTTGTTTGAAAAAAAAAAACATTAATACTTTCTTGTCTTAATTTTTTATACGAATACTTGATTAAAAAGGTGAAATTTGCTGGACTTTAATCACTCTTATCGATCCAAACCCTGGAGTAGTTAGTTGAATAATGAAAGGGTTTTTGCTATGGTTTGACTAATTGGCGATAGCCGAGTTACGTCAATAATTAATTGAAAATAATAGGATTTATGAGCTTTATGAAAAAGTATAGAAGATTTCACTATATCTATATACGTCATATTCTTGTTGGTTGATTGATTAGAGCGCGTCTGTTGACCACATTCTTATAAACCGTCTAAAATTTTTTTTATTACAGATGCAATAAGTGAAAATAATCCTCGAGTCATAGACGATGCTCGAGCTAGAAAATTAGCTAATGACCTAAAAAGGTGTTCATATTATGAAACTTGTGCCACTTACGGCCTTAATGTGGAGCGAGTTTTTCAAGATGGTGAGTAAACTCTAAGTCTTCTATGATTTGTCTCTTTACAACAGTTTCTTTCTATTATAGCTTGTCAAAAAATCGCTCAACAACGATTGTCAGTATCAACAACCTGCCTTACTCCTACCAATTCTCGGCCCTCCACACCAAACCATTTCCATCGGCCAATTACTACTCAATCAAATAACGGCTTCAGTCAAATGTCACCCAGTCATAATACACTTAGTCATAAGGATTTGCATCAGTTAGGTGGTAGACAAGTACATACTCTATCATCATCAACGCATTATTTGCATAAAGATGAAAAATGGAATTCTTCATCGTCTACATTGGGCAGTCATTCGTCGTCACAAGCCGTTCTGAGTGTCGCTACTGAAAATAATAATGTAGCAAAATTTGCACATCCTTTAGATAACATTAATCCTCCACCACCACCAAATAATAAAGATAGTAAAGACCTTCCTACGCCAAGTAGTACACCTACTACAGCCCGAAAAAGTAGACGACGTTCAAATCTATTCACTCCTTCTAAAAAAGGTGATGATAGATTGAAAAATGTAGGTGGCGATTTTGGGAGTGGAAGGGCTATACCTCTTAAGCAAGGCTATTTATATAAGCGGAGTAGTAAACCTTTAAATAAAGAATGGAAAAAGAAATACGTAACACTATGTGATGATGGCCGATTAACTTACCATCCAAGTCTGCACGATTACATGGATGATGTACATGGTAAAGAAATTTCACTTCAATACGTTACCGTAAAAGTACCAGGTCAGAAGCCTAGAGGGAGCAAATCAATCATTACAGTAGTGGGTGCACAGAGTGCTGGTAGTTTAAATGATGGCTTAGGCGGCCTATCGATTGGCGTCAAAGATAAACGCACAACAGAAAAGGTACTATTAAGCGCTTTTGAGACGGTTAAAGATCCTAGCTCAAAATATTCACAGATTAGTGGCGATGAGGGATTGGCGCTTTCGAATAGTTGTTCTTTTATTAATGGCGATAGTATAAAAACTGAGACCCCAAATGTCAAAAAGCGACATCGGCGGATGAAGAGTAGTGGAGTGAAGAGCTCTGAATATGACGGTAAGTACTAAGAATAGATTTACAAATTGGTATCAACAGAGGAAGTAGCGCTGTTGAGTTAGTAAAACAATAGATGATCACTTAACTTGTGAGACAGACGAGTCTATACGTACATTATTTCGTTACGCCCAGATTTTAATGACTCTTAATGCATTTATCTTTTGTTAGACTAACTCTGCTGACAAATGAGGTTAATTTCTATAACTTCCAGTCGAGGATCATAAAAAACAATTGAAAAACCTAATACTTTTAAGAAATAATTCTTTCTATGTGAATTTTTTTTTTATTTTTTAGATCCTGATGGTTATGAATTCTATATAGTGTCACTCGATAATAAGCAATGGCATTTTGAAGCGTCAAGCTCGGAAGAGCGTGATGATTGGGTTGCTGCAATAGAACAACAAATATTAAATTCGTTGCAATTGAACGAAAGTTCAAAGGGTACCAAAAAGAATAATGCAATGGAAGCTGCAACTATTCAATCTATAAGAAGTAGAGTTCCTGGAAATGGTTTTTGTGTTGACTGTGATGCCACCAGTAAGTAGAAATAGAACTAGAAATTTACTATTAACAAATAATATAGTTGGTAAAACTGATTGACGCATGTGACTAAATTGTTTATGTTACCAAACAAACAAACACCTTATATATTTAAAAGCAACCGCATGCCAAAATGGCTCTTTACATTAATTCAAATTTCTTTTTTAGATCCTGATTGGACAAGTTTAAACCTAGGGGTCCTAATGTGTATAGAATGTTCTGGAGTGCATCGAAACCTTGGGTCTCACATTTCAAGGGTTAGATCGCTAGATTTGGACGAATGGCCGTAAGTTTTACATTATCTATCGGAATTCTATGAATGGTTTATGTATCCAAGAAAGCGTGAACTTAGATAGCTTTTTGTGTTAATAGAATAATTTTCTTTTATCAATATTAATTATATTCTAAGTTTGATTGACTCTATACTGTACAGTAGATGGATGAATCATTTATTAACTTTGTAGCTATTATTTAATATAAAATGTATAATTATTATTGCTTCAGGCCTGGTCACCTGAGTGTAATGTTAGCCATTGGGAATATGTTGGCGAACTCGGTGTGGGAGCATCGCACCCAAAATCGCTCCAAGCCCAACCCCGCTTCCTCTCGCGAAGAGAAAGAACGATGGATTCGGGCAAAATACGAAAGTAAAGAGTTTCTCCCGCCGCCAAATAATACAATGCCTTTGGGGCAACAATTGGTCGATGCCGTGTGCGCTTCAAATATGAAATCAATCATTCATGTATTAGCGTTGGCAAACGCCGAACAAGTGAATTCAACTGTAGCCCCCCGAGATTTGCGAACCCCACTGCATTTAGCTTGCGCTATGGGAAATTTGGCCGTGGCTCAATTGTTAATTTGGCATAATGCTAATGTTAAAGCGGTGGATCAAGATGGGAGAACGTGTTTGGCGTATGCTAAAGCTGCGGCGAGTATAGCTGCCGCTAAATTACAATCGAATGGTAGTGTGGCGGCAGATGTTTCTGCTGCCGCTAGTCGAAGTCTAGTTGACTTACTTTTATCCTATGGCTGTCCTGAAGTGTCTTGCGTGCCTGGCAGTGGTACTTTACCCCGACGACGAGGAAGTCAGACTATGCCGCTGCCATCTACTGTTATTTAATTTAACAACCTAAAAGAGAAACAGGTCAATTCTGTGTTCACCTTGTCCAATCAAGGACCTCTGCACTGATTAATGTTAAGTGTACCAAATCTCTTATTAGCGCAGCTGTACAATCAATATGCACAGTGTACTTATTTTGTTTTTTTGGGCCACGTCATGTCAATTCTTTGCACGTTGTTTGTATTAATCATCGTAAGATCTATTATAACAATACAAATCTTTTATATGTGACTTTGTAATATTTGTACCTTGTACGTGATAGTTATTTATGCAATGTATTGTTTAAGTTTCATTATTTGCCTTATTTATGCAGAAATACTCGATTTTGTTGTTTTATTTTTTTTTTTTTTGTATATAATTTCGCCAAAGATTTGTATCTATTGTTTTTTTTATGTAAATACGAATGCTAAATTATGTACAGAAATTATATATGTTGTTCTTCCTTGAATACAAAATGTTACTGATCTGACTCTTGAGTTTTATTAAATCATAATACACAAAGAAAATCGTTTGGAGTTTTTTTATTATTTTTTTGAAATACAAAATTTACATAGTATGATATTACGAACATTGCTTATCACAATAATTACACTCGGTCACAAGAGGAAATCGTGTAGCATATTTTTCAATTCAGGCCGTTCTCTGATTGCCATCCGGACATCATCTCGCGAGATCACTTCTGGCTTGCTGCTAAAAAAAATAAATCTAAGTATAGGGCATTTTATTCGCAAATTAAGGTGCCTAATTGAAATTTTTGTTGGCTTATTGAGGCAGCGAGGCCATCGGTCCACGTTAGGGCTTATGAATTCTAAGACATTTTAAACCGACACCCTTGCCTTGAAAAATAAAATTTAGATATAAGTTTTAGACACCTTAATTCGCGCTACTCCAACCGATCAAGTACTCTGTACAAAAAAAAAAAGGTATACACACCTTTGCAATTTCGTACAAACGCTATGGTTTCTCGCTCTTCTAATTAACCCATCTGCTAGACATTTGACCGCTTCAAAAATCATCCTCTCGGCCCCATTCATCTCCACACGATCCTCAATTTCTTCCGATTTTAAAAAAACTCCCGCATCAAGCGCCACCTGCCGGACGTATAAACATTCCATCTTTGTACGTTCGTCTGTAATATCTATCGTAGATTGCTTTACTTTCTTTGGACTTTCCTCATCGTCGATAGTTTCAACATTAATTTCCTTTTCATCAAAATCATTTTGATAAATTTTCCTCCTAACCATCGGTCTTGAATTTGTAAAACACTTTAATAATAATTCTTTTTCGTCACTTTGCCTCACAAATAAACCAAATGTAATGGAAGGTGTATAGCAATGTGAGCGGCCATACATTAAAATAGCTTTTGTACTCCATGATTCAATACCAGAAATATTTTCTTGTAAAAGCATTTTTTTAATAGTTCTTGCTCGTGTCCATTCGTTACTTCTTCGTTTTCCTATAGTCCAAAATAAATCCCGAGAATGATTATCCTCATTATTCAATTGGCAATGTAATGGTAGACGCTTAAAAATAAATGATAACGCTTCACCCATATTCTTAAAACGGTTTTTCGGCAATTTAACTGGCTCAATTAAATCTTCAGGTCTTCTCACCTGTATTAATTTTTTATGTGAATTTGTAATAATATATTTATCATCTATTCTTTTTCCAGTTAAGAATAATTTACTATTATTAAATTTAAAATTTAATCGTTTCTGATTTTGATTGTAAATATGCAGATGCTTTGCCGAGTCAGCGTCGATGTAATTTTGAAGCCCATAGATCAATGGGTTATTTTCATCTTGCTCAATTCTTTCTTTTTGTACAGGGTGTAAAAGAGGAGGATGATCAAAGGGAAGAGCATAACAATGCTCTTCTATACTATTGGAAACATTGCCTGAACAATAATCGTGTTCATTACTTGTCGATAGGCACTCGCTTTGGGTTTCTTCATCGTCGCTTTCGTCACCTTTTTCTTGATATAACGCAATTTCTATATTAGTTTCATTACCTAAAAATACTCAAAGCTTATACCATAATATGATTTAGAGACCTCGGTCTGTCTTCTATTACGCATTGATAAGAATTAATTAACAAGTGAGAGGGTACATGCAAGTCAGCGTTCAAATGCGCAAACTTGATGCGAATTGAACATAAAGCAAAATACTCTTAAAACTATCTTACCTAAGGTTTGTCGTCCAGTAAAACTTTTATCTAATTTTAAGTCGTGTGTTACGTGGATGGGCTTATTAAATTTAAGTTTAAAAAAAATTTGTACTCTTACAGGAAAATCACCCCAACCCCGATTCGACAAGTGAAAAGGACTTTTACTGAAAAAAAAATCATAATCATTAAAAAGGGATGTAGAGCAAAGACATTCCATCTAGAATCGATATGTAGAACCTAATTTTTAGCGGTTTGAAATAAAAAAACTCAAATCTTAGAATCAAAATCGGTAATACTGGAGATTTAGTTAAATTTATTTTATGTATGCGCTACGGCACTGGCAGGGCTATATTACAATTTCGCACATCTAGAGTGACGTCAGAAGTTCTTTACAAAAAAAAATCAATTTTATCTACAACACTTACCTAACTTCGATAACATTAGGATCAAAAGAATCATGCAAATGAAAAACAACTTTTTCAATAAAATCCGATACATCTGCTTTTTCCTTGGGCCCCCTTACGTATAACATCCATTGATGAGTCACCGGCCCCCCCTCAGCCGAAGAAATCCATTTAGATATATTTCCTATAACCACCCGACGTTTCGTAATTTTTCTGCTGCGTATAAACTCCTCCTTAATCTCATCTTTATCTCCTATCGCTATCTCCGTTGGTTCTTCGAGTTTAATTCGTTTACTTTCAGGTGGTATTGTTTCAGGTAGAGAAGTTCTAATTTGGGGTGGTTTAGGTAATGGAGCAGGACTGGATCGCTTGTTTCTAGGACTTAAACGCTCAAGCGTGTTATTGTTTCCCAAAAGCCGCTTTACAGCTGGATGAATCCGACTTTGTTTATCTGGTACGGCTAAGACATCATTATGAACCGGCTCTTCCTCCACACACTCCAATTCCTTCTTTTTATAATATGAAACAATAAGTGCGTAGCGTAGCAAATGTAAAAGCTTCCGATATTTACAAATTCGCAGCTCAATCTCCTCAATTTGGTCCTGTCTTTGAGAAATCTCCTCGCTGTACACTTCCTCTATTATTTTGCGGAGTTTGACTAGATTTTCACGTTTATCTGAAAATATTTTATTATTATTTGGTAAAAAATAGTTGAGGTGCTTACCTTCTTCCTCATTTTGTTCAAGGGCTGTATTATAACTTGCGTAATCGGGGTCCAACTTATCCATGTTTCCAGTGTATACACAGCTAAACTGACATAACCTCAAAATTTAATATTAATCAAAATTCATAAACAACTATTTAAAACAATAATTATAAACAAATTGAAATCACCTTAATACTAAAAATAATACATTTTACAATGAGTTTTGTATATAAATATAATTAATAAAGATTCACAAGTCAAAATGACATTTTGAATTAAAGATTACAGGTTTCTGTAATTTTTTATAATAATAATCGATGTAATGTCAGCTGTCAATTTTCTATGATTGTCATTTTGTCAATTTAGAATTTACTATAAATGTCATTTAACCAACTTAAATGTTTTTTTAAATAGTTTTTAAGAAAAAGCCGGTAAAATGCCTCAAAAAGACGAAACTGCCGATAAAAAACCCCACGTAGAAGTTCCAGTTAAGTCTTCAATGGAGATTTTATCGGAATTGTTTGAAAGTTTCGATGCGGAGCCTCCGGTGATCATCAAGAAAGAAAAATCGGATGGTTCATCAAAAAAGAGCAAAAAAAGTAAGAAAAAACACAAACACAAAGATAAAAAGCACAAGAAAGACAAGAAAAAGGATAAATCGGGGAAAATGGATCTTGCGGAAATTCTCATTAAACAAGAGAAAGGAATCTCCGAGCAAAAAGTCAAGATCGAAGGCACTGACTTGAGTTTTGTTAAGCAGGAGCCGAAAAAGGAGAGTAAAAAGAGTGAAGAGAAGAAAAGTGAAAGTAAGCTTAAAAAGGAAAACGATAAGAATAGTAAAGAGAAAGAGAGGAAGAAAAAGAAGCGAAAGAGCGAAACCAAAGACGAAAAACCTACGAAGTTACGAAAAATTGAATCGGAGGAGAGGGAATTGCAGTTGAAAATCGACGACTTAAGGAACAAAATTAAAGGAAGTAGAAAGAAACGGAGCAGAAGCCGCAGCCGGACACGCAGTAAGACGCCTGAACCCCGGCACAGGACAAGGAGCAGAGAACGACGCTCTAACGACAGGTGATGCATATATATGTTCATGTTTTGGTTTTTAAATAAAAATTATTACTTTTGGGTCACCTGAGTGACTTAGGTAAGACACTTGGATAACTACTTAAAAACCAAGATGGTACAGCGCCATCTGTTGAGGTGGTGAAGTAATTTACTTTTGACAGATGTTAAGAATTAAGATCGATAATGAGGTGACATAATCACAGCCAGCTGTAATAAACCTATCATTTATAACAAGTTGATAATGATAGGCATTATGACATTTAGTTGACATTCTGACATTCACGTACACCTCTATACTATGTTTCCTGCAGGCAGATGCGCGCGCATTGTGAAAAACTACGTACAATGTAGCAACTTTGTTAGATCTTGCAGTATTTTCGGTCCATTTTCAGGAAATAATTAGGAATCTGCTGCAAATTTTGGACTATACCAGTAGATAGCTTTGGCACTTTAGCTTTCAATGGTGTCAGTGTCTATATGTGTTTGTTTATGTTTACATAACCTCACACAAGCACCGGCATCTGAAGAGTCGCAACAGTGGAGAAAAATATGACGTCAGTTGCTATGGAATTACTTGTTGTTAGAGGGCGCTACATGTGGGACTGTCATCTGAATGTCAAACAGGTTTAATACAGTTGCCATGGGAAACAATTATTATAATTTTTTTTTTAAACAACACGTCTATTTTTTTGACGATGAATTTTTTAACATATTACAAGTGTTACATTAATTACGTTTTTGGCGCTTTGCAGACACCGGGATTATGATGCGAAACGTCGTAATAGTCGAGATGGGTTTTGGTCGGAGCGAGACAGATACCGGCCTCGATATCGCCGTTCACCTTCTCACAACGACACTAACTACATAGACAAAAAGAAACTATTAGAAATAGCTCGAAAGAATGCGATACAAATGATGAAATCTGGAAGTCTTCCTGGGGCTCTAGCATTAGGACGTCAAGCACAAGAGAAAGTAATTGCTGCAATAAAAGCCGGCGGAAAAACAATTGAAGAATTGACCGACTTTTGTAAAACTTTATCGAAACAAGAGGAGTTAGGTGAATTGTCAAGTAATAGTGGCAGTGAAAGTGATAACGATAGACTATTTAATCATCCATTTCAAATTAAGGACCGACCCACTTCGATTACGATGAACATTAGAAATTCAGTTCCTCTACCTCTTAAGTCTACCGTTGAAAGATCAAGTGAGTTAAGATTACAATTTCCTGTAAGTAGTGGACAGTCACATAGAAAAAATGAGAATGAATGGGTACCAGTGGAAACTACTGCGCCTGCGCCTGAAGCTACAGTCACTATTAGTACTACTACCGCTATCATGGCTTCCAAAAAAACTGAAGAAATTGTGGTGGTGGCTCCAACTGTTGAAACCCCACTTTCTGTAAGTTTTAACTGATGTTATTATTGATTATTACTACATATTATGTTTAGGCTGTTGATATTGGTGCCATCGTTTCTCAGCGACTGAACGCTTTACGTAAACTTCAAGAAAATCCCCTTAATGTTGAAGCTTTAACAGAAGTCTATAAATCCGATAAACAAGTAATATAAACTACAATTAATAGTGTGATTTTACAAAAATATTGCATTTTAGGTTCAAAATTGGGCGCAGAGTAAACAACAACCTGGTCAGTTTATGGGCGATACTGATGCCCAATTTCTTTCCCAAGCTGAATTGTCTTCCGGCTATCAAGCATGGGCCAAAAAGGTACCAAACTTTTCTAACCAATGATGTTTGATTTTGTTTTCTGTTGCAAATCTTTGTAGCAAATTTTCAGGTATGACAGGCACAGACCATTTCTGCGATTTTCAGAGGTGGAATCTGTGCCTGTTTTTTTACAACGTATAAACATTAAAATACTTAAAGCTGGGCGTTGCGGTAATTTCTTTGATAATTGGTCATAATGGACTACCTAAGTGATGACGTATGGGGAGGAGCTGAAATGTTTTCAAATATAAAAGTTAGGTTATGTCATGGAAACATTAGGAGCGGAATTTTTGTGAATGTGTAGTTTAGTTTACTAAAATCAGATACTGAAGCCTTAACAAATGCTAAACTTTAACTGCTGGTGCAACGACTACGTTGCTATGTTTATTTGGAAACATTAGTTTCATTCTACGTGGGTTGTGACGTCAGGCTTAGGTAGTCTATAGGAGAAAGACACGGCAACTCTCAACTTTTACCATCTGAACGTAGATGGCACACCTGAGAATTTGTTTCAGGGATTTGTCAGTTTTACAGTATTAGGTGTCGTCCTGGAATACTATTGGTACCTGAATATCTGAATTGTGGTAAGTGAAAAAAAAATAATAAAATGGTGTGGTTTATTATTTTACTTTGGTCGAAAAGAAAGCTGAAGAAAGATATCAATGTGTGTTTAGGATCAATTAACTTCCGCTACACCCGTTTCTGGTGGAATGGGAATGCATCTTCTGCAGAAGATGGGCTGGAAACCGGGAGAAGGGCTTGGAAAGGAGAAGACTGGAGCGTTAGAACCGCTTCTTTTAGAGGTAAAGCTTGATAAAAAAGGACTAGTCACAAATGATGAACATAAACGCAAGAAGAGGCAGCCGACTAATCAAATGAGTAGTTTACAAAGTAAACATCCTGTGTCGCTGCTCGGCGAGTTTGCATCAAAAAAGAAATTAGGTGCGCCGAAATATGATTTATGTTTCGAATGTGGACCTGATCATAAAAAGAATTTTCTTTTTAAGGTATTTAAGACAATAATTTACAGTTTATTTATAAATTAAAAAACCATAATCTTTTGGTTATAGGTTACTCTTAATGGAATTGAGTATCGACCAAATGTTGCTAGTCCGAACAAAAAAGATGCTAAGGCAGCCTGTGCTACAGTGTGTTTACAGCATTTGGGAATAATGCCTGTAGTGGAAGGAGCTGCTCTTGGAATTGTTAACCCAGTTGCTGCTATCTAGGATCGCACGTTATAAGAATATGAATATCTTTTGTTGATTACTTGTTTAATAAAAAAAAAATTAACATGAACTTACCAAGTACCTAAAAGCTATCTTTGTGGTAATTTATGAGATTTAGTAGAAGGTTTTTGAATTTTGAGGATTTTTTCCATCCCCAGCTTGCAGTAATAAAATATAGAGCGGCAAGTTGAAGAGAAAGTGGATCAAGAGCTTGCAAATTCGAGTTTGACTGAAAAAGAAATAGCTTCTAGATCGACATCCCTTTAATATCCTCGGTGTACACAGACGAAGTACATAGATTTCCTGAATAAATGGTGAGTACAGTCGTATATAATCATAATTTGTCGTCTGCGCTACATAATATTTTAAATATTTCTTTTAAATCATTTGGTAAGGAGTTTTTGCTCTTACTGTATTCGCCGTCAGTAATTAAACCTTTTTTTGTTTTTATGAAAAAAATAGTAATAGTACAAAGATTTTATGCTATTTATTTGTAGTGATTTGTGTGCGTACTTTTTGTTATTTTTTTGTGAGGAGGGTCACCCATTGAATAGACACTAGAATTAAGGAAGTTTTTTTCGGTTTGAAACCGTTTTTCTAAGAAATGTGTAACTTTTTCTAGTACTGTAACTAGCTCTGTTTTCTGGCTGCAAAAAAACAATGTAGCAAAATAACTTAATGCCTCAGGGGTTTAGGACCCATTAAGATAAATCTTAGATTTGAGGCAGTTTTATATAATAATTAAGGTGTCAAATCAGGTGCCAAACAACAAATTCTCACAGGCCTGAAAGCTTCTTCGAGCAGTGCAAGCTATCTTCTGATATTTTGTCTAGTGCAGTGTTGGCGGGCAAATCGCAGCAACAGCTTCTATGTTTTCAGCTGTTTTACAGAAACACGACCATATTTTCCGGGTCGCTCTACATGAAAAACAAAATGATACAAGCAAAAACAAGGTCTTTAATATTCCTTAAAGGAGTTTGAAGTTAAAGAAAGATCGTAGTTTGCTTATGTCAAGATAAAAAATTTCTGGCGTGTAACAGATTATTTTGATAAAAATGTCACCAAAGCCAAACAAAAAAGAATCTAAAAAATTAGGAAAATCCCATAAGAACGCTTCAAATGGCAATAAGAAGCCGAAGAAAAGGTTAGAAGAAAATTTTGGCACTTATATTTATAGATTGATGAAACAAGACTTTCCTAAGAGTAGAATTTCTAGTAAAGGAATGAAGATCATGAACAGTTTTGTCAACGATATCTTTCAACGCTTTGCTGTCGAAGCTGGCAATTTGGCCAATTATGATAAGCGGTCCACAATTGCCATCAGGGACATTCAAACAGCTGTTCGTCTACTCTTGTCTGGAGAATTGGCTAAACATGCTGTGTCTGAAGGCACCAAAGCTATTGCCAAATACCACAACTGCGAGAGTTAGATGAAGGTTTGGTGATGAAATACATATTTTTTTGTAGATTTAATAAAAAATTAATAAATTCGGTCTCCATGCTTATTCTATTACATTTTTTCTTTCAAGTTCTATTTCCTTGTCGAAGGTTAACGGAGCTCATAAGCCCATCTAACAATTGTTGTGATAAGGGGCACTGGTGGTGGATTTTGACATAGTCCACCCGATTTGAATAATCCACCGTGGAAACTCAACCTTCGGTAACAGTAGGAATTATTGATCTAAGACACATTTTCAAAATTTCACGTGTCAAAACTATGAAATATCCTAAATATATTTTAAAAAAAAATTATATTCAATGGGTTGAAAAGACGGATTACATAATATTCTGTACATTAATTTATAGAATATAAGCGACAATAATTATGAAAAAATCCACTAATGCATAAACCTAACACCCTAAAACTTCTTTATTTCTTCTTATTGTCATCCTTATCTTCCTTTTTCTTATCTTTTAAACTTCCAACAGCTTGACGTACAGCTTCTGATTGAGGATCAACTCCAGGCAAATTCTCCAAAACACTTTGCAAAAACGCTGGATCGTTCATAACTTCCGAATAATCTTCATCTCCTTCAACTTCCATCGGCTCATCTTTTTTGTCGGGTGTTTCTTGTGCATCTTGCATTGACATTTGCATAGCGAAAGCAATTTGTTCATCTTCGGTCATATTTGCAAAATCTACACTTGGAGCGGCTGCTGCAGATGCTGGGTCGGCAGCATCTTCTTCCATTGACATTGCAAGGGCACGTTCAAGCATTGCTTCTTCACTTGGTTCTTCTTTGATAGGAGCCGCTTTCACTCCTCCTGTTTCAGTAGATGAAGCTTCTGTTGCACGTCGAGCTTCGTCTTCTTGTCGTTGTCTTTGTTCTTCCATTGAGACACGCAAAGCTAGGGCTAATTCAGGATCTTCATTAGGATCTACACCAAATTCAAAACCTGAACCCCCTAAACCAGCACCGCCAGTACCATCCTCTCCTTGAATAATAGGAGAGGAAATTAAAGCATCAGATAGATGGGGACCGGGAGGAACAGTTACCAAATGACTACTACTTCCATCCTATTAATGATAAAAAAACATAGTTATACAATTTTTACACTAAATTAGACTTACCTTGCCATTAAGAGCATTAATAAAAGATGTTAGAACATCATTATTAACAAAATCCTCTCCGAAACTTACAATATCAACATTAACTTTCTCTTTTTTGAGTTTTTTGGCTAATTTGACTAATTCTTTTTCTTCTGATGCCACTGGACTGCCCACGAAAACAACAATTCTCATTTTGTGGTTTTTTCCTTGACGATGTTTCAATGCTAACTGTTAACAATAGTACTCATTAATATAATTAGATCAGATCCAGGATAATAGCTTACGTGAGCTATGCGGATCCCCGTGTGAAGGTTAATGTCCCCATTAGGCTGTACTTGGTGTAATTTGGACAAAATTCGTCCCACATCACTTGTCAACGTCGCCAGTACCTCCACACTGGAAAACATCAATAAATATCGAAAAAAGACTCCTAAAAAACTTACTTGGCCAATGTCAGGAGACCGACATTATTTTCTGGATTTGAGCGCGTTTTTGAATGGCAAACTATATTCACGGCGTCTTGCTGGGCCTGAAGGCGTGTTGGCAAAAAGTCCCCATTTCGCATATAGTCGCTATTGTCTACGCTGGAAGAAGAAACAAAGACATAATGCAGAGTCATCGGTGAGTTGAGGTTATGTTGTAGAAATTAAATATAATTATGGCAAATTCTATTGTTTTAAATAAATGTTAGCAAATCTTACCAAATCATAGTACTTTCCAGCACCATTTTTAACGAATTTTAATACAAAAAAGCAAAAATTTTATTAATTTTGTGCAACTTTTGTTGATAGAACAACTCTAATTTTTGACAATGACAGTTGTGATAAGTGACAACTTTGACGTTAAGTATTTTATCAAAGATATAAACAAAAGGAGAATAGTCTTCAGTGTACTTCAACAGTCTATTATTTAATGCTACCATTTTTACGTGTTGTGATTTTATTTTCTAGCGACATTAGTTTGTTTTGCTAACAGCCAAGCAAAGAACTTATAAATTTATATAAACAATGATTTCTGATTGTTACGTTTTTATTTTTAATGATTACTGCACTTTGAAGCGTGATTTGTATGACAGCATATTAAAGTTTTATTACATTTAAAGTTGAAGTTAAAGAACAAATATGTTGAGATAATTTTTTACGTTTTTTTTATGACGTGAAGATAATTTGACAATATCGAATTAAATTGACGTTTTACGCCACTTTAAGTTTGACGTAAAAATGATATATATTACGCGCGGATTTCACAAATTTAAATTTTACATTGAATTATTGATAATTGCTAATTATACATTCCGCTTGAAGGGTGGAGTTTTCTAGGTGAAGGGTTAAACTTGATAAAATTGGCTTCTTTGACTCAGTTTTTAATATTGCGAATTTTTATCATTTTCCAAATGAAACTGTATATAGAACTTTACAATTGTATAAATGTATTTATAAGATTTGGAAAATTATTTTGTCATTTCGGATCATTTCTCTTTGCCGTTAAATGGGTGCACTAAAACTAGTTAAGCGCTCTCATTCTTTGTCTATTAGCTGTCAAATGTATCTGTGGTTAAATGTCACTTAACTGTCAATTGTCATTAGTGCTAACCGTCAATGTCATAAAATGAGAAAATAATTAAATTGTTAAAAACATTAATATTATTTATTAATCAATAAATATTTGGACAAAATGGAAGATTTTGAATGGAATGTGGCTCACGAGAGTCAATTACTGGAGGCTATGATGGGTCATAAACCCGTAGGCAAGAAAAATCTTTTGCATGTGTCCTAACCTCAAAAAATTTATATATTTGTGTAGGTTTAAACAAACACTTCCAAATGGCTTGTATTTACGACAAATTTTGCGAGTCGTCTCAAAAGGACATAATAACGGAGAAAATTTGGGCACATTTAGGTACAATGTATAATTTAGAAGCTCTAGACGAAGGAGAATCAATTCCATTCCCAAATTTAGAAAGGGATTTTGTGCTTCCAGAAGGTGATTTTGGGGCATTGATAACCAAGAAAGAAGAGGAAAAGAAGAATGCACCAAAAAGCGGACGAGAAACACCAAAAATTGTAAAAGAAGCTAAAAAAGAGGAGAAAAGTGTGTTGAAAAATGTCAAAGAAGTTCCGAGGCGGGATAGTAAAGAGAGTAAGGAGAAAACGCCAGTTGTTGCAAAAAAAGAAATGAAAAAGGAGGCTGATAAAAGTAGACCTAAAAGTAAAAGCAATTCAGGAACAGGCAAGGAGAAAGAAGAGACGCCAAAAGGGAAGGCGAAAGATGATACACCTAAACCGATTAAAAGACCTACAAGGGGGAGCTTGAAACCAGATGATTCTAGCTCGAGTGGTAAATCTAGTCCTGTAACAACCCCACAGCCACCTGCTAAAAGACGTCGGATATAATTTTAATAATAGAAGTTTTTAAGTGCCTTCATTATTGACTATATTAATCAGAAATGCATGTTTTGATTGTAGAATATGAGATTTCATTTCTAATCTTGATCACAAGATTGTGTGGAATTGTTTAATAACGCCTGCAGAGCAATATCTTTTCTTAAAGTTTTGTATTTAGCGTGGGTTTGAGAATAAAGAAGATATAGTTTCTCGAATATTTGAGGTTAGACTTAGAAATTAGGGTTTATCGACTAATAATTAATTCTTTGTCCTCCAGTTTTGTAACTAATGCTTCTCTCTGTTTACTTTATTCAGAGATTTTAAAAAAAAATTATCTGTGTTTGACAGATTGCTAGTTTTTTTTTTGACATGAACTTGGTTTTGTGGCGCTCTCAAGCGGCGAATTGTCGTACTTTTGGATATTACGATATTAACAATCAGACTTTATAATGTAACAGGGCATTTCTCTTTTACTTTAAAATATAGATTCATTTCAACATTGTCTTTATTAATGACCAGATATTGTGGTGTTGTAGAATTTAAAGTATATTATACAGCTTGTTTAAAATTAATGGGCTGTATTAGCCGCTTGGTGGCGCTCCTAGACGTTGTCTTGTGTCATAGATGTTAATTGAACCGAATAACATTGTAAATAAAATTGTTAGCGAGAGGAAAATGGTTTATTTAACATTTTATTATTTTAGAAGTGGATTTGTTTTTTGTTTATTTTTAAAGTTGTGAACAAATTAGTCTTTTTTTAGGTTTTTATTAATCATAGCAAAAATTACAGAAAATTAACTGCTTTTTGAGCATACATAAGCGTGTTATTTATACAAAAAGAAAATGGCTACACTACGACCTGCTATATAGTGTTACAGTCTGTTCAATCCTCATGTTTGACTGTTTTCCTTAACGGGCATTTGTAACTTTTATTTGGTATTTTCTAAATATATATCGAGTGTCTTTATATCTACTGTTGACACTTCTCTATGCCTTCTTTTCGTATGAGTCAACAAAGAACCTCCAATTTTGGCTTTGTAATCGCATTTTTGACAATGAAACCATTTAATTAAATCATGCGGTGTATGGAGACATATCTTATGGTTTTTCATACCTCGAGGAGAATCTGTTTTATAGCCACATTCATTACATTTGTATTTCTTTTCAGGAGGATGTTCTATCATAATGTGAACTCGCAGTTCTTTAGGCAGTTGAAACTTAGAAAAACATTCCTTACAATCGAACCATTGTATTAAATGGTCAGGTGGATGTTTCGTTTTTTTGTGATAGTTTAATTTATTTTTCATGTGAGTCATGAAATTACATTTGTCACATTCAAGACGTCTATGATTAATAAGATGTTTACACATCATGTGGTTTTTTAAAGATGCTTTCTGTTTAGTTTTATAGTCACATTTTTCACAATGAAACCACCGTACAAGTGCTGGAGGGAAATGAATATTTTTTATATGATTTCTCAAACATTTCCTTTTTGATGTGAAAAAGGCACAATTATTGCAATAGAACTGTTCACTTTCGGCTATTTTTTTGAGTTTTATGTTATTTCCTAAGATATGTTGGTCTCTTATATGCGTATTCAGTCTGTAATTTTGATGTGTTGCAAATGGGCACTGATCGCATTGAAACTGCTTAATTTTTTCATCTTTATTGTGAACGTTTTTCAAATGCAGATTTAGGTTTGATTTATGTTTGAACTTTAGTATACATAGATGGCATTCAAACCAATTAATTAACTCATCTGGAGTATGTTTAGTAATATTATGTATTTTCAAATATTTATTCGCGCTTGTTTTAAAGTTACATTGGTCACATTCGAACAACTTTTGGCCTTTGTATTGACAACGTGCTTCGTGCGAATACTTCCACAATGCAGAATAGGTTCGCATCCGACATTGGCTACAATATTTTAGCTCACTTTCAATGCCATATTGTGCGCCACAGCTATGTTTCGAAATAATAATTTTTTCATTTGTTGAAAATGTGCAATGTTCACATTCATACAATTTCAGTACATCACTACACTGAAAATTATCACAATTTACTAAATCTATTTGAATTTCATTCATTCTAGATTAAAATTTTATATTAATTGATCACAATTGTCCGTTCTGGGTTTGTAAATAAAACTGATCACTGCTGCAATGCTGCCAACCTGTCAAGCTTTAGTTTAGGAATAAATAGGAAGTTGCAAGTAAATGTTAAATTTATGGTAAAATTGTTTATTGTTTTACAAAATTTGTCTTTATTTATTGTAAAAGCAGCTTAATTATTTAATTTTTATTGTTGTAAAAGGCGTCATCTCATGCTTAGTAGTCGCACTATTATGATATGTCCATAGATGGCGCTTTTTTATAGTAGTTAATAAAGTCCCTATATCAGGTAATCTAGGGACTTTAGTAATTAATATTACTGCTATTTATAGCGGATTTATTTTTTAAGCTTTTCTTATTTAAAAGTTTAATAATTGTTTTGTTTTAGATAGACATCAATCAATGGGATTTATTTATTTAGTGCTATAAATGTAAAGTTTTTTTTGACTTTGTGTCAATAAACTCGTTTTGTATGATTTTTGTGTTTTATTTACCCTCTAAGATTTACTAAAATAAGTTTCTTTCAAAGAAAAGAAAATATTCTAAACTTTGTATTAGGATCACAGAAACGTAAAGAGGTCTTTTGTTGCTCCTGATATAAATTTAGAAATTAGGCAACCAACAATACATTGGTGTGTATAACAAGTTGCATAGTTTAAAAAACATTCTGTGCTCCTGATACAAATTTTAAAATTGAAAAAATAATGATAAACAAAATTTAAACTTTTGTATTAGGATCACAGAAACGCAAAGAGGTCTTTTAGTCGCAAAAGACCTTTTTGCTTTTCTGTGCTTCTGATACAAATTTAAAAATTTTCTTTAAAATAAAATATTTTTCAACATTGTATTAGGATCACAGAAATGCAAAGAGGTCTTTTGGTGCTCCTGATATAAATTTAAAAATTAGGCAACTAACAATACATGGGTGTGTATAACAAGTTGCATAGTTTACAAAACATTCTGTGCTCCTGATACAAATTTAAAAATTTTTGGAAAAATAATTAATAAAATTTAAAATTTTGTATTAGGATAACAGAAACGCAAAGAGGTCTTTTAGTCGCAAAAGACCTTTTTGCTTTTCTGTGCTCCTGATACAAATTTAAAAATTTTCTTTAAAATAAAATATTTTTCAACATTGTATTAGGATCACAGAAATGCAAAGAGGTCTTTTGGTGCTCCTGATATAAATTTTAAAATTAGGCAACTAACAATACATGGGTGTGTATAACAAGTTGCATAGTTTACAAAACATTCTGTGCTCCTGATACAAATTTAAAATTTTTTGGAAAAATTATTAATAAAATTTAAAATTTTGTATTAGGATAACAGAAACGCAAAGAGGTCTTTTAGTCGCAAAAGACCTTTTTGCTTTTCTGTGCTCCTGATACAAATTTAAAAATTTTCTTTAAAATAAAATATTTTTCAACATTGTATTAGGATCACAGAAATGCAAAGAGGTCTTTTGGTGCTCCTGATATAAATTTAAAAATTAGGCAACTAACAATACATGGGTGTGTATAACAAGTTGCATAGTTTACAAAACATTCTGTGCTCCTGATACAAATTTAAAATTTTTTGGAAAAATAATTAATAAAATTTAAAATTTTGTATTAGTATAACAGAAACGCAAAGAGGTCTTTTAGTCGCAAAAGACCTTTTTGCTTTTCTGTGCTCCTGATACAAATTTAAAAATTTTCTTTAAAATAAAATATTTTTCAACATTGTATTAGGATCACAGAAATGCAAAGAGGTCTTTTGGTGCTCCTGATATAAATTTAAAAATTAGGCAACTAACAATACATGGGTGTGTATAACAAGTTGCATAGTTTACAAAACATTCTGTGCTCCTGATACAAATTTAAAATTTTTTGGAAAAATAATTAATAAAATTTAAAATTTTGTATTAGGATAACAGAAACGCAAAGAGGTCTTTTAGTCGCAAAAGACCTTTTTGCTTTTCTGTGCTCCTGATACAAATTTAAAAATTTTCTTTAAAATAAAATATTTTTCAATATTGTATTAGGATCACAGAAATGCAAAGAGGTCTTTTGGTGCTCCTGATATAAATTTTAAAATTAGGCAACTAACAATACATTGGTGTGTATAACAAGTTGCATAGTTTACAAAACATTCTGTGCTCCTGATACAAATTTAAAAATTTTTGGAAAAATAATTAATAAAATTTAAAATTTTGTATTAGGATAACAGAAACGCAAAGAGGTCTTTTAGTCGCAAAAGACCTTTTTGCTTTTCTGTGCTCCTGATACAAATTTAAAAATTTTCTTTAAAATAAAATATTTTTCAACATTGTATTAGGATCACAGAAATGCAAAGAGGTCTTTTGGTGCTCCTGATATAAATTTAAAAATTAGGCAACTAACAATACATGGGTGTGTATAACAAGTTGCATAGTTTACAAAACATTCTGTGCTCCTGATACAAATTTAAAATTTTTTGGAAAAATAATTAATAAAATTTAAAATTTTGTATTAGGATAACAGAAACGCAAAGAGGTCTTTTAGTCGCAAAAGACCTTTTTGCTTTTCTGTGCTCCTGATACAAATTTAAAAATTTTCTTTAAAATAAAATATTTTTCAACATTGTATTAGGATCACAGAAATGCAAAGAGGTCTTTTGGTGCTCCTGATATAAATTTAAAAACTAGGCAACTAACAATACATGGGTGTGTATAACAAGTTGCATAGTTTACAAAACATTCTGTGCTCCTGATACAAATTTAAAATTTTTTGGAAAAATATTTAATAAAATTTAAAATTTTGTATTAGGATAACAGAAACGCAAAGAGGTCTTTTAGTCGCAAAAGACCTTTTTGCTTTTCTGTGCTCCTGATACAAATTTAAAAATTTTCTTTAAAATAAAATTTTTTTCAATATTGTATTAGGATCACAGAAATGCAAAGAGGTCTTTTGGTGCTCCTGATATAAATTTTAAAATTAGGCAACTAACAATACATTGGTGTGTATAACAAGTTGCATAGTTTACAAAACATTCTGTGCTCCTGATACAAATTTAAAATTTTTTGGAAAAATAATTAATAAAATTTAAAATTTTGTATTAGGATAACAGAAACGCAAAGAGGTCTTTTAGTCGCAAAAGACCTTTTTGCTTTTCTGTGCTCCTGATACAAATTTAAAAATTTTCTTTAAAATAAAATATTTTTCAACATTGTATTAGGATCACAGAAATGCAAAGAGTTCTTTTGGTGCTCCTGATATAAATTTAAAAATTAGGCAACTAACAATACATTGGTGTGTATAACAAGTTGCATAGTTTACAAAACATTCTGTGCTCCTGATACAAATTTAAAATTTTTTGGAAAAATAGATAATAAAATTTAAAATTTTGTATTAGGATAACAGAAACGCAAAGAGGTCTTTTAGTCGCAAAAGACCTTTTTGCTTTTCTGTGCTCCTGATACAAATTTAAAAATTTTCTTTAAAATAAAATATTTTTCAACATTGTATTAGGATCACAGAAATGCAAAGAGTTCTTTTGGTGCTCCTGATATAAATTTAAAAATTAGGCAACTAACAATACATTGGTGTGTATAACAAGTTGCATAGTTTACAAAACATTCTGTGCTCCTGATACAAATTTAAAAATTTTTGGAAAAATAGATAATAAAATTTAAAATTTTGTATTAGGATAACAGAAACGCAAAGAGGTCTTTTAGTCGCAAAAGACCTTTTTGCTTTTCTGTGCTCCTGATACAAATTTAAAAATTTTCTTTAAAATAAAATATTTTTCAACATTGTATTAGGATCACAGAAATGCAAAGAGGTCTTTTGGTGCTCCTGATATAAATTTAAAAATTAGGCAACTTACAATACATTGGTGTGTATAACAAGTTGCATAGTTTACAAAACATTCTGTGCTCCTGATACAAATTTAAAATTTTTTGGAAAAATAGATAATAAAATTTAAAATTTTGTATTAGGATAACAGAAACGCAAAGAGGTCTTTTAGTCGCAAAAGACCTTTTTGCTTTTCTGTGCTCCTGATACAAATTTAAAAATTTTCTTTAAAATAAAATATTTTTCAACATTGTATTAGGATCACAGAAATGCAAAGAGGTCTTTTGGTGCTCCTGATATAAATTTAAAAATTAGGCAACTAACAATACATTGGTGTGTATAACAAGTTGCATAGTTCACAAAACATTCTGTGCTCCTGATACAAATTTAAAAATTTTTGGAAAAATATTTAATAAAATTTAAAATTTTGTATTAGGATAACAGAAACGCAAAGAGGTCTTTTAGTCGCAAAAGACCTTTTTGCTTTTCTGTGCTCCTGATACAAATTTAAAAATTTTCTTTAAAATAAAATATTTTTCAACATTGTATTAGGATCACAGAAATGCAAAGAGGTCTTTTGGTGCTCCTGATATAAATTTAAAAATTAGGCAACTAACAATACATTGGTGTGTATAACAAGTTGCATAGTTTACAAAACATTCTGTGCTCCTGATACAAATTTAAAATTTTTTGGAAAAATAGATAATAAAATTTAAAATTTTGTATTAGGATAACAGAAACGCAAAGAGGTCTTTTAGTCGCAAAAGACCTTTTTGCTTTTCTGTGCTCCTGATACAAATTTAAAAATTTTCTTTAAAGTAAAATATTTTTCAACTTTGGATTAGGATCACAGAAATGTAAAGAGGTCTTTTGTTGCTCCTGATTGAATTTAGAAATTAGGCAACTAACAATACATTGGTGTGTATAACAAGTTGCATAGTTTACAAAACATTCTGAGCTTCTGATACAAATTTAAAAATTTTTAGAAAAATAATCAATAAAAATATAAAATTTTGTATTAGGATAACAAAAACGCAAAAAGGTCTTTTAGTCGCAAAAGACCTTTTTGCTTTTCTGTACTCCTGATACAAATTCAAAAATTTTCTTTAAAATAAAATATTTTTCAACATGGTATTAGGATCACAGAAATGTAAAGAGGTCTTCTGTTGCTCCTGATAAAATTTAGAAATTAGGCAACTCACAAAACATTAGAGTGTATAACAAGTTGCATAGTTTACAAAACATTTTGTGCTCCTGATACAAATTAAAAATATATTTTTTCAAATCCAAAAATTAGATATTTTGAATTAGGATGGTAGGAACGCAAGGACGTCTTCAAAGACCTTTTTATATTATTTTTCTAGAAATTAACTAAGTCTTAGGATCACAGATAGACAATAAAGTACTTACGAAGTTGTTTAATACTTGAAGATATGATTGGAAACACTTATTTTTGTTCAATCGAAGGTCAATAAAAAAGTAAAAATTTGATTAATCGTATTTATTATAATTATATTGCTGTTTAAAAACATTTAACAAACAATTTATTGTTTAAAAATAGTAAAGCAGTTCTTCTTAACACTAGAAACCATTTCCTATGGCGTTTTCCCTGAAGGCAAGGCATCACTTTCTTCGTGCTCCTTGAAAAGCTTTTGGGTCAACTTCCTGAAAAAAAAAAGAGTTCAGAATAGAAGCTGACTATATGTCATTCAAAACAAAAATTAACAAAAAAAAACAAAGAAAAAATAAATATAAATTAAAATAAAATCAAATTATTGTATAAAATTAAATAAAAAAAAAGAATGAGCATTATTGAATAAAAAAACAAAAGAAAGAGGTGAAGACAAAATTAAGAAGTTCAAACATATTATAAAAACGTGACAAAGCAGACACAATTTTGAGTGTAGCGCACACATGAGATAAGAGAAAGAGTGAGAAAAATAATACACAAGTTATGAATAGTAAATAATAATAATAATAACAACAGCTAATAATAAAAAAAAGTCTAATTTCAAGGCTCATATCACTCACACTATAAGAAATTATTTGGATAAAACCTGTATTGCTGCTGTAACATGACCAGCTTGTAGTCCGAATTTAAATCCCATCGAATATCTCTGGAAAATTCTTAGAAAAATATCAAAACCTAACGCTTTAGAAAACATAAAGCTGTGAGTAGCAGATGAACCGAAATGTAATAAAATCTTTTTCTTACGAATGAGTTGTCGATGTTGACAAATAGGCAATAAATTTCTCAACTTTATAAACAAATAGCAAGAAACAACAAGATTAGATGAAAACAAGTCATAACCCCAACTAAAAACCACCCATAGTTGACTAAAATTATTTGAAAATCTATGTCACGGCCAGCTTGCAGCCGGATCTAAAACCTATAGAAAATCAGTAAAACATTACAAAAAAAAATTGAAAAAATTCTTGAAATTTTTAAATATAAAACAAAATTAATGTTATTTTTAAATTACCTAAAAATCTAAACAAATAAAAATAATAAACATTTTTAAAACTCGAAGAAAGTTTGTTTGATAGTCTGGTAAAAAGTGTAATGTTGTATAAAGAAAGAATAGAGATAGAAAGAGTGCAAGAGATAGATACTAGAGTTAAGTAGAGAAACTTAAAGATATAGAGTGAGAAAAGAAAGAAAAAGAAAAAAAATAAGAATAGAGACAGGAAAGAGAGCGCTAAAGCTTAATAAAATAAAATGAGAGATGAAGAAGGAAGTGAGATTCTGAAAGAATGCTGGAAAGTTATAAACAGTAAGCCAGAAAAAGAAATAAAAAAAGAGAGAAATGGGTTCAGTGTAAAAGAAATTGAGAGAAGAAGAAGAGTAAAGTAATAGTACAATAGAGAAAGCAAAGACAGAGATAGAGAAACAAGAAGAGAGGAGAAAAATAAGACAAAGCAGATATAACGAAAAATATGGGAGACTGCTCCAAGAAAAACTACCTAAATATCTAAAAAAAATGAGAGAGAAAGGAAAATAATTATAATGAAGAGAGAGAAAACAGATATTAGATGGGGGGAAATGAAAGAAAATGCAGGATGTGTAGAACAGAGAGAAAAACACTAAAGCACATGATGTAGGAATGCGTGGCGGTAAGAGAAAGTATGGTAGCGAGAGAAGACATAATGAAAAGAAAGAACAAGGGCATAGTATAGTTGAAAATAGTAGAAAGAGAAAGAAAAAAAATTAAACTGCATGATTGAGGTAGAACAAGCGATAAAGAAAATAGAAAAACAGGGAACAGAGAAGGTAAACTGAAAAAAAAAGAAAAGTTAAAAGTTTTTTTGTTTTTTTAATTTCAATTTTTAAATATTGTACAGTGGGAACACATAAAGTTGAAGATAAGAACAACAATAGAAGAAGTTGCGTCGTGGAAGACCGAGGTGTTTGTCTAATCTACATCAGTGCCAGAAATAAGAAACATTATTGATATTGTAACGTGAAAGCTGTACAGTTTATTTATTTATATACTAATATTACACTACTAATTTATATGAATGATATCAAAACACTTTGTACATTTATATTTATGTCCGTTCGGGCACGTGACGTTCACTCAACTCTACTCGAACTTGAACTGACTCCCACTCTCGCTTGCTGCTCGCTTATATTGCATTCGGTGCCGACAGTCTGGAACCCACTGAATAACCCTCTGGAACCTTCAATCCTTCTCGAATCTTTGATGCCGTTACAATATGATCTAGGTTTTTTTTTATCTATCTAGCGTTAATACAAGTTGCCGCAGGAAACCTTCTATTAGCACTAAGCACCCGAAGGATGCGCAACCTAACTCTCGTTTATTATAAAACAAACTTTTTCTTTGACTGCAATTGAGTCATCTTCTTAAAAAGAAAAAGTGTTTTACCCTTTTTTCCAAAATAAATTGTGACGAAATATTTCGTCACAATTTTTGATGAAATTAATAAAAAACGTCAAACGTTGAAAGTTGATTTTAATAATTTGTAGTTAAATAGTAAACAACTTTTGTTTAAATGAAAAAAATTGTTTATCAAGCATTCTAAAAAGATTTTTTCAATTTTTTTTTGTAGGAAGTGGCTTTAAAATAACTGTTTAATTTACTTCCGATCCATTTTAAGATTGATTAATTAATTAGAGATTTCAATTACCTGTCTCTCGTGCGTTCTAATTATAGTTTTGGCTGAATAAAATTAGCTTTGGATTGACGATCCATTTAATTAATCATTGAAATGTCCCAAAATGTAAATATATAAATAGAAAAGGTAAATCTATTAAATTTAGCTCCCCGCGCATCCCACTCGTCATCTATCCAAAAAAAAACAATTAACCAAAAATTAATTAATTAATTAATTACAATCACGTTCTAATGTCGATGAGTAAACAAAACGATAAATGAATTAGAGAAAAAGTTTTAATTCGTGATTAAATAGCGATTATTGATGCGGACTTGCGTGTTTGGAAAGCGAAAACCGAAATATCAGTTGCGTCCGGATGCTTCGTCAAAGAGGTAGTGATAAAAATTTCAGCAGCGTCGCCGTCGCGATGCCAGCTCTTCACGAGGTTTGTAAACATTACAGTTTTTTTTAAGTAAATAATCAATTTTTTCAATTTTTTATTAAATATTAAGGTCAAAAAAACATTTTTTTGTGATTTGTTTTTGATGTTTTGTAAGTTTATAATCACCTGTCGCGGAAGTTTTACATTGAGTAAGGTACAACATAACACAGTGTTTTGACACAATTGGGTTCAGCTCCATAAATAAACAAAAGTATTTGATTGATTTTTTTTTAATAGCAATAAAAAGCCAAAAAAAAACACTTTTGATATCGATAAATTGACCATATGTCAATGCCATAAACCGGTGTCAAATTAAGTGTCCTTTTGCAGATATAGCTCGGTCGATAGCAACTCAAGTGCCCTCAGGATACAAGGACGAGAGATGGATTTCTCCTGGAATTCCTCCTACGTTCTTGCGGGAGGAAACACAACGGTTTTTACCTATTACTCCCAGTTTGGGGAGAAAAACCACTTTGTTGATGGATCCGAGGTGGCTGTTTTGGTCGGGATTTTCCTCCTTTCGGTGGTGGCAAACAGTTCCATCATTTTTTGTGTGATAAGGTTGGTATTATTGTTTTCAAATCCCCGCAAACGGTATACATTGTCTAAAGCTCTTTCACCTGGAATATTCGACGTTGTTTATAATCGGAGCTCACACCGGAAAAGTTGCCAAAGCCAAACATCAATATTTGGAGACGAGGTGCGGAAAACAATCAGATTGTTAATGGATTGTGAATATATTACGTTGTTGCTACTTTAATTTTCCTTATCATTGCCTAAAAATAAAACTATTTTGAATTTGTTATTTGTGGGTTGGCAATTCCAAAATAACCACCATGTAGGTATTTCCCGACATTTTCATTCAGCACAGAGCTGACCAAATTATTTTTGGTAATTACAAGAGAAAAATTATTACTCTTATTGCTCTTAAATTAGTACCATTTTTCAATTAAAAAAAAAAAACTATTTATTTTTGTTTTTTTTTGTTTTGTTTTGTTATTTTTTTAACCCATAATTAGTCGCATCTAATTTTGTAACAAATTTGTCAGATGCATGACAACCCCTATTCCACGAGGGTTGTAGAAACTGCTTAGAAGCAATTAACGCCTGATAGAATAAAACGCTTTTTAATTATATTCGTCTCGAGTGGGTTAATAGAAGCCTAATTAAATATTTGATTAAAATTAAAGATAATTCGTTACGTGATTGGTTGAATTTCGGAGAACAACAACTCTTAATTTTGAATTTAATTTTAATTAATTTAATTTTAGTTTCTGTAAACTCATCTTTAAGTTATCAATGGTACCATCTTTTTTTTAGTCGTTTTTTTAAATATTTTTTTAGCCTATGTTATCATACAGGTGGCTTAATTATTTTTAGTAATTACAATAGAAAAATTATTACTCTTATTGCTCTTAAATTAATATCATTTTTTAATTTAAAAAAAAAATATTACTATTTATTTGTTTTTTTTTTGTTTTGTTTTGTTATTTTTTTAACTCATCATTAGCCGCATCTAATTTTGTAACAAATTTGTCAGATGCATAACAACCCCTATTTTAAGAGGGTAGTAGAAACTGCTTAGAAGCAATTAACGCCTGATAGTATTAAAGTTTTTTAATTATATCCGTCTCGAGTAGGTTAATAGTAGCAGAATTAAATAATTAATTAAAATTAAAGATAATTTGTTACGTGATTGGTTGAATTTCGGAGAACAACAAATTTTGATTTTGAATTTAATTTTAATTAATTTCATTTTAGTTTCTGTAAACTTATCTTTAAGTTATCAATGGTACCATCTTTTTTTTTAGTCGTTTTCTTAATATTTTTTTATTCTGTGTTATCATACAGGTGGCCTAATTATTTTTGGTAATTACAAGAGAAAAATTATTACTCTTATTGCTCTTAAATTAGTACCATTTTTCAATTAAAAAAATATTACCATTTATCTGTTTTTTTTTATTTTGTTTTGTTATTTTTTTAACTCATCATTAGTCGCATCTAATTTTGTAACAAATTTGTGAGATGCATAACAACCCCTATTTTAAGAGGGTAGTATAAACTGCTTAGAAGCAATAAACGCCTGATAGTATTGAAAGCTTTTTAATTATTAAAATTAAAGATAATTCGTTACGTGATTGGTTGAATTTCCGAAAACAACAAATCTTAATTTTGAAATTAGTTTAAATTAATTTAATTTTAGTTTCTGTAAACTCATCTTTAAGTTATCAATGGTACCATCTTTTTTTTTAGTCGTTATTTTAAATATTCTTTTAACCTGTGCTATCATACAGCTGGCCTGATTATTTTTGGTAATTACAAGAGAAAAATTATTGCTCTTATTGCTCTTAAATTAGTACCATTTTTCAATTAAAAAAAAATTACCATTTATTTGTTTTTTTTTTGTTTTGTTTTGTTATTTTTTAACTCATCATTAGTCGCATCTAATTTTGTAACAAATTTGTCAGGTGCATAACAACCCCTATTCCACGGGGGTTGTAGAAAGTTTTTTAATATATCCGTCTCGAGTGGGTTAATAGAAGCCTAATTAAATATTTAATTAAAATTAAAGATAATTCGTTACGTGATTGGTTGAATTTCTGAAAACAACTAATCTTAATTTTGAAATTAGTTTTAATTAATTTAATTTTAGTTTCTGTGAACTTATCTTTAAGTTATCAATGATACCATCTTTTTTTAAGTCGTTTTTTTTAATATTCTCTTAACCTGTGTTATCATACAGCTGGCTTAATTAATTTTGGTAATTACAAGAGAAAAATTATTACTCTTATTGCTCTTAAAGTAATACCATTTTTCAATTAAAAAAAAATTACCATTTATTGGTTTTGGTTTTGTTTTGTTATTTTTTTAACTCATCATTAGTCGCATCTAAATTTGTAACAAATTTGTCAGGTGCATAACAGCCCCTATTTCAAGAGGGTTGTATAAACCCGCTTAAAAGCAATAAACGCCTGATAGTATTAAAAGCTCGAGGGGGTTAATAGTAGCAGAATTAAGTAATTAATTAAAATTAAAGATAATTCGTTTCGTGATTGGTTGAATTTCCGAGAACAACAAATCTTAATTTTGAATTTAATTTTAATTAATTTTATTTTAATTTCTGTAAACTCATCTTTAAGTTATCAATGGTACCATCTTTTTTTTAGTCGTTTGTTTAAATATTTTTTTAATACAGCTGGCTTAATTAATTTTGGTAATTACAATAGAAAAATTATTACTCTTATTGCTCTAAAAATAATACCATTTTTCAATTAAAAAAAAAATTACTATTTATTTGTTTTTGTTTTGTTTTGTTATTTTTTTAACTCATTATTAGTCGTATCTAAATTTGTAACAAATTTGTCAGGTGCATAACAGCCCCGTTTTTAAGAGGGTTGTATAAACTGCTTAAAAGCAATAAACGCCTGATAGTATTAAAAGCTTCTTAATTATATCCGTCTCGAGTGGGTTAATAGTAGCATAATTAAATATTTAATTAAAATTAAAGATAATTCGTTACGTGATTGCTTGAATTTCGGAGAACAACCAATCTTAATTTTGAATTTAATTTTAATTAATTTTATTTTAATTTCTGTAAACTCATCTTTAAGTTATCAATGGTACCATCTTTTTTTTAGTCGTTTGCTTAAATATTTTTTTAATACAGCTGGCTTAATTATTTTTGGTAATTACAATAGAAAAATTATTACTCTTATTGCTCTTAAATTAGTACCATTTTTTAATTAAAAAAAAAATATTACCATTTATTTGTTTTTTGTTTTGTTTTGTTTTGTTATTTTTCTAACTCATCATTAGTCGCATCTAAATTTGTAACAAATTTGTCAGATGCATAACAGCCCCTATTTTAAGAGGGTTGTATAAACTGCTTAGAAGCAATAAACGCCTGATAGAATAAAAAGCTTTTTAATTATATCCGTCTCGAGTGGGTTAATAGTAGCCGAATTAAATATTTAATTAAAATTAAAGTTAATTCGTTACGTGATTGCTTGAATTTCCGAGAACAACCAATCAAACATCTTGATTTTTTAAATTTAATTTCAATTAACTCAATTTTAGTTTCTGTAAACTTATTTTTAAGTTATCAATGGTACCATTCTTTTTTTTTAGTTGTTTTATTATATTTTTTTAACTTGTTATTTTTGCGTCATTTTGTCGACTACTTTTGTTTAAATCACTTTTTCATAAATTATTCTTACTGTAGTCTATTGTTTTTCTAGTAATTTTGTTAAAAAAATCAATGATTTTTATAAATTTTAAATATTTAAATAAAAAAAAACAACTCTAGTCTTAATTTTTATTTGAAAAAGAGGAAAAAGTTGTTTAATAATAAAACATATTGTAAACAATTATAATTTTTAAAGTTTTGAATTTCTAATTTCTACATTACCTTGATGGTATATACAGAAACAACTATTGTGCCATATACAGGATGGAACAAATATATCAAATAATAACTGCTACTTCTTAATTTAGAAAGTTGTAAAAAACATTTCAATATAAAATTTGTTTGATTTATTATTGTGCATGATGTTGTCTTTTGAGTTTGTTTCTATCTTCTTTTGTTTTGGTGCTTTAGTTACCAACTGGGTTTTTTTCAATAATTGTATCTATTTTTTTTGTCAATTTTGAAAAAACGTGTTTTATCTATCTTGGAATGCAATTTAATAATTATTTACAATCAGATAAATAAATAAAATGAAAGATAAAAAAAGAAAACACGTATTCAATAATAAAACAAAATATGAAAGAATGCCATGAAATTTTGACAATGATAGTAATACAATAATAAAATAATAAATAATAACTTTTAATATAGTTTCATAAAAATCAAATCGTCTTGACATAATTTTTGTTTTGTTTATTTTTTGTGTTTTGTTTATAATAGCAGGATTTTACTATTAAATAAACAAAAATACGCTTGTCTTAAAATAATCAATTGTAACAAAACAAAAGACATCTCGGGAGATACACCTAACAAGTTTTGTCTTGAACATTTTTCCATAATTTTTTAAATTAATAAGTTACAGCTATTATTTGATACTTTTGTTCCACCCTGTATATAACAAAAGTAATAAACCTGTTAACATCAGAAATAAAAATAAACTGTTTACTATTATTGCGTCTCTACAACTTACTTTTGCATTACTTAGTAGTGCTTTTCTGTTGACGTTTGTAAAAAAAAAATCTAAAATAAAATACTTAATTTTTCAGTATTAATTTTCTATTGTTTATTTGAAAAACAGCAAAATGTTGCTGAAAAAAAATCAGTTTAAAAAACTATTTAATTGAAAACTTCAACTAAAATGATTCACTTTTTGTTTGAAAAAGAGCAAAAAATTGCTTAAAAATCTATATCAAATAATTTTTGAAATTTTTAAATATTAATAATAATAATATAAATAAAAATTATATTATAATTGAATAAAACTGATGAATTCTAAATCACCTAAAAATCTAAATTAGAAGAAATTATAAACATGTCAATGTCAACTCAACAAAAATAGAAATAGATTAGAAAAATAAAAAAGACAGACAATAGCAGGAAATCAAGCAAGTAGTACTCACAGCTAATAACCACCCCTAAAATTGTAGTGCTACAGAAAAAAAAAATTCCAGGGCTCACATCAACATAAACTATTTGAAATTATTTTGAAAACACCTAAAACATAACCAGTTTGTAGCCTGGATTTAAATCCTATCGAATATCTCTGGAGAATTCTTAGAAAAAGATTACAACATAATGCTTTAGAAGACATAAAGCTGAGAGTAAAATGTTATCAAGTTGTATTCACAGTTAATAACCACCCTTAAAATTAATGTTATTGGAAAAAATATCTAATTTCAGAGCTCTCATTGCTTAAACTATAAGAAATTATTTAGAAAAAACCTGTTCTGCTACTATAACACAACCAGCTTGAAGCCCGGATTTAAATCCCATCAAATATTTCTGGAAAAATCTTAGAAAAAGATCACAACATGATGCTTTAGAAGACAAAGTTGTGAGTAATAAATCAACCAAAACGTTAAAAAGTTTTTTATTTTAGAAATGAGCCGTCGTTGCCAAGAAATAAACAATAGATTTCTCAAATTTGAAAAATTGAAATAAGCAGAAACCACAAAATAACAAGAGACATTTTGTTAGATAACCTCATTTGAAACCCATTCTTGGTCGATTGAAATTATTTGGAAGAAATCTATAGCATGGTCAGCTTGCAGCTTGGACTTGAGACCTATAGAAAATCTCTGGAACCTTAAAAATATATATTACAAAAATATCTAAGTATATCATAAAATAAATTTTTACATATTAAGTAAAACTGATCTAAAATCAAACAAAATAATAAACATGTCAAATCAACAAGAATATTTAGACAGATGACAAGCAATAGCAAGAAATCGTGTTAGATGGAAGCAAGTTGTATTCACAGTTATAGAAGAAAAAAATCTAATTCTAGGGCCAACATTACTCAAACTATAAGAAATTATTTAGAAAAAACTTATGACATGACTAGCTTGTAGCCCAGATTTAAATCCCATTGAATATCTCTGGGAAATTTTTTGAAAAAGGTTATCATAAGGCGAGAAGATATAAAGCTAAAAGTAATAAATCAATCAAAATGTCATGAAAAAATTTATTTTAAGAATGAATCGACATTGCTAACAAATAGGCAATAGCTTTCTCAACTTTAAAAATTGAAATAAACAAATAACACAAAATGTCAGCAGACTCTGTGAGATGAAAACAAGTGATACCCTGGGTTGTAATGCTGCAAAAAAAAACAGTATATGGCAGACCTCACATTGGTTAGACATTATTTCGCATGGCCAGCTTGAAATCCGGATTTAAATACAATATAGAATCTCTGGGGCATTTGTTAAAAATACCGGAACATAATACTTTGGAAGACATGAAACCTGAGACTGATTAATGAAATATGAAGTCAAAGTTTTTTAATTTAATTCATTCGTGCTTGAGGCGGAAATACTCCCCACTTATAGTAAGTCATCATTTAGTTTTACTTAATATTTTGTTGTTAAAATTGAATATTATTTTTCAATAAAATTATGTTTTATTTTGAAATTTGAATGGGGCTTTTGTGTACTAGAAAAGATAATACAGAGTTGGCAACCACTTTCGGTTGTTAACGGGCGACACCTTTGACACTGACAACATCTTTGACAGACGCTGTGACATATCCTACAATTTTTTTTGGCAAATATTGGTCAAACAAGTGTATCCAGTTACAGTGTTGCAACTGTGCAAATAAAAAAATCTCTAAAAAATGTTGCCAACTCAAACAGTCATTGTTGATCACGCTGTAGATTAAGTCAGATTAACTTAATCACAAGTTTTATGATACACAAATATTATACATCCTGATATTTGTAAAAAATATCGTCTAAATCCTAAAAATAATTTTTTTAAAAAATTACTTTAATTGTTGGTTACTTTTGGTGGTGCATTTATTTTCTGAAAACTGGTACATTGATATTTATTATTTTCAACATTACCTGTCAATTTTAAGAATGCAAATAAACAACTGGCAAGAGAAAACAGATGAAAGCTAAAAAAAGTTAATGCTGAAACTGCAATTGATTAAAGTTATTTAGAAGAAGTCTATGGAATGGCCAGGCTGCAGCTTGGACTTAAAACCTATAGAGAATTTTTGGAATATTACAAGGAGAATGTAACATAAACAAAGGGGGAATAAGTCTAATCAGCATGCCACAATGGGTACATCACTATAAGAACCTTCTTACTGAAGACAGACCACAGTTCATAGAAACCAGTGGGGACAGCGACACTGACGATTTTGACAATGTACCGAATATAAATGTGAAAGAGGTGACAGATGCTATAGCACAAATGAAAAATGGCAAAGCCCCCGGGCCTGGAGGTATTAATATTGAACTTATAAAAGCAGGACCTGTAGTTCTTACTGAATGGCTCACAATTATCTTTAATAAGTGCCTCCAAGGCGCCGAACCCCCTTCAGACTGGAAAAAGGCTGAAATTTTATCCATATTTAAAAAAGGGGAGAGAAGAGACTGCAATAACTATAGGGGGATTAGTGTTTTGAGTACTGTGGCTAGAATTTATGGGAGAGTATTAAAACTAAGAATAGAAAAAGAGTTTGACGAATCAGAAGAGCAGAATGGGTTTAGAGCCGGCAGATCCTGTACAGATGGAGTTTTTACACTTAAAAATTTAATAGAAAAAAGAGTCGAACGGGGACGAGAAGAACATTTAGTATTTGTTGACCTGCAAAAGGCCTACGATACTGTGCCATTGAATAAGCTATGGCCAGCAATGGAAAAAAATCGTATCAGCAAGACCTACATAAGTGCAGTCAGAAAGGTTTATTGTGGATGTAAAAGCTACATCAAAATAGGCGGAAACACTTCTGAAGAATTTGGTGTTTCCAAGGGCCTAAGACAAGGATGCTCCATAGCTCCACTACTCTTCAAAATTTATATCGAAGAATCTTTGAAAAAGTGGAAACGAAGATGTAGGGGAATGGGTCTGCCAATTGACGATTTTATGCTCTATACACTCTTTTTCGCAGACGATCAGGTTCTAATAACAGGAGACCGAGATGATGCTAGCTACATGTTAAGAGCACTCAAGAAAGAATTTGAAGAGTTTGGATTGATCATTAACATGAAAAAAACCGAATACATGTCTGTAGGAAACGACGATCACAGTGATCTAGATATTGGTATGGGCACAACAATAAAACACTGCACCAAATTTAAATACCTTGGAGTAACTCTTTCCTCAAATGGTAAAAGTAATGATGATATATCTAATAAGATCGGACAAGGCAAAAGAATAATAAGGCAACTAAACTCTCTTCTTTGGAGCGATAGAATATCACGAAGAACAAAACATCTGATGTATAACGCAATCTTTGAATCTGTCTGTACCTACGGGTCGGAGACGTGGGAACTGACAAAGAGAAACAAAGATAGACTACTTGCACTCGAAATGGATTATTGGAGGCGTAGCAACAGAACTTCCCGTCTAGAGCACGTAAGAAATGCACAGATAAGAGAAGAAATGGAAGTAGATGGAACAATTCTAGATACAATAGAATCCAAGCGATTACTATGGTACGGCCATCTTCAGAGAATGGATGACTCAAGGATACCCAAGAAAATATGGGGCTGGGTCCCAAGAGAAAGAAGGAGAAGAGGAAGACCAGCAAGAACATGGCGGGATGATGTACAAGAAGCTATGCGTGAGAGAAACTTAAGAGATGAAGACTGGTGGAACCGGCAATTGTGGAAGTCGAAGAGCGGGAAACGACACTAGTCGTAGAAGTACCCGCATATATATATAGAATGTAACATAATGCTTTCAAAGAAATAAAATGACTTTAATATATAAACCAAAATAACACAAAATATTGTATTTAAAGTATTTGTGCCCCAAGCTGAAATAGTGGCTACTTTTTAGTTTAGCTTTGTTCTTTCCATCTGTCAAATTTTTACTTTTTAAATATCAATTTATAATAAAATTGTAATTTGTTAAAAAATGACTTCTCTTGTGATAGAAAAAATAATGGAAGAAAAAATAATGGAGTAGAGTAAACCAAACAACAAAATGTTAAAAAAAAGTACGGCTTAAGTGCGTTATAAAGTATTTATAAAAAAAAATTGACAAATAGTTTTGCAAAAAAATTATTTTTTGCAAGTATGTGCAGGTTTTTTTCTAATTATTAAAATTTCTTTTAAAATTTGTGAGTTTTTTATTATTCTTTCTCTCCAAACCGTTTTTTTGTGATTGTTTTTTTAAAAATATATTTTTTTTATATTTGATTTCTTGTTTTATTTGTCCGCTTATTTACTCATACGATACAATAGAATAAAAATAAAGTAAAATAATAAAAGATAGACATTTTAAACAATAAAAAACGCTAAAATTAGATAATAATCGAAAAAAATTATAAAAGTAGTTATGAAAAACAGATGATAACAAAAACAAGGACTAAGAAGATGGTTAAACTTATAGAGAACATAAAAGAAGATAAACAAATTAGATGATGAGAACATCAAGAGTATGAGAATTTATAAAATAAAGAAAAAACAAGCTTAGACTACATAACTCTAGCTAAATTAAAGAAGAAAAAAAAACTCCAAAAAAAAAAGAAAACAAATTGGACTCTAAAATCTATAAAAAAAATGTAAAAGAAGTATAACATGCAAAAGAAAAATTTGAAATAACCGCACAGCAAGCAATAGTTAAAACCAATTTTTTAAAAATAAAAAAACCATGAAGATAAATAAAGAAAAAAACAAACAAAAATTGAAAAAACAATAAAGATAGAAAAAAATACTATAATCAACATATAAAAAAAATCTAAAAAAATATTATATGTACCAATTTATTAGAACTACTATGTTAAAAGGCAGGTTTTTTCCACTGACATTAATGAGTTTTGTCACCGGTGAGTGACATCATTTTGCGAAAAACCACTATGACTTTTCGATTTAATGCCAAAACTCAAATGGAGTTTTAAAGAATGATTTTTTTTTCGATAAAATGTTACATTTTGAATGGCTTCAACTGATTACATCTTTAAATATTAAAATTAAAAAATATTGTTTTTGATTATGTTTCTAATTTGCACCTAACTCATAATAAATTTTTTTATTATATTTGATGCCAAAAGTTGACTTTATATAAAATAAGTAAAACCATAGACCGGTGAGTTTTGTCATTGATACGAAATCTTACTAAAGGCGGTCGTAAACCCCTAGAAAAAAAAACAAAATTACAAAAAATGGAAACTATGGCTTTTAAATTGAAAAAAAAAACAAAATCAGGCTACATAATGCTTGAAATTAAATTAAAGATAAAAACAAAACAATTAATAAAAAAAAACAAAAGAAGAATAAACTTCAATTAAAACATATTCCGCATAACAATGTAACAAAATCTGCTTCGATAAACCATTAATACACTATTTTATTTGAATAATTGGACTGTCAATGACAAAAAGAGATGTTTTAATTACCAACGTCAGTCCAATGGTCGTATGTGTTTTATTGCACAATTTGCCAATTTTAATTAAACATATGACGTAGATAGGTGTACAAAAAGCTTTTTGATAAAAGCAGCCTGACGTAAATACGAAACTCTTACAGAATAAAGGATTTGGAGCCAATAGGACACTTTTATCTTTACAAATAATACATGAAAAACAATGTGTTACAGGGTTGATATTTAGTCTAAAAACAGTATTTGCATCTTAATGATGTTTACGATAATTTGAATTATTGATTACTTCAAATGTCTAAAAGGAAAGTAAACATACAGAACCAAATGTTAATTAATAAAAGTTGCTGATATTTATACTCAGACTGCTTTAAATCCACAAAGGGTGGCAATTTAAAGGTCAATGGATATACTAAAATTTTCATTTACAAAATAATTCTAGTAGGCGATAAATAATAATGAAAAAACTTTGGTCTGAAGTACTATTTTATAAAAACAACACAAACAACAAGACGTAAAAAAAGAAGAAACAAAGTTGAAACACAAAAGTAAGAATAAAAAGGAAAAATTATCATACAAACTGAACAGAAACAAAACAATAAACATACTACAAAGTATATAAAAAAAATATTAAAATAGGAAATAATACACTATTGTTGTACACAACTGATGGTAAAAAATAATTTTAGAACTATAAATTTTTGCTTATTAAAATCTCTTATTTTGTGTGGTTTGAACACTGAATAATTATACTAAAATATCTTTTTCCATAATAATTCTAGTAGATAAAAAATAACAATGAAACAATTTTGATCAACAACACTAGTTTATAAAAACAATACAAACAACAAAAAGAACAGAAACAAAACTAACAAATAAAAAATGAAAGTAAAAATAATGAAGAAGAATTATCATATAAACTAAAAAAAGAACCAAACAATAAACATGGGCTGTATGCATCTAACCCTCTAATAAATTTTGTTCATAAATTTTTTGGATCAATTTCTGTTGCGCAATTTAGCTTGGTATGATTGCGCTGTCAAACGTCAAAACTCATCCAATAATACACAACACACCTGTATCTGCGTATGAACTAATTAAAAAATAGGCATAGATAAGTTAAAAATTTTATAGCAGGAGTTTATCTAAGTTATTTACGAACGCACGGTATTTACCAGTTAAAGATTTTAATTTTATTTTTATTTAACTGTTTTTAAATTCTAAAAAATGCAAGAAAAATATAAATTAATAAAACTAACCTAGTTTTTTCTGTTTGCTTGATTTTATATACATTTGATGGTCTTTTTTTGTCTTTTTTATTTTATTTTTTCGTGATCTGATTTTTGATTCTTCTATCCTCTTTTGTGTCATATTTATTGTATGCATTTTTTTCTATCGTATTTTTTATCTCTACCGCTGCTTTTATCTTGTTCCTTTCTTGTAAAATGTTTCTTTCTATGTTCATTTTTAACAGTTTTTTGATTATTTTATTGTTTTTATCTTTTTTCTAATTGATTTGCTTGAAAAGATTTGGTTTCTTTCATTATATTATCTCTAAGTTTTGATCTATTTTTTTCCTGTTTTTTCTTTTGCTATTTTTCAACTTTTCTAATATTTTTGTAATAAATTAAAGCTTAGTTATATTATAATTGCTATAAAGTTACAAGCAATGACTATAAATCCTGTTTCTTGTATATTTTTTAAATATATTATTTTAATATAATATTAGAAAATGTAATATATTAATAAAAAAATTAGTCATTTTTCATTTAAAAATTTTTTTTTAAGTTGGTTTTTTATCATTTGTTTTGTAATTGTGTTTGCTATCTCATTATTCTTTGAGGAATCTACCTATGTTCTGCTTATTTACAACAATTTGTAAGGTTTTTTATTTTCAATATCTGTAAACTTTTACCTGTGTTTATAAATTTTGAGTTTTTTTAATTTTTTTACATTTTTTTTATATAAGGCGTATATGTATTTATGTGTTTATGTTGCTATAAAAATTATATATTTTTTTTTAGATCTTTTTGTTCTCTTTTTTTACCAATTTTTATAATTTTTTTATTATAAGTTATTCTCTAATCTGAAGATTTTTAAGAATTCTTATATAAATGTTTTAGTCAGGTTTATTTCTCTTTGTCTGTATCTTTCTACCCGTGGTTTAAAAGCTTTTGTTTTTATTTTTTTTTCATATCTAGCTAGCGCTTTTTAATTTTTTTTATTCATTTTTTTGTTTTTTCTTAGATTCTAATACTTCTCTATGTTACATCCGAGGCATACTCTGAACTAAAAATTTCTAAAAACCTAAAACATTCATGTTTTAGTAAAGGTCTTTTTTTTTCTTTGATGTCTCTATACTTTTCTATTTGTTTAAAATTTTTTTTTTTTTAATTTTTTTCATATTAATTGCACGCTTATTTATGTTGTTATGAAAATTTTCTCACTTCTTTTTTTTCTATTATTATTTTTTTATTTTAATACTTTTTATTCTGCGCTTTACCTACTCTTACTTTTACAGAAACAGAGTATGAAAACTTAAACTTTATAAAGGTAGGAAAACATGTGTGCAATGTTTATTTTTTTAAAAGCAAGCAAAAACAATGTAAAAAATAATAAAAAAACATTAAAAATACTAATAAGAGGCCAGTACACACGTGGCGCACGTTTAAATAGTCGAATAAATAATGGTAAATAAAATGACTTTTTTTTTAATAAACATTTTTTTATGTAATTGTTTTAAAATAAATTTTTTTTAAGGTCTTCTGCCTCTCCAAACTTTTTTTCACTGTATTTTATTGTTTTTTTTACTTTATATTCTTTCTTATATGTATTATTTATTGTGTAAATTTTTATATTAACAAATTTATATAGAAAAAAACTGCGAAATTATGTTATAAACTGATTCTGCAGTTGAAGGAATTTAGTATAAAAATAAAAAGAAGCAACAATATGATGGTAATAATAATAATCTAGTTATAGTTTACAATCTGTCTACGAATAACTATGTCTCTTTTTTATTATTCTTTATTTGTTCTTCACTTTATCAGTTTTTATATCTATTTCCTTTTTTCAACTTATTTAACCGTTTTTTTTTAGTTTTATTTGTTTTTTTTACTGAAACAGTTTGTGAAGTTATGAATAAACAATTGGTAAAACATGTAAAATATTAAAAACAAAACAGAAAAGTTAATATAGGACAGATTAGAAAAACTCAAAATATATAGTAAAAATAAGTGATATTGACAACAAAAGATGTATATAAAAAAAACTCAGAAGTAAATAATCAAAATGTTATTTTAATGTTTTCATCTATAAATAATCTATTAATTTAATCAATAATTAGCTTATTAATAAAAACAATGAAATAAAAGTTTATTTCAATGTTTTTATTATTTTCTTCTGGGTTTTTCTTATATATGATTTTTGTTGTTTTTATGTTTTGCTATTTTTTAGTGTCTTTGCTATAAAGTTATATGATAAAGAAACACCCAGATCAATAATTTTATTTTATATTTTTTTATATATTTTTTTGTACTTTTCTACTATTTTTTTTTATGCATTTTTACAATTTGTCTCTATTTTTCTATCAAAGGCTGCTCTTCCTTTTCTTTTCTAATACTACAAAATATATAAAAAAATATTAAAATTGGAAATAGTGACATTTAAATAATTGTACACAACTGATGCTAACAAATAATTTAGGAACTATACATTTTGCTCATTAAAATCTCTTATTTTGTGTAGTTTCAACACAGAATATACTAAAATATCTTTTTCCAAAACAATTCTAGTAGATGAAAAATAACAATGAAAAAACTTTGATCAACAACACCATTTTATAAAAACAATACAAACAACAAAAAGAAGAGAAACAAAACTAACAAATAAAAAATGAAAGTAAAAATAATGGAGAAGAATTATCATACAAACTAAAACAATAGATAAAATACTACAAAGTATATAAAAAAAATATTAAAATTGGAAATAATGACATTTACATAATTGTACACAACTGACGGTAACAAATAATTTAAAAACTAAACAATTTCGCTCATTTTGGATTAAACTTTAGAGAATTGTGCGGTTTAAACAATGGTTAAAGTATGTTTTTTGAAGCAAATTACAGTCAAACACGGAATATTTAGAAATAATCGTTGCATAATCTACATATATTACTCTGTACCGGGGGATAGTATTTTACCTTGGCACTTTGATGAAAAACAATTGCTTTTCAAGTAAAAAGAAGTTTTGTTTTATCAGAGCATATAAATTGGAAAATTACATCAAATTTAGTTAGAATAGTAGCCTCAATGGAAGATAGGAAATGTCTAAATGACAAAGCATTTTTATACACCATTTTGTAACTAAAATCATTAAATTAAAAACACTATAGTCTGTTCAGATTCAAGAAAGAGTATTTTGATCATTTAAATTTTGAATGATTTTTAAACCATTCAAAATTGGTTTAAAATGAGATATACAATTTTTTCTACGGCCTGCCCTGTCCGAAAAATCGTCAATCATCTCCTACTTCATAGATGTGATCACGTGGAACCCGCATGCATTTGTTTTCATGCACTCTTTCTTGAAAGTGAATAGAGTGTAGTCATTATTTCATTAATTTCAAAAAACAGTTAAATATATTTGCCCAGCCTCTATTTTCGACTTTAAAAAAAAAATTTACTAGTTTAAAGTTTTTACGTTTTTTGTTGTTAATTTTTTTATGTGTTTACAATATTTCACATTCTTCTCATAGCTTTGTTATTCTTTTTTGTTTTTTCTATTGGTTTTCTTACTTATTTATTACTTCTGTGATCTTTATTTATCAAGTGTTTTACTTCTTTTTTTCTATCTCAATTTTTTATTCTTTTTTCTATTGGTTTTTTTACTTATTTATTATTTCTGTGATCTTTATTCATCAAGTTACTTCTTTTTTTCTATCTGAATTATTTATCTTTTTTTGTTTTTTCTATTGGTTTTTTTACTTATTTATTACTTCTGTGATCTTTTTTCATCGAGTTACTTTTTTTTTTTATCTCAGTTTTTCACACGTTTTGACCAGCACATTATATCAATTCTTTCCCATTAAGAACTTGTCGTTCTTTTTCTAACACACTTTTTTTCATTCATCTCTTTCTTTTTTTGTTTACATGCGTTTTTGTTTTTTTTTTTGTACTTTTGTTTAAGCCTCTTCCTCTTCTCTGTTGCAATGTTTATCAGGATTATTGATCTATAGCTCTTATCCTTTGTCATCTTTTACAACTTTTTGCTTAGTTTTTTAAGGTCTTAATTCGACTTTATTTTTTTTATATGTCTCTTACCTCATAACTTTTGATAATTCTTCTTATATTTGAAGGCTGGTGCTTTCTATTCGGTTCCATTTAAATTTGATATTGATCTGACCAGCAGTTTTTGAGTTATTCTTATTAATGCTGTTTTTCACATATATTTTTGACACTTTGTGAGAAATTAGAAAAATATTGTAATATAATTAAATAATAGTCTATTTATTTAATTATTTGAGCAATTTGAATCAATTAATAAATAAATAAAATAATAATTAATCATATTGAAATTGGTTGTTTTCAATTTGTATTACTTTAGTTTCACACTATGTAATTCCTTTTTGTTTACTTTATTTTTTTCTTTTTTATTTTCTGTTGCATTTTTTTTCTTCATAATTGTGTTTATAGTTTCAATTTTTTAATTATATTTTATGTTTTTATCCAGAAAAGGTTGGATGTTCTGTTGCACGTTTATTTTTGAAATTGCAGTTAGCACCATCGGGCCTGGTTTATATACTAGTCTAAGTGAAATAACGTTATATTGCTGTACTTAATAAAAATCGTGTGCTGTTTGTCTGAAGGGAGCTGGAGATTTATAGTTTGGGTAGTCCCATTGTTGGGCTATTAGCTTTTGCATTAAAACAAGAACCATATAACGTTATTCTGTATGTACTACTATACTTGGATAGGTGAACGCTTAGCACTTCAGCTATGACTGTAATGGGCTTTATGATAATTGTAAATAATGATAATAACAATAACATAATAAAATATAATAATAATAATAAACAAAGTTATATTTTTTATTTGCCTTGAAACGTAATATTTGATTTTTGTTTAGTTCACTTTTTAAAATGGTTTTTGAACTAGTTGAAATTTAACTTTTTTTATATTATTAAAAAAATGATTATTATGATAATTATTATCATTACTTCTTATTACTTATTATTACAACATTTTTGTACTTCCGGAAAAAGGAGCGTAGAAAATAATAATAATAAATAAAATGTTTTATGAAAACCGATGAAAAATGTTTACATTTTTGTATTTGATGATAATATCATTTGAACGTTACAAAAAAAATACTTAAGCCCAAATCTAATAAAAAGTTAGCACATAATTTTTTCATTATATAGGAAAACATAAATATAAACATTATATAAAATTATTGTTATTTAAACACGTTAATCGCTTATTTTTGAAGGCGGTGCCAGTTAAAGAAAAAATCTTAAATTCTCATCTAAGAATCAAAAAATAAATATCCATATCTAAAAAAAAAGATTAAAAATTGTAATTTAAAAATAATTTCTATTATAAAAAATGCTTCAGAATGCTTTTCTCCTGCTTTATTTTGGTTCAACTACGGTGCATGAGCTAAAAATTAGAACATTTTACATTTATCATTGTGTAATGTATTTGTATATTACATTGGGACAAATTCTTTGCTTTAGCTGGCACCGCCTTCAAAGATAATTGATAAGAAATTTAAATATTTATATAGTAATAATTGCATATGATGATTACATTTATTTTTGACAGTGTGATCGGAAAGTTTTATTTCAAGTTAACGTCGCTTCATTGTTTTTTATTTTCATATATTTTTTTTTTAATTTTTGCAATAGTAGGCTTTATGTGAAATAAGTAAAACAAAAGAAGAAATTCTACTAAAGAAGAGTAAACTAATAAAATTGATGAATTATTCCAGTTATTTAAATAGCGATAATTTATATCATCTCAAATTAATTTTTTCCTTTGTAATTAATTTGGTTTATAGTTTTTTTTTTGATTTCTGAGTCTGTGGATATTTTCCCAGATTTGTGGAAATTTTTTTTTACTCACACATTTTATTATTTTTATATTCTTAGTCACTTTTTTTTCATATCCTGCATTCACTGTTTCACCACTCTCTATTTATATATTTTTAATTTATTGTACCTTCAATAATTTTTTTTTTCTTTTATATATATTTTGCTAGCTTTTTTTTGTTTTTCATTATTGTTTGATTTACCATATTTTTAAATTTCTTTCAATTTTGAAAAAATAATTCAGTTACGGATTAGTCGGCGCCGGATTTGAACCATAAGCCTTGTGTTTAGGGGTAGAATCCGGTATTAATATTTGTTATTTAAGTGAGATTTATAACTGTGGCTTTTATTTGTCATCGTTACAGTCTTAATAAACTAAAATAATAATAATAATAAAACAAAAACAAATTATAAATTCTTCCATTAATCTTAAAACTATTAAAGTTGAAAATGTTCATTAAGCAATCTCTTTTAGGGAATCACCGTCCACTCTCCTTATAAATCGAACTTGACAACCAATCTTCTTTTTCTCATTTTCCAAAACAGCAGAGATTAATTAAAATAAAGGAGGCTGAGAAAAGGGAAAACAAGAAAAAACAGTTATCCTGGCCAGTGCGTCCAATTATCATCCGGCGGAGACGGAAACATATGGATTTAAGATAAAAATTAATGTAACTAAGCGGAAAATGTATTTTTATCAGAATGTAAATAACTTTTATTTGGATTAATAAAAATTAAGGTAATGAGGTCAAATTTTGAATTTTCGAATCTTAAATTAGGATTTTTAGACATTAAAATGCGAAGCATGTTAATATTATAGACGGTTATTGATTTTATAATTTTTTTTTATGAACGAATCGAACCAATGAAGCATTCTTTTTCCGAGTCGTTAAACAATTTGATATGTTTTGTGATAATAATAATAATCTGTAAATTATTTTTCAGATTTCCCGACATGCATACGGTTACAAATTGTTTCGTATTAAATCTGGCAGCTGCCGATTTACTATTTGCCCTAACTATCCCACCTGTGGCCTACACAAGAATAAGTTCCTCCTGGAATTTAGGGAATGTTTCTTGCAAAATAACACCCTATACACAGGTAACTGCACTTTTGTTTATTTTCGACATCTTTTATGATTGATTTGTATATTTGAACAATATTTAGCTATTTCTGTCGACAAACACAACAAACCAATAAAGTTTTATGTGATTTTTTCATTACTACAAGTTTGAATTTGGCGCCATTTTCATTATTATTAGAAGCAATAAAATAAAGAATCAATTTTCTTAACTTCATTCCTTTTATTTTTTTTATATTAACTAAAGTGACAAAATATTTTCAAAATAAATAACTACTATCTATATAGTACCAGACACGATTTTTTTGTTTATTTTTGTTTTCAATGCTTACGTCTTTTTTTTTTAATTTAAAAATAAATTTGTCACAAAAAATTTTAGAGGGGTTGATTGTTTAATTCAAAGAATAAAAGGATGTTTATTATAAAATACAAACAAAAAATAGTTAATATTTTCAACAACTATTTTGAAATTTAAATTTTGATTTCAAGCTAAAATGAATATATAAAAATTCTAGCTGTTTTTTGGTCATTAATATATTATATAATATAATTATTTTATTATTATATAATCATAATTTTATATAGGCCATTATTATGAAGCGTAGTAAAGTTCCAGTCAATGTTACTGAACAGAGATAGATAGATAGTTTAACAAATTGACGTGACTTTTTTAAATTGGCATCAGATTTTTATTTATGAACTGATTGACATAAGACAAACACCAAATGTCAAGAAAAGCTTACCACAATATATTAGTAAAAAGCACATCTAAATCGGATGAGCCGTATCTGAGATTAGCGTGTACAAACGCACAGAAAAGCAGACAAAATATTTAACAATTATGGTTTTAATAATATTTTGTTTGTACAAACTGCGATCCGTTACATTTTCATTATTTGTAAGATATGAATAAATATAATTAAAAACATGTTACTTTAAAAAAAAACGTATGAAAGAAACAAGAAAAAGAAATAGAGTAAAACTAATTGCTTAAAAAACGAGTAAAACAAACCACTGTGATAAATTTATAAAAATAAATAAAACAAAAAAAAATAAAAAACACAATTTTAGCAAAGAGTACATAATTAAAAACCGAATTAATAATAAAAAATTGAAAAATCAAGCTAAATATACATATTGGACGCAAATCGGCAATGTTCCGGTTTAAAACGTAGCAATTAGAAAAAAAAAACAAAAAAATTATTAATAAAATGTAAATACATGAAAAAAAAATACATAAACTAAAATCCTCCAACTAAAACCCAGGTTTGGAATAAGCAAATAAAAATTTTTGAAACATAAACAGATTTGTAAAAAAAAGAATGCTTATAAAATAATATGAAAAAAGTGACCAAAAATAAAAAAAAATAGAAAAATAAACGAACAATTGTACACAAAGAATAATAAAAATTCATGCAGGAAAAGGTTATAAATATTGACAAAAAACATTGATCTACTACAGGAAAAGACGCTTAAAGATACAAGTTGAAAAAAACACAAAAAAAATAAGTTAACAAGTGGAGAACTTATTTTACTATTTAAAAAAAAAAAACGTATGAAAGAACCAAGAAAAAGAAATAGAATAAAACTAATTGCTTTAAAAAAGAGTAAAACAAACCACTGTGATAAATTTATAAAAATAAATAAAATAAAAAACACAATTTCAGCAAAGAGTACATAATTAAAAACCGAATTAATAAAAAAAAAATAAAAAACAAGCTAAATATACATATTGGACGCAAATCGGCAATGTTCCGGTTTAAAACGTAGCAATTAGAAAAAAAAAACAAAAAAATTATTAATAAAATGTAAATATATGAAAAAAAAATACATAAACTAAAATCCTCCAACTAAAACCGAGGTTTGGAATAAGCAAATAAAAATTTTTGAAACAAAAACAGATTTGTAAAAAAAAGAATGCTTATAAAATAATATGAAAAAAGTGACCAAAAATAAAAAAAAAATAGAAAAATAAACGAACAATTGTACACAAAGAATAATAAAAATTCATGCAGGAAAAGGTTATAAAAATTGACAAAAAACATTGATCTACTACAGGAAAAGACGCTTAAAGATACAAATTGAAAAAAACACAAAAAAAATAAGTTAACAAGTGGAGAACTTATTTTACTACTTTAAAAAAAAAACGTATGAAAGAACCAAGAAAAAGAAATAGAATAAAACTAATTGCTTAAAAAAAGAGTAAAACAAACCACTGTGATAAATTTATAAAAATAAATAAAATTAAAAACACAATTTTAGCAAAGAGTACATAATTAAAAACCGAATTAATATAAAAAAAATTAAAAAAACAAGCTGAATATACATATTGGACGCAAATCGGCAATGTTCCGGTTTAAAACGTAGCAATTAGAAAAAAAAAACAAAAAAATTATTAATAAAATGTAAATACATGGAAAAAAAAATACATAAACTAAAATCCTCCAACTAAAACCCAGGTTTGGAATAAGCAAATAAAAATTTTTGAAACATATACAGATTTGTAAAAAAAAGAATGCTTATAAAATAATATGGAAAAAGTGACCAAAAATAAAAAAAATATAGAAAAATAAACAGAACAATTGTACACAAAGAATAATAAAAATTCATGCAGAAAAAGGTTATAAATATTGACAAAAAACATTGATCTACTACAGGAAAAGACGCTTAAAGATACAAGTTGAAAAAAACACAAAAAAAATAAGTTAACAAGTGGAGAACTTAACCGTAAATTGAAAAAAAAACAGAAAAAAAATATAAAAAAACAAAAATAGAAAATTGAAAATCAAAACAAAAATAAAGATTTATACAAAAGAAATAATAAATGAAATCAACATACACCAGCTGTTTAGACAGTAAGTCAACAAATTTTTTTACGATTTCTAGAACTTGAGAATAACAAAGAAAACAACATAAAAAACAAAAAAAATTGAATGACATAACTGCGATATTGTCTTGATTAATAAAATTTAACAGTATAAAAAAAATAAATGCACAAATTGATTCAACTATGCTGACAAAATGGCAAAAAAGATCAGAAGATATAATAAAAAATATATAAAAGTGACAATAAACAGAAGTAAAAAATGACTGTCAAAGTATAGAATTTGAAAATAAACAAAAAAAAACAAATTGAAAAAAAAAACATCATAAAAAGTCTTTTAAGAAGGTAAATAAGATAAATAAATATAAATGCATTTTGCAAAAAACAAAAACTGTAAAACATAAACACACAAAACGTGGTATTTGGTACTTGGTACTATACAAACGAATAAAAAAAACATAAACAAAATCAGTAAATCCAAACATTCTTAAACAGGAATAAAAAAAGTATTTTACTGTCAAAGTATAGAATTTGAAATTAAAAAAAAAAAAAATTAAAAAAACATCATAAAAAGTTTTTTAAGAAGGTAAATAAGATAAATGCATTTTGCAAAAAACAAAAACTGTAAAACATGGTATTTGTAACTGTAAAACGCACAAAACGTGGTATTTGGTACTTGGTACTATACAAACAAATAAAAAAAAAACAGTGAAACTAAGCATTCTTATACAGAAATAAAAAAAGTATTTTAAAATGTCTTGACTTGAAAAGATATTAGAAAACCTAAAAAACTAAAAACAAAAGATGTTCTAAAAAAACTACTGAGGAAAGATGGTTTTAGAACAAACCACGAATTGACGTAATAACAACGTAATAGAAACAAAAATTAGAAAAGATCTTGCTTTATCAACCAAAAATTTAGGAAAAGCAACTTGAAATAGAGAACTACCATGGAATAAATAATATTTTGCAAAACATCTCAGCAATGATGTTTGAAAAAAATTGAAAGAAAAAAAATTTGCTTAAAAATTAGCAAATTTGCAAAGAGAGAAGGGAAACTAGGAACAGTTATAGACTAAAAATAATAAAATTTATACAATAGAATTTGAGAAGAATAATAATGACTATCAAAAAATAATGATGGATAACTAACGAAATACTGCAAGAAGATGGAAAAAACTCTAAAAAATACATATAAGGCAATTGAAACACATCAAAAAAATTAAATGAACTATGAATTATATTTGGGAAATCTAACAGCAAATTAAAAAAAAAAGATAAAAGTTAAATAATGTAAAATAAACAAAAAAAAAAATAAAAATTAATACACAAAAATTAACAGAAGAAATAATAAAAGTGATAAACATACCTTACACAAACTGTATAAAACGTAAAATAAGCTTCTTTTTACAATTTCTAGAGCTCAGACTAAAAAATAACAAAGAAAACAACGTGGGACAAGATTAAAAAAATGGCAATTTAAGAACAAACAAAATTGGCTGATTACTGTTCAAAAGAAAAACACAAAATAATATTTAAAAACCGAAAATAATAAAAAAATTTAAATAAAATTTAACAGTAACAACAAAAATTAACAAAAGCACCATAAATGTTAGAGTAAATAATGTAAAAATTAAAAAAAAGAATAAAAAGAAATGAGAAAAAAAAGAAAAACCTTATAAAAGGCTCTTTAAGATATAATCAAAATATATAAAATGGAATGTGCAAAAAATCAATATAAAACAAAAACGCACAAATAAATAAAAAAAAAATTACTGCATAAAAATAAAAAAAATTATTCAGAATGCCTCTACTTGAAAAGATACTACTAAAACACAAATAGAAGCAAAAGTAAAAAAAAACAAAATAAACATGAAAACCAAAAAAAAAAAACACTAAAAGATGGTTTTAGAAAAAACCACAGATGTACGTAATAAAAAAAACATCAAAAAAAAGTATTAAAAGAAAAAAAATAGTGGAACAGATGAAGAGATTTTTTTATCTACGAAAAACATAGAAAAAGAATTATTATAAAATAAATTATTTGTTGTGGAATATAAGTTCTATGCCCCAGAAGTGATTTTAGAAAAAAAAGTAAAAGAAAAAAAAATAGTAAAGAGAGAAAGGAAACTATGAACAATTTAGAAAAACCGCAGCACCTCCTGTCAAACAAAGTAATAAAAAAACAGAACAATGACCTGTATGCATAAACATTAGGAAGCAGCCTCTGTGGACATAAAAAAAACATCAAAATGTACAATTAAAAATTAATTAAAAAATATAAAAGCTTACAGAAAACATTGGATAATAAGAAAAAGACAGCTTTTTTTGTTTTGTGACAGCTTGTCAGTAGAACTTTGGCTTTGGTTATTATTTATTTATTTTACAATTGACACTTCATAGTACCGGTAAAATTTTATATGTTTTGATCTTAAATATAAACCGGTACTAATTAATTTTTTTTTTCAGTTTGTATCTGGAGTGGTTTTACTATGGACGCTGGCCATAATAAGTATGGACCGTTACAGATGCATTGTGGTACCTCCATACCGTTCCATTTTAACTCCTCGCCACGCAATTTTAATTTCCCTCTTCGTCTGGGGAGTATCATTTTTGATTTTTATTCCAATTATTTTGTTCTTCCAAGAAGTTTCCTACGAAGACAAAATAGCCTGTACCTTTATCCCATCCATCAAAAATTTTTCCTCATATTTCATCATTCCCGTCATGATTGTGACCACTCTTTTCCCAATGGTACTACTAGTTTTTCACTACCAACGCATTTTCCATAAGATCATCTCAACAAAGAACACATGGGCATCATCATGCGTTATGGTGAGCGCAATTGAAGTGAAAAATCCCCAGAATCGGCGCCAAAGTGAAATTTCAATGTCTGACATCTTTGTACCATGGCCTAGGCGTTTTTCCACTCAACTTACAACATCACCAAATGGTATTCGCCAGAACTCTCTATCCCAACATGAAGAACTACGCGTCAATAAACATGTTAAAGTGGTACGAATACTATCTTTAAATGTAGTGGTAGTGCTAGTGATGTGGCTACCAATCACTATAATAATCCTCTTAATCTATATAGATGGGAAACGATTTTTCCTACGTTCCAATCACTTTATAATAGCACTTACCGTAGCGTTTTTAAACACTGTAGTGAATCCTATAGTATATGGAGTACTATCCGATACCTTTAAAGCCAGTTTAGTGCGTATGTTTTGTGGTAAAAAAGAAGAAGAAGATTTGGTAGAAGCAAGAGATCCTGTCACGCCATCCAGTGGACGTAATAATGTTACGACGGCAAGGAGTACAAGAAAACAGAGTTTCAACAACTCTCTGAGTGATAATTAAAGGTCCAGTTTTGTACAGTATTAGTGTCATTTTATGTATATATGTCAATCGTTCTACATGTGATTGTTTGTGGATCAAATACAAATTATTTTTTATTAAAATTTTTATTTATTTGCATACCTAACCTTAAAATAGAACACAATTGTTAATATTGACAATTTGCTCATTTTAGCACAAAAAAGTGGTGCAATTTTGAGGATAAAATATAGTATTCGGCTCCTATGTAATGATTATTACCACTCAAATCATTATAATGGTTTTTTGTTTATTTTTGTAAGTAAATGCTGTCATCACACTTTCAATAAATAATAATTTATTTTGAACTTTTTTTGACGAACGCAACGGTTGAGGTGACGTACTTATTTTACGCTATATGGTAAAGTACTGCAAGCAAGCTCACACTACACATTTAATTTTTTTTTTTGGAAAAATGTAGAAATTTATATATTTTTTTTATTTATACTATAATAAATAATACAATTAACAGTATTTCTTCACTTTTTATTCGTAAAATCATCATCTAATTTCCCTCCTACAGTACTACTTTGCTTTGTGGTATTCTTCTTTGAAAACGATTCTAAAGCCCCTAGCACATACTGTGTGAGATAATCAAGATTTTCTTCTTTCCTCATCGCAACATCTTCATCCAATTCTTCCTCTTCCATTCCATTATCGATGTTATCGGGAAGTGCATGCTCAACCTTATGTTTTAGCGTCGGAATAAAAAGAAGAAGACATATAATGGCAACAAAACTCACAAACTTCTTAAAAATAACAATCTTCAGCAGAATTTTTCCAATTGTGAAGAGATCGAGTTTGTATTTTATGTGACTGAGGAGGCTGAGGAAGCTATGAGGGACTGCATAATTTGGAGGCGGAGGTCCATAACTAAAAATACAAAAATACCATTTATGTCAAATTACATAAACTTTGTTGGTCGTTTTCGAAGACCTCGTGATCTTTAATAAGTTGACTTTGACAGGACAATATCAAATATGGTTTTATGACTTTGCCATAAATTCGAGTAATTAGCAACTATGACACAATCATAATAATATTTTAGGAAAATTTAAATAATAGTGTTGGTAGAATAATGTCATAAAAAATATAATAGAAATGTAGCAACTTTGAAAGGGCATAAGATCATAAAATTTTAATGATTATCGTAATCTAATTCTGAAGAAATAATTTATTATATATTGATATTTCTAATAATTTTGCAACAAATATTATAGCTGTAACACGAATTTAAAATTCAATATAATGAAAAAAAAAATAAAAAATAATATACAGGGTGTTTTAACATAAAATTGCTATCAATAATATCAAAACGCTACGAAATCTTTTTTTTTGTTATCAAATTAGTAATAGTTGAAAGGATTTCTAAGGATAAAATTGTTAAAATAATCGCCGATTCTCAAATAACCGAGATTATAGCCAAAAATGTGGTAACAACTCATAAAACCGCGGCGGTTAACTAATCAAAAACTCCGATTAATAATTAATTTAAATTTTTTCATGAACAATTCGCATATCCTGTAGATACACAGGAAATGACAAAATTTATACAGACAGCTCTGGTAACTAATTAATAAATCGCGATTAAAGACAATTTTTACTCCAATTTTTGGATTTTTTATTAAAAGAGGTTTTAATCTCAAAAATGCCATAATATGACAATAAAATCGATTTAGCTGAAATAGAAAAAAAAAGTTGAAATCGTACTGTTATTAAAGTACAATAAATAGAATGAGAAATTTTTAAAATTATTGTAGAGAAAAAATTATACCGGATTATTAACAAGAAAAAGCATAAAAAAATAGACTAATGCCAGAAAACAAAGATATAAAAAGATAAAACCGATAAACATCAATTGTCACAACTTCAACATTATGTACTATTATAAAAAAAAATTTTACAAAAAATACAAAAAACCATGAAAAAACGAATACCTAAAACATCTCAAATAAGAATAAGTAAAAAAAATAAAAACAGTCTATGAACACATAAAAAAAAACAATGATAAAATATAGTAAACAAAGAAAAACAGCAAGAATTCAAACATTTAAAATTTGAGACAATAATAAGATAAGATCACATGCTCTATAAAATGTAATCAATAAACAAAACAAAAATAAAAAATATAAAAAAACAGAAATAAAATTGAAAAAATGTTTAAGTAGAAACCAAAGACATAATTGAGTGAAAAGAAAATGCAAAAGAGAGCATAAATATTATAAAAATCAAAAGTTGGAAAGTACGTGGAAAATAAAAAACAGTTAATAATGTTTTTGCTAGAATAAAAGAAAAAGCTAAAATCTCACCGTTATTAAACTAAATTAAACAAGAAAAGAAATTTTTGAAAATTGTTGTTGAGAAAAAATTATACCATATTATTAACAAGTTAAAAAGCAAGAAAAATACTAGAATAATGCCAAAATAAATTGTGTCATAATTTCATAGAAAAACAAATAAGGAATAAGAAATCTAAAATAAGAAAAAGTAAAAAAGGTAAGACCAAAAAAAAAATAAAAAAAATTTAAAGTATAAACGAAAGAGACAATTTACTGAAGTGAAGAAATTGCAAAAATATCAATAAAATAAAAAAAGCATACATATTACAAGAAACAGAAAAAAATTTTTAGAAATAAAAAACAAAAGTGTTAATAATTAATTAATAATAAAAACTATTTGGTAAAAATTAAAAAAAAATAATTGAAATCTTAGACCAAATGACGTTAACAAGACGGAGCTACTACACTTTTTTCATATTTTTTCCTATTCTACCAAGTACTTTAAATGACAAAATCGCAAATTTTTTGCTAAAAATTTATTTAAAAACAATACGTACTTGTGTTGTGGTGGTCCATAGATGACTTTTGGTGGTGCTCCATACTCATAACTGGGAAAATGTTCCACATATTCCCGATCGCTTTTCGCCGCATTTCCATGAGAATCAGCATACGCTTCCAAATACGAATCACCCTGTACACCCCACAAAACACTAACTACCATTACCACCAACCCCCAAAACATGTTACTGCTGTCAAACCCTCAAGGTAACTAGCTTAAAAAAATCTTTTCTGGTAAGTTTAAATAGCGACCTGGATTTTGTGGAATATTGGGCTTAGTAGGTAGTACCATTGATTTGTATGCTTTGGACATTGTGGTAATAATGCGGACGGATGCGGTGTCCATAAAATTTCGGATCCGTAAACAATACGTTAATTGTGGGCTAATATACTATTTATTTAATTGATAAAAGAAAGTTATTTTATTCATTTATTTAAAAGTACTTTGGAGTACTACCCAAAAACGTAAAGCTGAAGCTATAAGGTTATGTGACAGCAGTAAATCTCTTTGATTCTTTTTTCAAGGAACTCTGGATTTTGACAATAAATTTGTTTAGAAATTGTGTAAACACAACAAATTATATTATCTTTCAATAGTTATTTACATAAAAGTCAGGAATATTTCACATTACTGAAGCGAAGCTAAATTGAAATACGAGGCACTTTGTGCCGAGTATTCTAAAGCTCCGAGTCAAGTAAGAGATTTTACTGACGTGTTGTGTATTAAATTTTTCCGGAAATCGTAAAAAAAGACGAAATTTGCAAATTTTTGAATTTTTTTTGACAAATTCCACAAAAATCAAGTTTGTCAATTTTGTTGGCAACTATAGTTACTAGAGTATCTTTTTTATTTTGCGTCTTGTAAAGTTTTTACAGTACTAGTCCGGAAAACTCAATTTTCCTGCGCGCAAATAAGCAGGAAAATGCGATTTCCAAGACGATTTTCAGGAAAAATCTATTAAATTAATTTGGGCTAGGTTTTGGTTGGACTTTGTACAGATTTCACCTATGATTGCTCATCTTAATTTATTATTAGTTTCACATATTTTCCCTAATTTCGTCCCAGGAAAAAACTGTAGATTCTGCCGTAGATTTTTTTATACGAAGAACATATTTATATTATTGATAATTCTATAAGTTATTAATAATGTATTTCAATTTAATTATATACACATAAACATTTTTATATTACATAAACAATCTTTAATCACTATTATAGTTATCTATTGACAAGTTTGTTCTTCAGTAATTCGTCTCGTCAGTTCAATCCCAGCTGCGCGGTTCAGAGTTGCAACTTTTTGATTTTGTGTTAATCTTAAGTGCCAGATGGCTTTACCAAAAGTGCTCGTCAGTTTTTTAAGTTTATTCTAAGCCTTATTGGCTGGCTTATTTTTATTCAGAATAATTTAAGCTGAAAAAATTTGGTTTTGCGCTGATTTTTCTCCACTCAATGATTCAATTTGGAGTAAAATCAATTTTATCTTGATCTAATAATAAAATACAGAAATGTAATAAAAAATTGGAAATTTGATATTATTTACTGTATCAAAACTAAATTGTAAAAAAAAAATCAACAGTTATAATAACTAACAAAATCAATTACGGGTAAACCTACACAGAAATTTGATACAATTTCAGACAGATATCGTTTATCTCTTATCAAAAACTGAATTGTTTTGCTTTCCGCGATTAAAAAGATCATATTTTAATCAAAAAATGCTTTTGTTTGTGTTTTTGAAAATGTTTGTGTTATTGTTTGTGTTAATTGCTGTAAATATTTACAAAAAAACTTCATTATAAGCAAGAGTCTACTACAAACATGGATTCTCTCCGCCAATGTGCTACACTTATTTTGGCACTTGATAGGCGGACATTGTTTTGAGTTGAATTAAGAAATTAAAAGACAAAACAACAAACATATATTTTGTAAAATTAGTGTTTTAACAAATAAATAAAGAAATAAGTAAAAAAATTATGAAATAAACAAATGAACAAATAAATTTTGTCTATTAAATACTGTTTATTATTATTAGAAATAGAATAACTGTGAGATACTTTTACTTTTACAAAGTTTTTTTTTAGATAAGAGCATACCTTAAAACACCTGTGCTTTAAAATAAAAATAAATACATTTTTTTCTTTCGTATTTTTCTGTTTTTTGCCTTTCTTCTTCTTATTTTGTAGTTTTTTTTTATTTCGTATGTTTTTTTTTCCTGTTATAATTATTTATTTTTTCTCTTTAGTTAAATTCAACTTTTTTCTTTTTTCGCAACTTTTGCCTTGTTTTTTCTTTTATTCTCTTTGGTTTTCTCACATTTTCTCATTATGTGTCTTGATATTTTTCTTCCAATTTTACAAAATCTTGCACATTTGGGGTGTTTCTTTATCTATAAACTAGTTTCTCTGTGTCGCTATCTATTTTCACATAGTCTGACAATTTATCTGCAGTTGCCTTTTTATATTAGTTACTAGCTGACCCGGCGAACTTCGTACCGCCTAACAGTCAATGAATGTCGTGTTACTTTTTAGCTGAACTAATTTAGGCTTTGATGAACGTAAAACAATGATACAAGATAATATATTTATATAGATAGAAACAAAAAAGTATTTTATTATGATGGATGATGATGAAAACATACATACAGAATGAGAATAAAAATAAAAAAAAATAAAAAATAATAATTAAGTACTTCAAACTCATGTCAGAAAAAAATGATTGAAAACTATGTTGTTCAGATTGGGAAAAAAAAAATAAAACTCGGATTAATTCATTGATAGAATTTTTATTGAAGCACTTTGTGGTAAACGACACTCTTTGTTTTTTGGTCAGGCGCAAGAACAAATAAAGCGGATGGTTTGCCGACACGTGAGCATGCCACGTACAATTGACCATGAGAAAAACATGCATTTTCTAGATTGAGGTCACAAATAGTCAAGGATTGGCCCTGTGATTTGTTGATCGTCATGGCGAAGGCAAGACGAATCGGGAATTGAATTCGTTTAAACTCAAAGAGCATATCCGTTGGGATCATCGGAATCTTTGGAGTAACAACTTCCTCATCTTTAAATTTTCCTTTAAATATCGACGCGTGCAATTTCTCGCAGATAATTGACTCGCGATATTCCGTTGCCTAATTGCATTACGGCTTCGCTGGGAAAGATTAGATCTTCTAGGACGCGGCATTGTTATTAAAATGTGCACTCGCATAAAACCACCAAATATAATAACAGTGCCTGAACTTTCAAGACATAGACAATAGCTCAAAGAGTATATAACCACTACGTATGAATAGCTTATCAAGAAAAATCATAGACAACCTATAAAAAGACATCTACACTTTTTTTAACTTGTAGATTTTTTTTCCTTAATCTTATAACCTTTACCAACTGATTTTTTATTCCCTAAATTCCGTTCCTTCCTTTCTGCCATAAGCTTCAAAAAAAATAGTTGTTACACTATTTGACAGGATTGGACAACAAATGTTTGACATGTAATAAACAAATCAGCATCTATTGAAATGATTAAGTATTCATTACACATATCGAGTTTTCATTGTTTTTAAGATGTATTCTGCTATTCGGGACGGAAACAAATCCAACAAATCAAAAACCATGGCAATCGGTCCAGCCGTTCTCGAGTTATAAGTGTTGTAACAAACACGACTTTCTTTTATATATATATAGATTGTATTTAATTCAAAAAATCTATTGCTCAAACACTTATTGCAGAAACATTGCACATACATTTGCCTGAAACGCAAATTTATGGTCTTTTCAATTAAACAAAATATGTCTTCCATTGTTTGCGCACTCTTTCCCGAAACGCTTTTTCCCAATTTTTTTTGTACAAACTTTAGATCTACATTCTTAAGTTTTTAAAAATGCTTTAAAATTATTTTGCTTTTAAATACTTTTAAAATGCTTTTTAAAAGTCACCAAAATAATTCCAAAATTTTTTTAATTGTAATTATTTAAATTTCTTTCAGGTGATTGAGCTTTTTAATTGTCGGCTGTGTTCGAGATATTTTTAAGACTTTTAGAATTTAGTCGTCTATTGCGCTTTTTAATATATTAGCAATTTTTTTAGTTTTCAGTTTTTTTTAAATTTTTGATTTTTAAGTTATCTCTAAAAGTAGCCTTAAGCCACAAAATATTTTTAAAGCCAAAATATTTTTTAATTTTTTGTAGTTTTTTTAAAAGAATGAGAAGAAGGAAGGAGGTTAGAAAAAAATAAACAACCAAGTTTTATCAAAAAATTCATTAAAAATACAACTTCTTTAAAACGTAAAAAATTGCACAGTTTTTCCCTAAAACATAATTCAAGTCATCGTCATCCCTTCGTGTGCGCTATCTTAAAATCTACAAAGCTATATACAATTTGGCAACAGTATTTTTTGTTCATGGCAAAAGTCTAGGATGAAATCTTCCTATATGAAGAATAAGTCCACTAGGATTGTGCCTTATAAAGTACAAAAAGGGTCTGTCAAATCTCAGTCGTGGGTTTTCTGGTAACCTTGCTTGACGCGGCCTTAGCTGAAGAGGAAGACTCAGCATATCAGGATCATGTAGCGGATCATCAAAGGCTCTTTGATAGTCTCGTGGCTCTTCCCATTCTTCAATCAATTTAGACTTCCTATTACTACCCCATGATGGGTAAATTTCCTTGTGATGAGTTTCTCCAATTCTTTTTTCGCCACAAGTAGCAAATTCGTTTATTTGCAAAACATCTGACAGGAAAAGCTCATGAGCGACACCATTTAGACCTTTTAAGTCAGCCTTGCGTGAATCAAACAAATCTGTCAAGCCCATTTTCTTCAAAGAACTTGTAGCATTAATGTAGGATCGATGTTGGAAACGTGGGATCTGAAGCTCTAATCCTGGACGTGGAATTAAAGATCGTAATAAGTTAGACCAAACACCTTTCTTAAATGATGCCTCATTCAATCGTTTCTCTAATCGAGCCAAACCATCTCCTGGAGGTGTAATACCTTGTTGCCCAGGAATGACCAAAATCGTACTAATGATTTGATCTTTAGAACCAATAGCAGCTGCTGTGGCATCAAGACCAGGATCATATCCAGCTAAAAATCCAGATTTGTAAACAACAGCAGGTATTGGAATTAAGCGACGTTGCCTGACAGATGGCAAAACTACAAAATGCAATTCTCCATCTCTTCCGCTAGTAGAAGCTTGAGTACAGTCGGTCTAAAAATAAAAAAAAAACAATTTTTTTCGATCAAACTAATAAGTAAACTCACATATAAAATGCTGGCACTTATTCCTACCAAAGGCGGCTTTGGACTAATTCTTACATCTTTAATAAATTCTGATACTTTTCCATGCGTGACTCGTTTTACTAAAAGATTTGTACGACGACGAATTTTATCTCCAACTTCTCTAAAGCCAATTTCCTCAACATGTCCATCATAGAATTGACGAACACGTGCTTTATAGAATCCCAGCAACGTTCCTTTATTTTTATCGCTAAATAATTCTCGAACTATTGCAGATGCAGCAACTCCAGATTCTTCCCCACTTTTAATCGATTCAGTTACATTTTTGAAAATTAAATGAGGATTAAAAGTGACCATATCATCAAGTTTAAGAATTTCATTCATTTCACCCGATGTAGAACCGCGTGCCCCCAAAAACACCATCGCCAGAAGTGAGGTAGTTGCAAATGGGGAGGTAATAATACTCCTAGCAGTACTTGTTGTAGCTGTAACAGATTTCCAGTAACCAAACGCCAGTTCATTGCATAACTGTACAAATTGATAAATATCAGCATCAAGTTTGGCGGTGCTATCTTCAAGACCATAACCTTGCATAGGTTTTGGAACTAAATCAACTGGAGCTGCTGTATAGACTGTGGTTGGTGGCAATACAGTTGATACTAACATCCAACTAGAAGTTTTTGTTTTATTTTCAATTGGTTCTGTAGTTGTACTGATTGTAGCATTTTTCTGCATCTCATTAACAATATTTTGATAATCTACTTCCAAAGAGAGATCTGCTTTAGCGGGTTTAGTGCGATTCTCATGTCTTATAATCGTAATGTTAATTATATGAGGAATCTTTGGTGTAGTACTAGTCGTCTCTAATGTTGGCAATACTGTAGTTTCTAGTTCTGGCACAATAGTAGTAGTAGGAGTGACAGTAGTAGTAACAGTGCTTGTAGTAGTTTCCGTAGGAACTTCTGCCGTCGTTGTAATTTGTGAAGTCTCGAACGGTGCCAGTAAATGTGATGCTAATGTTGCTGTTTCCAGCACAACTTCTTCCATAGTTTTGTTAGCAGAAGAATTGATTATTTTTTCAAGTAAAGCAGATTCTTTAACTGTTTCTGGTGTAGTACCGGGCCCATCAGTTGCGTCATAGATAAATCTATCAATAGTTTCTATTAAAGGCTCATTGGCTGTTGTTATTGTAGTAGTAGATTCATTTGAGAAGTCATCAACAGTTGTAAAAATATCAGCTAGTTCTGAGTTGATTTCATAAATATTTGTCGAACTTAGCAAAAATTGATTTAATGTTGATGGCTGATTTTCTGTAGTACTAGTAGCAGTGTCGTTATAAAACTTGTTCAAAGGATATTCAGAACTTAAAGTACTTAAATCATCAAGAATTTCCCATGTTGATATGTCTTTACTTTCGCTAGACGTATAAATGGTACTACCGGCAGAAGTAGTTTCTTGGGTAGATGAGTTGATAGTAGTTTGATCCTCAGTAGTTGGATTTATTGTAGTTGTTGGATTTGGAATTAGTGTAGTTGTAAAACTTGGACTTAATGTTGTTGTACTTGGACTAGCAACTGTTGTACTTTCTAAAATCATTTGTTCTTTCAATAGATTTGAGTACTCATTAAGTACATCTAAAAGACTCGGTAGCTCTGCAATTTTAGTTGTACCAACTGGTTCCTCAGAAGTTGTTGTCGTTATAATTTCTGTACTGGACGTAACCTCATCAGTTGTAATTCTAGGAAGTGGTGGTTCATAGTTTTGAGGTTTAATTTCTACAACTGGTATAGATTCTTGACTCTCTGGAGAATTGGTAGTACTGTTTGAATGTGTAATAATTTCAACTTGAATGGTAGATGCTGGCTCGGTTGTTGTACTCATTGTTGTACTAACGTTAACTTGCTGCAAAGTTGCAAGTTTTTGAGTTGTTGAAATTTGTTCTGTTGTAGATACTAAAACTGTAGGCTCTAACATTATAGTTTCAGGAGTGACGTGTTGTATGGGAGATATGTCAGGTTTTATTTCATCGCCTGAATTACCAAAAATAGCTGGTAGAATCATACTCCAAGTTCCTGATACATCTGGAGTGTCTAATTGTGGTTTATTAGGAGCCGCCTGATGTAATTTTATTTCTTCTTTTAAAACATTTTGAACATTATTTACTACATCATTAACACGTTTCTCTGGTGGATTTAGACTATCAGCTTCACTTCCAGATACTGCAACAATATTTTGAATTTCTTCTAAAGTCATTAGTCTTTTAACTAAATCCCCAGTGTCATCAAATGTATAAAATTCATAGCGATCCGGATTTAAAAGGTTTATGGGACTGGCCAGTTCCGAGCCAGAATGAGGTTTAGGTAATGGTTTTCCAACTGCATCAGAGTAGACTTTTGAACCATTTCCAGCGTCCATAATAACAGAAACAGATGTGACAACGCTATAAGAAACAGATTTTTAAAATTTGTTAAATGCAATTTATGAATATTATTTCAAAAAAAGTTAATAAAAAATATAGCACCTCTTACCCAAATAATAGATTGCTGACATTATAAAGTGACAATCGTTAATAAGTTTGATTAAATAATCGCTTGTGAACAATAAGTTCAACTTTTAAGTAATGAAAATTACTGAGCAGTTCTGTTTTAAGACTTAAAGAAAAAAATAATAATATAATTTACAAAAATATCAATAAACCATTAAAAAAAAAGAGATTAATTAAATTAAAAAAAAAACTTAAAAAATAAATGAAAAAAAGAAAGCCTAGTATTAATTATATTGTTAAACTTTAAAATAATTTTAATGTGAATAAAAATAAATTGAGATAAAACAAAATAACGAGGTATCAACTGTGCATAAAAAAATACAAACAGTAATTAAAGATAAACAAGCAGCTAATAAATAGTAATATTAATGTTGCAAAAATTTAAAAATTACAATCCTAAAAAAACAAGTAGACATTAGAAACTCATTGCAGTGTAAAAATCGAAAACTGTTAAAAAACGTCAATTGAGCAAAAAAAAACAATTAAAAAAAAACAAAATATATAACATTGACATCAATATTACCTAAGCATTGTAATTTTTATAAAAATCAGAAAAAAATTATATATATAAAATGATAATAATATAACACTTAATACAAAAAAAAAAATAAAACAAAAACTGTATCACTCATAAAAGTATTTAAATATAAAAAGTAAAGGTAAACTTGAGATAAAAATAAAAATTTAGCTGAATAAATAATAAATTAGAATCTGCAATCACAATAAATTATTGAAAATAAAGAATATAAACAACATAAAAGTAAAAAAAACATAAAATTAAATAAGTTCAAAAACATTAAAACTATTCAGTATATGTATATAAATTTAGTATAAACAAAAATTGACATATTTTATACCATGTGCGCTCATTACCTTTCATGAAACAGTTTTACAAAGTAAAAATTAAAATTAGCTGTAATAGATAAATAAATATAAAGCTGGAGTTTGTAGCTATAATTTAGTTAAAGTTAATTCTTACAATATTATTTTCTTCAGCTGGGGGAGTAACGAGACGCAAAAAAAGCAGGTAAAATTATGTGGATCTGGTGGCAACACTCGAACTGACAGCAGCAAGAAGAACATTGTTAACATCACAATTAAAGTGTTACAACAAACTTAGCGAGAAAAGCCAATTATAGATCAATTTTGAATACAAATAAATAAAATATATGAGTAAACCAACGATAATTATATGAAGAAAAAATTATTGCATTAGAACAATGTAGACTGCACTCAGCCGTCGTAGACCTAAGCAACTAAACTAACTGAGCCACAAACTAAAGTTGTTAATAAAATATAGATAATATAAATTATTAAAACAATTTAATAATATTAAAAAAAATGTGAAAAAAACTAAAAGAAAGACGGCAGTTGCATTATAAAATAGAAACCTAGATCAGCAAACCTTAACCTAGATAATTATCTACAAGGTTGTGTGTAATTGCGAAAAATAATTATCTGATAAAAAATTAAATAGACTATATAAAAGACAAATAATAATACATATATTAATAAAAACTTTACAAAAAAAATTCAGAAGCAAAATATAAATACAAAAACCAAATTGTTGAAAAAACTATAAATTAAGAAACCAAATAAGAATAAAAAAAAATTAAATTGTAAAGCAAAAACTGTAAATCAATAAACGAAATAAGTATGAAAAAAAATAAAATGTAAAATAAAAGAATAGATATTTATGCATTAAGGGAGATATGAATGTTTTTTCTCCGAGGTTGACGTGTTACAGACCAAGGGCCGGAGGCCCGCGGTCTGTAAGTCTACCGAGGGTGAAAAACAGAATATCTCCCGTAGTGCATTAAATATTTTATTTTTTAGCATTTCATTACTGCTTTCTTAATAAAATTATATGAAAAATAACAACATCCGAGAATGCATGAATGTATAATTGCTGCAAATGCATGGTAACCATGTGTTTGAGGGTGAAAAACTTTACAAAGTCCCAAGGGAGATATGAGATACGTTTCATATATCGTATCCATAACGAAAATCAACAATATCATGTCACTAAAAAATAAAAAATATTTAATTACATTGGAATAAAACAGATCCTATTAAATAAACAAACTAGACTGAACTAAACCAAACAACTAATCTGGTGTATTATTTACCAAATAATTAAATCTCAATTATTTGAAAACTAAACCTAAGCTAATTAAATAAATAAAAAGCAAATAGCTGAAAACGTAGTAGCTTGGTTATTCGACATGCAGCTTTTATAATTTAATTAAGCCTAATTCTTCCAATATTACCCCCTTCAGCTGGAGGAGTAACAAGACGTAAGAAAGGCAGGTAGAATTATGTGGATCTGGTGGCAGCACTCGAACTGACAGCAGCAAGAAGAACATTCTTAACATCACAATTAAAGTGTTACAACAAAATTAGCAACAATATTTCAAATAAAAGCCAATTATAAATAAATTTTGAATACAAATAAATAAAATGTAAATGCGTAAAGCAACAATTATATAAAGAAAAAATTATTGCAGTATAACAGAGTAGACTATACTCAGCAGTCGTAGACCTAAGCAACTAAACTAACTGAGCCACAAACTGAAGTTGTTATAAAATATGGATAATATAAATTATTAAAACAATTTAATATTATAAGAAATGTGAAAAAAACTAAAAGAAAAACGGCAGTTGCATTATAAAATAGAAGACTATATTTAGCCAACTTAGACTTAGTTAAAACAAAATAAGCAGTAAACCTCAACCTAGATAATTATCTACAGGTTGTGTGTAATTGCGAAAAATAATTATTTGATAAAAAATTAAATAAACTACACAAAAGACAAGTAATAATTGAAAATTAATCAAAACTTTATGAAAAAAAATTCAAAAACAAAATAAAAATAAAAAAAAATATAAATTAAGAATCCAAAAATAGATAAAAAAATTAAATTGTCAAGAAAAAACTGTAAATTAATTACCAAAATAAGTATAAAAAAAATTAAAATGTAAAGTAAAAGAAAAAATATTTAATTATATTGGAATAAAACAAATTATATTAAATAAACAAAACTAGACTAAACTAAACCAAACAACTAATCTGGTGTATTATTTATCAAATAATTAGATTCTAGTTATTAAAGAAAACTAAAGCAAATACAAGACTGAAAAAAACTACACCAATTTTTTTTTATTTTAAACTAAATTTGACTATTACTATTAACATGAGTCAATAAATAATTTGATTTACAATAGTGGAGACCATAAATAAGAACAAACTAGACTAAACTATACAAAAAAGCCAATTTAGTTTATTATCTACCAAAAAATTAAATCCCAATCCTTTGAAAACTAACCTAAGCTATTTAAATAAATAAAAAACAAAAAAAAATTTTTATTCTAAAATTACTAAATTTAGTCAATAGTATTAAACTATATTAATATTTTTTTAAATACAATAGAATAGACTAATATTAGAACAAAGTAGACTAGACTAAACTAAACAACCAACCTAGTTTTTTATCTAATAAATATCAAATAAAAAACAGCAAATTTTTTTTATATAAAACTAAATGTAGTCAATTGTATTAAACTCTATTATATACCTAAGTAGTCTGAAAAATTAGATTAAACTTAAATACTGAAGTATAACATCAAAAAACTGTAAAAAATAATAAAAAAGTTATTTATTAAAAAAAATCATCAATTATTAAAACAGCGTATAACAGTAAAAACAAAAAAATAAGACAAAATAATTTATTTACATTAGAATAATTTGAAATAATTTATAGAATTTGTTTACAATAGAATAATGTAGACTTGAACTTAATCAGAGACTAAGTTAGTAATATATTATTTTTTATACATTCATTTCTATTATAGTAGTATATCATACATGTTTTAGGAACAGAAAATTATACAAATCAGTAAAATAGATGGACAATAGAGTAGACTCAACTTTGTTAACCCAAGCCTAATAAAAATAAATAAGCAAGAAGCCTAATTTGTTATAAGAACATCGATAATTTAAATCACTACATTTAAATTTTTGCAAAAATATAGAAAACAATTTAATCAATTGAATTAAATTATCTATTACACTAATTAATTAATTGTCTATTAATTAAAAAAGTAGATCAAAGTTGATAAAAAAATTAAAAAAAAACAAGTTAGTATTTATAAAATAATTTAATAAAAAAATAACAAATTACCAAAAAAAATATCTGATTTTAATAATACGGCCTGCTTTGCCTCAAAAAATCTCTAAAAACATTAATCTAGCATACTGTAAAAATAATAAAAAAATTATAGACTAAGTAATATACTATCTGTGTTATATATTTTCCATTATAGTAGTATTATAGCAACGTAGAAAATGATATAAATCATTAAAACCAAATATAAATTCTAAACAAAACATTAATTGCAATACAAAAAAGTAAACTCGACTTAGTCAACCAAGGGCTTAATCAAAATAAATAAACAAAAAGTCAAAGTTTTTAAATAAACATATAAAAACTAATTCCCAAAAATGTAAAAAAATAAACAATTTAGCCATTTGTATTGAAGTATCTATTTACACCTAGGTACTTAAAAATAGTAGATAAAAGTTACTAAAAAATAAATATTTAGCAAAAATGAATGAAATTAATTTAGACAAAAAAAATTAGCTGATTGCAATAATACGTTTGATAGCATGCTCTGCACTAAAAAATCAAATGTTTACTCACAGTATAAAATATCTAGACATCGTAGATAAAAACAACAACAACCCACATCTAAAACAACATTACTGAAACCAATTGACCACCAATAAGTGAACCAACCCCCTCCAATAAATCTGTGAATGTTATTTTGGCCAACTAAGAATATAAAGCGAAAAAAAAATTGTTAATAGTGCAGAAGTAGGTGACTTTATAAGAACAAATGAAAAGTTAAATAAGCATTTAAGCACTACCTGTCACCGCTATAATTTATGATACTATAACAAGACAGATAAGATCTAAATATCTAAATCAACTTGGTGAATGTTAGAAAGGATGATTTAATCTAAGGGTAACTCTAGGGAATAACAATGAATTGACCTGGCAGCACTGTTTTTTTAACCTAGTTACTATTGTGTATTGTTAACTGTACTATTGACCAGAGGGGACTTACCTAGAGCCAAGAATTTTTTTGGACGATTCTTCAGTTGTTTCTTCAGCTTTGATGGCTAAAGCCAAGACCAACACACGCCACATTCTTCGAAGATCTGCAAAAAATAATTTTTTTATGTCATTAACTTTTAATCAGAGGCAACTATTGTCTAGGTTTTTAATTAGTAAGACCGTTATTATTTCACTATTTCACAATTGCTAATGTGGGAAAAATTTCTCCATGAAGCACATGATGAGAATTTACGACACCCACCATCCAAAAAAAAAAAAAAAGATGAATAACAAAACAAAAAAGCAGAACAGTACGGTTACTATTATAGGTTTTTTCAATAAATAGCCCGGGGTACTACCTACAAACCTAGATTATGCTAGTGTATGTAAATGCCTTAAATTGATTGCTATTCCATTCATTCAACAGTTGTATAAATGTTTTATTAATGGTGCGATTCCTACCTAATACGAATAGCATCGTCAGCTCTAGAATAATTATAGACTGCATCTATTTTACTGCAATTGCACTATAACCATAAACCGGATATAAAAAATCTAGTTGCCTTTAAAATAAACTATATTATTTAAAAGCTTTTATTCATCTATTTGCCTACTTTTCTAATCTGGCATATGGTTAATTGTTAATATTATACAATTTGTTTGCTTTGAATTAATCAAGCATCATTTATAGTCATTCACTATTAAAAAATGCTCCATTTTTTGCCATTTACAAATTCCAATCGACTAACTAATTGGTAAAATTAATGAGGCATAAAAAAATAATTGTTAAATAATCAAGCTGTTAGAACTTCCCAGAAGATACAATCAAAAGCTTTTGTGCTGTCACCGTTTATTTACTTCTTTTAGAAAATAATTATCACTTTTGGTGTGCTTGAAAACATAAGGATCTTTGAATTATATAAACAGTTAACTGAGTATACAAGGTGTTTCACTTCTTTTTGCTCTTTTTAAGTATAATTGACTATCTAATCGGTAGAATTAATAAAACATAATACAGTAATTGTTGAATAATCAAGTTGCTCGTTCAATTTTCCCAGATGATACAATCAAAAGCTTTTGTGCTGTCACCGTTTAGTTGCTTCTTTAAAAAAATAGTTATCACTTTTGGTTACATATATTAATGCCAGAAGAAATAAAAAAATTCTTAACAATTTTACAGTCAACTAAATAAATAATTTGTCTTAATGAAGAAACGGTTATAGTGAAAAAAATTATCTTTTTTTTTTAACTTGTAAGCCTGTTTTCTTTTTCTTCAAATTTTGTGATTTTTTTAGTTATTTTAATTGTAAATTCAATTTTTATAACTATGATTTTTTCGTTCTTAGATGAAGTCTTATTGGTTGTTATTTCTATATCACTTTCTGCTGCTTTGATTATTAATAACAAGTACAGTTAGTGCAAAAAAATATGTAAAAAAAACCATCAAAAAAAGTAAAGAATAAATATTAAAAACAAAAACACCGTAAAAAAATAAAAAGTAATCAAAAACACTAAAAATGTACAATTACAATGGAAAAATTATTAAAATAAACTTCAATGGTAATAGAGCAGTAATGTGATATAAAACTAGACTATAAGAGCTGATAATTGTAAAAACAAACTTAAAAAAACTAAATGTCTATAATATAAAAAAAATCGGTTTAGCAAAATTGTAGTCTTTTATAGATATCTATTAAAATCTGGGATAGATATGTTTTTAGTTTTTGAACGTTGGTATAGGTATAGAAGTGTCATAATTACGTCAAATGTTAATGTCATTACAATTATTTTTTAGCTTTTTACTTAAGAATTATAACTGAATAAAACAACGTATTTATTTTAAAAATATTTTAAAAACTGTTTTAATAGTTCAAATTGGAAGACAAAGTAGTTGTATTTTTTTTTGCTACATAAAAAAACTTCGCTATATTTAAAATTGCTAGGGGATTCCGGATTTATCAAGTAAAAACATTTTTGACGGATCCTCGGCTAGTTTCCGAATTTCGCGTGGAGTACATAAATTCTGTTCTTTTTTATTATATCAATTTTTGATTAAAAAAAAGTCAAGCCAAAGTTTTAAATTAAATTTGAAATAAAATGGTTTGTTGCTGTCACCAACCGCTAACAACAAAATTTTCCAGAGTTTAAAAATGTATTATCTAAAAGAAAAAAATAGTCTAGAGATCTCGTTTTATAAGAGTTATTGGCATAGAAAATTTGCCTATGTCTTGTGCGTAAAACTAGTTGCTTAATATATTATTTTAATTTTGTCGACATGCTTAAAGTCAGCTTAATCTTTTCGAAATTAAATATTATATAATAAAAATATTTCAAGAGATTTATTAATGAAAAAAAACATTTTTTTTTTGATATTTGAACTTTCTAAGCCCAATTGGCATTGAAAGTATGTTATTTTAAATTTTTATTTAAATTTTAGGCTAATTTGGCGTTCAAAATGTGATTAAAACAACCACTTTTAGCACAATTTCCTCCTGAATCAACAAGGAATTGAACATCCGGACAGGAAAAGCCTCACAATACGGCACAAGTGATGTTTTTAAAATTTTTATCTTTTCATTATTGAATTTCTGAAAACAAATACAATGTCTTTTTATTTTATGAATTTAAAATAAAAATTATAAGCTATTGTACGCTTTTCTGCAAAAAAATTCTTCTAAAATATTGAATAAAAAATTAATTTATGTTTATAAATTAATATGAAAAAATGTTGCAACTTTCAATTGTTTAAATATTGATTTTAATTCTTCAATTTATAATACTGATTAGAAATTATAATATTTTTTTAGTATTATATTTTCTAAAATCAAAATTGTAAAAAAAATGATAAAACTAAAACAAATTCAATTTTTGTAAAAATTACAAAATTTTTAAGCTTGTCAAATGAAAGTCAAATTTTTGTTAATTAGGTAAACCCAAACTTTTTAAAAATAAATATTTGTAAAAAGTTTTAAAATTTTTAATTTTTAAGAATAGAAAAACAATTGCAATTAGTAAAATGGTAATAATAAAAAAATAAAAATTTTTGATATTTAAACTTTCTTAGCCCAATTGGCAATAAAAGAAAGTTATTTTACAATTTTATTTAAATTTTAAGCTAATTTGGCGTTCAAAATGTGATTAAAACAATTTCTTTTTATTTTTTGAATTTAAAATAAAAATTATAAGCTATTGTAAGCTTATCTGCAAAAAAGTTCTTCTAAAATTTTGAATAAAAAATTAATTTATGTTTATAATTAATATGAAAAAATGTTACAACTTTTAATTGTTTAAATATTGAATTTAATTCTTTTAATTTATAATAGTGATTAGAAATTATAATATTTTTTTAGTATTATATTTTCTAAAATCAAAATAGTAAAAAAATGATAAAACTAAAACAAATTCAATTTTTGTAAAAATTACAAAATTTTTAAGTTTGTCAAATGACAATCAAATTATTGTTAATTAGGTAAAACAACATTTTTAAAAAATAAATATTTGTAAAAAGTCTTAAAATTTTTAATTTTTACGAAAAAGAATTGCAATTAGCAAAATGGTAAAGATAAAAATATGAAAGTTTTTAATATTTGAACTTTCTAAGCCCAATTGGCAGTAAAAAAATGTTATTTTAAAATTTTATTAAAATTTTAAGCTTATTCAGCGTTCAAAATGTGATTTCAACAACTTTTAGCACAATTTCCCTCTGAATCAACAAGGAATTGAACATCCGGACAGGAAAAGCCTCACAATACGGTACAAGTTATCTTTTCGTTATTAAATTTCTAGAAACATAAACAATTTTTTCCTTTTTTTTTAATTTAAAGTAAAAATTATAAGCTATTGTAAGCATCTGCAAAGAAAATCTTTTAAAATTTTGAATAAAAAAAATAATTTAAGTTTTTAATTAATATAAAAAAATGTTACAACTTTTAATTGTTTAAATATTAAATATATTTCTATAATTCATAATATTGATTAAAAATTATAATATTTTTTTAGTATTATATTTTTCAAAATCAAATATCAAAAAAATTGATAAGACTAAAACAAATTAAATTTTTGAAATAATTACAAAATTTTTAAGCTTATCAAATGATAGTTATATTATTGTTAATTAGATAAAACAAAATTTTTTAGAAATAAATATTTGTAAAATGTTTTAAATTTTTTTATTTTTAGGAATAGAAAAACAATTGCAATTAGCAAAATAGTAATGATAAAAACTGAAGTATAATTAAGGATTAAGAACTTGTTACCAAAATAAAAATTAATTTTCCATTTAATTAAAAAAAAAACTAAAAAACTTAACATTAAAATTTCCGGTTTTTGAGTCAAAATGGCCTTAAAAAAATTAAAATTTCGAATAAATTTTGCTCAAATTTGATAAAAGTGATTAAAACACACAAAACGATACCACTTTCAGCACAATTTCCTTCTGAATCAGCAAAGAATGGAGCATCCGGCCCGGAAAAGCCCCGCAATTCAGCACTATCGGAAAATTGCACTCGCAGACTTACTCGTTATTTTTTCGTTTGAAAAAAAAAGTGGAGTCTTGCTGGTCTTTGCTTTGAAGTCAATGGCACAACTGATGGTAAAAGAATCTTCCACCACCGGGTAAATGGTCAAGTGCTCGACCTTGACCGCTGAGCTCCGGTGGCGGGACAACGCGCCGCCGCGCTGCCCCCAATTAACAATGGTTTTGTTCAACTTTGCTGAATTTGGTACAAGGCTAATGATCGAAGAAGAAATTTTAGACGCCGATTATCGTGACTAACTAGGCGTTGACAAATTATTTTTGATCCTATCTGCAATTTTCATCTTAAAAACACTCCTCAAACTATCATATGTTCATTAAAAAAAATCTATAAATTATGATTATATACTCAGTTTATCTATAAATAAAAAATAACATTAACCTTATTTTTGTTTGCCGACAAAAAAATGATTTTTTCTAAAAATTAAATCACTAATTAACTAATAAAACTTTTTAATTAAACGCACGATATAACCTCATCATACAACAAAAAAACAAAGCCTGTGAAAATAGACTTACATATTCGAACATTGTATTCCAATTAAGAGCACTGATTATATGACAAAAAATTAAATTATATCTTATTATCTTTTTTTATCCCGCTATTCACCAGTTTTTTTATCTCTACAAAAGCTCTCGCGTTTAATGTGAGAAAATGACAGTCTATAAAAAATCAATTTAATTAAGCAAAATTATTAGAGTCTTGTCTTGTGAGAGATTCATTTAATTTATGGTATTTGAACATCTAACAAAGAATTAGCTTTGTTGAGCACGATATCTATATTATAACCTAGAATATTCTTGATGATACATAACCTAAGATTTCATTTTTTTATCTTAGTCTTTTGTTAGCACAATTTTCACCTTTCCTGACCTTACCTTCACTTTAAGACCGAAAATGATTTGGGTAAAACAAGAAGAAATCTGGTGTAGCCTTAGAAGGCTTGTCAGGGTTCATTATATTTTTACCTTCCATCAGATTATTTTTGAATATTCTAATTTAAAAACACTTATTAAAAATTATGACCTCTCATGTAAAAATTTTTACAAATTTTCGTACACGTAAAAATAAAGTACCATTACCTAATTTTTGTGTGTTGCCAAAATTTCAATTATTCAACAAGCTAAAACTTTTCAGTTAAACGCACGATATAACCGTAGCACTAAACAAGAAACAAAGTCTGTGAAATCTTCAAACATAATCTTCCAATTAAGAGCACTAAAAAATTAAATTATATATTTTGTTGTTGTTATTTAATAGTTTTTTATAGTTCTACAAAAATTCTCGCGTTTGATGTGAGAAAAACGTCTATAAAAAATTAATTTAATTGAAAAAAGTTAATAAAGCTTTTTTTGTGTGAAATTATTGTAATTTCTGGTATTTAACCATTTAAGGAATTAGCATTGTCACTATATCCCATCTAATATAAATTTAGTGCTATAACCTAATCATTAGCTTTATCAACTCGTTTTTTAATTATTTATTTCAACATGTTTTGTTTTAATCAAAAACATCTGGTGTAGCATTGGGAAGCATCTTGGGGTTTATCATATTTTTGCTATATTATACAGTTGACTAACCATTCGTTAAACTACTATTTCCTGCACCATTATCTAAGAACAACTTTGCAGCTTTATCATGTAGCTTTGCTTAATTATCTGAAATATTTAATAAATGTGTATTTTCTTTAAGAAAGTAAAGTAGTTTGTGGAAGATTTGCAACACTCTAGATATAAACTATCTCATCTGGAAAAATTGAACGATTTGCGGTTAATATTCATTCACGGATTTTGAGTTATAGTTTGGTCAAGGTTGGCTAAATTATTGCTTAGGTGTGTAGAATTATGAAAATAGCAGTTTTCTTATGTCTTTTTTTCTCTAAACAAAATATATGTCACTAGATTGATAATTAATTCAATTATGAGTTAAGCTTAAAATTTTTGTTCTGTTGGTCTTTTTGCGACGTCAAACGTGCCTCACATTGTTTGAATTATTTAACTAATATTTTTTAAGATTTTGCCAAAAAAACTGACCTAAATTTTTTTATTTATATATACATATATATATTTCTCATTTAAAATTACTTAATTATGCAAATTTAATTGTAACATTTTCATCTTATTGCAACACTATAAACATTTTATGTAATTTAGTAAAACAAAAACGTGTATTTAATTGGAATAAAAAAAACTATGAAATTTTTTAGTTGCAAAATTTTTTTTTAGCAAGCCGACAGTGAATTGTTTTAAAAACGCACAAAACCCTCTGAAAGTAAAGCAGTTGAAAAACCTAAAAAATACTACTTTGATAATAAATTAATAATGTTTAAAGTGTGAAATATAAAACATTATTTATAATATATAATTTGTACTTTACTGCAAATAATAACAATTTTAATAATAAACAATAGTTATTTGAATCACATGGCCGGAAACAGGTATTTTGCAAGGCGAGTTTTTTTATTTTAAAAAACAAAAAGAATTTTTTATTAAAAAAAGTTTTTTCCATGTTATGGCAACGCTAAGTAAAAAATCCAAATGTCCTGTTTATTAAAAAATAGTATATTGCAAACCTAGGCGGCAAAGTGGTATTTTTCCAGGCCGAGAGAAGATATGGACAGGCGAGCCTGGCCACTTCTCAAGGCCTGGAAAATCACTTTGCGGCCGTGGTTTACACATTATTTTTTATCCTACACAAATTACCTTATAATCGAGCATTATCTTAAAATTGATTTGAGGTTATTACCGCCAATCGCCAATTCAAAATGTCAAACTTTGACAGATGTCAGAAATTTATGGATTACTTTACTGTCGTGATTCACACAATTTATCTTGCACAAAAGTAGTTTTTTAAAATAAGATTGATGTTCATAAACAGTAAATGTGATTTAAAATTTCAACACCCTTCATAAATAGTGAGGCGTTTAGAGTTTACAGTATTTTTTCTTATAACAGCGACTCCTGACGGAGAAAATCAGATTTTTTTTTCTCGACTAGCCGAGAAAGTACATCTTTTCTCGGCTAGCCTGGAAATGATGTACTTTCACGGCTGTCGAGAGACGAGAAAATTTTATTTTGAGTTGGTGTAGGATAAAAAATAATTTGCTTTGACATTTCAAAAGTTACCTATTTATTTGCGTCCTTAAAAAGTAAAATTGCTGTTTTCTGAAAAAATCGATAGTCCAGCACACATTACGGCTTAGGAACTTTGGGAGGCTATACATTAATTGTACTATTATACAATACAAACCGTTAGTTGTCATTGATAAATGTCTGACAATTGACAATTACAGCAAATGTCATAGTAATCATTTTTTAGCCTAGGCTGGCCAGACGGCGTTTCAGGCTGCTTAGGACACGTTGAAAGCTATGTTTAGCAGGCGCAAAGCACAAAAAAAAATTAAAAGTAATTTTGACATTGTCATTTCTTGTCAAAGACCGTAATGATTTTTAAATCCAGTAAAATTGCTATGCCTCCGTAAACGCTTTGTTAGTAACTCAATATTATAAGTTAAACACTTATTTATATATTTGTGAATACTAATGTTTTACAATTTATATGTTTATTTTCAAATCATGTGCATAAAAGTTTTGAAGCATCAAAATATTTTTGACCCCAAAACTGATTCTTGTGCTACTCCAGTACATAATACAATCAAACTTGAATGCAAACATTGTTTTCAACAAAGTGCTGAAAACAAAATTTGTAATAACTACAAATAATGCTATAAAGTGTTATGAGAAAATAATAATAAAAATAAACATAGGAATAAGGGTATAATAACCAAACTTAACAAAATGTACTAAACATAAGCACATAATAGAACTAATAACAAACAACTTTAGAAAACTTCATCTAGTTTTTGCCTATTATTTCTAATTAAATAATGTCAAACAATATTTAAGGTACCCAAGTATTTTTTCAAATTTATTTTGAAAAATGTTTAAACAAATACAAAATAAAATTAATAAAACAGTTTTTTAGCACAAAATTAATTCAAATAAAAAAACACATTTAAATTAACAAAATATTTCTAAATTAATATTAGACTATTTTATAATTTTGAAAGGAGAAAATGTGAAATTATTAATAATACTGACCTTATTTTTGATTCTTCTGCTATTTTACTAAATCACTTAAGCGAAGCTAATCATCAACACTAAATTTGTATTGAAAAAAATAAAAATAAGTTTAATAGGTTACAATATGATTGCCCAAATTAAATATTCTATAATAGAAAAAATGTTAATTAAAAAAACTGTTATAAAACAAGAAAAAAAAATAGCAACGATTAGAAAAACTATATTTTCTAAGCACACACCCAAATAAATAAATAAAAAAGTATCAACAACTATTTCCTATAATTAAAACCATCCAATCTCTAATTAGTTTGCATGCACACATTTCACTTTTCTTATGTTAAATTTTATACAATTGTTGCATCATTTGGATATATAAATATAAATTGACAAATAACAATAATCCTAAGAAAAAGTCCTGTGTTACACTGAATTATTTTTTATTCTAAGTGTATTGAAATCATTTTTTTAGTAAAAAATTATATAAATTAACTAAAAAAATACGTCTATAAAGTGAAAAAAACTGTATTTTAAAGTGATTATAATTAAATAGAAGAGAAATATTAAGTAAATTTAATCATTTGGTTTGTTTGATCTATGATCATTCAAATATAAAAAAAGTAGAAATACTATTGGTCCTAAGTGAGATCCTTGCGTTACGCCTACAAATCTGTTTAACAAATTAATTTTTATTAATCTAAACTGCAATAACGCTTATAATTAAAATCAGAAGTGAAATTTTAAGTGAGCTTAATCACTAGGTTCCAACTTGTGAAATTTACATTTTGATCAAAATAAATAGTTATTTATAAACAAATAGAGTAATGTATACTGATAAAATTTTATTAAAAATTAACATTAATTTTATGTACATAGTAATTATTAAAAAAAATACTTAAAATTCTACCTCAATTTTAGCTCTAAAATTTGTTTTTAATAAAATTTAATTTAGGAGTTCTAAACAAATTTAATAAGTCAATATCATAATTTAAAAATCAAAAATTTGCATTATAAAAGAAATAATAACACAAAAAAAACAGAAAGTATTTTTTTCTATAGTTTGAAGACATTTAATATGCAATACAAATTTTTCTAGCACATGATTTGACAGTTCTCAGTTGTTTTGAGGTTAATTTGGTTTAACATTTTATCATAAATAATTTTACGCCTCTCTACATAAATAAAAAAAATTGATCAATTTGAGAAACACATCAGTGTTTACCTGCATTTTATAGCTCTCATAATAATCACCTATGTAAAAAATTAATTAAAAAAAGTTAAAGTGTGCTAAAATTTGACTTTTAGGTTAGACCATGTACGCGCTAGTTGCTGCGGCCACATGCTGGGAATTATATCCAAACATTGCAGTGATAAAATTCTCATACAAATAAATGCAATTATAGATATTAGAAATTTTTTTTTGTGTTTTAATAAAATGCAAACAAAGCTTATGCCTATTTTTGAATATTTAGTTTTTAAAATTTTGTTTTATAGTTCAGCCAGCCAAAATATTGACATTTAAAAAAATAAAAAAATTACTGTTTGAAGCAAAACTTTAAAACTATCAGCCAATTAAAAACTTTTTTTATTGGTTTGCTTACTTTTAGACTAAAAATCTAAAGTTTACATTTTGTTCTTGTCAAAAACAAATTTAATTATTTAAAAATAATGTTTTCTTGACCAATAATATTAGTCTTAAACGAAATTTCTGAGTTACGCCACATAAAGTAATGTATCAATTTCCTACGTGAAAAATTTATATAATATTTCAGAGAATTTTTTCAAGTATACTTCAAAAACGTATTAATTAAACAAGAGAACTAATAAACTGTTTTTAAAATTTACGAAAATAAATTACAGAAAATAATATATGCATGGGATTTGGGTAGAGAATCCCAGGACGCTTCCGAGAGTTTAAGAAAAAGTAAAATATAGAATTTGAAACAAAAGACTGAAAAAATTGTTTTTTCTACTAATTATGAGTGGAAAAATGTTCCACTTGCTCACGTATGGAAAAAAATTATCACATACTAATTTCAGTCATAGAAAAGCCTTCAAATGTCAATGTCTGATTGGTTCACATAAACGTTATGAGATTTTTAAGAAAAATTGTTCAAGAACAAAACAATTTTCTTAAATTATAGTTTAAAAGTGCTTAAAATAAAATCATAGTTAAATTTTAAATATTTTGGATCTTATTCTAATTCTATAATACTTACATGCCAAAAAACAAAAAATTAAAAATAAGATAATAAAACAAACAATAATAACATAATTACACAAATAATCAGATTTTTAAAAAATAAAAAAAAATTGCAATAATAAAAAAGTCTGTCTCTTATTTTAATCCTTATGCTATTTTATTAAACTTTGTGTTACAATAATCAACAGTTTATTGTTCTAATTTAAAACTTTAAGCATTCTATAATTATTTATAAAAAAAATACCTCAATAGTAGTAATATAAAAAATAAAAAAAACTGTTTTAGATAAAATTATACTAAAAATAAAAAAAATATTGACCAAATAAAAGTTTATCTTTTAAAAATATACCTTAGTTTTTTTTAAACATATACGTTATTAATTAATTGTACAATTTTAGTGACTTAATGTACGCTACCTTATGTTACGCTATGTAAGATAATATTTTTGATTATATATTTAGCCTAGTATAAGATTATATAAAAGTAAAATCTAGTAAAAAAATATATAAATTTTATTAAAAAAACGCAAAAATGTAAGAAATAAAATTAAAAATAGAACATTAAGTTCCGGTGAGATTCCCGAGATTTGACATAATAACCTAGACTGCGTAATCAAAATTAATCTATTATAAATAATCGCAAAAATATGCTTAAAAATCGAATATACGAAAACAAGCAAAATTAATGAAATAACATTGGTCCTAGATGGGATCCCTGCGTCACGCCACATGATGTAATGTACCAGTCTGTTTAATGAATTAATTTCTAATAAATTAACAAGAGAATACGTCTAAGAAGCAGGAAGATATTATTAAATTGTTATTTCTAAAGTGACTAGAATTAAATAGAAATGAAATTTTAATTACTAGGTTTAGACTACTCAGCTTCATTTCTATAAAATTTACATTTAAAAAAAAATACGGTAAAATCAAATTTAATAAATGATAATAAAATCAAAACATTATATAAATTTTGAAAAACGCAGCGGGATTATGACAAAAACCTGACATTGATGTATTGTTAACACCGAAATTAATTAAAACGAAAAAATAAATCATGTTGTAATGTTGTAAACCGTAATGTAACAAATAAGTGTCAATTCATTAACACTTGTCACGACTGAACCCGTTATTTTACCAGAAAATTACCACAATCCGTAATTATTTAACGCAACAATCGAAGAATTAGATTGCATTTTGTATTACCAAAGAGGAAAATGTCAAATTACCAATAACGGTGACTTAAGATTTTAATAACAGTGTAAGAGTAAATTGAATTAAATTTCCATAATCCACAGTTATTTAAGTACTAAGAAGACAAATTTGTGAAAGTGTTAGATGGAATAATATGCCCTCTTACCATTAATCCTCATTAATTTCTTTTGCGGCTTGTTAATTGTAATTTAGAAACAATAGGACCACTTACAGCGATACCTTTCTATAGACGACGATCTGTGTAAATTGCGGTGTTATGTAAGCCCATGTGAATGCACTCTCACTGTAGAACCAACAAAAGATATACCATGGACCACTAAGCACTCAAGAAGACCAACAATTGACTGGAAGTCTCGAAGAACTGCCTCGATTTATAAGAAACTTCTTTCGGGTCACCGGGTAACGGGAAGATGTGATGAAGATGACGACAAACTGTGGAAACTAGCGAAAAAGATCTACTGCACAATTTTTTCCTTTACCTATAGAAAAATTTCATAATTTAACCCAAAATTTTTTTAATCATACACCGTATGGGATGTGGTGTCATATCAATTGTCATAAAACCTCCCATCATATAATCATCATCATTCCGTCCAGCAAAAGGGAAATGACCAATTTCAGTACCGAGTCTAATGAGGGTTGTTAGAACCACTAATATAGTGAGAAAAACTAGTTTGATTCGTCAAGGTAGAGAGTCTTTGCATTTTGCAATGCAATTAGTTGCTAAAAATAAACATTAAACTTGTTTGATCGGGTTGTTCGAGATAATTTTGTTGTGATGATGGTTAACAGTATTTGATGAGTACTGGAGCGATTAAATTGGACAATGGAACCGATGAACCTTTGCATTAATACCAACAGTGCGTGGCACGCCTAAAAAACCAAGAAAAAATTTCTTTTGAGTCGGTACCAATCATGCGAAAATCACAGACGTTTCAAGCATTTCAAGTGGATTTTCCTGTTTTTTTTTATACAGTTTATGTTCCTTGTCACATTTGACTTCCACAGTAAATTTATTACTTTTTGCCAATTTTTGAAATTGCAATAAGTTTCAATGTACGATTTTGTAAAACATTTCAAAAATGTAGATACTATTTTGTAATTATAGTTTGTTTTTGACGTACCACTCAGACAAAGCATTATGTTTGTACTTTTCGCAAATTTTGAATTAAACGTCTTTTTGTATAATTATTACTAAAAAAATATAAGTTCTAAACAGAAATTCTGATTATTTTTTTACAAGTTTATCTCCTCTACATGCTCTAAAAATGCTTAATATCAAGATAAAACTGTTGATTAATATTGTTTAGTTAAATTTTTTAATCTCTGTCTGATATAGACAACATTCAAATATGATATTAGTCTTGCATATTTTGAATTATTTACATTTCTTTTGACAGTTGGTATGCTTTTTAGAGAAAGTCTGAACGGAAAAACAAGAAACGAGATTAATTATACATTCTCATCAACAATTAAGATAATATGTAAAAATGTATCAGTCCGGAATAAATTTGACACTGGTAGTGATCACAGACTCCTACAAATTGTAGTCAAAGATAAAAATGTCAAAAAAAAACAACCTTAACATAATAATTAACCTCATTGTATCTTAAGCTCATATTATTATATCATAAAATATAAAAAAATTGAATATCAGACCCAAGAACATGAAAATAAGATAAAATAAAATAAAAGTTTAATGCAATACAGAAAACATAATATATGTATCTTTTTGAAAATTTTCAGCTAATTTAAAACAAGACAAAAATGCATGCAGCAGCGTAAAACAGCAAACTGTCACCAAATATCTTAAAAAAAGTTATCAAACTAACAAGAGACATCATAGATTACCGCATATTAAATAAAAATATTAAAAAAGAAAAACACGCAACAATTTACAACAGAAAAATAATAACTAAACTAAAAGAAGATAGAGTTTTTAGGTCAAAGCTTTTGCAAGCAAAAACACATTGACAAAAAATTAAAACAAACAGAAAAGAAAAATAATAGAGATCGAATTGTAGTACAAATTATTAACTTCTAGGCCCATTCAAATAACCCAATCATAAACAACTATTGTGCAAAAAACTACTGTCGGTTTAACCAAAATAACCTCAGAAGATATTTAAATCACATTTAAATAGAATAGTAGACAAAATGCTTTAAAAAGAAGAAAAATATTTAACTACCAATAAGCTTAATATCAGACACATAAAGCTTCTAACTAGAATAACTACTAACAAGTTCATTAATAAACGAGATGCGTATGAAACAGTACAAAAAGCAAAACTTTAATGGAAAATACCTGTAAACATACATAAAAAGACAGCAAACAAGAATATACCATTGCCTGCCGAGATTGCGGATTTTTATAGAACGTTTGACAAGATTCAACCAAAAACTCTTATAGACAAATGTTAAATTTTAATCTAAAACCAGAAAAAACTCTAATAAATAAATATTGCAGAAAAAAATCCCTGTGTTTTGGTAAAAATTTCCACTTTAGCTTCACCATGAGAAAAAAAAAAGATCAAATAGATTATACATTGTCCATCTTTGAGTTATTTATGTTTTGCTTATGGAATTGTGCTAGTTGCTACTGATAGGTATTACCTAGCTAAAACCACAAAAACTAAATGGAGCCTAAATTAAGTGAAGTTTAAAAATACAAAAAAAGAACATAATTGATAAGTAAAGAGCGGTTTGAGACCGAAAACTGAAACCAAATTTAATTATGAGGAATAGCGATTGAAAAAAAAGACATATCACTGAAATAAAAAAATATATAAAAACGTGTATTCTGACAGCAGCAACAAGAACTATAAATAAAAACAAAAAAAATTTAAATGCAAAAAAAATAAAACATAATAATATGTCTATAGAAGACAGGGTTAAAGACGACATAATAGGAGAAGTAACAAAAATAAAATATACTATAAAAAGACTAATATGCTTCAAATAGCAATATGTAAGTATCTTAAGACCTAAAGTCACTTAAGACTAACCAAACAAAAAAAAATGTGAGTCAGAAGATTTAAAAAACCCTGAATATTAAAAAATTTAACTGAAAATAAACAAAACAATATAGGATAGAAAAGATGTTGTTTGTTCCACATCTAAATCTTTGTTTTTTTTCTCTGTTACGTTATGAAGCTTGATTAATAATCATCTATTTTTTATTTTTACCATTTATTTGAGTAGCCACCAATTCCAATGTTAATATGTTTTTTACATTTTTTTTTAATCGTAATTTTTGTTAATTTGATTTTATATCATCTTATTTCAACCACTATACAATGAGGATTATGCAACCTCAGTTCATAATGACCATCTTTTTTCTTGACGTAAAAGCCACAGTCGGCTTGCTATTGCTTTTATTTGACCTAGACCATTTAGAATCCTGATGTTTGACTTAACTTTGGTTTTTAGAATTTCTATCACTATAATTTTTAAAGTCATAACTTGTAGTATTGTAGTTAAGTATGTATTAAGTTATGTAGTTAAGTTTAAGTATTGTTATATTTTCTACAGTTACTAGAAATTAACAACTTTCTCTTGAGTTTTGTTTAAGATTTTGCGAATTAAGTTAAACTATTATTTTTAGAATGTTCTTTTATCTGAAGAAGCATACAACGCTCGTTTTACGTATGCCAGCTCGCATAGAGCTGGAAACATATTAAAAATCAAAGACAGCCATTTTGTGTCTTTGGTTTATCGTTGACTTTTTAGCTTTAATTGTTCATTTCAAAACCATCAAATCTTACAACAATTTTGAGTAAAATAGTAATACAACGTGCTACTGTTTCTTTCTGTTGTTAACAGATGACACCTTTGACACTGACAACATCAATGACAGATGCCAATTAAAAAGTTAGTCGCTGTGATATAACCTACAATTTTTCTATTAGTGTTATGTCAAACATGTGGCAAAAAAGCGTATCCGGTTACAGTGTTGCAACTAGGTAAATGATAAAAGGGTCTAAAAAGTGTTGCCAACTCAAACAGTCATTGTTGACCACGCTGTAGTAAGAAAACAAATCATTAATCAAACATCGGTCAGTAATAGACCCATTACAAACCAATAAAATTAAACAAATTCAAATAGAATAAAGAAAATGATAAGAAATTAAATAGTGTGCAAATCAAAGTAAAAGTAATGTTTCTGCATCTTGATAATTAATTATAGATTATTAATAATAGATTATTATATTAATAATAATATTCCTGATAATAGATTAATTCGCTTCAACTGCGCCTCAATAAACTATAGTGATTTTGTCAAAAATATAGTACTTTCAGTACTCGGTATGTAATAAACTATTACGCAGCACTTCGGCTACTTGTACATTTGCTTTAAAAAATGTTGAAAATATTTCAAATCTTCAGAAATTTATACTAAATATGCTATAAATAAGCTCGAAACATAATTTTATTAAATATTAAAAATTTGGAAAACCGACTTGACTGTAAATAATAAATATTTTTTTTAGATAATTAACTTAAATAAGATAGACGAAAAAAACATTGTATTTATTTCAACTGATTCTGTAATATTTTTGTAAATTGCAATAGTTCAAAAGATTTTACAATTTTCTGTAATGTCGTAGTGCAATTCCAACAAAATAACTTCAAAAATTTTTGTCAGATTTTTAATTTTTACCTATAAAATGACTCTTAAGATATTTTAAGAGTATCTATCAACATAATAATTATCATCTTGATAGATACAAATTGAAATAAAAAGTATATCACTTGGATTGGACAACCAAGTTATCACGTCAGCGTCTTTTGTCTCAAACGTATATTAATGATATAAAATGTAATCTATCTGATATACTGAATGATGGTACTTATATATGTGATATAATTTTTGATAATAACATGAATTTGAGGTAATTTAAGCCCAAATTTGTTAAGTAGATAACTTGCTTTGACAATATGAGATATTTTGTAGATTTTAACCATTTGTTTAAGATTTTATTACTAAAAAGTTATTATGTTTTTCTATTTTGACATAAAAAGATGTCATCGTGTACTATGTCTTCATATTTATTTTGAATATTTTAGTATTGACAACTGGTTAATTTCAATGTACTATGGTTAAGTAGGCCATATATCTTTTTGAAAATGCCGAAATAACTTATATTCCATCAAATTATAATTGAGTAAACACGGTTTAAGACTTATTTATTAAAATTTAAGAATTACAATTAATTTATTGCATTTAAAGATCTTTATCAAATTAGCCTAAAAACGTTTTCCTCCTTTTGCTGCATATTGCTAAAAGAAAAAAGCAGAAAAAAATTATTTTTAGATAATTTACGTAATATCTTACGACGCAATATTGCAAATTGTGTTGAATCTTAATTTATTATTGTTATCTAAACAAATAATAATATCTAACAAAATCTTACCACTTTCACCAAAATCTAATCTTATTTCTATTGAATTCTTAACAATTAAATATTATTAAATTATATATTAGTGAAAGTAAATTGTTTTTTTATTATAAATAATAATATTTTATAGAAAAGTAGTGTTTTTGACAATTGATTATATTTTTCACTGAAATTTAGTTCGCTAAAATACGGAATTTTTTTTACAATTTCACTAAGAACATAGTTAAATTTAACATTTTTTAGCCGTTATTATGTAAATCTTATGTTATTACAAAATGACAATTGAAATATTCTCTTCTTCTTTGATGTTAGAATAATTTAATTTTAGAAAATATTTAGAAAGCAATATTTGTTATTTTGTTTACTATTGAACACGCAATAATAATTATAATAAGTATTATACAAAATTATTAAAAATTTGGATCTTGACCGGTTCTGGATCTTAACAGACTCATGTTTAATTGTTAAGTTTTTTTATCAAAATAAAAAAATAAAATTGATAAAAAATAGCTCACTAAATTTATTTTATGGTTTTTTGCAAATGCGTATACCTAATATAATTTAGAAAAAATCCAAAAAATTGTGTCAAAACTAGAAAATCTTCTTATGAAGCAAAATTAACTGATATGAAGCAAAATTATGGCATGAGAAAATCTTTAAAGCCCGTAGAACAAAGACTTATAATCAACAATCATGCCCGTGGTACATACAACGTTTTATAATTCTAAAATATTGAGTTAAATATTTAGTATTCCTTAAAGCAAATTAACTAAAATTTAGGTCCATGCAAATTTTAGTGTTGTGTATAAAGTTAGCTATTTTGATCTTGTTAAGGTTGCTGCGTTTGCTTGAAAAACAATTCATTTTTCAAAATAAACGTTTCTTAAGCAGAGAGAGCGTTTATTTAACCAAATTTTTGCAAAAATTTAAAGCTGCTCAGAGGAAATTGATCTCCCATAAATCAAGGAATTTGTATGTAGAAGAATATAACAAGTGGCGGCGCTTTAAAAGTGTGGGCAACAAAGAATTTGTATGTAAAAGAATATAACAAGTGGCGGCGCTCAAAAAGTGTGGGCAACATTTGCAATAAAAATCTTGTAATGGCGTATATTTCTCAAATGGTAAGAAATGATGATTGAATAACTGACATTTAAAATATTATTGTGTTTAGTTTTATGTAGTCAAAAGTTTACAAACCTTCGTCTCTTTGGTGTGTCTACTGTCTACAAAATGACAATTGAAATACATACTCTCTTCTTTGATGTTAGAATAATTTAATTCTAGACAATATTTAGAAAGCAATATTTTTTATTTTGTTTATTATTGAACATGCAATATTGATTATAATAATTATTATAATAAATTATTAAAAATTTAGATCTTGACCAACTCTTAACAGACTCTTGCTTTATCGTCAAGTTTTTTTATCAAAATAAAAAAATAAAATTAATAAAAAATAGCTCACTAAATTTATTTGATGGTTTCTTGCGAATGCGTATACCTAATATAATTTAGAAAAAACCCAAAAAATTGTGTCAAAACAAAACAATCTTCTTTTTTACCAAAATTAACTGATAGGAAGCAAAATTATGGCATTAGAAAATGTTTAAAGCCCGTAGAACAAAGACTTTCAAATTCCCAAAGACCATAATCAACAATCATGCTCACAACGTTTTATAATTTTAAATAATTTAGTTAAATATTTAGTATTCCTTAAAGCAAATTAACTAAAAGTTGTGTCCCTGCAAATTTTAGTGTTGTGTATGAAGTTAGCTATTTTGATCTTGTTGAGGTTACTGCGTTTGTTTGAAAAACAATTCATTTTTCAAAATAAACGTTTCTTAAGCAGAGAGAGCGTTTATTCAACAAAATTTTTGCAAAAATTTAAAGCTGCTCAGAGGAAACTGATCTCCCATAAATCAAGTAATTTGTATGTAGAAGAATATGACAAATGACGGCGCTTAAAAAGTGTGGGCCACAAAGAATTTGTATGTAAAAGAATATAACAAGTGGCGGCGCTCAAAAAGTGTGGGCAACATTTGCAATAAAAATCTTGTAATAGCGTATATATCTCAAATGGTAAGAAATTATGGTTGAATAACTAAAATTTAATATATTATTGTGTTTCGTTTTATGTAGTCAAAAGTTTACAAACCTTCGTCTCTTTGGTGTGTCTACTGTCTACAAAATGACAATTAAAATACTCTCTTCTTTGATGTTAGAATAATTTAATTTTAGAAAATATTTAGAAAACAATATTTTTTATTTTGTTTATTATTAAACATGCAATATTAATTATAATAATTATTATAATAAATTATTAAAAATTTAGATCTTGACCAACTCTTAACAGACTCTTGCTTTATCGTCAAGTTTTTGTATCAAAATTAAAAAAAAAAATTAATAAAAAACAGCTCACTAAATTTATTGTATGGTTTCTTGCGAATGCGTAAACCTAATATAATTTAGAAAAAACCCAAAAAATTGTGTTAAAACAAAACAATCTTCTTTTTTACCAAATTTACCTGATATGAAGCAAAATTATAGCATAAGAAAATGTTTAAAGCCCGTAGAACAAAGACTTCTAAATTTTCAAAGACCATAATCGACAATCATGCCCATGGTACATACAACGTTTAAAATTCTAAAAGATTCAGTTGAATATTTAGTATTCCTTAAAGCAAATTAACTAAAAGTTGTGTCCATGCAAATTTTAGTGTCGTGTATGAAGTTAGCTATTTTGATCTTGTTGAGGTTACTGCGTTTGTTTGAAAAACAATTCATTTTTCAAAATAAACGTTTCTTAAGCAGATAGAGCGTTTATTCAACAACATTTTTGCAAAAATTTAAAGTTGCTCAGAGGAAATTGATCTCCCTTAAATTAAGAAACTTGTATGTAGAAGAATATAGCAAGTGGCGGCGCTCAAAAAGGGTGGGCAACCTTTGCAATAAAAAACTTGCAATGGCGTAAGAAATTATGGTTGAATAATTAACATTTAATATATTATTGTGCTTCGTTTTTTGTAGTCAAAAGTTTACAAACCTTTGTCTCTTTGGTGTGTCTATTCTAAGCCAAAGAAGGTCTTGGAAATTAAGAATAACGTTGATATCTTAAGATTTATTATGATTAATATATAGAAAAAAATTTAATAAATTGCATATTGTCGGTTGTTACAATTATTGTAACATTTAATTTCTAAAAATAGTAATTATTATAATTATGAAATTGTATGATTTTTTTGAACAAACATTTGATACCATTGCTTGAATAATTAAACCAACCGTTGCTTGGCAGATTTATGACAAATCTATGCAATAAAACAAATTTATGCTCTTATTTAGACGTATAAAGACAATTGTTGACTAAAATTGAATAAATAATATTAAAATTTATAAAATGTTATATTTAATATTGCATATCTACAGTTATAAGACATTGAAACATTTAAAAAATATAACAAAAACCTGATTTTTTTTCTACAATTTTTTTAAGTTATATACTATTTCTCATTTAACCTTAAAAATCTAACTTAAAATAGTTTAATCAAGTAGGCTTAATAAATCGAATATCGTATGATTCCACAGATTGCTAGTTTAAGTTTTTATTGCTGAACTGAATATTCTTTAGAGCAACATAAAATCCCCAAGATTTTTGCATTACCTATCAAAACAAAAATTAATATTTAAACAAAAACAAAATACCACCGTATTTACCCCTTTAAACATTTCCAAATTAATAGGTAGTATATTCCACGCATAAAAAATAATTGGTTTTTCTACTTGATACATGAAAATTTGCAGTGACTTTTGAAAGGCTTTTGATCGGGTATACCATTTCGATTTGAAAGCACAATAAAAGAGTTTAACGCTCTGAAATGTTATTATTAGTAAATATCAAACTCTTTCAATGACTTACTTTAGTTGTAACTTGCTGACCGAAGTAACAATAGCAAAAAATTTGAAAAGTCATAGCCACTTGATAGAAAGTCATTTCAATAAGCTTAGGAGTTAAGCCATTTTGCTAAAATAGATTAATTAACATAAAATTTTATAAATATTCAAATTAACTCTTACTAAAGATGTTAAATATAGTATAAAACACATGGACATGGTAGAAGTAATTACTTGAATGGCAATTATACTAGAATAAGAATCATCAAGTAACTGCACACATTTTAAAATACTTTTATAATGTTCTACAGATGTTTTAAAATTAGTTTCTTTTAAATTTGCTAGATTATTGCTAGCACAATCACACTGGGCCCCTATTTGAATCCAAGACGTATATAAAAATGCATCAATAGAAAAGTCTACATACGTACAAATAATAGTAGAAAACATGACATATAAATAATAGAATTCAAAATATACAGGACGTCGAAAATAATCTGGCAGATATATCAGCACAAATAAATGATAACCTTCTTTTAAATAAGGAGGCACGAACATAATCCAGAGAATAATAAAAGCGCTAATAAAAAATATTTTTTGCAGTTTTACGGATAGAGCAATTGCCTCTTGTAGAATTTTAGTTTGTTTTAGATTTTTTTTGCAAAATTCTTTCTTTTCAAGCAAGTTTAAAAAATGCATAATTTTCTCAAAATGTTTCCAGAAGATAATTGTTTTGATGGGTGTTTGTAGTTCGCCGGTGATGTCATATAGACTGTCAGAAAGATTTTTAAAATTTGTCAGAAGCTCTAAAATTGTTAAAAAATATAGTGAAAAGCAAAATCCAGTTATGATATATTTGTAAATTGTGTATTTCAACTCATCAGATTTCCAAGCACCAAATAATTTCAATAAAAATATATTGATTCTAAACGCGTTTAAAATATTAACTTTTTCCGACATTTTTCACAAAAATACTAATTAGATACATTTGAGATTTCCTAGTCTTATTAATTTAAGAAAATATGCAAAGTGGGCTGTCCAAATACTTGAAAAGTATTGTAAAATATTTATAAACATGAATTATATAAAAGCGGTAATTTTTTACTTAATGGGTGCTAATAATTAATTAAAGTAGTAATTAAGAAAAAAATTAAATTAAATGTATTACGTGGGTATTATTTTTAATAGCTCACTTGCTTCTAAAAATGCTTTGTTGTAAGAAGTCGTAAATTTTAACGGTATTTGATGACTGAGTATAGTTTAACATTTTTATATGTTAATTTTTCTACCTACTTTTTATCGAAAGGTTTACTTACCTACAAAATACAAAACAAATATATTATTTTGGCTAACTCATACTGTCTAAAAGGATTCTATATCATATTCGCTTTACTATTTTCTAACTTTTCAATGTTTGAATATCGTAATTAAAAAATCAGTTCTTTGTAAAAGTGAATGCTACTAAAAGTTGATTATACAAAATGATATGTCATAAACTATACAAAGTGAACTAAAAACAGCCGTTAACCAATGTTCCAAAATGACCAACAAAACTTATTTTTTTTTTAGTTTTATTTCTTTTTCATTTCTTTCTGCAACTATTGTATTTTTTTTTCACCAATTTCTAGCAGTTAAGATGAACATTTCTAGACCTGACCTGACTTGGCAATTTTAGAAAAAATCCAAACAACTCCTAAACTCACGTATATGGCAACTGCTCTGTGTTTAAGAAGCTTTTCAACAAAATAATGCTATTTTATACAATTATGACCCAAGAAGCGCTAAAAAAGTATAAAAAAAGATAATGGTTAGAGATCTAAAAAAAGCAAAATTACCAGGTAGGTGAAGCTAAAAAACAGCTAAAATAGAAGGAGGCTGGTGAGTTCAAAATATTATCTTGTTCATTTCAGATGTTTTACCTACAAAACCAAATCTGGAACCATTTTATCAACTTGTTGTTTATAGATATTTATTCAATTGCCGAAAATATAAAAAAAAAACAATAAACCAAATGTAAGAGGAAACTACGTTTCTGCTTACTCATGTATCTTCAGTAAAAATGTCTCTATATGTCACAAAGCCTTTCCAAGCTTTCACGGCATTTCGTAAACAAATTATACTAGCTAAATCTTACTATTGACTTCAAAATCTCCCAGAAGTAAATTGAACAAATAAATACAGGATCGGATCTAAGAGATTTCTTGCTTGTAAAACCGCATCTTGTCAAAAATCATATAAAATTCTATCAAACCAAAAAATCTCACTATTCACTCATAAACCATTTTTCTAAAAATTACAGTATTTTTGATCGGCATTTTTTTTAAAGCTTCACTAGATAAATATGTCTTATTTATACAACCAAGATGGCTTGATTGACAATACTTTCAGCATACCAATACCAACTTAGTTATATAAAAAACATTTATAGTGAAAGGCAGCTTGACTTTTGACTTCTGCAAGACCTACCTCTTCTACAAGTTTTAAGTAACTTCTTACAGTAGTATTCTCGTCAATTATGATTTTTTAATGTTTTTAGAGTTCATAATCTATCAGATGATTCTGTAACAATCTATCGTTACCTACAGCATAAGACAAAAAAAGAGAAGAAAACAAAATGACTACTGCTGATTTTTATTAATAATAATACAGGGTGTGTAATATTAGCATGAATCAAAAGTGACTGTGCTTTTTGGCAGCAGGACTTAGATCGGTTCGTACTAAAATTAGGTAAACTAACTTAAAAACACTAATACACTTTTTGAACTAAAAAAATATCGCTGATTAAACGGCCAAGTTATCACATTAGCGCCTAGAACAAAAGTCGTAAAAGAGTAGTGCTGTAAGCCTGAAATGTTAGTAAGTGCATACGTTGACTGTTATTTTTTTTGTCTCAGATTTGAAAATCATGAATAAACTTGTCAGAGTCTGTTACTGCCAAGACAATAAGTAATAACAGTAGAAAAAAAAAGTTTTGTTTGTTTGCGTAAAATAATGATATTGTTATCTTACGTTTTGAAATTACAAAACAAGACCATTGATGACAACAGTAACAGAAAGAAGATTATGGTGGCGACAACGTAAGATTATAGAAGAATAGTGACTTAGAAAGCTTAAATCTGTCAAGTTATAGGTGTAAACGTCAACTGCATCACTCTGGCTGTGATTGGTAGAGAATCAAAAGAATTATTAGTAAAGTTGATCTATTATGTCTTACTAAGAAGTTTTAGTTTCGTAGTACTGTTACATTTGATGCACCTCATTCATCTTTCTCTCTTTCTCATTTTCTCTTTTTAAGAATCTAAGCAACTTTTTTGTAATCAGACTAATGTACTTTTTATTGTACCTATTTCTCCTTCTCTTTGTTGTTTTATGTTTCTATCTCTATTTTCCATTTCACCATGTACTCATTGTCTCGCTTCTTTTTTTCTCCATCTTGTCTACGCTAATTCTTTCCTTTCATAGTATTCTTTCCTTTTTTAAAAATATTTTATTAAGTACTTAGAGGTTTTATTGTCGTAGTACTGCTACATTTTAATATTGCAATTAATGCAACTAAATCTTTCTATAATTTTTGTTTTTTCTTCATTTTCCTTTTTTAAGAATCTAAGCATTTTTTTTGTGATCAGACTAATGTATTTTTTAGTGTAAATCATTTCACCTATTTCTCCTCCTTCTTGTTGTTCTATGTCTCTATCTCTATCCTTTATTTTACCATGTACTTATTGTCTTGCTTCTTTCTTTCTCAATCTTTTCTACGCTTAATTTTTTTTTTTCATAGTATTTCTCTCTCTTTTTTAATCATCTATTAAGTACTAAGAAGTTTTATTGTCGTAGTACTGCTACATTTTAATGCGGCCATTTATGCACCTGAATCTTGCTTTAAGTTCTTTCTTTAGTAATTCATTTGTACTTTTAAAAATTTTTGAACGAATTATTAAATTTTTAAAATTAAATAAAAAAACTTTAATAAAATTATTTAAAAGTTATTGAAAAATTTTTAAAAAATTTTAAAAAGCCTTAAAATTTTATATAAAATATAAATTAAACCTTTAAAAATTAATAAAATTGTTTAAAACATTTTTTTAAGACGTTTAAATATTTTTAAATTGAAAATTATTGAAAATAATTTAAATTATGTGTTAAAAATGTGTTTTCAACCATTTCAAAGCATTTAAATAATCTTTTCAAGCACTTTTAAATAATTCATTTGTACTTTTAAAATTTTTTGAATGTATTATTTAATTCTAAAAATTAAATATTAAAGTTCAATGAAGTTTTTTAAAAATTTTTAAAAAATTCTTAATAAATTCAAAAAAGAATTTAAAACTTATTAAAAACACGAATTAATCTTTAAAAAATTATTAAAAATGCTTAAAACTATTTTTAAAGACGTTTAAATATTTTTAAATTGAAAATTATCGAAAATAATTCAAATTTTGTGTTGAAAATGTTTTAAGCCATTTCGAAGCATTTAAATAATCTTTTTAAACCGTTTTCAGTAATTCATTTGTACTTTTAAAAGTTTTTGAACGTATTATTGAATTTTAAAAATTAAATACAAAAAGTTTAATAAAATTTTTTAAAAATTATTAAAAAATTATTAAAAAATTTTAAAAAGCTTTTAAAACTTATTTAAAATATAAATATAAATCTTAAAAAATTATTAAAAATGCTTAAAACTATTTTTAAAAACGTTTAAATATTTTTAAATTGAAAATTATCGAAAATAATTCAAATTTTGTGTTGAAAATGTTTTAAACCATTTCGAAGCATTTAAATAATTTTTTTAAACCGTTTTCAATAGTTCATTTGTAGTTTTAAAATTTTCTAAACGTATTATTAAATTTTAAAATTAAATAGAAGAGACCAAATAAAATTTTTTTAAAGTTACTGAAAAATTCTTAAAAAATTCTAAAATTCTTTTAAAACTTAATAAAAATATAAATAAAACCTATGAAAATTAATAAAAATGCTTAAAACATTTTTTTAAGACGTTTAAATATTTTTAAATTAAAAATTATTGAAAATAGTTGAAATTTTGTGTTGAAAATGTTTTAAACCATTTCAAAGCATTTAAATAATCTTTTCAAGCACTTTTAAGTAATTTATTTAAGCTTTTAAAATTTTTTGAACGTATTATTGAATTTTAAAAATTAAATTAAAAAGTTGAATAAAATTTTTTAAAAGCTATTGAAAAATTCTTAAAAAGTTTAAAAAGCTTTTAAAACTTATTGAAAATATAAATTAAATCTTAAAAAATTATTAAAAATGCTTAAAACTATTTTTAAAGACGTTTAAAAATATTTAAAATAAAAATTATTGAAAATAATTCAAATTTTGTGTTAAAAATTTTTTAAATCATTTCAAAGCATTTAAATAATGTTTTTAAGCACTTTTAAGTAATTCATTTGACTTTTAAGAATTTTTAAACGTATTATTAAACTTTAAAAATTAAATATAAAAATTTTAATGAATTTTTTTTAAAAATATTAAGAAATTCTTAAAAAAATTTAAAAAGCTTTTAAAACTTATTAAAAATATAAATTAATCTTTAAAAAATTATTAAAAATGCTTAAAACAATTTTTAAAAACTTTTAAATATTTTTAAATTGAAAATTATCGAAAATAATTCAAAGTTTGTGTTGAAAATGTTTTAAACCGTTTCGAAGCATTTAAATAATCTTTTTAAACCGTTTTCAGTAATTCATTTGTACTTTGAAAATTTTCTAAACGTCCTATTAAATGTTAAAAATTAAATATAAGAGGTTAAATAAAATTTTTTTAAAGTTACTAAAAAATTCTTAAAAAATTCTAAAAAACTTTTAAAACTTAATAAAAATATAAATAAAACCTATAAAAATTAATAAAAATGCTTAAAACATTTTTTTAAAACGTTTAAATTTTTTTAAATTGAAAATTATTGAAAATAAGTCAAATTTTGTGTTGAAAATGTTTTAAACCATTTCAAAGCATTTAAATAATCTTTTTAAGCACTTTTAAGTAATTCATTTGACTTTTAAAAATTTTTAAACGTATTATTGAATTTTAAAAATTAAATATAAAAAGTTTAATAAAAATTTTTAAAAGCTATTGAAAAATTCTTAAAAATTTCTAAAAAGATTTTAAAACTTATTAAACCTATAAATTAAATTAAACCATAGAAAATTATTAAAATTGCTTAAAACTATATTTAAAGACGATTAAATATTTTTAAATTAAAAATTATCGAAAATAATCCAAATTTTGTGTTGAAAATGTATTAAGCCATTTCGAAGCATTTAAATAATCTTTTTAAACCGTTTTCAGTAATTTATTTGTACTTTTAGAATTTTCTAAACGTATTATTATTTAAAAATTAAATACAAAAAGTTTAATAAAATTTTTTAAAAGTTATTGAAAAATTATTAAAAAATTTTAGAAAGCTTTTAAAACTTATTGAAAATATAAATTAAATCTTAAAAAATTATTAAAAATGCTTAAAATTATTTTTAAAGACGTTTAAGAATTTTTAAAATAAAAATTACTGAAAATAATTCAAATTTTGTGTTGAAAATGTTTTCGAAAAAAATTCTTAAAAAATTGTAAAAAGCTTTTAAAACTTATTAAAAATATAAATCCTTTATCAGTTTCTCTTTTAAAGAGTCTAAGCAAAATTTCTGTTGGTCTTATCTCTATCTCTATCCTTCATTTCACTATGAAATCATTGTCTTCCTTCTTTTTTCCTCAATTTCTTTTACGCTAAATTCTTTCTTTTCATAGTATTTCTTTCTTTTTTTTTAATCCTTTATCTTATACTCTTCTTGTTCTCTTTTTTTTTGCACTCTTGCTATCTCTACTCTTTTTTTAGATCCCTGAATTTCCACACTATACAACAGAGTGTGGAAGGCTAGACTTTTAAATATTGTTATTTTTATTTCATACTCTCCTCCAAACATTTTCTCTATTATTTCCCACACTATTCCCACACGCTTGGTTCTCGTTTCTACTAGTTCTCTCACCCGCGCTTTACATCTTTTTTTTCTTCAATCATATATTTTAAATACTTTCATTTTTTAACCTGTTTTATTTTTATTCTTTCTATTTTCAACCTACACTTTGTACCTTACAAAACAGTAGTGTTTTCGTTTTACATTCCTTCACCTCAAATCCCTTTTTTATTCATGTAGTTTTTTGCGTTTTTTATCATGTTTTCCAGCCATTCTTCTTTGTTCACAAACATTTGCTTTCTTTTTTATTCACACTTACCTTCTTACCTTACTTTGTCTTCTCATATGTATTTTTTAACTTTTTTTACTATTTAGTTAGTTCGCTACCCCTCTTGCTCTCATATAATCCCTCTAAAAAACAAGTTTATAAGCGTTTTTATTTTAATTTAAGAATTTGTAGCATTTAGTTTCTTTAATCTGAGCTGATGGTCAGTCAATTAAATCACATTGTCAAGATGAAGCACGTTTGAGCACCATTGACATTTCAAATAAGCAATTTTGTGTTGTCATCTCTACCAGTATTAATAAATAGATTTAAAGTATCTTAATAGTATTTCATCAAATACATGGAAAAAATCATATTTAGAGGTTTTTTATTTAATAAACATTGTGTATACTGTTGTGCATATATGATATTTTATGTATTTATGGTTTTATGCATGTTAAAATGACATTTATTTTGTTCTGTGCAAAACAAACACTTATTTCAAACATACTTGTAATTGACTAATAAAGGTCTACCATAGAATATTTCCAATTAATTGAAATATATTATACAAAATAGGTGTAATCCGCATTTTTGTCAGCACAGGCTAATTATTTAACTGCGGTTAAAGTACGATTAAGCTATAGTTGCCTGAAGATACAAACCAATTTAAAAACAAGTGTTCGTCTGGTTAGTGGTTATGAATAAATATCTCAAAATTATATTAAAAAGATAGCGGTTTTTTGTGTTCCAATAAATAACGGTCGTTTGTTTATCTTGAAATGAAAATTACAATTTTTATTAACCATCTCCGGTACTACTCGCTTCCACTAATTAAGATATTATTTTCCAAATCAAAATAAAAATAAACCTTGGCCGTGATCTAAGATTGCAAAAAATCAAGGTAATCACGTTTTAGAGAGAAGAAAAACTCCAACCGTAATTACACCATTTTATTCATTGAGATTCCAGCAGCAGTAACATCAATGCTGTTGCCGAAAAATTAAACCCTGACACATTTTTGCCGCTCACATTTCTCATTTGCATTGCATTTATTATTGCCACAATATCCTCCAGTGCTGCCATATTTACTGTTGCTATTGGTGCCATATTTGCTATTGGAACTGCCTTTGTTTTTATCCAAATATTGGTTGATGTCAGTGCAGGATTTCGTACCGCAAATGTTTGAGCAGCACATTTGGGAACCGGGACAAGTGTTGTCTTTACATTTAGGGTTGCAGGAATCTACACGGCTAGCCGTAGGACAATTAATCGCTATAATAATTAATAATTAAAAAATGTTAAATTTATAATAAATTATTGTAATTACAGCTTAGAGATTCAGAATTTTCAATACACACCACTACGATTACCACCAGAAACAAGAAATTTAAAGCAAAATTCATAGTTGCGTTGTCTGGATACGACTGAAGATTGGATTTCTCTTTCGCTAACTATATATTTATAAACATTTAGCCTCGGGTAAGTCGCATTTTTTAATGACATCACGTGCAAAACTCTACATTTATTCATTCAAATTTAATTACATTGCCATTAAAGCGTTAGATAATTGGACTTTTGCAGAAAAAGCCGCCACAATTGCTGGAACAGCACTTTTCGCTGCCTCGACATTGCGAATCTGAAGAGCAAAGGGTTGAACAAATTCCAAATGTTGCGTGTGAAGGAGGACAAACACCACTTTTTTGCGCTACACAAACTGTAATAATAAAGAGAAGAAACGTAATAGTCTTCATTTTCTTGAGATAGATCGATTTAAACTGAAGCAGTTTGAAGCGAGAAAACGTGTTTTGGATAATGTGAAGATTTAAATTGAAAACAAGATTGAACTCAACCTTGAAATTAAGCTATTTTGTATTTATCTTTCACTAGAAAAGTGAAAAAGTTTTTTTTTTCGACACCAAACTGTTCAATCTACTTTCGAAACACTAAGCTGTAGAGAAAAAAACTATTTGATATTCCATAAGATAAAACAATCTCGCTTGTTTTTTCAAGCAGACAAACAATATTTACTCATTTATTAAAGCTTTTCTTTTCCTATTCTTCTTTTTTCAACAATTAAGAAATTTGAATGTCAATTTTCTCACGTACTAAATCCAAAATATGTATTAACCAAATTATAATATTATAATGCACAAATTGCATACATAACAAACATGATACCAGTCACAAAAACGCAATTAAAATAAAAAATTTTAAACAATAATAGAGACTTTCTGGATCAATTTTTTAACAAACAGACCGAAAAAAAAAGTAGTCTCATAAGATGCAACCTCGAAATGTATAAAAGCTAGACATATATAAAGATAATACAACACCACACCAATTAATCGCAAAGATAGGATACCGTATGTATAAATAGACCAATGCGCTTAGCAAAAAGTTAGTATTATAACAAGCTAAATAAGTGCAAATCAGTTATTAGTTTTGAAATTGTTAAAAAGCGAACTTTTGTGTTTTGTAGAAAAAGCTTCTTACAAAAGTACAACACAATGTTTTTCCTTCAACCATTTAATAAACAACAACATTGAACAAATGAACTAATTTTTTACTACATATTAAAGTCGAAATTTGAAAATAAGTACCGTACCTAATCATTTTATTAGGTATGTCACTTGCCAATCATGCTTTTTACACACAGAAACGTCACTTTTTACTCGAAATTTGCTCTAACGATAGAAAGATAAACTTTTTATAGCAGCAAAGAGAGCCATGACATGATTGATAATTGTCAAATTTTTGTTTTTCACAAAGTTGAAATTAAAATAATAATACTTCACTTTATTGTATTTTAAAATTACAATAAATTTTGTAGACAAAGCATAAAAAAATAAAAACAGGAAACATAAATTTACGAACATGTATAAACATAGAGTCAAAAACAAAATACAAAACAAAAATAAATATATATGTATACATATATATTCACGCGTATACATAATTTATACATAAAAAAATTTTCCTTAGTCATTAATAACAATTTCATTATCAATTAAATAATAAAGAAAAAGAATATATCTATATATAAATATATATAAAAGAAAGTCGTGTTTGTTACAACACTTATAACTCGAGAACGGCTGGACCGATTGCCATGGTTTTTGATTTGTTGGATTTGTTTCCGTCCCGAATAGCAGAATACATCTTAAAAACAATGAAAACTCGATATGTGTAATAAATACTTAATCATTTCAATAGATGCTGATTTGTTTATTACATGTCAAACATTTGTTGTCCAATCCTGTCAAATAGTGTAACAACTATTTTTTTTTTGGAGCTTATGGCCTGGTTGCTGAGACCCTCAAACCACAACTTTATTTTTTTCTGAAGACATCATGTGTGCGTTCAGAAATTTATTTTTTGTAAAATGTCTACAAAGTTCAGGTACTATTGTATTTGTTTTTAATTCCCGAAAATAATACCTAAGATTTATTCTACAGTAAAAACATAAAATCATCGGAAAGAAACGGAATTTAGGGAATAAAAAATCAGTTGGTAAAGGTTATAAGATTAAGGAAAAAAAATCTACAGGTTAACAAAAGTGTAAATGTTTTTTTATAGGTTGTCTATGATTTTTCTTGATAAGCTATTCATACGTAGTAGTTATATACTCTTTGAGCTATTGTCTATGTCTCGAAAGTTCAGGCACTGTTATTATATTTGGTGGTTTTATGCGAGTGCACATTTTAATAACAATGCCGCGTCCTAGAAAATCTAATCTTTCCCAGCGAAGCCGTAATGCAATTAGGCAACGGAATATCGCGAGTCAATTATCTGCGAGAAATTGCACGTGTCGATACTTCTTACTCCGAGGATTCCGATGATCCCAACGGATATGCTCTTTGAGTTTAAACGAATTCAATTCCCGATTCGTCTTGCCTTCGCCATGACGATCAACAAATCACAGGGCCAATCCTTGACTATTTGTGGCCTCAATCTAGAAAATGCATGTTTTTCTCATGGTCAATTGTACGTGGCATGCTCACGTGTCGGCAAACCATCCGCTTTATTTGTTCTTGCGCCTGACCAAAAAACAAAGAATGTCGTTTACCACAAAGTGCTTGAATGAAAATCCTATTAATGAATTAATCCGAGTTTTATTTTTTTCCCAATCTGCACAACATAGTTTTTAATCATTTTTTTCTGACATGAGTTTGAAGTACTTAATTATTATTTTTTATTTTTATTCTCATTCTGTATGTATGTTTTCATCATCATTCATCATAATAAAATACTTTTTTGTTTCTATCTATATAAATATATTATTTTGTATCATTGTTTTACGTTCATCAAAGCCTAAATTAGTTCAGCTAAAAAGAAACACGACATTCATTGACTGTTAGGCGGTACGAAGTTCGCCGGGTCAGCTAGTTTTAGATAAAAGTCAGATACAGTTCAATTATTCTTATATTTGATAAAAAAATAACCAGTTCTACTCAGACACAAACAAGCTCAGTACTGAAGCATATCAAAAAATCTCTCAAAAAAATTACAAATATATCGTAGCGAGCAAATGTCTTTCAATTTATAAAACCTAAATCAAGTGAGAACAAACGACATAAGACAAGTAATTGTACTCTAAGTTTCCAATAATTAGTTCAAGACCGTGTATATAATTTTGCAATTATATAATATAGCCGTTTAATTTTGTTTTTCAAACCTTGTTGATTTTTTTCTCTGGAGACGAGATGGTGTAATCATATAAGTCTTAAGAGACGGTAGTCAAGAACAAGCCGACAATTCTCAACTGCATATAGTGTTATAGTGCAACAAGCCAAAAAGCTAGTAAAATATCTACAAATCTAATAGATTATATAAAACTGCTAAATTTTTAAAGTAGTTGATAGTGGTTTATGACTGTATTGTTCGGTACCTGACCGAATATTAGCGCTGTCTAAGCAAAGCCTGTTATAGTTTGACAAATCAAAGAGCTAGTGAAATTTCTACGAGCTCAATACATTATATAAAACTGTTAAATTTTTAAAGTAGTTCATAGTGGTTTATGACTGTAATGTTCGGTACCTCACCGAATATTAGAGCTGTCTAAGCAAAGCGCTGATTAGTCGCACAGACGAATCAGCACAGTAGCTTGCTCAGACAGCTGTAATGTCAAATATGACCGCCATACATTGCTTGAAAAAATGTTACTAGCTCTTATTTGCTTTGATGCACTATACCAGCTAGATACCAACGACCGAATAAGTAATTCCCTTTGATCAGCCAATAGTTACGGGTGCAGAAACCGACAAGGGTATAGACACCTCACTGTCCTGGGGTTAAGAGATTGACCCCAGAGACAGAAAAGCCATTCACATTCAATGATCAACGGCATTTGCAAGCAGAAACCACTACATTATAGATCCTCGAGATATCTATAGGATAATTATCATAGAAACTGTCAGCCTTTAATCTCCGGCAGGTTTTCAGGGATCAGAAGGTGCTAAGAATCACTAATTAGCCAGCCATAAATTAGTACGTAAGATGTTCTAAGTATGGATCAGTCTGGAAAAGCGCACAATAGTATTATGATTAAAGTAAATATTCTTGGTGTTGGTGCAATAAAGTGATCCAATCAGAGCAATTCACAGCATCCAACAAAACATTTTCTGAGAAAATAATGATTATACACCAGATGCAAATTTCAATTGAATACAAGTGTATTAGAAAAAAAAGTTAAAAAATATGCAAAGTAGTACCAAACCACACAAATAACAAAAAAAAACCGTCTTGATTAGAAACATAGAAGTGCAATAAAGTTTAAAACTTAGTAAAAGTCTGAAGAGACAAAAGATAGAGTGAAAAAATTTTTTTACTTACTTTTGCTTTCTGGTCAGTGTTCTACTTTCTAAATTACGATTTCTTTTACAAAAAAAAAAGGAAAAAAAGATGGCTACTTATTTTGACACTTGACGCTGTTGTCGTAGTACATCGTTGAGTAAGGGATAATTTAATTTACAAAAACTAAAAAAAAATTGACTGAAAATGTAAAAAAACCAAATTACAAATGTAAAGAAATAAATATAGTAAAAACAAATGTTAAAATAGATAAACAATCATTAATGAGTCAGTTGTGGTAAGTGATAAAAAATACAAAATAAAAAAAAATTGTCAAAAATCCTTTCGTTGCTCAGATAATAGTTATTTACATAAAAGTCAGGAAAATTTCACATTACTGAAGAGGAGCTAAATTGAAATACGAGGCACTTTGTGCCGAGTATTTTAAAGCATCGAGTCAAGTAAGAGATTTTACTGACGTGTTTTGTATTAAATTTTTCCGGAAATCGTAAAAAAAGACGAAATTTACAAATTTTACAATTTTTTTTACAAATTCCACAAAAATCAAGTTTGTCAATTTTGTTGGCAACTATAGTTACAGGAGTATCTTTTTTATTTTGCGTCTTGTATAGTTTTTACAGTACTAGTCCGGAAAACTCACTTTTCCTGCGCGTAAATAAGCAGGAAAATGTTGTTTCCAAGACGATTTCCTGAAAAAATAATTAGAAAAATTATGAAAATCGTCTGTAAACTGACAGTGTTGACAAGTTTGACAGAATTACGCCAGTACTGCTTTCCCATAAATCAAATGCATATTAGCATAATTTTCTTTAGAATAAATTATTTGTTAAAAAATTATAACAAAACAAATTTGTTTTGATTTTGTTTGGGAAAAAAGCAAATATAAAAAATTTATTATTTTTTTATTAATTATTATTTATTAATTTATTATTTATTTATTATATTTTTATTAATTAATTTATTATTAAATATGACAATTCTTGCAGCAGCAAACATTTCAATTGTTGCTAAACAACTAGAGTTTCTTTTTTAATTCCGATTAACTCACTAAAGTTTCAACTAAATTTTTAATTATTTTTATTTCTAAAACAAACAAACTTTAGAATAATAAGATCAATGAACCAGATCCGTTACTCGAACTAGTTCTTATTGGAACTCTTGAGCAATTTGCAATATATTTTAATAATAAACCCAAGTGCCTATTACTTTTGTAACATGATGAAGGTAGCGACGTCTATTAGAAGTAACCCAACATCAAAAAGTTAAAATGCAAATAAGTCACTCTAAACCAGTATTTAGAATAAATGTGTCGCTGCAAATTTATTCAAATATGAATCTGTTGCGATTTGCTAAAGAGTTCCAATAAGAACAAAACATGCTAAAGTCTACAAATCAAGTTTGAATAAATTTGTATTAATCTTACTCTTCTACTTGTTGGTAGTAACCAAAGAGTACATTAAATATCATAGATATGCGCTTGAGACAAAATGCGCTAATGTGATAATTTGATTGTCTAATCAGCGATGTACTTTTCATCTAATTTGTGTCTATCTAAATTGGCATCTGTCATTTAGAGTGACCAACTGCTACTAATACTAAATTGTTTCACATCTAAAATGTAAAACTCCAATTCCTTCTAAAAATATACCAAAGTGGTCAAACAACGAGTTTAACTTGGTAAGCAGATACATTTAAATATATAAATTCTTTCCTCTGGCTTAAACTCCGATTACTTTTACAACGTCTACCATGACTAAATAATACAAGTTATTAATAATTCAATTTAAATTGACCAAATTTGTATAAAAGACAGCCCAAGAGTCAATTCAAAATTCTATAACCTCTGGCTACAATCCACTCTATTCGAGTTAACGAGTTTCTGTTGATATATCGTATTATTTAACGAACCGTACATAAAGGTCATTTGTAATTACTCTAAACAAATTTATAGGATATAAACCGGCATGTTGATTTATATGGATGTTGGTGTTTGATCTTATTCCAAGCAAACAAGTTTATAACGAGTGTTTGAAAGAAGTTGAATTAAGCCAAAAAATAATTTCAAAAAAAATTAGGTTTGAGTTGAAAAATCTATCAGAAAATATTTTGTTGTAATTTAAGCCGCTTTTTAAGGGTTCGTTGTTGTATAATAGTCTTTACACAGCAAAAGATGGCGTTACATTAAGTGGTAGAACCTGCAAATCAATACGTTGAAGCAAAGTTATTTAGACAAAATTATAGAAGAAATTTCCTCAGTAGAAATTCTAAAAAGATAAGAAATATTGCTAATCTAAAATATCTGTTTCAGGCAAATGACGCTAATTTGACAACTTGCAGCTTCTAACTGCCTGAAAATGTTTTCTATCGTCAATCAATACTTGAAAGATTGCTTTTTCTATCTCAATCTCAAAAGCTGTTGATAGGTGTACATTTTTTCTGTATATTTTTTATGTATCAGAGATTTTAGAATAGCCTGAAAAAAAACCATAACTACAAAACTTGGCAAAAAAACACTGCTAAAAAACGTTTGAGTAAAAGATATATATACCACTAGAATAGCCAACGCACATGGCAATAATAAATAAAAAAAAAATGTAAAAATAGACCTCAGAGATTACTATAAAAAAATAAGACTATCAAACAAAGACAAAAAAATGTTGATTGACAAAAAATAAAGATCCAGCGCCTAAGCATGATGTTCAAAAAATCAAATGAGTTGAAGATTATTTACCACACAAAAACAACAGATGTGATTTAAGACAAATAGGACAAAGTTTGTCTAAGAGATAGATAAAAAACTATGAAAATGATAAAAACGTACAATGTAGTAGAGCCAACTACATCAGTTGACAAAACATAGAATTGAAATTCCTGTCTTGAGTTGGCTTTTTACTGAAAAAAAACTGTTTCTTGCTATAGAAATATTTAATTTTATGTAAAACCGTATAGATGACGATATTTTTTTTAAATACAAAACTAGGCTAAATAAATTATTTCAAATTCGAAATTTGTTAAAAAATTATGAATACTTTGTGGCATTCAAGCCAACCTTAGATTGATAAGAAATCTGAAAAATGCATTGTTAGTAATCAAAAAGCATCTAAAAATAAAAATCTAGAACAACAAATACTTGAACTAGAGACTAAACACTCTTAAAATTACGGTTATTTATTCTGTACCCATTTGTTTAAGATAAGATTTTATTTATAATCCCAACCGAGTCAAGCAACAACATAATTATTATTGCAGAAAAAATGGCAAAAGTGTTAGTGTTTTTCGTAATTTGTTGTACAACTTGGTTAATTTGTGTTTCTCAACATTCTGGCGTGTGCCCTCCTGCAGAAACGACTCCTGGAAGTTGTTCTACTCTTTGTACATCCGATTCGCAATGTGATGAAGCCGAAAAGTGTTGTGGGAGCAATTGTGGTGGATTTTTTTGTAGAGATGCAATATATTGAAGGTTATCAATTTTGGATTATTTTGTAATTAAGATTTGTTTATTTTGAATACAGATTTAATTTTATAATGTATTGTTTATTGAAGATTAGTCTGAGTTTGAAGATACTACCCTAAAGAACTCTTAAATTGGAAAAATGTGAATTTAAAAATGCTAATTACGTCCAAATTTTAGATTGTCAAAAAGGTAGGTCAAATCATACATTTAAAAAAACAAAAAAAATACGCCAGTTTTTGTCAAGAAAAACGTATTTGACTTCTGTAGTGCCATCTCTGGATCAATGGCTCACACAAACTAAATCTCGATAAAGTGTACTAAATAAATTAAAACAAACATTTTGAGCTGCAGTTTTCAAATTTTTAAATAATTTTTAAAAACTATCAGTTAATTTAAAACTTTAGCTATTTTTGTTGTTATTGTTTTCAGGATAACATTTTTACAATAAGAGTAGTTCTTTTACAATAAAAATGTATGTACTAAAAATTTTCTTCCTACACAGCGATCATAAAATAGTGCAGTTAATTAAATGATTAAACTGTCAAATGTTTCAGATTAAAAGATTTTAAAAATTTTAACATAAATCATTAATAAGCGGTGGAAAGCAAAGCTCTCTAATAAATAATTTAATTTTAAAACAATTTCTTTTGAAAACTTTGTTAATATTTTTTTTTCTTTCAAATATTTTATTTTTTGCGCGTTTAAAATGTATAGTTGTCAAATATACTTAATTTTATTTGCTAAAAATTACCTAATTGATTTTAGAAATAAATTTAATAACATCAAATTTATTTGTTTCTCATTAAACTTTTTTTATTTGAAACAAAGTTTTTTTATTTTTTTTTGTTTTTATTTTTTGAGAGATTGGACTTTTTTGATTTTGAATGCTGGGTAAGCGCACTTATTCTTTTTACAAAGATTTTTTGAACTCGAACCAAAACTTGCAGAAGTTAACATTTTGCGTGTTTCGACTTTGAGATGTGCTATCAGGGCTCTTTATAATTTATTTCTTATTATTTTATTTAATATATTATAGAAATATAGTAAAAAGTGATGTTATCAATAGACACTCAAAATATCAAAACTACTTATCTTGTCCCAGTTTGGTTTAGATACTACAGTACCACTTTTAATTTAGATTTACATTTAGAAAAAAACTAAAATTTTGCTTTTTTTTTGCAATTGGAATTGCAGTTTTGTCGATTTGTTTTCAAAATAAGCTGGTGTGTGCCCTCCGACTGATAGTAATTTGGAAAGTTGTGCAATTGTTTGTGCAAATGTGTGGTACCAATTGCAGTGAATTATTTTGTACACATTCAATTTTCTAGTTTTCCTTTTCTATGGCCTTTGTGTATTTATACGAAAAATAAATTAAATGCGACAAAAAATAAAAATAATTCATAAATTTTCTGAAACTTAAAGCTTTTTTACTGGCATTTATCAGTAGCAGAAACCTGTGATTAGATTTATTTGATTTTAAGAAAAGAAAACAATTCAATCTTAATTGTATATATAAACAAAAATGCATAATTTAAGTTTGTAAACAATAGGTTTAGAATCTGTTAAGAGTTGATTTCTTGAATATTCTTTAAAGCTATGTAGAAACCCCAAGACTTTTGTAAAATCTGAAAATAAAAACTAATTGTAGTACAATTAATCAAAAAACGAGCAAAGAAATAAGTAAGGTATTATAGATTAAACATAATTAATACAAAATGATAAATTTAAAATTTAAAATTAATGGTTCACGCTTAAGCTAATATTGGAAACTTACATAAGTGATATTGGTACTTATATAAGTCATGACAAAAAAGCCAATAAATAATAAAACAACAACATCAAATTTTCATAGAAGATGCTAATCAGTTAACAAAATTTAAATAGTTTTCTTAACATTCTAAAAAATAGAATAAAAACCAAAACACAATATACCAGTTTAGAGATCATTCTTGTACAAAGAACTTAAAATCAACAAAATTAAATAATTTTACTTAAGTTGCTAGCTTTTTTTAAGTACAACAAATATAAAAAAAGTTGAATTTTTTTGTTATGTTTCTACAGCATTCTAACTAATAAAAAATGTGGATTTTCTAAAAACCATTTTGCTTGCCTTGTCGTCTAGATTTTTTTAAAAGCGTTATTTGGATGAAAAACGCCAATATGTTTTCCAGAAGTTGATAAATTAGATAGAAAAAAAATCATTAGATTTGTTGAATTAAAATAAACAATAAAAAATAGAGTATAAAAGAATACGACACAACAACTTATTGATTAGAAAATGAGTATAATAAAACCAAAGTAGGAAAAAATACACTTAAAACAAATAAACAGCAATATAAAAAATTCCATCAAAAACATCATTTGATAATTAAAAAATTAAAATTATAAAATAGATAAAAAAAACTATGAAAAGCTTGTAGATAGAAAAATATCAAAATTTGGAAAAGAAGAATTTTGAAATATCTTTTTAATTTCAGAAACTCACAAAAATGTAATTATTTAAAAAAAAACCACACAATTTGTAAGAGCACACAGATGTTGAAAAAATTTCTGTACATAAAAAAGCAAAAAAAAAAATTAAAAAGTAGAAAAAACTTTAGAAAAACAAGATTTAAAGTAGAAGATTGACATTTATTGTTAAAGTTTGATACAAAAAACTTATAATTAGAAAAAATTTCAACAGATCTTTCATATAAAAAAAACCGTGTTAAAACTAATGAAAAAAGCACTAGGTCTAAAGCCACACGAGAATAAATATTAAGAAAAATACAATGACAGACAAAATGGCCACGGAAACTAGAATTTGACAAATAATTAACCAATTAAAAAAAAAACTTGTCTCAGACAACAAGTAGAGCACAAACTGTCAAAAACGAGTACCAAAAAAGTATCCGCAAAAATTGGCTTTAACAAAAGCATTAAAAAAAATAGAGGTAACCAACTAAGCAACCACGCTCCACACCCTAGTGAATTAATAACATTTAATTAAACTGCAGGAAATTAGACTAAAACATCTGAACAAAATAAACTAAAAATTTAAAATGCTGTTTATAAACAGAACATTGAAAATGCCAAAAAATTATAAAAGCCCTAAAACAGAAAACATATTCTTAGAAGGAACTAATAAAATATCGAAAGAAAAAATAAATATTGTTTATCTGACTAATGCTCAACCATATAGAAAAAAAAGTTATTGATAAAAAATGTTTTCTATAATTAAAAAAAAAATAAGTTGATCTTGATAAATTGATAAACAGGTAAAATTAATAACTACATGGCTCTAGCAACACAAAATAAACTAAAAACAGTCAAATTAAACTTTACGTAAGAATTCCTACAAATAATCAAAAATAACAATAGTAATAACAAAAAACATATAGAGTAGAACGCCAAATATAGATAAAAAACTTAAGAATCCATAAATCATTAAAATAAAAAAAGACAGGAAAAGAAGTCTGCTAGGAGATATTGAAAACATATTTTAGACAAACAAAGAAATTGTGAAAAAAATAAAGCTTATTAGGGGTGAAATAAAAATTATAATTATAAAAATTAATAACAACTAAAGCTTACCCCTTTAAATGTTTCTAAATTAATAGGCAAAACGTTCCAGCCATAAAATATAACCGGCTTTTTTACTTGGAGCATAAACATTTGCATAGATTTTTGAAATTTGTGTGATTTATTGTACCATCTTGATTTAAAAGTTGCATAAAATACCTTAGAACTCTAGAAAATAGTAAATTACATACCTAGGCCAGTAAAATAAGAAAAGTCTCAGAGCACATGTAATTGTTGGCCGAGGCGAAGCCGAGGATGACAAACATGTGGTCTGAGGCTTTCTTTTTTACTGGGCAAGGTGCGTATACTATTTTTCTGCTCGACGAAGCCGGAAAGTTGCAAGTTTCGCGCCGCGCAGCGGCCCGAAAGTTGCCACTTTCCGGCCGGAGGGCAGAAAAATAATTTTGTTACAATTTTTAGCAATATATTAAACTGTTGATCAAAATTATACACTTTTTAATATTTTTAAGCAGAAGCCTAAGACAACATAAAAAACAAAACATCAAGCTAATGAGTTAAAAAAAAAACGAAACAATGATGATAGACAAAAAATTTTTTTCAATTTCAATTAACAGTTTAACAAAATAATACAATATAATTTTAATTAAAAAATGTACTAAATTTTCTTCTAAAATTGTTTTTAGTGTTGTACTCACTTTATTTGTTATGTGTTGTCCAAAGTAACAATAACCAAAAATTTCAAAAGTCATAGCAACTTGATAGCAAGTCATTTCAAAAAGTTTTGAGGTTAAGCCATGTTGCTAAAATATAACTTGAAATAGCTAAATTTAATTATAATCTATTGTTTACCTGAGATGTTAATAGTAGGATAGAACACATAGACATTGTAGCTGTGATTATTTGTATGGCAATTAGACCCTCAGAAGCATTTGCTAACATTTTGACACATTTCATTACATTTTTATAATGTTCTACACATTTTTCAAAATCTTTTTCCTTCAAATTCTTTAAACTATCACAGATACAGTCAAATTGAGCTCCTAATTGAATCCACGAAACGTACAAAAACGAATCAGTGGATATATTGATAGAAATACAAATAATACTACACATTATAATATAGACGTAAAAACATTCAAAATAAATTGGACGCTTAAAAAATTCTGGAATATAAGCTACAATAAACAATTGATAACCTTTTTTGAAATATGGAGGAATAAACATTGCCCAAGCACCACTTAAAGTGTATATGTAATAAATTTTTTGTATCGTATTCGAGAAGTTTAGGGCCCTATTTAAAATGTTCAATTGTTTCAAACTTCTAGCTTCATTCTTTTCAAGGAACTTTACAATTTCTTGAATTTCTTGATAGTTTTTCAAAAAGAAAAACAATTTGAATGGTGATTGTAATTCGCCAGCCAGATTATAAACACTATCAGATAAATTTTGATAGTTTCTAACAATTTGAATAATTGTTAGAAAATATAAGGAAAAACTGATTCCAGTAATTCCAAATTGATAGACTCTATCTTTTGTTTTTTTGCTAGAATTCCAAGCCCCCGCTATTCGGAGAAGTGATATATTTAACTGCTGTTTGTGACATATTCACGACTGGCTGAGAAAGAAATGTGAAATTTATAATCAGAAAAATACAATATTATGACAACCTATAATTATAAAAATAAAACATTTAATTATCTGTCAATGAGAGTTTTACTGTTTTTGAAATGTTGTTTTTCAAATATTTATGAAAAGCGGTGATATTTCTCTTCTGAATACGTAAGAATAATTAATTAAAGTTTTAATAAATTAAAAGAAAATTGCTGTTTCTTAAAAAATAAATAAATATTGTAGTTTCTTAATAAAACATTCTTAGCTGTATGCCTAAGTAGGCATTTTTCTTCAAAAACACAAAAACACTAATTTCTATGCTTTAAATATCTAATAAATATATAAAAATAAATTTTATGATATTATTAAATAACAAGAATTGAAAAAAGAAAATAAAAACAACAATAAGGTATTTTTGTTAACTAAGGAGTAATATATACATTACAGTAATACTAAGCTATTTATGAACAAATAATAATAATCCACAAAAAAAAACAACGTCGTTGTGCATGTGTGACGTACGCTAAAGTTTCTACCTATATAAAGTGTTGTTTTTGTAATTAATCTATTATTTTTTAGAAAGTTTATTAAAATAAGAATATTAAGTCAAAAAAATTATTTTTACATTTGTGTTTAAGAGCCCCAATAGGGATAAAAAAGAGATTTGAATGGACCTATGACATAAATTTTGTTCCAAATTCTTATAATATTATTCATACTATTAAAACGGAAATGGCTGAATATACGGTACTTTCGGTGGCCATTAGGGATCTTTGAATCCTAAAACTGGTAAAAATTTTATCTTTATAGTGATTTTTATAGATTTTATAACCATAATTGTAATAATTTCCAAATTTGGTTTTAGAAAATACAGAGAGCAGCATTATCATGTTCATGTCATATTGTTCAAATGTTTTTAAATGTTAAATTTGACAATTCCAACAATATGATCACAAATGCGTGATAAGATAGTAATTTAGCTTAATTTTTCAAAAAACAAGCTTATATTTTTTATTTGGCTTAAAACACAATTTGTGGCTTTTGTTTTTAATTTAATTCTTAAAAAAAACTGAAAACTTGTTTTTTTAGAAACTCTTATATTATTGAAACAATAATGTTGTAATGATTTTTGAATCAAGCAAAATTGCTGTATTTTTGGAACAGGAAGAGTTGAACAGTAAATAATAATAATAATAAAATTTTTTTTTGCAACAATGGCAAAGTAAAAAATAAATGACTTAGATTTTGCAGAAAATAATGTTAAGTTCTTGCATTCAAAATAATCTTATTAATTTTCAGTTCTGTCATCAAAAAAACTTTGCATCTTTAAAAAATAAAGCAACTGTTTTTTAAATATATCCAGCGCCATTTAATTGTGATTATTTAAACAATATTTTGTTTAAAAAAAAAGTTTGTTGAATTTATTCCATTATTATTGTTTCTTTTACAAATTTGGCAATATTGTGTAAAAAAATAATATCAATGATTATTTTAACAATAATCTTTAAGTCGTGCATTTTGACATTTATTATGAATTTTTGACATTTATTAATTAAAAGTTGCTACGCAGCAAAACCAAGATTGCTATTGCTATTGCAAACTTAATAAAAAATGTAATAATCATAAAAACCCAATATAAATTTTTAGATTTTCAAAAAATAAGTAAAATAGTGCAATTTTTTTAATATTTTACAAAAAAATAATTAAATAAAATTGCAATTTTTTTTCTTGAAACAAAGCTTGGCATTTTTCTTTTTTTTTTATGTTTATTTTATTGACCTCTGTTTACAATTAAATTTGAGCTAATTTTTTTTATATCTTTGGATTAAAAGTTAAAAACCAATTTTTGTGTAAATGTCATCGTTTAGTACTCTGCCTATGTACCAAAATTATTTGAAAACAATTACGAGATTTTTATCAAGTTTCTCATTACTTGCATATATTTTAATAATAACAATATTTTATTTTTGTTTTTAATTTAATTTTTAAATTGGTTTTTAAACTAAATAAAAACTAAAAACTTGTTTTTCAAAAATTTGTATATTATTGAAAAACTAATTTTGTCATCATTATCATTACTTGTCAAAAACCGTAATGATTTTTAAATCTAGCAAAATTGCTGTGTCTCCGGGAAAGGGAGGGTTAAACATAATAATTTATTTATTATTGTTATGCCATCCATAAAATAACTAGCTGAGAAAAATGGTTAACAAAGTAGCATAGACTGTTTATTTGACAATTTATAACCTTATGCAGAATTAGAAAAATAATTTAAATTTGTAAGATTAATTGTTACACAAAACCTTAAAAAGCTTAATAAATCTTTTTGAAATATTTTGCAGTTGATTGGTATTAATGCCGTTTTGAAAGATAATGTAAATTTTGCTAGAATTGTATAATGTGCTATAATAATTGAATTATTTTTAAGTTGGCAACAATTATCCAATAATACAGAACAGAAATAGAAAAGCTTTTATATGATCGATAAAAGCAGTGTAGATATTACAGTGATTTAATCAAGCTTGTTTATAACCGCCGATTAAATAATTAATTGTTCTTTGCATCCAAAAGAACCTCTTATGCCACCTTTCTGTTCAATATTTACAATATTATTATTTATGGATTGGTTATAAATTAGATCTTTGATGTATCATGCAAACCGTTTGTAGGTAAAATGTCAACAAACAATTTATAGGTAGGTCTATACTATGAGAAACTTTTACGGCCCTTTTTTCCGATTTAATTTAAAAATTTATTTTTAGTAACAAAATTTAGAATGTTTACCGAATTTTTTATAAATAGTAAATTTTTTAAGCCAAAAACTACAAAAACTATAGATTTTGTAATTTTCAAGTATGTAAAAATATTTCACAAATTTCTAATTATTGTTTCTAATAATATTTTATAATTTTATTTCAAACAAATTTAAGAATATTTGAAAAAGATTTAATATTTTTTTACAGATTCTTAAAATTATAACTCACACCAAAAGATGATTAATTTAGAATATTTGGTAGACTTTTGGTTTTTTATTTGATCATAATTATTTTCTAAGCTCATCAAAATCTATCAAAAAAAAGTTATTTATGTATTTAGTGTGAAAAGAGAGCCGTTTTGGTATAATAATGCGTTTTCGTGCCGAGGACCAGCGAGGTTCGCAAAAGCACCCGAATACCAAAAAGACTTTTATTAGTTGCAAAAGAAATTGTACCTAACCTATTCGGAAAGAAATTTCTCCCACTCGCACTGCATTAGTGCGAGTAAAAAAATTCTTATGTGGGAAATTTCACTTTTCGAGCACGTTAGGTAATAGATATTTTTGCCCTCATCGCTCAAACATCAGTAGTTTCCGTTCGTTCCCAATGCATGGAAAGAGAATTTTTCCACACCGCGGTGTTTTTTCCTTTGCAAGCGAAACTAGGGGAAATGACTTAGTCAGGTTTGTATTGGAATCCAGAGACGTCACGTCAAACTGTCAATTGTCACACAACCATTCTACAAAATACACAACGTTCCAAAATGTTTTTAAAATTTCAAAATATCTACGTTATTCTTTACCATTAAGCAAAGTTTAAGCATAGAGTATACAGACCAAAGGTCTTGCTTTGATTTTGTTGAAAATATGCCAATAAGCAGTTCTCGGTGAAATTTTTGATTTTTCCTTTTTTGCACCAATCTAAAAATTTGTTGTATGGTTAAAAGCCGCTCGTACCTCGAGCGGCTTTTCTCAGGAAGCAAATTTGATACTGCTCTATTTGCAGATTCTCTAATTTCAGGTGGAGTTAAAATTTCTCTATCGGAGTCGCTCATATTTACAAATTTGAAACGAAAACTCGCATAAGAAAATGGCGGAATAAATTATTAAAACGATGCTCTTTTATTTCAATAAAACCATAGCAACAAAACAATAAAACTATTTCAAAATTAAAAAATTAGATAATCGGCGTGGGCAACGCTACCAACCAAAAAACAAGTAAAAAACCAAATCATTTATTATCAACAAATTAGTTATTTATTATTAAAAAATTAGTTATTCGTTGCAAAAAAAATTGTACCTAACTTTTTCGGAAAGAAATTTCCCTCATTCGCAATAGATGCAGCACTCCCTTCGGTCGTGCTGCAAACAAATTGCTCATGTGGGAAATTTCACTTTCCGAATTCGTTAGGTAAATAACTATTTCCGGAAATCGTCTTGGAAACAACATTTTCCTGCTTATTTACGCGCAGGAAAATTGAGTTTTCCGGACTAGTACTGTAAAAACTTTACAAGACGCAAAATAAAAAAGATACTCTAGTAACTATAGTTGCCAACAAAATTGACAAACTTGATTTTTGTAGAATTTGTAAAAAAAATTGTAAAATTTGTAATCTTCGTCTTTTTTTACGATTTCCGGAAAAACTTAATACAAAACACGTCAGAAAATCTCTTACTTGACTCGCAGCTTTAAAATACTCGGCACAAAGTGCCTCGTATTTCAATTTAGCGTCTCTTCAGTAGTGTGAAATTTTCCTGACTTTTATGTAAATAACTATTAATTGATAAGACATAGACCATTTTATTTAAAAATAGAATGACCTCAAACGAGCTATTTTTTTTCCAAGAAAACCACTGACGATTTGTTAAAAAAATTTCTGTAACCGGGCGCGCTTTTCTGTTATAAAATGTAAACAGTTTTTTTTTTGGAAAAATTTTGCGTAATCAAATATATGTAAAAACATAGAAAATGTTATTTAAAATGCAAATTTCAATTCGATTGAATAATGAAATGTAAATAGGCGCTATTTTTGCTAAATATATACGTTTTTACTTAAACTAACCACCAATATTAATTAATTTTACAAACTTGCGCACAAATTATAAATGTTTTTTTCTTCTAATTTGTATAAAATATGTTTTTTTTCTCGTAATGCTTATACGGCTCACCTCCGAAAGAAGTGGTGGCGGCGCGTGCGTGGGGTGGCGTCACGAGCGTCTTTCTTTTGACGGCGGTCCGGGTTAGTGGGCGCCGTGCTTTCTCCCGCAGAACATTAGCTTTGACATTTGCCATTTTGCACCTGATTTTCCGAACATTTTCATGGTGCTGTGATCAAAAGCGAAAAGCACACACCTTTTTGCCAATTTTCCCAGCAACATTTGTTTTATGGGAGTTTCTTCCTCTGGTAAGGCGCTACTAAACCATAAAACAAACTAATTTGATCTTAATTTAGAAAAAATATGAAATTAATAATATTTTGGATTTTTTTCTAAAATTTAACATCAAAAAGTTTAAATAGAAGAGAGCACTCAGGAGTTTTGAATTTTTAATGTATAGGATGTGCGCTTGTTTAAATTCCTCAAGGTACGTGAATTATTAGTATTGCCTAGTATTCCAGTAGAGGATCCAGCTTTTCCTATATTTCCTGGATTATTAAATTTTCAATTGAGCTAATCCACAAACTTACCCCCTTCAAAAGTAGCTTGAATAATAGGCTCTTCAAAACTTTTAAATTATTGTTTGAAAGCTCTCCAGAAAAGTTTCAAGAAGATATGACATCTGCAAGTAATATGATTTGCTGATTAACCAAACGGAAGGAAAATAGTTTTTTTTTTGCTAAAGCTGAAATTGATTTTTACCAATTTAATAAATTTATATCAATACCATAAATAAAATATTATAGAGCAAGAGAGCATTGAAAATTGCTTAATAAATTCAAGCCAAAAAGCATCCTTTGATATATCTGGTAAAAGCTCTGCTTCTATAACAAATTATGAAAATTATTTATTTATAAGAAAAATTTCATATTAAAATGTTATTTTGTGACAGATGGTACAGTTCTGTTTTGTGACAGATATTCGGAGATATTTCTTAACTTAAATTATTTATGAAGCAGGGTTGAAGCTCCCAACTGTTGAAAATATTTCTACCCTACCTTGACAGTAAAGATTAAAAATAAAAGAATCTGGGATAAAATAGACATATATTAAATCCTGAATATTATTCAAAGTCTTCAAAAAGAAGAAAAAGCAAAAAAATTCGATATATAATTTATTTACTTGTATTGATCATAGTTAACTTTGATTTGAGTGGTCTAAACTGTACATATAAATGATGAAGTGTAACGTAATTATTAAAAATATATTTTATACTGTATTATAGCTAAAATTGGTTATTTTAATCCAAATTACGATAAATAGGGTTTTGCCATGATAGAAAAAACCGTTAATGCATTCGGCTCAAATACACATTAGTATTGGATCACCGTGGCGACAAAAATTTGATTATTAAAAATTTTAGATTCAAATAATATATTTCAGGTAAAAACCTATTTAAGATCGAGCTCAATTAAACAACCATATTATGTTTATTTTGAAAATAAATAATACTATATTTAATACTCAGGAGACTTCGGTAGACCAGTTGGCCAAGCGATAGTACGCTGGAGACTGGTCTGGAGAGGTGTACGTTCGATTCCCACCCAAGCAAGAAGCACTTTTCTACAGGAAGAATTGCTCTTGTCTGGTTCATGGGTGTGTGTGAGTGTATAAATGGGTGTATATGTGGGAGTACAATAGAACCTTAATAAACTAGAGTTCCAGTACATATCGCAAAGTAATACTAAGCTCAATCTGACCGTTAAACTTTGTGCTAAACATGTTTTGAATAAAAACCAGTTTATAATATGCGCCTTTTATAATTAAATCATTAATGAGTTATTCAATCATATTGACGATTCGAATCGTTCACATCCAATAATTTCCAAAAGTATCGACGGATGCGGCCATTGTGTAACACAAATCATCTGCATAAAATAGATTTCTGTATCAAGCTCTTACATCAAACGTGTTGTGCTGAAACCTCAAACATTCCTTCTTATATAAGATATATTCCAGAAAGTTTTGAAAGTTTGCGAATACATTATTTAGATTTCAGTTCGTCACGTGCTTTTGGCACAAACTTTGATATGAAATTATTGTCAGTTTTAAAGCAATTTTTTTAATACAAAAACCAACTTCAATGTAATTAATTATTATTCTATTTATTTATTAATTGTTTGAAATACTAAGAAAAGAAACAAAAAGAAAAAACAGAAAAATATCTTATAATGACTGGAGTTAAAAAAATGATTAAGGAGAAAAAAAACAGAAAATATGTATAACGTGGAGATAATGAATAAGTTAAAAAAGCCTCTTTTAACTATGGGAAATTGGAAAAATTTGAAAAAAACGACATTATTATAATTAATTATTAATTTTTTTATTGATTAATTGACTCAAATTGCTTGAATAATCAAATAAATAGATTATTATTTAATTATAAATTTCTACAATTTATAATCAATTGAAGTGTCAAAAATAAATGTCAAAAAAAAAACATCAATAAGAATAACTTAAAAACTACTGATCAGATCTTGATCAAATTTAAATGAGACCAAATAGAAAGCACCAGCTTCCAAATAATAGAAGAATGATCAAAATTAATTTACCTGGAAAAAAGTTGGAAGGTAACACATAAAAAAATACAGTCGAATTGGAAACCTGCTTTTTTTTAAAGTCGGTTAAAAAACAAGTGAGAAATTAAAAATTTGAAAAATTGTTTATAGTACAATTAAATATTAGCTTATAAGCAGTTTGAGTCAATTAAATAAAATAATAAATAAGTAATCAAGTTGGAATGGATTTTTTCTAAATTTTTAATTTGTTTAATTATTTTTTTATTGTATTTTTACTTTTTATGTGTTTTTAATACTATAAAACTCTTGCTTGGGTAGGATTTAAATTCATTTTGATCGTACTTGGAAGCATATCTCCGACCACTGAGACCACCGATCTTATTCACTACCACACTTTTAATAATTTTTTTGGTGTTTAAAGTGCTTTTTTCTTTTTAGTGTTATTTTTTTTACTTTTTGTGTGTTATCTATGCTTAGTTAATTTTGTGGGTATTATCATTTGTTTTTATTCATTTTAAATCTAATCTTTTTTATTCTATTATTTTTTTTGAAATTTTGTTTTAGTTTTTGTGCTTTGATTTTATTTTTCGTGTCTTATTTATGTTTAATTTTCTTGCATTTTGCGTGTATTCGTTTTTTATTTTTTTCTCTCCACTGGCTTTTGACACTCATTTTCCAAAATCAAAAATCAGAAAAATTATTTAGAAAATAAAACAAATTAAAAATTTGAAAAAAACCGACTTCGATGTGATTAATTATTATTTTATTTATTTATTAATTGTTAGAAATATTGGAAAGGGAAACAAAAAGAATAAACAGAAAAAAAAAACAATCTTTTAATGTTGGAGTTAAAATAAAAGATTAAGCAAAAAAAAGAAAAGACGTATAACGTAGAGATAATAAATGAGTTTGAAATAAAGCCCACTTTAACTATGGAAATAGAAAAAATTTGGAAAAAACTGACTTCAATATGATTAATTATTATTTTATTTATTTATTAATTGATTCGAATTGCTTAAATAATTAAATAAATTGATTATCATTTAATTAAATTGAAATAAATTTTTATTTGTTCACAGATTTTTATTAATCAATTGAAGTGTCAAAAAAATAAATCTCTAAAAAAGAATAATTAAGAATAACTCAAAAACTATTGGTCAGATCTTGATCAAATTTAAATGGAACCAAATAGAAAGCACCAGCTTTCAAATAAATCATCATCAAACGATGATGATCAAAAGAATCATCAAAATTAGTTTACCTAGAAAAAAGTTAGAAGGTAACACACATAAAAAAAATACCTCCTCCTTTTTTGAAGTCGGTTAAAAAAACAAGTGAAAAATTAAAAATTTTAAAATTTGCTTTTAATATAATCAAATATTAGTTTATAAGCAGTTTGAGTCAATTAAATAAATAAAATAATAATTAAGTAATCAAGTAGTTTTTTTCTAAATTTTTAATTTGTTTAATAATTTTTTTATTGGTTTTCTTTTTGTTTTTAATATTATAAAACTCTTGCTTGGGTAGAATTTGAATTCACTTTAATCGTACGATCCGGCTTTGAAGCATTATTTCCGGTCACTGAGACCACCGATAGATCTTATTTTTTTTCACTTTTTATGTGTTATCTATGTTTAGTTCATTTTGTGGGTATTTTTATGTGTTTTTAATACTACTTGAGTAGAATTTGAACTGACTTTGATCCTACGATCTAGCTTTAAAGCATTATCTTCGATCCCTGAGATCATTGATAAATAGAGATCACTATCATACTTTCAGTATTTTTTTCTTACCAATATATCTTTTTATCAATTTCATACATGTAGTGTGCTTTATTTTTTTCATTGTTTTTTCTAGTTTTCATGTGTTATTAATACTATAAAACTCTCGCTTAGGGAGGATTTGAATACACTTTGAATAGAAGTTTCCAATAAGCTTGTTATGGGGTTCAATTTAGAGTATTTTATAGATATTTGTAAAAGCACTATATTCCTATAGATATGTGTTTAGAGATTGGTATACATAACTGTGAAAAAAATAATAACGTCAATGTTTGATTTCTAATTTTTTACTCACGTATCATTACTCATTACTGATACATCTTTGAAACAAAATATATATTTCTTTCAGTCGAGAGTATTTTGAAAAGTGGTTCAATAGCTCAAATCAGAAGTGGTCTCAAACGAATTTTATACAAACCTGCAAAAAAATTTACATTATTATTAATTTACAATAGATTTTACTTTTTTGTTTCATGGGATGACATGACTACTCTTTTCTTAATTTTTTGTTGAAAATGAAACAGATTATGTCATGCAAAAGTTTCAAATTAAAGTAGAATCCAAATGACTTGATAAAAAAAAATAACTTTTTAAGAAATTAAACATTTTGAAAACACTCTTATAATAAAGTAAAAAATTAACAAAAAATATTTTAGACTTGATTAATATGACAAGAGACGACTCTGGAAATAATACTAGATCATGTTATATCACAAAAAAAAAACTATAGATCTAGTAGCTCGGTTAAATTTGACACTTTATCAACTATTTTTCCGAAGATTAACAAGGATATTGCATTGCAACTTTTTTGATCTATTGTACTCCCTACATACACACTCATGGTCAGACAAACAGTTTATTTAAAAAAAGACTCTCGTCTGGGTGGAATTCGAACTCACGCTACTTATTCGGCCAAACTCTAAGCGCACTATCGTCAGCCACCTGGTCACCGAGCGATCTATACTCTATGATATAAGTTTTAGATGTGAGTATTAGTAAATATTGACACATTTGTGCATTTTTGAAGAAATCAAATAATCTTTTCGTGTCTAAGCATTCAAAATATGTCTTTTTTACGTTATTTTAATATTTTGAATGACTGGTTCTTATCAGTATGATAAGCTAGTAAAAATAAAACTTAACCATATCAAACACACATCTAAAAAAATTCTTAATAGTAAAACTAAAACCTCCAAAAAACGCCTTTTATATACATACAGAAAACATACTTTACTTAGACCAGCTGGTATAAACGGCAAAAATACATTTTAAATGTCAAAATGAAGTCTGTCAATAAAAAATAATTAAAATTCGTAAAAATAAAGAATCGACCTACAACGTAACATCTTGCTTAAAGTTACCAAAATGAAAGATATATACTGGTCATTGCCTGCGACAACGTGTTTGGTTGACGGAAGCAATGACACTATCTGTTTCAAGCGCCAAAATAGGTAATGTAGTTCCAAAATCTTTAAGAAATAAAAAATAATTTGCAATAAAAATTCTAGAACCCAGCAACGTCATTAAAAATGTAAATCATAGCTACTTTCGTTTCTAATTGTTCTGTCATTTGAAATATTTAGTGCTTTTTAGTGTGATAAACTAGTAAAAATATAAATTCAAGAAATAGAAGACTTGAACCGACTTTGCCAATACAAATTCCTGATCGTAAAACTCTCAAGAAACGATCATTTGCTGTCATTGGCAATACAAAAAATATGCTTCACTTAAAACAGCTGGTATAGAAAAAATATATATTTTTTAAATTACCATAATCGAGTCTGCTATCTGATAGTATTAAAAATTTATAACATCAGAAAAACAGCTTAAAAATATAATTTTATTCAAAGTTAGCAAATTGGAAGAAATACACTGGTCATTGCTTGCGACAAACTTCGGTTACTTTGCTGGTAGACAGAAATGCTGACATTACCTGTTCAAAGATTAACATTTTCAACAAATAAAGAAGATATTGCAATAAAATTCCAGAGACTTTATTAAAACTGTGAACAAACTTGAGACTCATCGTAAATCAGCAAATAGATCCTATAGTAATAATAGCAAGTGGTCCTGGCAGTATGATTAACTATATATTAAGTGTATATTTTTGTAATAAATAAAAACACAAATAAAAGTATGTTTGTTTATCATTATATTTTATTTTTTTTCCTAGACAGACAAGTGAACGATTTTCCTCTAAGCAAAAAAGTGTTTTTTACGTGTACAAGAACACAAAGTGTCACTTTTTTGACATTTTATAAAAAAAATATTTTACAAAAATATTAAAATAATTAACGTCCAATACCGTTGTTTTAAATCTATATATATATATAAAAAAAAAATCGTGTTTGTTACAACACTTATAACTCGAGAACGGCTGGACCGATTGCCATGGTTTTTGATTTGTTGGATTTGTTTCCGTCCCGAATAGCAGAATACATCTTAAAAACAATGAAAACTCGATATGTGTAATGAATACTTAATCATTTCAATAGATGCTGATTTGTTTATTACATGTCAAACATTTGTTGTCCAATCCTGTCAAATAGTGTAACAACTATTTTTTTTTGAAGCTTATGGCACAAAGGAAGGAACGGAATTTAGGGAATAAAAAATCAGTTGGTAAAGGTTATAAGATTAAGGAAAAAAAATCTGCAGGTTAAAAAAAGTGTAAATGTCTTTTTATAGGTTGTCTATGATTTTTTTTAATAAGCTATTTATACGTAGTGGTTATATACTCTTTGAGCTATTGTCTATGTCTCGAAAGTTCAGGCACTGTTATTATATTTGGTGGTTTTATGCGAGTGCCCATTTTAATAACAATGCCGCGTCCTAGAAGATCTAATCTTTCCCAGCGAAGCCGTAATGCAATTAGGCAACGGAATATCGCGAGTCAATTATCTGCGAGAAATTGCACGCGTCGATACTTAAAGGAAAATTTAAAGATGAGAAAGTTCTTATTCCAAGGATTCGGATGATCCCAACGGATATGCCCTTTGAGTTTAAACGAATGCAATTCCCGATTCGTCTTGCTTTCGCCATAACGATCAACACATCACAGGGCTAATCCTTGACTATTTGTGACCTCAATCTAGAAAATGCGTGTTTTTCTCATAGTCAATTGTACGTGGCAGGCTCACGTGTCGGCAAACCATCCGCTTTATTTGTTCTTGCGCCTGACCAAAAAACAAAGAATGTCGTTTACCACAAAGTGCTTGAATGAAAATCCTATTAATGAATTAATCCGAGTTTTATTTTTTTTCTCAATATGCACAACATAGTTTTCAATCATTTTTTTCTGACATGAGTTTGAAGTACTTAATTTTTATTTTTTATTTTTTTTTATTTTTATTCTCATTCTGTATGTATGTTTTCATCATTATTCATCATAATAAAATACTTTTTTGTTTCTATCTATATAAATATATTATTTTGTATCATTGTTTTACGTTCATCAAAGGCTAAATTAGTTCAGCTAAAAAGTAACACGACATTCATTGACTGTTAGGCGGTACGAAGTTCGCCGGGTCAGCTAGTTAAACATATAAATAAAATAAACAGTGTTTTGAGTAAAAACAAATGTATCTTTTTCTGCATTTTATAATATAACATAATATCAAAAACCATATCACACCTAAAAAAATGACAATTTTTTAAAAACATAAATGAATAAACACCTGTCATTAAAGTTTGTCAATTTTATAAAAAAAATATTATTATAAAATTAAAGAAAAAACTACTAAACACACAAAGCAACAATGCAAAAAAATGTATGCAAAAACATCTCAACCTAACAAAATCTACGTTTTACAAAAACAAACAACTTTAAAAAAAAAATACTAAAAACAACACAACTTATCATTATGCCAAAAAATAAAAATCTGAAAAACTTAAAATAATTGTCTATGATTATAAATACAAGTATAAAAAATAATCAAGATTTAAATACAAATAGAAACAAAAAAACGAGAATAACAATAGTCAAAATACGCTGCAAAAAGTAGAAAAAACTATACCATCTTTTCAACTATAAAAACTAACATATCTGCAGCAGAAAAATTTGTATAACAATTAGATGTAATCCATAAAGAACTAAAAAAAAATAAAGAAGAAATGAAGAACTCATAAATGCATGAAAAATGTTGACAGTATACTAAAATAGACCAAACTTAGACTTATAACTTCGACATTTAAGAAATATTAAAAACAAAAACAAACTAACCACTCAAACCACTAGATACAAAAAAAAATAAAAAACAAATTCATTAAAAATTCAAGACAAAAACGAGAAAATAACTGTCCAAAACAAGAAAAATATTCGAATAAGTATGCAAACAAAGAATAAAAAACCAACAAAACAAGAATGTAGGAGAGATTGTATAGCATATTATGGCTATTTACTTACCATTTTTAAAGGCACTTAAGCTGCTAATTTACTTAAAAGTGTTAACAAAAGAGTTAAGAACTTTCAAATGCTTGAGTTCAGCACACAATACAGCACAAAAAAAAATTCCTCTTTAAAAAAATATTCTTCTGAAAGGATCAATATTGAAAAAAAGTTAAAAACGCCTGACATTATCTTTCATCTTTACACTGTTTCAAGACACGTACATCTCATAAAACCACCCCTAAAGCCATATTTCTTATATCGCCATCTTCTAAGATAGCATTTAGGCACGAATCAACAAAATTGCCAAAATTAGGTGCAATATTGTTTAGGAAATAACCGCCACTTGTTAACGTTTCTAGAAGAGCGATACTTTTGGCAGTCGTAAAAATATTCCAACCGAAAAGATTAAGGTACAAGATTAACTGGGGAAAATATAAAGATTGCCTTTTATTAATATTTTCTGATGAAACTTCTTCATAAGCTGCAGCAGCTTTATGGTTGATATGCCGGAAATAAAGATTTGGAGTTGTGAGATATTAAAGACGTAGAAAATTAAAATTGAATTTTTATAATTTGCAATGCATTTGAATGGAAAATGCCTGACAGAAAAACGCAATGCATGCACTAGAACATAGAGTTGGCTTGTGGCAATTGGTTCGGCTGGAATTTCTACGCTTCAGAAATTTTAAATTAAAAGCTATTTGGAAAACAATTGGTTGAATATTAGAGTTTTAATTAAATTTAGGTCACAATATAAATATTTGTTTATCTAATGTAATTGCCCATATCCTGAATTCTAATTAACATGCAGTAACTAATAGTTTAGTTTGTTCACAGCAATACAGTGCGTCCATAATTTATTTAGATCTACTCTTGCCATGGAAATTCAACCGTTTGATTAGTTCATACGAAGAAACGCACAAAAATATAAGACAAACTTTAACATTTGTCGGCAATCATACAACCCGAGCCAATAAAAATCTGTTAAGCCAAACTACACAGAAAGAGTAGATCTAATTAATCTATGTGCAATGTATTTTCAAAATTCCAAAAAAACGCTTAAAACAATACTTGCCATGGAATACTTGCAATCTACTCTTGCCATGGAAATTCATCCGTTTGATTAGTTCATACGAAGAAACGTACGAAAATATAAGACAAACTTTAACATTTGTCGGCAATCATACAACCAGAGCCAATAAAAATCGGTCAAGCTAAACTACACAGAAAGAATAGATCTAATTAATCTATGTGCAATGTATTTTCAAAATTCCAAAAAAACGCTTTAAAACAATACTTGCCATGGAATACTTGCAATCTACTCTTGCCATAAAAATTTATCCGTTTGATTAGTTCATACGAAGAAACGTACGAAAATATAGACAAATTTTAACATTTGTCGGCAATCATACAACCAGAGCCAATAATAATCTGTCAAGCTAAACTACACAGAAAGAGTAGATCTAATTAACCTATGTGCAATGTATTTTCAAAATTCCAAAAAAACGTTTAAAAACAATACATGGCGAATAATTTAACATAAATTATTGTAGAGTAAAAACAAAAGAAATAACAAGCATAAGTGCCTCATAAAAAATGATGCAATTTACACAAGACTCACCAGGTATTAATGCATTCATAAAAAATTACTGTTTAGTGAGAATCTTGAATAATATTTTGAGAGTTTTTTTATGCTTATTTTTCAAAAAGCTGACGCGCATGAGCCACCAGGATCGTGCGATTTAATTGTTGTCTTATCTAAAGTTGCAGGCTTACCCCGGTGGGTCACACTTCACCGATGTATTTAACGTCAACATAATATTTTTAGCAACATTAATTATTTAATTATTTTTAGGTATTTAATAAAATTTTGAGGTTATTCCTATACTTATGCACTGCTAAATATTTTAGTTTAGAAAGTCTTTCGGTTTTACATCTTTTCTAGAAACCTATTAAAAGTATTTAAAAAACAAATTGATTAAAATACCACTCAACAGAGTTCGACACAGTAACACACAAGATGTAAAAGTTTCTTTTATATAGTTTGCCAACAAATTAAAAAAAATTACTTATAAATTCGGTTTTTGTTGATTATGTCACCTATGACCAAGTGCTTTCTTAAATTTCCTTACAAACAAATAAACTTGAGAAAATGCAACCAGCTTTTAAACAAAAGCAAAAATAATATAAAATTGTAAATGTTTAAGTAATTCACTCAACATTGAACATTTTTTTTCCAGAAATCGTCTTGGAAACCACATTTTCCTGCTTATTTACGCGCAGGAAAATTGAGTTTTCCGGACTAGTACTGTAAAAACTTTACAAGACGCAAAATAAAAAAAATACTCTAGTAACTATAGTTGCCAACAAAATTGACAAACTTGATTTTTGTAAAATTTGTAAAAAAAATTTTAAAATTTGTAAATTTTGTCTTTTTTACGATTTCCGGAAAAATTTAATACAAAACACGTCAGAAAAATCTCTTACTTGACTCGAAGCTTTAAAATACTCTGCACAAAGTGCCTCGTATTTCAATTTAGCTCCTCTTCAGTAATGTGAAATTTTCCTGACTTTTATGTAAATAACTATTAAACCATGCTTAGAAATAAAATTGAAAATCACAGATTTCCAATCACAACTTGTTGATTTTCATTCATTGTTTACTTTGATTTAATTTGCCCTTTTTGTTAAATCTGTTGATTTGGATGGCTAACCAAATTGTTTTAATACTCTTCGCAACGCGCATCGATTTATTTATGAAAACATTAATTGTTGGGACTCTTTTCTCTTTGTCTCATCACTGTTTTTGGCGTAAATGCATCTTACTCATTAGCTAGTTAACATTTATCAGAATGTTTTTTTATGATGAATGTTCTAAAACTTAAGACACAATTTATACTTCAGTTGATTGACTTTGTGTATTGTAACACTACTATCATTTTTGTTTTTTGTTTTTTCTTATTTTTTCTGCTTCTAACTATTGTTTTGCTTTTAATTTTGTTTTTTAAATGTGACAGTATTTTGTATTTTAATTGTTATTCCGATATGTTTTATTATATTTAGTGTAATATTCGTAAATTATTCTGTTACTGGACTATTCTGTTGAACAATAAACCATTATTATTATGTTTACAAAAATGTAAAATTTTATATGTGATTGATTAATTATGTCATCTTAACAAAACCATTTGAAGACAGTGTATGCATAATTATGTTGTTTAATACATAAATCCTTCTGTGTATTTTTTCACGTTTTTATCTATTTATTTCTGTTTCGTTCAATACTATTATTGTTATTGTTTTTTCATTAAGAAGTTATTGTTTTCTATTTTTCCTTTTGTCAATATGAAAGTAAATAAGCGCTATTCTCTCGATAATTTGCTAAAATAGAAAACATTGAGTCGTTTTGCTTCTCGTTTTTTCCAATCAACTCGAAAAGCTGAACGTCAAAATTAGTTCAAATACAACAAAAACTTATTAAATGATCTTTCTAGTTTACACAATTAAATAAACTCATTTCGAATTCAACATTAATTGGATTCAATGTTTATTTTCCGAAATAAGTACAAATTGAAACTTTTAAATACGGACCAAATTTGCCGCCATTACGATTAGGTGCAGTTTGGCAGCTATTGTAAAGTTAGTTTAAAACTTCGAAAGCGTATAAAATATTTAAAATAAAAAGTTTACCATTTCAAATTTTATGCAAAAACTCTGATTACAAATTTATAGTTTTAACAAATTTTATAATAACTTTTTTTCACCGACTGGAAAATAAACTTTGCGCGACTAAGGTGGCAAACACTTACAGCCTAACAGTCAATGAATGTCGTGTTGCTTTTTAGCTGCACTAATTTAGGCTTTGATGAAAGTAAAACAATGATACAAAATAATATATTTATAGAGATAGAAACAAAAAAGTATTTTATTATGATGAATGATGATGAAAACATACATACAAAATGAGAATAAAAATAAATAAAAAATAATAATTAAGTACTTCAAACTCATGTCAGAAAAAAATGATTGAAAACTATGTTGTGCAGATTGGGAGAAAAAAAAATTAAATTCGGATTAATTCATCAATAGGATTTTTATTCAAGCACTTGGTGGTAAACGACATTCTTTGTTTTTTGGTCAGGCGCAAGAACAAATAAGGCGGATGGTTTGCCGACACGAGAGCATGCCACGTACAATTGACCATGAGAAAAACATGCATTTTCTAGATTGAAGCCACAAATAGTCAAGGATTGGGCCTGGGATTTGTTGATCGTTATGGCGAAGGCAAGACGAATCGGGAATTGAATTCGTTTAAACTTAAAGGGCATATCCGTTGGGATCATCGAAATCCTTGGAATAAGAACTTCCTCATCTTTAAATTTTCTTTTAAGTATCGACGCGTGCAATTTCTCGCAGATAATTGACTCGCGATATTTCGTTGCCTCATTGCATTACGGCTTCGCTGGGAAAGATTAGATCTTCTAGGACGCGGCATTGTTATTAAAATGTGCACTCGCATAAAACCACCAAATATAATAACAGTGCCTGAACTTTCGAGACATAGACAATATAGCTCAAAGAGTATATAACCACTACGTATGAATAGCTTATCAAGAAAAATCATAGACAACTTATAAAAAGACATTTACACTTTTGTTAACCTGTAGATTTTTTTTCCTTAATCTTATAACCTTTACCAACTGATTTTTTATTTCCTAAATTCCGTTCCTTTCCGATGATTTTATGTTTTTACTGTAGAGTAAATCTTAGGTATTATTTTCGGGAATTAAAAACAAATATAACAGTATCTGAACTTTGTAGACATTTTACAAAAAATAAGAGTCTCAGCAACCAGGCCATAAGCTCCAAAAAAAAATTGTTGTTACACTATTTGACAAGATTGGACAACAAATGTTTGACATGTAATAAACAAATCAGCATCTATTGAAATGATTAAGTATTCATTACACATATTGAGTTTTCATTGTTTTTAAGATGTATTTTGCTATTCGGGACGAAAACAAATCCAACAAATCAAAAACCATGGCAATCGGTCCAGCCGTTCTCGAGTTATAAGTGTTGTAACAAACAGGACTTTCTTTTATATATTTATAGATTTTAATCTTACGTTGGCACAAAAAATCTTGTGTATCACTACGTCAGAAAGCAGTTCTGAAAAAGTTTGAAGTTTGCAAATCTTAGTTTTTTGTTTTGGACCTCAAAATTCTTGTTGCAAAATGCTAGGTTCCAGACAAATGACTATTTTAGTTTTATAAGAAATGATTTCTGTGGCACTCGAGTATTACTAAGTACATATTGGTAATTTGCAACAATATTTCTTTGCTTAGAATACTACTAGAATAAAAAAAAAGATAAAACTGCAAAAAAATTATTATAGAAAATGACGTCACTCGGCAGGCACATTGTACCCAATCATAAGTGTAAATAATAAAAAGTTTCTATGCTGTAAATTTCTCAGTTGTGCGATAATTCGACACATTATTTTAAAATACAAACTACAATAATAACAATCGATTGAATAATTTATTTTATTAAAAATTCCAGATAAATGAACTCACCATAAGGAAATTTAATATGTTTATTTTTATATATTATAGTGCAAATGTTTAATTTCTACATTGACTAAACGAGCAATGTGAAACATGTTTTGGTTTTTTAGATCTCATCAGTCACAAATAGTTCAACAAATTAATAGAAAGACAACCTAACATTTTAACGTCAATTTGATAAAGCATAATAGTGTCAACTTTTCGTCAAATCTAAATATTTTTTCTAAAAATTAAATTACGTAAATCGTAGCCTTACATTACTTTTGTTAGACAATATTAAATATTGTTAATACTAAACTTAAAACATTGTTGTATTTTTGTTTAAAACCAAATTCTAGCTCTCATCTATATCAAAGATTGCTCGGTAGTCAGGTGGCTGACGATAGTTTGCTTAGAGCCTGAACTCACGCGTGAGTTCAAGTCCTACCCAGGTATTGTCTACAAAGAAGCCAGCTTTTGTCTGGCTATAAGTGTTTGTATGTATGGATATTTGTAAATGTAGGGAGCCAAATATCTCAAAACGGTCGCAGTGCAATATTCCTTATTCTACATCAAACTATTTGAAAATATTTATACTTTCAAAATAATAATATAAATATTTATGTTTTCTATAAATTGTTTTCTTTATAAAACTTTCAAATATTTATTCTATTTACTATTCTATTGACTTTCTTAGCCTGTAGTTTATTATTAAATAGAAAAAAAAACTCAATTTATTCTAATTAATTTTAAAAACGTAGAAATTACAAGAATTTCCAAAACGCTTTTACCTCTGAATACAAATTAAAATGATAAATGCATAAATTCTGGTGTAATATAAAACAATTATCTAGCTCCTACAAAAACTGCATTTTGTTCGCGCTTTCTGTTGTCTCTACATTTCCCTTGGGATGAAAAAGATTACAACACTTTTTACAATCGTTTTTTTCTTTTCGCAAACAAGAGAAAATAGTATCGTCACATAGGCGTCTCCACAATTACAAAAAGACACAATTTTACACGTTTACACAAAATTATCAGTCGTAGAAGATCTAATTTATATTCATAGCACAAAGAGGCTTTTTTTTGTCGAAAATTAGGCGTAGCGTAATGAAGGAGATTTAATCCATGAAACTGAATCGATATTTATTTCAGGAGGAAATTATAACCGGATTTTGAAACTATAGAAACTGCCGGAAACAAATGCAAATTTTGTGGCTAATATGAATTTGTAATTTTACTAATGTTGAACGGTGAGCCGTAGAAGGAAAAATTGGTCATGGATACGCATTACGTGCAAAAGTTTTTAATGATATACAAAAAAATGCTGTAAGACTAAATTGAAAAATAATATTAGTAACACAACAGCAAAAAAAATCATTTAACATTAATAGCGTAATAAATATTGTTAGAATAACGATAAAATTCAGATTCTTGTAGATTTGGTTCAATTTGATGCAGTTTTTTAGCCAAACACATCATGTTCACCTTTCATCAATGATCACTCAGCATTTGAGTTTAAAGAGGTATTAATTAGGATGACAATACTGAATGTCACTAAACCGGACTAGATCGTCACTTTACGTTCATCTCTATTTCTACCAGATAGAACCAACTTTAGTGGTTCTAAATGAAAACGCATACATCAGCACAGCTGAACGCAAATTAATAAAAAAAAGCTTCCAAGATTTTGCAGAAAAAACAAAAAATGTAGGTTTTAAAATTTACAGAAACCAACGGTTGTTTAGCACTGAAACTGTAAGCAGACGGGATCGCCTATCAGTACCCATTTCCTCCCAGACTTGCTAATGCTATGACTGCTGTCAGTTTTTTAAAAAATTATCAAACCTTTTTTGTAACAAAATAGAAAGAAAAAAAAACATGAAAAGAAATTGTATCATAAAATTAAGCAGCAGGAACAACCGTTGAAAAAACCTACTACCATTGAGCCTGGAAGAACTACTATAAAATAGTACTTTGTCTGACTTGGCAGAAGTACTTGGTCACAATAAAACCACATACTCTGAATGAGAATACCCCTAAGCATCTTTCAGGCGGAAATACACACAATCAGAAGATGTGTAAAATCTAACTTAGAAACAAACTATATGAAAAATGCAAAATTGCAAATAATACCGATAATTAACAGCTACAAGAGCACTAAGTTTTTATGTCATAAGTCGCAAAATGACATGAAAATGACGAGGAAAGTTAAACAAACTAGACAAGAATAACAATTTTTTCACGCTCGAGAGTACTGAGAACAATAAACTTGAAAGAGAAGGAGCATTAACCTCTTTCGTCGAGCCAGAACTATTCTGTGGTTTAGAAAAGCACACCTACAAGCAAATGTTGCAAATGAAAGAAAAGACCGAAAAATCAAAACTTTGGCATCATCTGTCTGATTTGTAACATTTCAAAAAATTTTTTTTAAAGTTTAGGTCTGGTCAGGCTAGGTCAGCTCAGGTCTATTTAAAACTTACTAGAAATAGTTCTCACATATTCACAGGCGTTCTTACCGGTCACTGCCGCCTGGGAGTGCACCATGTAAAACTCGGTCTAAAATGCAAGTTTTGCAAGAAAGAAGAAAAAACTTTGGAACACTTGGTAACAGAATGCGTTGTCATTAGAGCTTAACGTAAAAAACACATAAGACAGAAATTCATGACTATCATTGTTGAAGCCATTCCAGCTACCAAAAGTCATTACAGATTTAAAGTGTAGAGCTATAAACTGAGATATACCCCAGACAGCTCAAGAAAAAGAAGCACAATAGACTAATAGGTTGCAGTTCATAAGGCAGCTTATTACCAATCTAATCTAATTTAAGCTAAACAAGTTATCTAGAGTGCCTGCCGGTGATCTAAGACCAGTTTGTTGCTCATTAGATCCTGGTTTTGTTAGTCTAACAGCAATTACATTGCTCATAATAATTGAGTTTTTTAGCACTCAAACAAGAAACTCTTGATTACCACCTTTCCGCTGCCGCTTTGTTCACTTCAGTTTGAAAATTCCAAACAGTCTTAGAAACCAAACCAAGTCACACAAATCACTATTGAAAAAAAAACTATAAAAAATCTTTACTCAAAAAAAAATGTATTTGATAGTGAATTGAAATGTTGTAGAAGAAAGTCAGCCATGCAAGCAATAGAAAAAATTAAGACAAAAAAAACTGACCTGACGTGACCTGACCGTAATAAACTCTTTTGCTAAATTCTATTAGCAAGGTCTGCAAATCACTACTAAAAAACCAACTCCAAAAAATTATGAATTTAAAAAAGGGTTTATTTGAGCGCCAATTACAACATTTTCTGTAGAAAAAAATTGTAAAGTTAAAGAGTAGGAATACAAAACTTTGCTAGTAAAATTTCAAAGTCGGAAAAGTACTCCGTTATTTCAAAAAACTTATATATTTTGACTTATTTAAGCTACGTTGTGACAACAGTTGTTTTAATTTTTTAACTTATCAGTTTTGAAGCATTTTTGATTTTTATTAATGAAAATAAAAAAAAATACAGTTGAATTGACAACCTCCTTCTTTTTTTTTGAAGTCTGTTAAAAATCTCAAGCAACTGATTGATGGAGGGTATATTAAAACATTTATGATCGTTTTGATGTTTAAAAGTTTAGCTTTTTGGCGTAAACATCCTCTGAGACAAATTTCCAAAAAATCTTTACTGGAAAAAAGGTTTTTCTCATCACAAATTAAGATTTTGTAAAGAAAAATCAACTACACAAACGAGTAGAAAAAATCAGATCAGCTCAAAAAAAAAAACGACTAACATTATTTTTTTTCTAAACCTAGAAAAGTCTACAAAGCACAAAACTAATTTAAAAAAATTTTGAACGCCAAAAAGAGCTTGTCTAAATGTTAGTCAGAATTTTGCAAGAACAAGTCAGCCATACAGGCAGTACAATAAGAGTGAAATTGACTGCATTAATTACGCTTGAGATGCTAAAAATGTTTTTTGCAATTGGCCTCCATTTTGATACTCTAATAGGCTCATTAGAGAACCATTTGTCATAGGTTTCGGTGCGGTTATAAGTCATTAGAGCACCAAACCTTTTTTTGTAAAAAATTTTTAGATTGGCAAAACTTAACTTGACTTTTTACCTGTCTGTCAATAATGTTAAATTTTTTAACACCAAAGTGAAGTGAACAATTAATGGAAAGTATATTTATATGAAATATGGCATATTAGACCAGGGTAGAAACCTTTAAAAATAATAAAAAGTGAAAAAAAATAATAGTAGAATGAAACCTATTAGAAAAGGAAGAAAATATTATAAAAATTAAAGAAAAAATAATTTACGGGCAATCTGAGGTCGGGAAGGGGATGGGGGTGAGTTTTTAAGGGTAAAAAACGGTTTTTCTTGATTTCCGGCAAAACTAAAAGTCCTATCAAAAAAAGTCAAAAGGTAAAGTTGTAGGTAATAAAAAGATCTAAAACTTTTGTTATTACACTTTTTATACATAACCTTAAAATTTTTGTGAAAAATTTAAAAAACCAAGTTTTTGGTTTTTTATTTTTATCTTTTACAAAATTTTTTTTTTTAACAACATTTGGTGAAAGCTTACTTTTTTATGTCCCAAATACGCTGTAATTTATTTGATTAAAAATATTTATTTTTTCCCTTATTTTGAATTAATATCGAAAAAACACCCTAATTTTCAATCGAAAATTCACCCGTCAAAATATCAGCTTTTTTCAAAAACTTGGTATGGTTTCTGTTTGTTGAAATCTCTACTTTCCGATGGTAAAAAAAAATATATGTTTCTACAGTAAATCTTCTCAGAAAATGCAAAAATTCAAAAAAAACTTAAACTCGAAAGCTTCTTTTAATTATTTTAAATTAGGTTTTGTTCTTTAATGTTAGGGTAGTGTATGTTTACTTATGTTTTTTCCAGGAATGTTAAGGGAAAACATTGAAAGAATGTTAAGGGAATGTATGTTTAATTATGTTTTTTGTGTTGAATGTTAGAGGAATATATGTTTAATTACACTTTTTTTGTCGAATGTTAAAGGAATGTATGTAAATTATACTTTTTCTGGAAAGACGTTGCAAGTTCAGAAAGTCTTCATTTGACAAGAATCTATCAAAAAACACATTAAAAAGTTAAGGGTAAAAGAACGTTAAGGGTAAAAGAATGTTAAGGGACATTAAAAACTCAAGGGTAAAACAATGTTAAGGGAATTAATTATGTTTTTTTGTTTAATTACAGTTTTTATGTTTTTATTTTACAAGTCTAGAAAGTCAAAATCTAACAAAAATCAATCCAATTTATTGTTTTTTTATACGAAACTACTCCTTAATGTACTAACATCTAAAGACTTTTATTCGTTCCAAAAAAACCCACACTATTGTTTAAAATGCACAAATTTATGTTCAAACTGTCATGGTTCTAAAAATTGCTCTAAGATTGAAGTAGAAACCTACGAGGAAGTTAATTATTCAGAAGAAATTGTGGATGAAGAACCAACGCAGTCTGGAAATAATGTTGGAGAGGAAGAAGGTGATGAAGAAGATCTACTAGAATCGGAGATGTTTGACGAATCTAACGATGAAGAAATGCCATCAAAAAGACAAAAACTAATGGATAAGTGATTAGAATTGAAGATAAGGTATTTATGAATGATTAGATTAATGTGTTTAAAAATATTGTAATGAATAACGTAATCAGAATAAAGCATCTACATTTAATAGTACGGTTTACATTTATATTTATATATAATGAGATTTTCTATAACATAAATGTAATTAGCATTAAATAAATCAACTTTTTAATTGAAACAAATTGCAGCAATCACATTTTTTAGATAAAATTATTTACAATAATTAAAAAAAAATTTCGAATTCAACTTTTTTTTTAATTTTTGCATTTTCTGAGAAGATTTACTGTAGAAACATATATTTTTTTTTACCATCGGAAAGTAGAGATTTCAACGAACAGAAACCATACCAAGTTTTTGAAAAAAGCTAATATTTTGACGGGTGAATTTTCGATTGAAAATTAGGGTGTTTTTTCGATATTAATTCAAAATAAGGTGAAAAAATAAATATTTTTATTCAAATAAATTACAGCGTATTTGGGACATAAAAAGGTAAGTTTTCACTAGATCTCGTTAAAAAAAAAATTTTTTTGTAAAAGATAAAAATAAAAATCCAAAAACTTGGTTTTTTGAATTTTTCACATAAATTTTGAGGTTATGTAAAAAAAATGTAAATACAAAAGTTTTAGATCTTTTTATTACCTACAACTTTGCCATTTGATTTTTTTTGATAGGACTTTTAATTTTGCCAGAAATTAAGAAAAACCGTTTTTTACCCTTAAAAACTCACCCCCATCCCCTTCCCGACATCAGATCGCCCGTAAATTATTTTTCCTTTTATTTTTATAATATTTCCTTCCTTTCCTAATGAGTTTCATCCTACTATTATTTTTTTTGGTTTTAAAAATTATCGACCCTGGTCTATATTATGATGTAAATAATAAGTGAACTGGTCTGGGAAGAACAACCGATTCTAATAAAGCAAAAGCCACAGTTTATATGTCACTTAACCTAAAAAAGTAAGTATCTTACAATAATATTAATAATGAAAACCAAAATAATTTTGCTATTTCACGGATTTCAGGAGGCCCACATGTAAAGTTTTTTTCCATTTTCGTATTTTGGGCCTGACAGGATTAGAATTTTTAGATAAAACAAAAAAAATGACAGCTAGATAGAATTTTCACTTTTAAAATTAAGATATTGCCAACTCACTCCAAAAATCCCTAAATACATCGAAATAAAAAAAATCTTAAAAACAGCATAAAAAGGGCAAACTACAGAAAATAATATAAAAAACTCGTCTTTACAAGACTTATTCTTTAAAAAAACTCGAGGAATGCGTGCTTTAAGACCTGTCTTAACCTGTTATTTACGATACTTTGTCAAAAATGTAATTTTTTTAAACCTAAAATGTTTTATACAATAATATAATTGAAACAATTTTACAACAATTGATTGATTGACTTATGAATGATTACACCGTCCCTATCTATTTAGTTCTTACTAATGAAAAGAAATAAAGGTGAAACATGTATAGATGTTTATTACCATTTTAAACTTGTATATTCGCTAATAAACAATAAATGCTTTAGGTTTAAAGCTTTCTACGTGTATAAAACCTATAAAAGCGTATTTTGCTCTCTTTAGATCCTCCATTCCCGACCAATAATCAACCTTTTCCGATTGAAAATCGGACACCAAGCAATAAAGTATCAAAACTCTCTCAGAGAGCATTCTATTTTCGATTTAATGATTTTAACCTTTTTTGCCAATTTCAGAGTTTCAAACAACCGAATTTGAATCGTGTTAAAACAAATAATAAAAACATTGAAGGATTAATTCGGTCGGCGATAGATGGATAGATAGATAGAGATTTAGAAAAAAACAAACAATGACAGATTAGCGTATACTTTTCGTATCGGTTGAACATCCTATAAAAGTGGATTTTCGGAAATTGTTTCAGCAAAAGGCTATTATTATGAGCGGCGAATAAACGGAAATGGTTTTATCACAACAAACTCGATAAACAATAAAATGATAACAAAAGGGCTAATGTTGGGAATAAACACAAATAGGGTTCTAATTTTATTAAACTCTACAATTTTGATGAACACTCAGTGTGTACGGGTTTTATAATAATTAAAACCGACAAACTCCGTAAAAAAACGTACAAAAGGCAGAAGAGACAATGACGTTTGTACGTTAAAGGCAGAGATTTTAGGTAAAAGTATCTTTTAAGTATTACTTTCCTAGGGACAAAGATGTTATTCATTTTTTGATTACTGGTGAAAATTTCAACTTTTCTTACGAATTACAGAAATATTAGACTTTCTACAACAAAGACGCTTCTTTATTTTGTAGAATCTTTTAATAAGAAACGTCCACTGCCCCATTTTATATTGTGTTTCTAGTAATTTTGTTTTTTTTTGTATTCTTAATAAAAAATAGCCATTTAATCAAATGACTATTGTTTTATTATTTATTTATTCATTTGTTTTATCTAGTTTACTGGCTAGTAACACTTTACCTATTAGCAACGTACTGTACTCACTACAATAATCAACAAGAATTAGTCCAACTGCAGGTAAAAACAGATAATTCATTGGATTAAGATATTTTTTGTATTTAAATTATTTGTTTATCCAACACCTCTTTATTATGACGTTTTTATTTATTATTTATTGAACATCAAAAGATACAATACATTATAAGAAACCGTAATCTTAGAGGAAATCATTTGTTTGAGATTTACGTTAATATTTATATTAAAAGATAAACAAAAACAATAACAAAATCGGTCTACTTTCAACATCAAATGCTTCTGCCAGAACCTGTTGAATATGCTCTTTTTCAAGAACTTTTGATTTTTTGCACTTGTAATTTTTAATTCGTTCTTCAAAAAAATCATGTTGTAAAATATCTGTACTTTTTGAAGCTTTAATGTTGATCTTAACATGCAGTATTTCGCCCACATTGAAGAGACCGCAAATCTTTTTTTAGCGTTGAGGAAGTAACCCAGCAGCACAGCACTTGTCTTGGCCTACTTCAATAACATCGTTTTTTTGTTTCTAGTTATAGAATTCAGTAAATTCTTTGTAATAACAGTCCCTGGGTTTCTTCAACACTTTTTGCAATTTTTTTGAAAAGATTTCTTTTTATTTTCAACAATGTTACAAGCGTCGAAACAGTTTGATTGCAAATTTTTTCTAAAATAATCAATTTGTTGTCAACAACAAAATGGCAACCAAAACATAGACTACTACTATTCTTTGCAATCATAAAATTTTTAGGTTTTGATTACACTGGTCTACAATAAAAAAACACTTTTTAGTTTTTTGTTCTCATGCTTAAATTTTTATTCCAGACATTGAAAACACTTAAATTTCTATTTTTAGTTATTAAAATTTGCTTTTGCCTGATTTCAAAAACTTCAAAATTATGGGATACAGAATGTCTCATATGTTACATTCTCATCTGAACGAGCTTAAAAATAAGATGGTAACAACTCCGAGGAACAAGAAGAACGTTTTCACCAAAATGTGATGGACTTTGAAAAGCGATATCAAGGCGAATATGATGGGAGATTTTATTTGGGGTTTAATACAGATATAATAAAAATACAAAAAATATTCACTTTTAGACATTATCTAATATTTTGTTACTTTACATTTATACTAGCTGACCCGGCGAACTTCGTACCGCCTAACAGTCAATGAATGTCGTGTTACTTTTTAGCTGAACTAATTAAGGCTTTGATGAACGTAAAACAATGATACAAAATAATATATTTATATAGATAGAAACAAAAAAGTATTTTATTATGATGAATGATAATGAAAACATACATACAGAATGAGAATATAAATAAAAAAAAATAAAAAATAATAATTAAGTACTTCAAACTCATGTCAGAAAAAAATGATTGAAAACTATGTTGTGCAGATTGGGAAAAAAAATAAAACTCGGATTAATTCATTAATAGGATTTTAATTCAAGCACTTTGTGGTAAACAACATTCTTTGTTTTTTGGTCAGGCGCAACAACAAATAAAGCGGATGGTTTGCCGACACGTGAGCATGCCACGTACAATTGACCATGAGAAAAACATGAATTTTCTAGATTGAGACCACAAATAGTCAAGGATTGGCCCTGTGATTTGTTGATCGTCATGGCGAAGGCAAAACGAATCGGGAATTGAATTCGTTTAAACTCAAAGAGCATATCCGTTGGGATCATCGGAATTCTTGGAATAAGAACTTCCTCATCTTTAAATTTTTCTTTAAGTATCGACGCGTGCAATTTCTCGTAGATAATTGACTCGCAATATTCCGTTGCCTCATTGCATTACGGCTTCGCTGGGAAAGATTAGATCTTCTAGGACGCGGCATTGTTATTAAAATGTGCACTCGCATAAAACCACCAAATATAATAACAGTGCCTGAACTTTCGAGACATAGACAATAACTCAAAGAGTATATAACCACTACGTATGAATAGCTTATCAAGAAAAATCATAGACAACCTATAAAAAGACATTTACACTTTTGTTAACCTGTAGATTTTTTTTCCCTTAATCTTATAACCTTTACCAACTGATTTTTTATTCCATAAATTCCGTTCCTTTCCGATGATTTTATGTTTTTACTGTAGAATAAATCTTAGGTATTATTTTCGGGAATTAAAAACAAATATAACAGTACCTAAACTTTGTAGACATTTTACAAAAAATAAATTTCTGAACGCACACATGATGTCTTCAGAAAAAAATAAAGTTGTGGCTTAAAAGTCTCAACAACCAGGCCATAAGCTCCAAATAAAAAAATAGTTGTTACACTATTTGACAGAATTGGACAACAAATGTTTGACATGTAATAAACAAATCAGCATCTATTGAAATGATTAAGTATTCATTACACATATCGAGTTTTCATTGTTTTTAAGGTGTATTCTGCTATTCGGGACGGAAACAAATCCAACAAATCAAAAACCATGGCAATCGGTCCAGCCGTTCTCGAGTTATAAGTGTTGTAACAAACACGACTTTCTTTTATATATATAGATAACTACTTTTTTAATGTTCTTTTTCTATGACAGATGTTAATTTTTTTAAGTAGATAACATATCCGCAAAGGTGGAGAAAGCAACACTTTAACAGCAAGGGTTTTTTATTCAATTTAATTTACAAATTCTACCATATTAATTCAAAAAGTTACCAACAACTTCAATTGTACAATTAACATTATTAAAAAGACCTATTTTTATAACACAGAAAGTTGTAGGAAATTATTTGCTTTGACAATTGTACAGAGGTACTAGGATGATTTTCTGCAGCAGTAAGTATACGTTTGTAGACAGCAATCTTACTGCCTTCCGACTCTTCAATGTACGTTTCTGCAATAGATGAAGATTTCCACCCACTTCAGTGTTTTACTGTTCCCAGATCAGCGCCAGAGTTCGGCAGCATGGTAACTTCACAACGAGGAAAACAATACCTCGTGTACATTTCTGAATTTGCTTGCTTTAGAAAATCCGCAATTTTTCTGGGGATCTTAAATATGGTGTTGATCTCCACCGGTTAAGTAGTGCACTTTTTCCAAATTCCAAACACAAATATAGACCAGCAATAAAAATAATTGTTATTATAAAAGTCTAACTTCCATAAACAATATTTATATAATATTTTATCTGGTTCTAAGATTTATGACTTATCCTCCCCTTAGGTTTTTCAGTAAAGTAGCTAGTTAAGTTGCCAAATTTGTACAGATTTTACTTACTTAGAAAAGTCACAATTTTCATCCACCAACAACGTACGCTTCAACTATGAATAATATATCCATATGACAATGGCTTCACTTTTTGAGAAAAGTACGCCAAAAGCACTTTTTCACACACAAACCTGGTTTTTCTTCTCATACACCATTCTAGATTTTTTGCTTTTCAGCTTCTAACACTGCCATAGAACAGAATGAACAATTTGGTGACAGAACTATAAAAAATAGTAAATTGTTTGACAAGTAAAGAAAAGTTATAATTTCCTACTATCAAATAAAAAATAGTAAATTGTTTGACAAGTAAAGAAAAGTTATAATTTCCTACTATCAAAGTTATCAGCGTCAAGTATTTGTTTACTTAGTAACAAAACTTCATAACAAGCAAACAAATAATTTGCGAAAAAAAACACCTAAGAAGAAAAGAAGGAAAAAGAAATGAAAAAAATGGTAAAAATTGTGGGAAAACAATGAGAGATAAAAACGATATATAGCAGAAGCAAAAGAGATAAAAAAAAGAAAAGACCAAAGAGACACAATGGAAGAACACATAAATCTACTAATAGGAAGTGATTTCAACGGAAGAATAGGAAAGAAGAGAATAAAAAGCTAAGGGGAAGAAAGACAAGAAGAGAGGAGAAGGCCAACGGAAGATAAAAAGAACAACAGTAAAGAACAACGCCATTCCTTTGCTGTTGTTCTTTTTATCTTCCGTTGGCTTTCTCCTCTCTTCTTTAATATAAAAATGGTAGAAAAAAATAGATAAAAAATTCTAAAGGGAAATAATGAAGGAGATGAGACAGGGAAGTGGACTTATAAAAGGATTTTTTGACTCTTGAGAAAAGTACGCCAAAAGCACTTTTTCACACACAAAACTGGTTTTTCTTCTCAAACACCATTCTAGATTTTTTGCTTTCTAGCTTCTAACACTGCCATAGGACCAAAAAACAGTAAATTGTTTGACAAGTAAAGAAAAGTGATAATTTCCTATTATCAAAGTTATCAGCGTCAAGTATTTGTTTACTTAGTGACAAAACTTTATAACAAGCGAACAAATAATTTGCGAAAAAGCTTTCATATCCAGCAAAAATAATAAAAAAATTCTGCAACTGGTATCAAAAGCGAAGTTGGGTTTACTACCTAAGTACTAGAAAATTTACCAACAGTTGTGAAAAAGTTCGTTTATTGCAAGCACTAATTTTGAAAATTTTGGCAGGCAAAATTCTTAAATCCTCAACGCTCTGGTCAGTGTATTCGATGATGAAAAGCACGTCAAAATGACGGTTATGTAAATTAAAAAGTGTTGCTAACAAGAAAAGTCCCGCTTTTCTTAAATATTTTGCATTGAACAATATTATCAATTTCCATCAAGTACACGAAAATAATTTTTTTTTTTTATTTATCTTTCTACGTCTAAGTTTTCCATTCTTTTCATAAATTTATTTTATTCCTATTCTTGTTTCTCTGCTCTTTTTCAATAATCTTTTTTTTTTAATTATAGCAGTCGGTTTTTACTAATATTTGTTCATTCTGTAACTCTCAATAGGCTAAAATCAATTCAGCTGCCATGAATTACTCAAGTAATATTGGTTAAATTTTGGTTTCAAATGGCTTTTGCGTTAATTTGGTTACTATTGAGTAGATGAAATTGTTCTTGAAACGTTAGAAATTAATGCAAAACTAAAGTGTAATGGCAAAGCTACATTAAAATAACAAATTTTCCAACAAAGTAATTCAGTACAAATCTTGTTTGAAGCAAAGTTGTTTCTACAACAGCGCAACTATATATTATAACATAATTTACCCTCTTAAATGACAGAAACCCCACGACTACAAATTTGAACCTTAAAAGCTCAAAACCCATTAATTATTCCTTCCATTAACACCGACAGGTAATAATTTTTCGCTTGTATTAACGCAGATTTTGATGATTTTGATAAATCGAAAAATTTCGAGGGTAGTTTCTCGGGGAAAATGAAATTCCGAAAAAATTTAAGTCTTATTATTTGCGTTTGTATTTGATTGGTTTCAATTCTATTGAATGATGAGGAAATAAAGAAAATCACTTGCGCTTTTGTACTGATTACCTTGAATTAATGACGAGATAACGAGTTATACCTATGTTTTCCTTTGAATCGTTGCAAATTACTGTTCTCGCATTGTTGAAACAAATGGTATTCTGAATAATAATGGATGGCATCTACACAAAACCCGCATCTCTCATTTCATCATTTGGAATAATGAAGTTATCATTTTTGCCAAGCGACGGGTGAAAGAACAAACTCTAACATTAATAAGAAATTTACAAAAAACTATTTGAAATGTTTCGATTGTGAAAGAACACCTACATAATGTTTGTAATACAAAGTAAGAAAGAAAAGCCAGTAAAGAGAAGAATACCGCTGAAATGAAAAAAATGTTAACAGAATGATGATAACATGGCAAACGAAGAAAAAAAATTGCTGCAAAAGAAACAAATAAAAGCAAAATTGCAAAAACAAGCTACAAGAAAATCTAGACAAAAGGAGAGTAAAAAATAAAAAAAAAATGTTTAGAAAGGAAGCTAATAAGAAAACAACAAAGATAACAAAAAGCACAAAAAATGACATAAGGGAAGAGAAATCATTAGATGGGTTAAGATAAAATTTAAAAAAATGAGAGAAGAAAAACGGTTGAAAGGCGTAGTTAATATAAAGACACAACAAGAACAGAAATAATGTAATAAGAAAGAAACTAAAGCATTTTAAGATATGGGTAAAAAATAAAAGACATGTGCAGGGAAAGAAGAAGAAAATAAAACAAAAGACATAAAAATGATGTTTTGAAACGTGGCTGAAATAATAAACTAAGATGAAAATTTTTAAAAATATGTTGAAGAATTTGACGTAATAGCAGTAACAGAAACCTGGAATGAAGAGAAAAAATGGATAAAACAAAAAAATAAAATAAACAAAAAATTTAAACAGAATTTTTTATTCAGATTTCTACCGATAAAGATAAAAACATTTTGTGAAGTTAATTGGAAATTTAGAAAAAGCCACTAAAAAAACAGAAGAAAGTAATATAGAGGAAAAAATAATGAGGTAAGAAAGAGGTAAAAAAACAATTAAATAGAAGAAAAAGAAGATGAGACTGAAGAAGAAGTACTAAAAGCGATGTTGTAGAACGTAGCAATGATTAAAAATAAAAGAAAAAAATTTTTGAAATAAATAGAAAGGTTTGACATAGTCGCAACGACAGAGGCATTAGTAGACAATAAATACTAGAAAAAAATAAAGAAGAAAATGTAGAAGGCGCAATTTGCCATAAAAACCAAAAAAAAGGAAAAAGCAAAAAGAGACATAATAACAGAATTAAAAACCAATTTAAAAGGAAAAATCAGAGAAAAAAAAAGAAAAAAGCAATAAAAAGAATAGTATAAATCAGAGGAGAACAATGGGAGATAAGAACGATATATAGCAGAAGCAAAAAAGATAAAGAAAAGAAAAGACATAAATCTACAAATAGAAACCGATTTCAACTCAAGAATAGGAAAGAAGGAAAAAAAAGTTAGGAAGAAAAAAGAAAACAAGAGAGGAGAAGGCCAACGGAAGATATAAAGAAAAACAGTAAAGGACAACGCCATGCCTTTACTGTTGTTCTTTTTGTTTTCCGTCGGCTTTCTCATCTCTTCTTTTAAATAAAAATGGTATTAAAAAATGGGTAAAAAAATTCTAAACGGAAATAATAAAGGAGATGAGAGAGGGAAGTGGACTTATGGAAGGATAAAGTCGGAAACAGTGGTAGACTATGGAAGAGTAAACTAAAGAGCCTGAAAAAAAGTACAAAGGTTTAATATAGGGGTGATGATAGCCTCGAACTATATGCCTTTAAAAATACTAATAAAATTAAAAAAAAAAGAGAAAGCAAGCAAAAAAAATAAAAACGTATTCAAGGATAAAATGGGACAAGAAATCTACAAAAACATATATAAAAGAGCTGGAAGAAGGGGAATAGGTAGAAAAAAGTCAAAAAGATGGTAAAAGAACTAGAAACAACAGTTAAGAAAGCCATGGGAAATAAGAAATTCTCAAAAATTATAAAAAATAAATAAATGATGGAATTGAAAATGTGAAGAAAAAACAAGATTGAGAAACTAAAGAAATCAAAGAGGAAACAAAATAGAACATAAGAAACCTAAAGAAATACAGAGATACATGCAAAAAAAAGAACTTAAAAACAAAAAAATAAAATAAACAAGAGCGCAAAACGAAATTTAGGAATACATAAAAAAAATAAAAAGAAAAAAGAAAATATAACAAACAAAATTGGAATAGACAGGTGGTTAAAACATTTCAAAGAATTACTGGTAAAAGAGGTAGAAGAGAAAGAGGAAGAAAACAAACACAACAATTTTGAAGAAGAAAAATTTAAGGAAGAACAAGAGAAGATAGTAAAAAGAATAACAAGAGAAGAAGTAGAAAGCATTCTAATAAAACTTAAAAAAGAAAATTTTTAGGAGCAAACGGAATATGGAATGAAGCATAGATGTATGAAAATGAAAGGATAAAAATCAAACTGATAGAAGTGTTGAATGTAGTGTGGAAAAGAGGAAAGTTTGTTCTAGAATGAACAAAAGGAATGATAATAATAATCCACAAAAAACAGATTAGGAGAAAGGAAAAAATTACACAGAAATAACCCTTCTCAATACGATGTACAAGGTCAATGCAATGTGTGTGGCAGAGAAATTGGAAAAAAAATCAGAGAGAGTGGAAGGATTATCAGACTGGCAAGCGAGATTTAGAGAGAAAAGAGGTCCGATATACAGTGTCTATATTTTAAAGGCAGTGGTAGAAAGTGAGACAAAAAAGACAGGAAAGAGCGTATAAAGAGTATTTGTAGATTTAAAGGCAGCGTTTGACAGAGTGAATAGGAATAAGTAGTGAGAATATATGGGAAAAAAGAGAATAGAGAGAGAAGTAGTGAAAAAAATTAAGGAAATTTAAAGAGAAACAAAGTGTAAGCTGAGAGTGGCTGTGGAAAAAGAGAGTCCTGAGACAAAGATTCTCTCTGAGCTCACTTCTGTTCACAATATATGAGCGATATGAAAAATGTATTAGCAAAAGAGCGAAAAGAGAGGTAGTAGAAAGAAAGAAAATTTGAATGTTGGCGTATGCGGACGATATAGTGATGGTAGCGAAAGAGGAACGGGGACTGAGAGAAATGATAAAAATTGCAAGGAGATACGTGAGGAAAAAGATATTTGAGGCGAATGAAAGGAAAACAAAGATAATAGTGAGAAGAGTGCAAAATATTAAAAAAAAGTTAGAAAGTGTTGAGTAAAAAATCGGATAGAAGAATGGAAAAAGAAAGAAAGGAATATTACGAAAAGAATGCGTTCAGCGTAGTGAAGATTGAGGAAAGAAGTACATGAAGAATTGAAAGACAGAGACATAGACAAACAAGAAAAAAAAAAAAGAAATTAAAAAAATTTGGTATAATAATAGATCCATGAATGTGATTACAGAAGAGTTGCCGGGATATATAAACAGAGAAACCAAGAAAGGATGAAAGATGAAAGCAAGATTTAGATGTGGGAATGAAGAAAGAGACAACAGATTTTAGATAAAAAACAATGAAAGAAAATGCAAGATGTGTGAAAAAGAGAGAGAGAGTGAGAAACATTAAAGCACACAATGAAAGAATGCGTAGAAGTAAAAGAAAGTATGTTAGCAAGAGAGAATGTAATGAAAAAACAGAAAGAGAAAATAGAATAAATGAAAATGATAATAAGGTAGAGAGAAAGATTAATTCAAAAGGTAAATGAGGAATGAATAAAAAGGAGAGATGATAGAAAGAAAAAAAATGAAAAAAAAGACAAATAAATATAAAAAATACAGTTTTTGTTTTTTTATATTATATTATTTATAACACTGTACAGTAAGAAAGAAACAGAAGAGAAAAAAAAGGGCTCAATCTAAATAGAGTATATGTACATATATGTTTATTTTAAATTGTAAGCCAGAAATAGCAAACAACAAAGTTATTATTATTAAAACAAATTTATTACTTTAATTACCATTGAGTACAACAGAAAGTGCTAATTACTATTATTAAACAAACAATGTTGTATAATATGCTTAATTTATGAATACCAAAAATGTTTTTATAATAACACAATGGTTAGTTTTGCTACAATTATCCTTGATTAATTACCTGAAAATCTTGTATATTACAGACTTCTACCAATATAGCCAACTTTTAAAACTTGTTTATACAGTGCGTTCGTAAATTATTCAGATCTACTCTTGCTATGGAATTTCGAACATATGCTCAGTTTTTGATTAGTTCATACGGAGAAACGAAGGGTATTTTAGACGAGTTTTGATGTTTGCTTGACATTTGTTGATAAAGATAAGAAAAATCTGTCAAGTTAACTTACACAGCAAGAGTAGATCTAAATAATGTATCAACGTATTTATTTTTTCAAACAAGTCAAAAACTTAAAGTCTTCCCATAATTTTATTTTTATTTTTCAATAAATGAAAAATTGAAAAACTACATATGTTTCGGCTTATAACTTATCTTTTGACAAGAGCCATCATCAGGTTTGAGTGGTGTGTTAACACCGAAGCTTTAACTAACAAAGTATTTATTTTTAAAAATTTGAATATAAATCAAATCGTATCAATAAATATTTTGATTCAATTAGTACTGTAAGTTATTAGTACCTTTCTATTGTTTTCTTTAATCAGTCCTATAAAAGGTCTGTATGCACACCATATGTCATTTTCTAAGTGGTTAATCAAAATTGTAGTAAAAATCCTTTCAGCTCTCACGTTTTAGAACCAACGCTGTCTTTCATTTAAATGACATAACAACACTTCAATGTTATCCTTCCTTCTTGTCTGTTCATTACAAAGACATAGAAAAAACAACATAAAATTCTTGTTATTCTTTTCTGTGCTGCACTATCTCCGTTGGTTTTACTTGAATCGATTCCGCAATTCTGCAGCAAATTCAAAACGGGAAAAACGCTCGTAAATGAAAAAATTAAGAAAACGTGTTCTTAAAGAGGAATTATGTATAATAATGGGACGTTTACGTTTTTATGTAAATAGAAATTTCAATTATTTTTGATTAACTTAGTTAGACTAAATCCTAGCCTCGATTGTAAAAACTTAAAACAATATAAAAACAAATAATCTGCAGCCAGGTATAAACATTGATAAAATAGATAAAAAACGCCTTCAAACTAAAACTTATTATTATAGTAAATTTGCTTACCGAATAAAGCATTTATTCCTAATAATTGCGACAATTATTATATAGGTCAGAAAAGCCATTCTTGTTTAAAACTGAAATCAATATGACTCATTTAAAATACGGTAAAATGAAAAATTGGTGCGTATTAAACAATTTAGTACAATACTCTGCTATAGATTGCAATTGTGCAACTAAATTTTATTATTATTATTATTATTGATTTGTTTGTCTTTAAATCCGTTTAATTACCTGAATAGACCGCATTATAGAAAACGAGAAAATTCATTTGTGGTATTTGCAATTACAGCTAACAATATGTGATTTAGTAATTATCTAATCTGTCTAAAACACATAGTGTTGAATAATACTACCACATATTTGCTGAAATTTATGATTTGTTTCACTTCAAAATAAAAACATTATTTTCAAAAATAATCTAGTTGCTTTGCCTTGTAAATCGGTTTTGAACAAAATGCATAATATATAGTAGTCAATAAATATCATATATAATATAGTTTTTTGTCAGTACTAACAACGTAGATTTCCTTAGCAACAAATAACAATTTTCTAAAAATTTTTAAAAATAATATTTACCATGTACATAAAATAACGGTAAAAAAATGACAGTTGACAGTTGACATCTGACAGATTTATATTGTGTCACCTGCATCTGTTTGTAACTGTATTCGGGTTCAAAAATTAGCGAATACATTCAGCTCTTTATAATAAAATCAGTTTTAAGCTTTAAACTATTAACTAATAGGATTTTAAGCCCTATATCATTTTGAGACTGGATTACAAACAGATTTAGCTTATACCTCACTACCCGTTTTGACAGCTATAGTCACTAGAGACAATAATGTTTATATTATCTTATTAAAGTAACATTTAGAAATAATGACATTAGAAATATTCACAAACCTATACAAATTACTTCAATTTTAAAAATGTACATAGATTATTACTTTTATAAGCCGGTAGACTTTCTTAAAGTAAATAGCTAAAATTTGTTTGATTTTCATTTAATGATTTTTAATCTACATTTGTATAATTTTTTTATGACATTCATAGATCTGTTTCATATTAATTATAACTGTTTAAATTTTTTACAGAAGATCTACAAGGTTTAACTTAATTTTGCAGATTTAGCTGCAAACAAAGTATTATCAATAAATACGATTAATGAAAAGACGCTAATTACGTATATAAATTTAATTAAATTTTTTAAATTAATTTATATCTTTAAACTTTCTTATGTTAATGAAATTGTAACATGTTAAATACTATTATATTTTTAAAGGTTTTATGATAAACTTAAAAATTTTTTAGAAATGAATTTTTATACAAAACAGCTTTGTATTAAAAATTTAAAAACCACTTTAAATATCAAAAAAAATTAATAATCGTGTTAATTTATTGAAAACCGTTAATATAATAAAAACAAAAACAATCTTCAAAAATGATAAACATTTGTAAGTAACCACAAAACAACCAAAAACTAAGTTTGGAAAATTCAACCAAACATAACAAATTTATTTTATGCATTTTTTTTAGTAAGACTATTAATATATTATAATTTGCTAAATTTAAAAATTATTAAAATCTTTGATAATTCATATGACTATATTATTTCTCCATTAATATAAAAATAGTTATAAGAAGGCTTTCTCAATTTTCAATTAATTAGCTTATAAAGAAAGATAAGAATTAAATTAAGAGCAAAAATCACAAATTGCGTTTTAGGCTAAACAAAAAACATAATTTTGTTTTTTTGATAAATCAAGTCCTTCCCTATCTGTAATCAAATCATGTCAAATTTAACGTTCAAAAACATTCAAACAATATGACATGAACATAATGGTGCTATCTGTCTGCACTTTCGCAAATATTTTAAAATCAAAAGCTGCAATTTTGAGACTGTTATCAAATTATATGTGTACACAACATCTAAAAGTAAAATGTCTGCCTTTTTTAAATACCAACGGTAATAACCACCAAAAGCAGTAAACATTTAAAAAAAGTTTTTGTAGAAAGTATAAATAATATTATAACAATTATAAAAGAATTTAAAAAAATAAAGTAAAATAAAATAATAGAGAAATATATTTAAAATATAAAACAATATTTTTCTGCACAGTAAATTTGAATGAATTATTTTAGCAGCAGCGCTATATATCTTTTTATAATTTCTATTAACTAATCTTGACAAACCGGGCTGGAATCTATTTAATCTAATGCTTTTTCTTGAATTTCCAACAAGAAAATATTATCTTGTTTGTTTTTATCTATATTTAAATCATATCATTTTTTAGATTGTTTAACGTAAAATCTGTGTTTGTTAACAATAAAAATTACTATTAGCTGTTTTATTCATCTTAGATATTTGGTTAATAAACAATTCTGATATGTATATTCAAATCCAATCATTATTGTTTATAAATATTTTTTTTTTACAAAAAAGCTACTACAAATATAGTAAACCGACGAATACGATTTATTTTGCAATTTCGCTGGATACAAAAATCATTACCGTTTCTATGTCAAATAATAATTATGGCAATACAATTTTCATAACAAAAAATATTTTTTTGCTTGTTTTTGTTTGTTGCTTTTGCTGTTTTTTAGATCTTAAAAACCTGTGTTTTCAATTTTTCTGTAAATAGTTTTGTTTTCCAATCATGATTCTATGTCTTGTAGTTTATTTCTCTTACTTCTATTTTAATTCTCTTTTTGTTATCTCATTGTCTATGCATATTTTCCTACTATTTTTAAATTTTTTAGTTTAGATTATCTTAAATTTTGTAAATTTTTCTATACGTTTTTTTTTAAATAAGTTTTTTTGCCTATTATGTTTTTTCTTGTTATATTAATTCTTGGTTAAAAATTAAACAATTTACGTCAAACAAAAGTTTAGAATTAAATTTGGAATCAAACGGCCTATTGCTGCTACCAACCGTTAAGAACAAAATTTCCCAGAGCTTAAAAAAATTTTTTTTATCTAAAGTGAAACAATAGTCTAAAAAACACGTTTTATCTTATTTTCAAATTCTTTTTATTGTTTGTTTTTCTTCTATTCACTTTAATTTTTTTTCATTCTTATTCTATCTTTTTTTGATTTGTGCAACAAAGCAACTCTTATAAAACTGTTTCTTTAATACAGTATTTTGTTATTATTATTGTTTATTTTTTCATCAGAGTTAGAATTATTAATTAATTAAAATATGAATTAAGTGTAATCAATTGAAATTAGAGAGAATCTCTTGCAGCTAAAACTTTTTAAACTTTTAGAAAACTTTATTAATTTAATTAAATTTTAATAATTTGTTGATTAATTGTTATATTTATTGCTTTGTGTTTTTTATTTAAATTATTAGTTAAATGCAATTAAAAGTTTGTTGATTTTATTGTTTATATTTTTTATTTTTTCCTTTATTATTATTTGATTCAATTTTTGGTTTTTGGTTTTTAAAGTTTTAGTTAAGTAAACCTTGTTATTTTGAAATTGAGTTGAGTAGTTATGGCTAGATACACTCTTTTTTTCTGTAATTTGTGAGTGGAATAAAACAATTATTGTGTTCGACCCTTTCTGTCTCAAACGCACAGCAATTTTGCTAGATTCAAAAATTATGACGGTTTTCGACAAGTAATAATAATAGCAATATTATTTATCAAATAATATAAAAATTGTTGAAAAACAAGCTTTTAATAAAATTTTCAATTACTTCACAATCCAATTTTGAATTACAAACAGAGACAACAAATTGTGTTTTAAACTAAATAGTCTATATGTTCATGAAAGCACATTATAAACTACTATTTAGTCATCATAAAAACAATTAATTTAAATTCTAATTGTAAAATCTCACCGATAAAAGCAAATAAGTTCACAATTTTTAAATGAATCTGCTTTGCTTTATGTACATAAATTATTGTAATCTTCAATAAAAACACATTGTTAATTATACTTAAACCAAAATATGAATCACAAATCAAAGTATTTTTACTATTAAATAAAACGTTCAACGCTAGAAACATTTAGTAAATGTGATTTTAAAGAAATAAAACAAAATAAAAATACATTGGTACGACTGAGCAGGTTGGTAGTGCAACCTGTCACTTGTCACAGATGTCAATTGTCTTTATTTAGGTTATGTGACAAAATCGAAATAAAAATAAATACATCAAAAATAAATTTGCTTTCTTAAAAGCAAACTGTCACTTTTTATTTTTGTATTGACGTTTGTTTAAAATTCGTAAAAATGTGTGCGTTATTTCAACAATGTAGCCAACTAAAGAAATCAAATATGTTACTAACCTAAGAAAATAATTTTCAATTATTTAGAGTGACTCTGTACTATTTGAAATGAATGTTTGCTAAAACAATATAGCATAGCGTTTTTGAGTAGATTAGAATAATTTCACAAAGTGTCTTAATTTAATTTGTTGCACAAAAAGCATTATGCTTTTATGTAAATATTTTTTATCTTTATTTTATTACAATGGATGAATTGTCAGACATGTCATTAAAAATAAATCAACAAATACAAAAAATAAATGATCGATTTTGAGTAGATTTTTTCTTTTGAGGCAAATATATACCGGGTGCGTCAAAAATCCGGCCTCGGGTTAAAATTTTCCCGGAAAAGGGTTTTTTAAAAAAAGGTTTTTGGTAACAAGCTACAAATTTTTTGGTAACTGAACCATTTTTCAACTTTGTACCCATTTGCAAGAGATGGGGTCAAATTTTAAATAACAACCCTTATTTTTCTTAACGGATTTAGGTTTTTAGAAAATAAATTTTAATCGTTTATTCGAACTTCTATCAAGAGTTAAATTCCTAATTTTTATTGACAAATAGCTTATTGTCCAGAAAGAGAAGGGCAATTTGAGCAACTAGCAAACCAATGAGAAAAATGAAATTGTAAGAAGAAAAGTTTGGAGCTAAATACTGCGAGAGTGACAAATCCTGACTGCTTTCTTCTTATCTCTTCATCAGCATATCAAAAAAAAAAAAATTTACAAAAACTATTAGAAACTGAATAATTAAAAACATTAAAAATTCTAAAAAAAATTTTCAAAAAAATTATTAAAAAATTCAAAAATTAAAAATATTGAAAATTCTACATGAAAATCATTATTCGTCACAAACTTATTCTCGGGAAAATTTTAGATCGTCACCGAAGCATAAAAACGTTAAAAAAATCAGATTTTCAGATAAAACAAATTGAAATTGAAATTTTTTAGCCAAAAATGTCTGTTTGTTGAAAAAATCAAGATTGCTATTTAAAATTTCAAAGTCACCTCTTCTCTCTGCAAAAGAGTGATGGAGTGAGGAATGGTTCAGCTACCAAAGAATTCGTAATTTGTAACCAAGAAGATTTTGTACCAAACTTTTTTTTTTAAATTTTTTCTTTGAGGAAATATTGATTCGTTGCCGGGTTTTTGACGCACCCGGTATATGAAAAATCAACTTAAAATTGATCAATAAGATAGCTAATATTTAAAAAAATGTAGCTAAAAAAACAAAATACCTAATGCTTTATTAACAGTTTGACTATAAACAATTTAAAATCCTTCTAATTATTTTGAAACAAAACATCTTGATTGCAAATATTTAAAAATTTTTTCCGGAAATCGTCTTGGAAACAACATTTTCCTGCTTATTTACGCGCAGGAAAATTGAGTTTTCCGGACTAGTACTGTAAAAACTTTACAAGACGCAAAACAAAAAAGATACTCTAGTTACTATAGTTGCCAACAAAATTGACAAACTTGATTTTTGTGGAATTTGTAAAAAAAGTTCTAAAATTTGTAAATTTCGTCTTTTTTTTACGATTTCCGGAAAAATTTAATACAAAACACGTCAGTAAAATCTCTTACTTGACTCGGAGCTTTAAAATACTCGGCACAAAGTGCCTCGTATTTTAATTTAGCTCCTTTTCAGTAATCTGAAATTTTCCTGACTTTTATGTAAATAACTATTTCATTTAAGTTTTTTAATCATGTCTAATATGATTTTGAAACTTTTTTGCTGAACGAAAATCAAAAATATTAATAAACCATTTTAAAATTATCGAAAGTATATATTCTTTTTTCAAGAAAATGTTACAATATTTATTTATTTATTTTTGTTTAATAGTTTTATTTATTTTTGTTTAATAGTTTTATATGATGTTTATAAAAAATTTCGATTACTTGTGGCAACTATACTCCCAAAACCTTATTAGACATTATTATGATAGTTCTGGTTTCTAATAGCTTATCAATACAAACACGGTCTAATAATTAATAGTAGAAGAGTCTACGATGTAAATTTATTAAAGGATTGGAGAGATCCTATAAAATTTAAAGTCTAGACAATAGAAAAAAAGATATATAATGTAAACTTCATCAGTACTAAAACAAAAATGTAAAAAAAATATCAATATAGAAATACTCGGGCGCGTCAAATATTAATGCTGCATATGACATATAAAAAATTAATCTTGTTTTTCTATCCAATTAACTAAGCCTACACTAATAAAATGTTGTACGTCAAAAATGTTACAAAGTTATTTAATCAACATCTTACAGTAAGTAACTTTTCCCCTTTTTGTTTTTTCCTTGCTTCAACAAGCTGTTTATTTTAATTTCATGTGACGTAAAGCGTCATATTTTCACTTATATTTTAAGATAAATTAAAAATTTAATACTAAAGCACGCTTCCAGCATCTGTCATTTTATTTAAAAGCAAAACGACAGTAATCGCAAAATACCATTCGAAGCTTTTCGAAAGATACTTAAAATTCACCATGACTGTGATGCCTGCCAGAGTTAATACTTCAAGATGAAAATTATCATCAAAGTTCTACCCAACATATCTCTCATAGAACTCGTACAAAAGCACTTTGAAACCCAGATAAACGTCAATCTTATGCACATTGAACAGTCTCGCAGTTAAATATCTTCAACTTTGTACTTTAAAAGATAAGTATTAAAGTCACAAACTGTAGCCCTTCAACGCAACACTTGAAGTCTTCCAAACCGCATAAGCATATTATTTTACCAACTAAACTTTTTAATTAAATAAAAGCCAAAATAGTGCTTTTTTTTTGCCTTTAATTTCGATAAATTGCAAAGTCGTGAGTTTACCTTGTTGACGTTTTTCTAATTTTTCTACGCCCACGTTACGCTTTTCACCTACATAGCATTCGATATTTTTCCAACTTGAAAATTAACAGAAGTCGTATAAAAGAACGGAAATTGTACATCTTAGATTTCTTTGCGTAACTAAGTTTAATGTTGCTAAGGCTTGCCAATTGAGAAGTCAGAATTTAAGATAAAAGCCTCTTTCTGCCTTTGTTATTTTAACAAAAAGTGTTTCTGTTATATAAGTAATATTGTTGTAAATATTTTATAGTATTTACATGTTAGTAGTTTTTTCATAATCTTCTAAAGTGTAGTTCATAAGGCGTTTTTTAGCCAAAAAGGCTTTTTTACATGAAAGACCCTACGCTTCTATTTTATTGTGACGCCACACTTAGAAAATGTTATGCGAGTGGTGCACCAAAGGATTAAAGAAAAATGTTAAAAAATAAAAAAATACACTTTTAAATTTAATGCTCTATTGTATAAATAGACCAACACGCGTACCTAACAAGACCTACCAAGTGCCAATGTCTAGTAAAACAGTTTAACCGCAATATTCATAAGTTAATTAGTAAATAAATAAAACCGCTACAATAATGTGAAAAATTTTAAATTAGAAATCAAGCATAGGTTTTAATCTAATCAATTGACCAATTTAAGTTAATTTTTATCCTACACCAACTCAAAATGAAATTGTCTCGTCTCTCGACAGCAGTGAAAGTACATCATTTTCAGGCTAGCCGAGAAAAGATGCACTTTCTCGGCTAGCCGAGAAAAAAAAATCTGATTTTCTTCTTCAGGAGTCGCTGTTATAAGAAAAATTACTCTAAACTCTAATCGTCTCACTATTTATGAAGGGTGTTGAAATTTTAAATCACATTTACTGCTTATGAACATCAATCTTATTTTAAAAAACTACTTTTGTGCAAGATAAATTGTGTAAATCACGACAGTAAAGTAATCCATAAATTTTTGACATCTGTCAAAGTTTGATATTTTGAATTGGTGATTGGCGGTAATAACCTCAATCAATTTTAAGATAATGCTCGATTATAAGGTAATTTGTGTAGGATAAAAAAATAATGTGTAAACCACGGCCGCAAAGTGATTTTCCAGGCCTTGAGAAGTGGCACCTTTGGCTCGCCTGTCCATATCTTCTCTCGGCCTGGTTTACAATATACTATTACTAAAAGAGAAATAATTGTGTGAAGATGTATTAGTAACAAATAAGTCAATCAGTAAAAGATGTAGCGCCATCTTTTAGAAGCATTTTACATTGACATCAGAAAACCACGTTTCGACATTTTGATGCAGAAAAATAAATTTAGTTTGATGGTAAATAATTTTCATGACGATTTAATTGATGTTTTTTATTAGGAGTGACTTTGAGCATCAAAATGTGAACATATTGTTTCTACACCTTAATATGAGCCGTTGCTAATATATGTTGAACTTTATTTTAATAGAAGGTATGGTTCAGATATAGAATCAGAGCCAATCAATCTCAAGATGATTTTGTTAGAAACTGCTTTAAAAAGTAATGTTCATTAAATAATAAGGACTTACTAGAGTAGCTTTTAAAGTGCAAAAGTTATTAACAAGTTCAGAGCAGTTCCAGTAGTGCTCTAGTGCGTAAAAATTAGTGATTTTTGGTTTAAAATTTAATCTCACAAGTGAAGTTACTCTTTAAAGAAAGTTTAAGTCAAACATTTGGCATTTTGCTTGTAAAAGTATGTTTAATAGGAGAATAAAGAGAAAACTTTATACCAAAAGAAATACTTACAAAATTAATTGAAAGAAATGCAAATCTTTTAATTTTTTTTGTACTTATTAAGTCGCATACAACAGCTAAACCTTAGTGTAATAGTAAAAAAAAATAACTAATAATTTTTTAAATTTTAGAAATTTTTGTTAATAACTTCGTTAATTTAATTTTAATGTTGTTACTTTTTAATTAGCAGCTTTTTTATTAAACATCTCTGATCTTTCAGAAAAATCTTAGATATGTTTGTGCAGTTGATCATTCTGAAAAATATAGCTACTAGGTTAAACGGTAAATAGTAAACATTGAAGTCCAAAAAATAAAAAACAAAAGATATAATATAAAATGAAATAACTAATAAAACCTATAAAGAAATAAAAAATGTAATAAAAAGAAAAACAAAGCAAAAGAAGAAGTAAAGAGTAACCTAAGAAGAAAAAAGTATCAAGACAAAAAATTAAAAAAGTGCTAAAAAATGCAACACAGAATTGTGAAATGACAATAAAGAGGTGCTAAAACACTAAACAAACGCAAAAAAATGTCAAAAAAAAAAGAAGTGCATAACAAAATCAAAAACACAGAGACAAGGGAACCAATAGAACGTAAAATAAATATGTAAAACAAATAAGTTAAGAGGAAGTTTGATAAAGATAGTAAATATATTTTAAATAGTTTTTCTGAAGGTGTAGGAAAAGAATGATAAAGCTAGTACATAAAAAAAACGAAAAAAGTGAGAAACTCTTAAGGTATAATTTTTTGTCACACAGCGTATAACGTGTGTGAAATATTCGTACACAAAACGGCTTAAAAATATTGAAAATAAATAGAGTTCCTAAACAGACATCCAAAACGCAGAGAAATAAAAAAAATTACAGAACAACATATAATATACTAAACTAAGTAATAGTAAGTTAGACAAAAAAAGTGTACGTTGTTTTTAAAGATTGCAACCAGCTTCAAGCAAAGTGAATTAAAAAAAAACAAAAAGAAAGTGAATAAACAGAAAAAGTTTTTAGAGAAACAAAATTAATAAGAAAAAAAATGAATATTGTTTGTTAGGCGCTCTACTGTTTACGCTGTGTGCAGAAAACACAAAAAACGTTTAAAAAAATACAGAGTAAAAAAAGAATAATAAGAATAAAATTGTGCTTGTAGCAACCAAGGAAACAAGAGTGATAAAAATAATATAAAAACACAGCTAAAACCAAGATTATAATACAAATAAAAATAAAAAAAAAAAATAGACAAAATAAAACATAAAATTGTACATAAAAATATGTTTACATAAATAAGAAAATAAAGTATATGTGTTGAGAAATAAATAGGAAAAAATGTCAATATTTGATTTTGTAGTAAAAAGTGTGATAATGCATAAAGTTGAAAATATAATAGAGATAAGAGTTGAAACAAGAAACAAATAATAAAACAGTCTACAGAAAAGACACCAGATAGATTCCAAAACTAATAAGAAATATATAAATAAAATAATAAAATCGGAAAAAAAAAATAATGAAAAAAAATTATTGTGAAAGGAAAGAGTATGAGACAGTACTGATTATCAAAAGTTAAAAAATAAATAATTAAAAACTGACAAAAGAGATAAAATAGAAAAACCTATTTTTTAAAAGTCTGATAAAGCATGAGCAAGCAGGCTATTTAAAAAAAACTTACAAACAAAAATTATATAAATATATATATAAATAAAATAATAGAATCGAGAAAAAAAATTATTGTGAACGGAAAGAGTAAGAGACAGTACTGATTATCAAAAGACAAAAAATAAATAATTAAAAAACTGTCAAAAGAGATAAAATAAAAAAACTTATTTTTTAAAAGTCTGATAAAGCATGAACAAGTAGGCTATTTGAAAAAAGACTTACAAACAAAAATTGTGTAAATATATAAATAAATATATAAATAAAATAATAGAATTGAAAAAAAAATTATGAAAAAAAAATTATTGTGAAAGGAAAGAGTATGAGACACTCGTACTGATTATCAAAAGTTAAAAAATAAATAATTAAAAAACTGACAAAAGCGATCAATTTTATATATATATTTTATATAGATTTATAAAAGCATGAGCAAGCAAGCTATTTAAAAAAAAAACTTACAAAGAAAAATTATTTAAATTTAGATTAAAAAAATAAAATTAAAACAAACGTGTAAAAAATAAAGACAGCAAACTATTGGAAACAAAATACAAATTATAGGAAACAGGCGAATGAAAAAACATTCTAATTAATAAAATTATCAAAGAAAAAGAAAAAAAAAGCCTAAAACTTTACTAAAAAAATCAATTATACTTAAAACTATTCTGCAGTAATTATTGTCAGTTACTAAATTATTAATAATTTAATTATAATAAGTTAACTGACAAATGTTTCTTTATGTAGTCAACCTTTTGTATTTAAAAAAATATATATATTTATTTTTTTACTTGAGCAAGTGAGCACATTTAGAGCCAGTTGCATAAGCGCCAATCAATCAATCAGTGTTTATTTCTTGACATCTGATCACAAGTGTCTCAAAAATGTCTAATAGGGACTCTAGTGACACACAATTACCGGAGTTATTGCAAGCTGCAGCAGAAGCTACAAACAATCTAATACCAGCAAAAAGTTGCGAGTGGTAATAGTATATTAAAAAACAAGTTTCATAAGACAAGTCTTAAAGCACGTATTTCAGTTTAAAAAACGAGTGGCAAAGCCACGAGCTTTTTAAAGAACAAGTGTTATAAAACAAGCTATTTTTTGTAATTAGCCTTTTTTAAGCTGTTTTTGAGCATTGTTTTTTAATTTGATTGATTTAGGGATTTTTGGAGTGGATTGGCAATATCTTTATTTTAAAAGTAAAAATTCTATCTATATGTCTTTTTTTTGTTTTCTCTAAAAATTCTAATCCTGTAAGCCCTAAAATACAAAAATGTAAGAAAACTTCACATGTAGGCTTCCCGAAATCCGTGAAACAGCAAAAATTATTTTGGTTTTCATTATTATTATTATTGTAAGATACCTTTTTTTTAGGTTAAGTGACATATAAACTGCGACTTTTGCTTTATTGGATTCAGTTGTTCTTCCTAGATCAGTGCACTTATTATTTACGCCATTATCTGCCATATTTCACATAAATATACTTTCCATTAATTGTTCACTTTACTTTGTTGTTCGAAAATTGCAATTTCAAACTTTTAATTCACAATATTATTGACAGACAGATATAAACTCAAATTAAATTTTACCAACCTAAAAATTTTTTAGAATAAGAAATTCAGTGCTCTAATTGCTCATAACCGCACCGAAACCTATAAAGTCGCGTTCTCCAGAGTATGAAAATAATGGCAAATTGCAAAAAGACTTATATAGCCTGGGCCAAACCATATAAAACAAACCATTTAACTAAAAATGTTTTATTGGCATATTTTCATAGTTTTTTTAAATCAAAAAAGCCCAGCACATGCTGGGCTGTGTATTCGATGCTCAATTGCACACTAAACTTGAAGGAAAAAATTAACATTTCGAAGTATTGAACTAAAGTAAAACAATTGAAGATTAATCATAAATCCATAGATCGTTGCTTGCAGTCGCTACATAACGACGTCGTACAGTGTAATAGACGTAGTCGTAAATGTAGGCTAGGTTTTTCCGTCCAAGAGAGGGAATATGCACATTACCTATGATTTGTAGGTTTGTTATTATTCAGTTACAAAACTGATTGGAACGGTACTTTATATAGTCAACCTTTTGTATTCAAAAAAAAATTATTTACATTTGTTTATTTACTTAAGCAAGTGAACACATTTAGACCCAGTTGCACAAACGTTAATCAATTGTTATCAAATTGTTAATTGTGTATGTCTTGACAGCTGATTGGTCAAAATATCAAAGATGTTAAGTTGATAAAAATACCATGACCAAAATTCTAATTAATGTCTAATAGTGATTCAAGTGACACTTGAATCACCGGAGATATTGCAAACAATCTAATACCAGAAAAAAGTCGCGAGTGGTAAAGACTTATAAGACTTACATAGACTGGGCCAAACAACACAAAACAAAAGTCTTATTGACATATTTTCATAAGTTTTTTAAATCAAAAAGCTCAGCACAAGCTGGGCTGTGTATTCGATGCTCAAATGCAAACTAAACTTGAACGAAAAAATTGTCATTTGACAAAGTATTGAATTGAAGTAAAACAATTGAAAATAAATCATAAAACCATAGATTGTTGCTTGCCGTTTTGCTACATAACGACGTCGTACAGAGTAATAGGAGTATTCGTACAAGCAGGCTAGGTTTTTCCGCCCAAGAGAGGGAAGATGCACGTTACCTACCTTTTATAGGTTTGTTATTATCCAATTACAATACTGATTGAAGGTAAAAAATATTTTTTACGAAAATGATAAAAACAAAACGTTATAAAATTGAAATTTGTGTGTCTAAAAATGCAAATAGTTCTATTTCCTGTTTTGTTTACAGTGACTCTGCATTTTATCATTGATAAATTATTGCATGACCAGCCAGCTTGCTTAAATTGGTTTGGCCCTATCCACATTTTTGATATATGATCCTGTGTTGGCCAAAGATTATTCACTAAATCGGAATTTGATGGAGCCAATTGGAAGAAATTTATGAGAGACTGATAATGAAATAGGAAATTGCTAGAGTATGGGGTTAGTCTATTTATCAATGGAGTAAGTAACTTTTCGTGATAGAATGCAATAAAAACATCTCCTGCGATTTTCCTATGGTTACTAAAGGGTCGTTAAACTCACGTTATACCAATTTGTTTAAAGGTGCACATACGCTGAACTAAGTCCTCAAAGTCGAAATCCAGGGCTTTAGAATTTTGCATGTTGTTGACCTCAATAATGCTTGAGAAGAATCGATACGCACCATGTACAAAGCCTATACCACTTACGTACTCGTACTCTCGTACAATAAAACAACCAAAAAAAAAAACAAAGCTTTTCATTAAAATTTTAATAAAGAATGGAAATGTCAAGTGGCGCCAAAAATGGTGGAGGCGCCGCCAAGCCAAAGAAAGCACACGGGTTTCAAGTGACTTTTAACTGTAGCACATTATGCAACGACTAATTGAATGAATGGCTTAACACTTATTTTTAAGGGCAACTTCGACTTCGATCCGTACATACAAAGCGAGATTACCACATTTTGAAAGTCATACCTCTTTTAAGACGGTATATAAAAGCTAGTAGATTATCCATGAAAAATAAAAACCGGTAAAGATGAGAGAGGCGCTAAAGTCAGATATACCTCTTCTAAATAAAACATTTCCTTCATTCTCAAGAGCTTGTCTACGTAGACAATAAACTTTACATCAGATACACCCAACAGCAATGCATCATGTGGCAAATTCAAATTCAGTGACTGTAGGGCGTTAAAGCAAAATCTGTTTATAACCAACTAGTAGTTGTGATAAAGTTTATATCGGCGAACAAATACATATTGAGAAAAAAACTCATACATAAGTTATTTTAGTTACAAATGATATCAAACATAATTGTGTTTATCAAAATTGACATGAAAGTGACCTATAATATATAAAGTTTCTAAAAGCTGATTTTGATGGGTGATTACAATATAAATTTCCATTCAACCGACGTTAAAATGTCTAAGTTAACGGATCTTATAACTTCTTTCGGGTCAGTGATTACTATCCACGAAACCACCCGTTTTAACAATTGCTTGGACAACATTTTAACATTTTAACTTGCTATGATTATTACACAAGAGTTGTGGAGACTCACCTTGCTGACCATAAAGGTATTGAAATAAATCTAAATGTAAATGTACAATATAATATAGTCAAATGTTTTTATAGATCTTACTCATCCGAAGGTTTCTATAAATTTTATAAGACGTTTGAAAACATAAGCTGTGCACTATAAATGTGAAAGGTTCCTTAAAATCTCAACATACGAAATTAAAAATTGTTTTCCCTTAAAAGAGAAACTTGTTTCAAAAATCAAAAAATTAAAATGGTTTATTGTTTATTGTTTATTGTTTGAAAAGTTAACATGTATGTACATATTCAATAATACAAGAGAATAATTTTATAAAGTAAATTTCTCAGGTACATAAAAACTTACAAACTCGTCCTATCAAAAAATTCTTTTACCGAATAGGGTTCCAATTCGCAAATATATCTATGTAAAGCTTTTTTGAACAAGTCGGTCGATTTAACAGATTTCACTGTAGTTGGAAGACTATTGTATATTTTTTTTCTGTTAGGGTTAATGAATGAATTGGTAAAGCATAGTCATCCTTATGACGAGTGAAATACAAATGCTGATTTTGAAATTCAAGAAAATTGTTTGTATTTGTTTTTAAGTATAACATTGTATTGAAAAGAAAAATGCCAGTTAAAGTTAATAAGCCATTAGATCTAAACACATTTCTACATGTCTCTGTGTATTTCATCTCAAACATTACACGTATAATTATTTTTTGCATAGTAAATGCTCTATTCACATTTAGAGAGTTTCCCCAAATTATGACTCCATAATTTAAAATAGGGTAAGTGTACGCATAGTACGCCATTTTTACAACTTGCATTGTTGTGTATTTACTAAGTATTTTAATAGCATAACAGCTATTAGATAGTTTTCTACAGATTATATCAATATGTTTTTTAAAATTTATAACAGAGTCTATGTGTACACCCAAAAATTTCACGTCTTGTGAGGCATGAAGGATATGGTTTTCTAATTTCATATCAGGTGGAAAGCATATATCTTTGTTTTTCAATCAAAAATGAACTAATGACGTTTTATCAATGTTTAAAATAAGTTGGTTTTGTTTTAACCATATTTTAATATCGTTTATAAAGTTTAGTACTATTTTTTGGTATGTCTGTTGATTAGGTATAGGAATCAATATTGAAGTATCGTCAGCGTAATTTATTATATGCGACGTTGGATGTAGTTTTGACAATGCTTGTGATAGATCGTTTATGTATATAATAAATAGGAAAGGTCCAAGAATACTGCCTTGTGGAACTCCCATAGATATATTAGAGCTTGTTGACTTAAAGTTGACTCCGTTTTTTTTAATCACTACTTGTTGTTTCCTATTTTGCAAATAAGATTTAATTAAGTTTAGTGCGTTGCCACGAATACCATATCTATATAATTTGTTAATCAACATTTCGTGGCTGATACTATCAAATGCTTTAGATAGATCTAAAAACATTCCACAAGCAGTTGTCTTGTTTTCTAAACAAAGTAAAAGATGTTCGTAAAAGCTTAATACACCAGATATAGTATTTCTTCTTTTACGAAACCCATGTTGAAAGTCATTCAGTAATTGGTTACTGTCAAAAAAATGTAGCAGTCTGTCATAAACTACCAACTCAAAAATTTTTGAAATTGACGGTAATAGACTAATTGGTCTGTAATTTGATATGATATCTACGTCATCTTTTTTGTGTATCGGAACAATTTTTGCATGTTTTATTTGGCTTGGAAAAACCCCTTGTTCCATGCACGCATTTATTAAATGCGTTAGTGCTGGGCCTAAAGTTTTTGAAGATGATTGAAGTATTTTCATAAGAATTTCATCTAAACCGCTGCTATTTTTGTTTTTGTTATATAACCTGTTAATTTTCTCATGGATTTCTCCTTCACATACAGGATATAAGAAAATGGATTTATCATTGTATTTTATATCGCATTTAATAGTGGTAGGTGACACATGGTTTGACATAAGTTGAGGCACAATGTTGTTAAAATAAGTATTGAAGTTATTGGCAAGTGTCGTATAGTCTTTGGTATTTGGCAGTATAGACTTATACCTTAGAGAAGGAGTAGTTACTAATTCGTTTACAATGTTCCAAATTACTTTAACTTTATTATTGGCGACATTTAATTTATTATTGTAGTGTTTGTTTTTAACAGACAATAGTTCCTGAGAATATATTTTTTGATAAAATTTATATGTCTCTATATAACTAAAGTCGTAGCTAGTTTAGTAAGGATCTTATTGATATGAGAGACAAATTAAACTTTTTGAAATCTGCAGTAGACCAGTATCCAACATTGAATAATAAAATTACTTCTAAAAAAAATTTAAAATCAAGTATAGAAAAATGATCAATGAACACAGAACAAAGTTTAATGATAAGTATATACGAAACGCTGACAACCTAGCCAATTGGAAAATAATCAATGTTTGCAGAAATAAAAAATCACAGAATGATAATACCTCACACTTAAGTGCCAAAGAAATGAATGATTTTTTTACAAATGCTGCATTTAACATTGTAAAATGTATTATAAATATTGATCCTTTAAAAAATGTACCAAATGTTCATTCAGCAAACCAATTTGACATTGCAGAAATCAGTTTTAATGATCTAAGAGATGTAATCGACAGTTTAAAAAGCAATAATAGCAATGATATTTACGAAATAAACACTACGTTTGTTAAGCGTATAAAAAATCTTATAATAGTGCCTTTTACTAAAATTATAAATCTTATTGTATTAAGTGGGACTTACCCAAATAGTTTTAAAGTGTCTAAAGTAATCCCAATTCATAAAAAAGGTGATGTAAATGGCACAAACAATTATCGACCTATATCTTTAATTCCAACACTTTCTAAAATAATTGAAAAGGTCTTTAAAGCTCAACTATATAAATATCTTGAAACAAACAATATTTTCTCAAACTCACAGTTTGATTTCCGAAACAATAGATCTACAACTTTAGCTTTAAACACAGCGCTCTTAAAAATTTCTGAAAATTTTGAGCTTGGAACTTATACTGGGTTTACTATGTGTGATCTTTCAAAAGCTTTTGATTGTGTCTCACATACCATTCTTCTAAATAAACTAAAAATTTACGGTCTTGGCACAACCACACTGAAATTATTAACTTCTTACCTGGATGAAAGGAAACAAACAACCTACTATAAAAAAAAATATTCACAAACTTCTTTAGTAAGGTATGGCGTTCCACAGGGTTCGGTGCTAGGACCATTATTGTTTCTAGTCTATATAAATGATCTTCCACTCAAATTTTCAAACGACCGGATGATTCTTTTTGCGGACGACACAACTACTTTAAATACAAATAGTAATTTAGAAGATCTAAATAATGAAATGAATAATTCACACTTTGCGGTTGAACAATGGTTTAAATCAAACAAGTTTAGTTTAAATGCTAGCAGAACAGAAAGCATTATATTTTCTCTCAATCATAAAACTGTAATCAAAAAGTCTGTTAAACTTTTGAGAATTACTTTAGATTCGAAACTGACTTGAGAATCTCATATTGAAAAACTACCAGTCAAACTATCTAGAACTGCTTACATACTGAAAAAAATTAGCAGCATTGTCTCCTTCTCAGTTGTCAAAATGGCATATTATGGTCTTTTTCAATCTGTTTTTACATATGCGATCTTGTGTTGGGGGCATAGTTGCCATTCGGAAAGATTATTTAAAATTCAAAGAAGAGTTGTAAGGTTCATTACTAATTTGGGATATAGAGATGATGTAAAATCTAAATTTACTCAAGAAAAAATTCTCACACTTCCTTGCGTCTACATTTTTGAGTGTTTAAAATTTATGAAAAAAAATCTTGACTTGTATGAAAAAAACGGTGATATTCATCAATATCACACGAGAACAAAAGATGATATTGTCAAAAAGTTTTTAAGAATCTCAAAAAGTAGAAACTCAGGTAATTATTATGGACCAACTTTTTTTAATAAATTACCCACTTCCATCCGAAAACTACCTTTTAACAAATTTGAGTCCTACATCAAAAACGCACTGATTGAGAAGACATATTACTCTATAATTGAATTTTTAAATGACGATACTCCTTTTGAGTAAAATCGTTGCCAGTTTGGCTTTTAAATTTTGTATGTTATTGTGTTTTTTGTTTGTTTTATTTCATACATATACATATGAATATATAAATTATATAATATACAATGTACATATTATAACAAGTGGTTTCTATGTTTATCTCTATGTTTTATTTAATTTATGTACTATATTTTATGTACTTTTGACTTGTGCAAACCGCTGTTGTAAAGCACGAATAAACTTCTATTCTAAAGTTCTATTCTAAAAGATGCTGTCATTTTTGTTGTTAAAGAAGAAAGGTTTTTACGGTCAGAAGTCATTGAAATATTGAAATCTTTTAGAAAAAACTGTGTCGAACGGTCCAATACTCTTGGTTCTGTTCACTGGCTTCATTTTGACAAAATCACATACCAAAGATCCCAAAACTATCGTCAACAATTTTCTCAAATCCAAATTCGACAAATTATGTCTTGCTAAAATGTCTTCATCAAATTATAACATTAAAACCGTAGTTAACCTGTCTTCCAAAACCCTATCCGAAACTGAAGCTTCAAATCTGTCAAAAGGTTTGAACTATGCAGTTGCTCCACACAAAATTCTAAAAGTAGCCGTTGTCAGTGCTGTTGAGACATCTGTCAAGCTGTACCGAAAAGTAGCGCTGATACAGTTCGTGTTGAAGCAGCTAAGATATTGTCTTCTGCAAAACCTCCAAAATCCAATCTTTCTAGGGATGAGAGAAATTTCTCAAATCTTTAAAATCTGATTCTACCATTATCATCCTACCTGCACATGAAGGCAACATTACAATCATTTTAAATAAATCTGATTGTATTGAAAAAATTGATGAATTTCTTCAAGATGATTCCTATCTTGCTTTATCCAGAGATCCTACATCAAGAATTGAAAGAGAGCTTTCAACATTGATAAAATCCTCTAATTTTTAGCCTGAAATGAAATCCCAATTAATTCCAAAACATTCTGTTTCTCCAAAGTTGTACGGTCTTCCAAAAATTCAGAAACCAGACCAATCTATATATATAAAAGAAAGTCTGTTAGTTACTCCACTTATAACTCAAGAACGGCTTTACCGATATGGTTGAAAATTGGTGAGGTGGTAGCTTAGAGCCAGGAGACGGACATAGAATACTTTTTATTTCAGAAACCACCCTCTAAAAGAGGGGTGAAAATCAAATGTGAAATGCGATGTCGGAAACGTTCGGTGAGGCTCGACAAATTACCGAGAAATTTGACGCAACCACGAAGAAGCGTTTACATTAAAATTTATTTGACGTGGCTCAAGAAATTTTCCTAAACTTGGATTTTTATATCAATTATAGTTTAGAGCCAGGAGAAGGACATAGGATACTTTTCATCCCGTTCGACAGCATTCCCGTGTGACTTGACATGAAACGTTAGTCACTATAAAACGTGGAATAACAAAACGCAAATGACAGCTATGTAATTGACGTATAATGACAGATATGTAATGACGTATAAATGACAATTTGATATTTGTACGAAATCAATAATAAAACTATTTCTATTAAATAAATAATTAACAATTATAATGTAATAATAGTGCCGTTGTCCATTCGTAAAAAGTGAAGTGAACTATAAAACTCGGTATGGTTGAAAATTTTAGTTTTTAGGTGAAGTGAAGTTTAATTAATAATGCCGCGACCAAGACGATCGAATCTTTCCCGACAAAGCCGTGATGCAAGAAGAATACGAAATACTGCAAATGAAAGGACTGAAGAAGAACAAGAAATTGCACGTGAACAGCGCCGCGATAGTATGGCTCGACTTCGTGCTTCTCAATCACGAGACCAAAGTGAAGCAGCCCGTGAAACAGCTCGGTTTGCAATGCAGAATCGTCGAGCGAACAACAGAGGTCAACAAATAGATAATTTGCGACGCAGAACAAGATATTTATCAAGTGCTGATTTGAATCGAGCAGCGAGTTTATTAATATTAATAAATATTTAAAGATATTAATAAAATTTTTTAATAAATATTAATAATTATTTTAATATTTGATTATTAAATATTTAATAATATTTAATAATTTTTAATTATTAATTAGAAAAAATTAATAAAACTAAATAATTATAAACAGCTACTTTTTATTAACAAAGGGATGAAAAGGGGAGGGATAGAGACAAAAAATGACATGTATCAATATATAATTTTCAAAGATTTTGGTTTGCTTATTTTAAAAATAATATCTATGTTTAGGCGGAACAAAGTTCGCCGGGCCAGCTAGTTGTCAATAAAATTAATTCTCCCACTTTTCAAACGGCCCGTTATCTTGCCTCACTTTTCAAAGGTTAAACTTCGTCTCATGTCCCAATTTCTTCTCATTTTGTTCAAATGTTATTCACATTTTTTTTTGATCCTTCAGATTTGTTGGTTAGTTTTGATGTAGTATCACTTTTTACAAAAGTTCCTGTTCCAGAAGCAGTGTCTATTGTCAGAGAATTGCTATGTGATAATGACTTTTCTCAAATCTTAGAAGATCTGACAGAAAAATGTTTAACTTTAACATATTTGCGGTGCAATAATAAATTTTATAAACAAGTCGCAGAAACTCCAATAGGTTCTCTTTTGTCTCCTGTCATTGCTAATATTTTCATAGAATCCTTTGAAACCAAGGCACTTGAAACATCGGTTTTAAAACCTAAAGTATGGCTCCGATATGTAGATGACACGTTTATTATTTGGCTTCACGGTAAAGACAGTTTGCCAGATTTTTTAAAACATCTAAATGGTCTAAGTAAAGATATTCAATTTACAATGAAAATTGAGTACTAATGTTCTTTTCCATTTTTGGATGTCTTGGTAACACGTTTCCCTAACGACTTTTTGGGCCATACAATATATCATTACCCTGCCATACAGTTTGCTATTTTCATGCGAAATCACATCATTATCCTGCCCAAAAAGTGTCTGTCATTAAATCTTTGGTTCATTGTTCTTTTTAAGTTGTCAAACATCAAACAGAATTAGACCGGTTAACAACTAGCCTAATAAATAATGGATGTAAGAAACAGGACGAGAGAGCCGAAAAATAATACTGGAACTGCTTTTCTTCCATTTGTTCATGGGGTTACAGACAGAATCGAAAAAATTTTTCGCAAACAAGGATTGAGAACAAGAATCTGCAAAAGACAGAATTGACTCACTTTTGTTTAAAGGTGTTTATAAAATTCCGTGCTCTTGTGACAAAGTTTACATTGGGGAAACAGGACGTTCAATTAAACTTTGAGCTTCTGAACATAAATTCGGGTTTATGGTCACAGTCATCACTAGCTGAACATCATCTAGACACCGGTTACAAAATTTGTCTAAATGAATCTTCCTTGATTTGTAAATCGGAATTTTTCTATGACAGAAAAATCAGAGAAGCAATCGAAACTGTAAAACACCCAAACAACTTTAATAGATATTCAGGTTATTATCTCTCAAACGTTTGGAAGTCCTTGTTCACAAACACTCCTCTGTCAACACAAATCGCTTCTGCTTTCTCCGCAGCTCTCTCAGTTTCTCTTTCGTTCCTCCTACGGCTTTTCTTTTTCGCTTACCAATATAAGCCCAAGCAACAACGAGGTCTAGCAAGAATAAGTTTCGTCTCTAGCGTGGTTCACACGTCGAGTTACCGTGCTTATTCTCACTTCTATTTCTCTGTCCTGATGACGTCTTCACCGATGGAGTGCAAAACGTTGACAATTTTATTAAATCTTTTCCGAAAGATGTCAATATTTCAATTTTTATTGTTACCAAATTACGGAAGGCATAGGCACTTGAGTAAAAGTCCAACTTTATCACTGCAAAATTATTCCAATAAGAACTTGTTACGACTTGCTGAGAAATTCTAATAAGAAAAAACATTAGTTGCTTTGATATTATCTTTCTATTTGTTGGTAGAAACCAAATAACATAGATAACATTGCATATCATAAGTTTGCGTTGGAGACGAAAAGCGCTAACGTGATAACATGGTTGACAAATTTTTTTTCTCTCAAATATCAATTTAGAGTGACCTAGATGCATTCAGCATGTAGAAACCTGGTTCCTCACCTTTAATGTAAGGTTAGCTTCTGATAGATTATTTTAATTAGGATTAGATTTTCTCATATAATTGATTTAGAAGTTATTATTACATTCAGGCCATTATCATAAAGTTCAAATTTAATATGGCAACGACAGATCATTTGAAACTTTTAGATTAATGATGTAATTAGTTTTATTAAATAATGAATCTGACAAACTAAAACTAACTCAGTTGACAAATTACTTTCCTTCAAAAAAATTTCAATTAAAAATAGTTTAAAAAATCAATTTATCAAAAATTTTGCAATTGTAATAATTGCAAAATTATCTATCGAATATTAAATAATGCAGTAAATTTTTAATGTCATTTTAATGTGTCTATTACGTGCACAGCTCGATATTAATTTGTCAGTTAATCTCTTGCTCTTCTGTCACAATTTAAAATTATGGTAATGACAGACAATTACTTATGCCTGAATACTGCATTTTGTCATTTGCGCAAATTGTGTTTAGTACCTACAGCTAAAAAAAAAATAATCAACTAAGCTGTTATCTCTTATTATCACTCAAATTGTAAAAACCTTCAAAAAGCTTTACGACCCCATAAATTTAGCTAACAAAATTTTTAACCTACCGTTCTATGAATTATGGCATTAAACAGTAATGCAACCACCTGAGTACTCTGCGCTTTCAAAAGCTCTCTAAACAACAGTCCACTGAGATCAAACAAGCGAGACGGATAATCTTGTGGAAGTGAAACGTAGCAATTAAGCTTCCACTAGTTAAACAAAGACATCTAACAAAGGTATAGTATCTTAGCAACGCTCTAACCAATCGATGCATTACTTTGACTGAAACAGCAAAAGCTCGAAGCTCGAACATCAGAAGTGGCATTGCACACACCGATAGCACAAAATGACAGAAAAAAAATAATTACTTTTTTTTTTGGTTAGATATTTTCTGGTTTTCCCTGTAGAGCATATGTGTTTGTGTTTTAAATTGGTTGTCAAACAAGAGCAGTGTAATGGAAAATATATAAACCGAAAGATATACGGGATTTAATAGGCACAAACATCTGTTTTCTATATAAGCTTTCGCAAATCATTGAAAAACAATAAACTTTAGCGACTACTGATTCGTTTCTCTTCAAAATAACTCTAAAATCAAATCTTCTGAGATCATTCTCTCAAAGGATAACATAGATTCAAACAATCAATCTCATTTTAAAACGGTTTTTCTTAAAACAAAACGATTTTCGGTTGACACCAAAAGAAATCGTAGAAATTCCATGTTCTGCTTTCTTGATTTCCACAGAAATAAAAGAATTTCTTTTAGAATTGTTTAAAAAGCTTTTTGATCAGCTTTGATAAAAAATACGTTTGATAAAGAGAATTTCTAAATGAAGGAGATACAAGGTATTCAGTTTGTGCTTTTAAGGTTATGATTTTCAGAATAAACAAATCTAAATACATAATAATTACTTTTAAAATTGAAGTCTAAGTAATTTTATTTATAAGTTGGTTTTTCTATAAATGTAGTCTTAAAAAATCATCTATTTACTTGTATAATCTTTTTTCCGCAGTTATATTAAAAAAAGCCTTTGTTTATAAAAATTGTTTTTTTAAAAACAAATTATTGTCAAACAGTTTTAATGTTGGCAATGTCATTTAAAAAAAATGTTTTTACGGTTAATAAAGCAGAATTCCAACATAATATCACAATTTTGATACTAACAATTGTTTCTATAAAAAAGCAGACTTTTTTATTTTTTTTAGAAACAATTATTGTCAGATAGTTTTAATGTATGTAACGCCGTTTAGAAGTAAATGTCAAGAGGGTGATTTCTACGGTTATGAAACAATCTAACAAAATTTCAGAATTTTTTACACTGAAAATTGCTTATAAAAAAACAGCTTTGCTATTGAGATATTTGTTTATTAAGTGAAAAAACCACTGTTTGGATAATCAAACAATAATAATAATATTGTTCTAATAATATGATTGCAGATGCGTGGAGAGATAGTAATTTAGCTTGATTTTTCGAAAAACAGACTTGTATAGTCTATTTAGTTTAAAACACAATTTGTTGCTTTTGTTTCAATTTTTAAATTGAATTCTAAACTAATTGAAAATTAACAGTTTGTTTTTCAACAATTTTCATATTATTTGATAAATAATATTGTCATTATCATTACTTGTCGAAGACCGTAATGATTTTTGAATACAGCAAAATTGCTGTGCTTCCGGGACAGAGAGGGTTGAACATAATAATGATTAATTTCCCAACAGTCATATGCTTATAATGGGTACAAAATATCTAAACTATAGCTTGTAATTAAAACTCCAAACTATATAAACTTGAACTAAATAAAAATATTAGTTCCAATAAAAAATTAAAAATTTAATAGATTAAATAAAAATTATTTTTCTATCTTTTTATTTTGTACATATCTACTTTTATTTCAACTTTTATTTGTAAATTTATATCTTGAATTCTAAGTTGTATTTGATTCTGACGTTTTTCACTAGTTTTTCTTTGTTTCTCACATTTTATTTTGTATTGTTTTTTTATTTTGTGCGTTTTATTTGATAGCTTTGTTTATCATCTACAATTTTCTTAATCTTGATAAGGTAAAAAATATATAAACGTTAAATGTTCTTTTTTGGAATATCGTATTATTTAATTTTTTTGTCTGTTTTTGTTTTACGCAAAAATATTTTTCATTTTTAAATGTTGATTTCTTTGAGGCTTTTTATTATTATTTTTTTATCAATCTTTTTTTTACCATTTCATTTTACCAACGTTTGTATTGAGTTTTTTAATTCTTACAGTCAATGGTAAACAGTCTTACTGCAGTTTGACTAAAAGTTCTAATGTTGGCAATGTCATTTAAAAGTAAATGTTTCTAGGGTTAATAAAGCAAGATTCCAACATAAAATCACAATTTTTGACACTGACAATTGTTTATAAAAAAACAAACCCTTGTATGTTTAACATTCTAAAAAAACTTTCTATATTCTTAAATAACATAGCTTTGCTATTAAGAAGATATTTGTTTATCAAGTGAAAAAACAACTGTTTGGACAACCAAACAATAGATTTGATGCAAGTTAAAAGTATTTTTTCTATCTTTTCATTTTTGTTTAAATCTATTTTTCTTCTTTTTTAACTCTAATTTGTAAATTTATATCTTCAATTCCTAGTTGTGTTGCTGACATTTTTTACGAGTTTTTCTTTATTTTTCACATTTTATTTTGTATTATTTTAATTTGTGCATTTTTTTTAATAGTTTTGTTGATTATCAACAATTTTCTTAAATCTTAATAAGCTCAAAAATTTAAATATATATATATTTTTAATATTTTATCTATTAATTTTTTTCTGTGTCTTTGTTTTACGAAAATATTTTTTTTTATTTCTAACTGTTGGTTTTTAGAGTTTACTTTTTCTTATTATTTTTTATCAATCTTTCTTTACCTTTTCATTTTACCAACATTTGTATAGAGTTTTTTAATCGTTACGGTCAATGGCAAATAATATTTCTACAGTTTCGTTTTTCCATACATTTTCTTTTCCATTTTGACATCATTTACAATTTTTTCGATGTAATTTTTAAGATATAATCAATTTTTTCAGTCTAATGTATAGATTGAAAAACATCAATAAATAAGCTTTATAGGAATTTTTTTAATTTGTATATCATTGATATTTGTACATCATTTTAAGACAATAAGCGCCGACGCGATAACTTGGTTGTCCAATGAGCGATATAAGCCCAAATTTGTCACTGCAATTTTTTTTGTTGCGGCTTGTTGAGAAGTTCCAATAAGAACAAAACATATAACCAAGTTCACAGATACAGTTTGAATGAATAATAAATAGTTTTATTATTATAAAATAAGATTATAATTATAATTTGTTTTTTTTAGCCTATGTGTGATATTTCAATTAATTCAAATATTCATAATTAAATTAAAAAAAGGGCATTATCTATGAATAAAAACATTTTCACATTTCTAATAAATTACTGAATGCAGCTTTTTTTAATCCTTCAGCTTTCATCAACTTGGCATATTTTCATTTAGTTTCAATTGTTCATTTAATTAAAGTAGTTTGACATTTCTATTCACACTTTTTAATAATTATAATCGTTTCTATTTTTCTGCTGAAAAGTGATAAAATGTTTTGGACATAACACAAAAAATTGTAATTGCTTCAAAACTGCTGCTTTAATAACGGCAGACAAATAAAGCTTAGGATCAACAAACGGTGTAAAGTTTCCCGTATTTTAATTTTTATTTCAAACATTGTTACGAAATTGGACACTTTCTTTGTTCTCAATGCGCGTAATTGCTGGAAAGCATGTGCTGGTTGAGGCGAATTTAATTTTACTAGATTTATTTTAATTACTGTCATAAAAGTTTAACGAGTTCATCAGGTGTTTGCTAGTCAAATAGAATAGTTTTCTTGTTTTATGGTTTTAATATTTGAGATGTGGTAAAAGTAATAAATATAGACTGGTAAAACAAGTAGAACTATAAAATAGAACATTTTTTTCTTTTACAAAAAAATTGATTTTAGTTTTTACGATCTATATACTTTTATTCCCAATGCTGCTCAACTTTGACAATTTTTTTTAAATTGGTGCCGGCTTTCATACATTTGTTTTTTATTTTTTTATTTACTATTTTTTGAAGTATTTTTCTTAATAAACTCTCTTTTTTAATTGTTGTATTCACTGCTTATATATTATTATATCTTTTTTTCTTCATTATTGTGTTGAACTTTGTCTTTGGTTCTCCGCATATCTCTCAGTTTTATCTGTATTGTTCAATAATTATCTTGAATACTTTTTTTTCTTATTTTTATACTTTGTTATTATTATTGGCATGATTGTGTTCTAGTCTCTACTGCACATCCATTTTTTTTATACATTCAACAGCTGATTCTTTTTATATATTTAAATCTTCTGGTTTCTTGTCTGTTTTTTTTTTGTTTCTTTTGTTTTACGTTCCTTTGCTCTTGTTGTTTTAAATCTTCAATTTCTATTTTTTTTATTAATTTTGTTAACTAATTTTTTTCCATTGTTTGTTTCTTACAATTTTTTAAGTTTTTTTTAAATTTTTATATACAGTATTTAAAAACCAATTAAATTACAGTAATGACGCAACATTGTTTTGTAATCATCAAATAAAATGCTGATTGAAAAGGCACTAACGATGTTTTAAATAAGATTAATGTTTGTTAACAACCAAGCTGTAAGCTGCCTTGCCTACAAAGCCAATATACTTAAGTAAAACTCTTATTTACTATTTTCTGCTAAAACAAAAATTTGTTTACAAATGTAAAAAATTCATTTTTTATTTGGCTTATGTTTTGAAGAAAAAGTTTAATATTAGAAAAGTCAAAAACATTCTAGTCAAAACAAAAGTTACCTACAATTAAAAATAAAAATTTTGATATATATATACCAAATTTATAATTATTCATAAATAGGCATTTGGGGTGGTACACCTTATGTGCTAGTTAGTTACAGGGTACAGCTGAAAAAGTCATATAGTTTTAATAATTTAGAATTTTTCGTAATATTACCAAAACTTTGTTTTTTTTTGAGATAATCAGGTTTTTCTTAGTTATTTTACTTCTTTAGTTTAATAAAAAGCTGTTTTTTTAGTTAAAATTATATCCAAAAATTGATAAAAACTTGTATTAATCTGGATTAAAATTTGTTTGGAACATTTGATTAGTGATTTTGATAAAATTATGCAGTTTTTAGGTCAATGTAAACATATTTGAAGCTTAGTTGCACCAAATAGTGTTTATGAGATAATAAAAACTTATTTTTTACGAATTGCCACTATATTTAATTATTAGTACATTCATTAATTGAAATTTTACCGTTTCTATGATTTCTTTCGTAAATATTTTAGAATAAATTTCAGATATGGATACAACCCGCATTCAATTTTTTTTTAAATTATTAAGCACTAGAAAGTCTTATAAATTATATATTTTTTTCTTTTTTTCACTAATCAATTGGAAAATGTCAGATAAAGTTGATATTTTCGACGCTTTGACAATCAATATTTTCGTATTAAAATTATTTGGCAGCTGGAGATCGAAAAATTTAAAATCCACAATTTACAAATTTATCATAACTGAATTTAGCTTCTCAATGTATTTTCTAACAATTGTAGAGCTTTTGACAAATTTTGGGAACGTTTCCGACAATCTATATGATATCACTGCAGAATTACAAACGCCAATCAAAATCAGTTTTTCCTGGAAAAACAAAAAAATTTTGCGACTTATTTCAAAATAAAAAGTTTCTCGTGGAAAATGTATGTCAGACACAAATTCTACTTAAAGCTGTTGCAATTTCTGTAAAACTGCAAAAAATTTACTTCATTTCTGCATTAATTATAATCTGGATTATGTTTTTGCAACCTTATTTCAACAAAAAAATCAATTATTTGTTCTAACTTATTTACCAAATTATTTTCGACGACTTATATATTTTGAAACTTTTTATTTGTATGTTAGTTTTTGTGCTATTATTTGTACTTATGTAATTTTTTTAAATGTTTGTTTTTTTCACATATTTCTTGGATTCAAATTAGAGTTCAATTTGATTGTGTTGAGCATTATAAAAATCTTTTAAAATGCGTGAAATTACTTTATAACGCTTATTCAGGAATTATAGCTCTTCAAGTGGTCTTGAAGCAGTATTTGCTTGTTTTGTATTATATTTGACATCTTTAGTGAAAAAACTGTGTTTTAATTTATAATAATAATAATAATTATATTTTAGCAAAATGGTTTGACGTTTTAGCTTCTTGAAATGATATTTTACCAAATAGAAATAACTTTTGAAATTTTTTGCTATAGCTATTTTGGACAGCAAGCTACAATAAAAGTAATCCTAAATTACAAATAATCAAAATCTACTAAAACAAAATTTTAGAGCGCTAAAATATGCGCTTTTAAATCGAAATCGTATACACAATCAAAAGCCTTTCGACAATCATTACAAATTTTTATGTATCAAGTGAAAAAACCTGTTATTTTTTATGCGTGGAGTATAGTACCTATCAATTTAGAAAAGTTAAAAGGGGTAAAATCTAAATATGTAAAATTTTGATAATTTTAATTTCTTTTTTTTTGACAGATAATGCAAAAATCTTGAGGAATTTATATTGCTTTAAAGAACATTCAGTTAAGTAATTACAGTTTGAATTAATGTAAAAAATAAACTATCTAAAAATAGCTTGTTAAAATGATATTTTAACTCGATTATTTTTATATTATATATACTGACTGATTAATAAATGTGAACACCTTGTATGTATGAGTATATTTAAAATTAATTCTCACAAAAAAACTTTATTTGTTCGCAATCGCATAGGCAATGAATTCAATTCTAACCTCATTGTTTGACAATCTCTCGTTGCAACACAGCTTATTTAAATGGATTCAAATTTTGCCCACTAGATGGCCCACAGAAAATGAGATTTTTAAATGTAGTGTGATTAAAACAAATAAACAGTAAGTCCAAAACATATAAGCTCATACTTTTGGAACAGTTAACAACATTGATAACAAGTCATAATCATCCATTTCTCGCGCCCATTTCTAATATATTTAAAAAAAAAGAAAGTTTTTTATAATAGAGGCGAAAAAAAGAGAAAAAAGTACTATAAAAATAAATTGAGCGTAGAAGAAAAAAAGAAACCAATACAATGAGTACGTCGTGAAATAAAGGATAGAGATAAATACATAGACGAGTAAAAAGAAGAAAAATAATAAGAATAAAAACCACAATAACAAGTACATTAGTGAAACCACTAAAAAACCATTCAAAATCATTAAAAAAAGAGTGATAGATGATAGCAAAAACGTAGTGTGAAAAGATAAAAAACAAAAAAAAATTTTTTTTGATTAAAAAAAAATTAGAGAAAATCAAGAATGTGTGGAAGAAAAAAACATTATGCACCTAATGAATAAAAACGGGGAGGTAAAAAAATATGCTGAAGAAAAACAGCACAATGACAAAAAAATAGAATGCATGAAAGTGATAATAAGAGAAAGAGAAAAAAATTAAACAAGAAAAGAAATAAAGTTAAAATTAAAAAAAAAACAAAAAAAGAAAAGAAAAAACAAACAAGCAAAAACAAGACATAAAGAAATCTTAAACAAAACAACCTAATTAATTACGTTTGTTAACAAAATAAATGATATAATGGACAACATACGTTACGCTGTGCAATAGTAATCACAAGCAGTCGCAATGACATTTTGCACCTGTGATAAAAATTCAAATAATTTGGTAAAAAATAATTGTAAATAAAACAGTATACAAACACAAAACACAACTTTGACTCAAAATTAAATTTAAGCCTTCTTGGCAAAAATGTAACGCCTTTGGTTTGAAATGTACTTCTGTTGCTTTATCAGTTTCCAAAAAAAGTTCAATATATATAAATAACGTCTCTTAAGAGGTTAAAAAAATTACAAAACAACTGTCATATTTAATAAGAAGTATCAAGTCAAGATACCTCATTTTGGTGTAGAACATTTTTTATCTTTAGAATCCGTTAAAATTTTAACTCATACCAATCCAATGTTTTATTACCGCAGCTGTCATTTTGGACTATATTAAATTGTCCAAATACAATTAGTTTTTCTAAGTTTATTTGACTAGCTGTAGATTTTATCTCTGAATGCTTAAAAACTGGTTTGGCTTTCAATGTGCTACTGTGCTAGACTCTGTTGTTCTTAACTTGTTAAAAGTCACATTTTTATTTAATTAAATGCTATCAATTTGTAGATTACTTTTTTATAATAAATCAGCTATTTAATAGATACGTCGCGATTTGTAGGTCATAGTAAGTATAAAATTTATAAGTTTTAAGACAATTTTGGATCTTATGAATAATTTAATAGCATTTTCAGATTACTTCTTAAAGAAGTGTACCCTAACATTGAACCCGGCTACCTTCATTTCGGTAAATTATAAAACAAGAATAATGGTAAAGCATAAGCCAAAGCCAAACTTTCATCTTTAAAATATTAAAACAACCGTCTGAAAACAAGAGAAGATAAAAACTTTTAAACCGCTGCTACGCGTTGTCAATTTTAATCAATACCTTTGCAAAAAAAGAGCCAAAATTCTACCTTTAATTAATAGTTAATTACAATTGGATGCAATTACTCAACGAATTAATTAACATTATCTTTGTCCCTCATCATACTTATTTCGCATTCGGTTTTGTTGTTCGAAAAGCACGTTTTTTGAAGGAAATTACAAACTGTGAAGAAATTTAATAGCAGTTTTAAATGTCAGCATGGAAGAAAAGAGGTTTTGCAAAAGATAGCAATTTAAAATGCAATCACAATGTGAAGCATTTTTATATTAATAAAATGCTTTACTTTGTGGTGCCGAACAACTTCCATCAAGACTTCAAATGCAATTTAAAGATTTTTTTATTTTTAATGTTGAGACACAAATACACTCAAATTTAGAAAAAACCGCACAACCAAAGATGGCAACTAGAATCATAAACAACATTTTTTTTAATAAAAAATAAACCTTATTAATTTGACCAATCGGACTTGTTAACAAAAATCTCAACTTGTTAGAATTTATTATTCATAAATAATAATAAACATCTATTGAAAAAAAAATTGAAAAACATTAATTGTTTGCGTAGTAATAAAAACCTATTCCCTAACAACCCAAATTTTTTTTTTTATTTTTAAAATTTTATTTTTTTTGCTGTTTATTTTAAGCATTTTTTGCATCATTAGGTACACTCTGTAGCATAAATATCATATTTTAAACAGTTTTCAAATATTAGATTTGTTCTATTCTATCTTAAACATAGTATAAACTATTATCTTTAATTTATTTAATTTTTTTTTTAAGCTTTAGTCAGATTTCTGTAATTTTTTTTGACAGATGTAAACTTGAAGTGTGTCAAAATACATAATATACTTTGTTGCCTTGTATATTTATTCTCTCTGATCTAAACATGGTTGTTTTGCAATTGCCAGAATAATATTATTATTTTTTAATGTCATAAATAAAAAAAACTAAAAAAAAATTATGATACGTTAGATCAATTCTATGCTTCAAAAATGCCCCAATAAACTTTTTTTTAGACAATTTGTCATATAAATATTATAATAAAAATTTGATTTATTTTCTAAAAACTGATCTCTTTATAGTTAATCGTTTGATTGTTTATTATAAACATCTACACTGCAAAAATTTAATTTTAAACTTGATAATTAAAATTATTTGAATTAATTGGCATCAGCACTTTATAAACTTAAGATTAATACCACAAAGAAATAACGTCTAAGTTGATCATTAATTAAAGGTAATTAAAAGCATTAGTAGGTGTTAAAGCAATTAGAAAAGCAAAGAGAATAAGCAATTAGATTATAATAAAGTGTTGTGAAAAGCTTTCAAATTACGTCTTTTGTTTATTTTGAATAAGGTAAAAGCAATATTACAGATGACTAAAAATGAATTTTTGCACTCATTGCTCAAAGATCGGTAGTTTTCGATCGTTTTCAATAAATTTTCCCACACCGCGGTGTTTTTTACTTTGTAATCGAAACTAGGGGAAAATGCTCGAAACTATGTTCTTTTATATCAATAAAACTATAGTAACCAAACAATGAGACCATTTTAAATTTAAAAAATTAGGTAATCGGCGGAGGCAACGCTACCAACCGAAAAATAAGTAAGAAACTAAATCATTATTGTTAAAAAATTACGTGTTATCGGTTGCAAAAAAAAATGCACCTATTCACTTTTCTCGAACTCGTTAGGTAAATAACCATTAATAATACAGTAAAAATAAAAAGTGTAATAAATATATATATATATATATATATATATATATATATATATATATATGTATATATATAATTATATTTAATTTTTATGGTTTTGGAAAAACATAAATTTTGATAAATCAATAGATTATTACAATCTTTGACGAGTAATGATAATGACAATAATTATTTTTTCAATAATAAAAAAATATTTTAACAATTTATTTGAGAATTAAAATAGAAGCAAAAACCACAAACTGTGTTATAAACCAAAAAAAATATTAAATATTTGTTTTGTAAAAAATTAGATCCGATTACTATTTTTTTTGAAATCTGAAATTATATTATTTAGATTGTCAGATTCACATGCAAAAACATTTGAACAATATGACATTAACAGAATAATACCGTTGTCTGTATTTTTACAAAAAATTTCAAATCCAAATCTTAAATTTTAAGATTGTTGCTTATTGACATGAGTACACTCACTCCAATTTGAAATATCTAAAAAAAAATGTATACTATGTTTAAACTCCAAAGAGCCTAGATGACCACCGAAACACAATATATTAAACTGTTTTTATGTTGAAAATGTAAATAATATTACAGAAGTTTGTAACAGCAATATTTATAAAGTACGCAATTCTAGTTTTCTTGAATTAAAATTTTAATATTTCAAAAAAAAAAAACAAAATACTATAGTTACAATAGGTTAAACATTTTTTATTTAATTAAATTTAGAAATTAAATTTGAATGAACAATTTTTGCAACAACGTGATGTCTGTTTTTATAATCTCTATTGAATATAACACTGAACAAAAAAACAAAATATGTTTAATTGTTTTTTTTTAAATTAAGAACACATTTTGCAAATGTCAATAAACTAATTGCTCTTTAATTATAACTTTGCGATAATTAATTTAGTCTAACTCAACTAGCAAAAACAAAATTTTCAGTCATAAAAATAATAGCTCTAAATAAAAAATCTACTGTAATGCGTTTTGTTTTATTTTCAATAAAAATTCTGTTTTTCTAATTTATTTTTAATAATTTAACTTTTTTAGTTTTAACGGCTCATATGACTTATATCCGTGTTAACAATTAAAAACTCACTATTTTTCTATTATAATAATTATATAAGTAATTAATGTAATTAGATAATTACAAATAAAAAATTAATAATAGTTACAAGACGGTTCAACATTTTTTACTAAATTAAATTCAAAAACTAAATTTAAACTCACTATTTTTGCAACAACGTGATGTTTTTTTTATAATCCCCATTAACCAACACTGAAATTAGCACAAATTCTGCAAATGTCATTTAGTAATTGCTTTTTAATTACAAATTTGCTATAAAGTTCCGAATAGCAAAAACAAAAAATTTAGTTTTTATCTTTTTTAATTCATAGAAATAATAGCTTTCAATGAAAAATCTACTGTGCAATTAGTTTTTTGCTTAATTTTTAATAGAAAATATTTATTCTAATTCTCTAATTTATTTCCTTTTTCAAATTTAGTGACTAATATGACCTATATCTGTGTTAACAATAAAAAATTTACTTTCTATTATTTTTCCGGAAATCGTCTTGGAAACAACATTTTCCTGCTTATTTACGCGCAGGAAAATTGAGTTCTCCGGACTATTGCGGTAAAAACTTTACAAGACGCAACATAAAAAAGATACTCTAGTAACTATAGTTGCCAACGAAATTGACAAGCTTGACTTTTGTGGAATTTGTCAAAAAAAATTCTAAAATTTGTAAATTTCGTTTTTTTTTACGATTTCCGGAAAAATTTAATACAAAACACGTCAGTAAATTATTTTAATCTATTATTTAATAAAAGTTTTAATGTTATTCTGTATGTAACTATCAATTTTTAGAAAGTAGGCATAATTATATGATATTGGTCATAATTATATATGTATTTTTTTTTTAATAAATTTTTGTATATAACCTATTGACCTATTGTTTACCTTGATAGTTGAGTTGTATCTTCAGTTGGGTATTGATCATGTTATATAATGTATCAAAAACAGTTTCAATATATTTACTTTTGTATATTTTCTTAAGTAATAGATATTTATGCATTAAGGGAGATATGAATGTTTTTTCTCCGAGGTTAACGTGTTACAGACCAAGGGCCGGAGGCCCGCGGTCTGTAAGTCTACCGAGGGTGAAAAACAGAATATCTCCCGTAGTGCATTAAATATTTTATTTTTTAGCATTTCATTACTGCTTTCTTAATAAAATTATATGAAAAATAACAACATCCGAGAATGCATGAATGTATAATTGCTGCAAATGCATGGTAACCATGTGTTTGAGGGTGAAAAACTTTACAAAGTCCCAAGGGAGATATGAGATACGTTTCATATATCGTATCCATAACGAAAATCAACAATATCATGTCACTAAAAAATAAAAATGTTTTATTCTACATATTGTGTGCCGATATAGAATATCAAAACAGGTATAAGAAAAATAATTTGATTTTTGTTTATGACACACAATTATTTAATGCCAATTTAGTTATGATGATGATGATGATGATTATAATGGTAACACTGAAAATTATGATGAATTAGAAGATTATACTGAAAAGTGAGTGACTTTACAATATTATTTAATTGTAATTATTTATTTAATAATAATTTAATACCTCTACGTCTTTAAAGGCAAATTCTTCAACATTTAATGTTTATTTTTAAATTTAACAATAAATTTTAAAAGAAATGTGCGTCTTTTCAAATCTTTTGCCGCTATTCTGCTTTAATTATTATTTTGTTTTTCCAAAGTGTTTTCTGCGTAAATTTTTTGTAATAAAAACATAGCAAACGTTCTAGATATACAACAGATGATTATGATACCAATGAAGAAAATCTAAATAACAACGAAGATGAGTTCACAGATATAACAACGCTTAGGTATTACACAAATTACACAAATTAAGTTTTCTAATTATATATTTTTGATTTCTATTTACTTAGTCCCCAGCAAGAAGCAGATTTTAAAATATTTGGTGAAAACCTAAAGAAAGAATTACTTCTTGACCAAAAATCAAATTTTCCTAATTCCCTCAACATTACTTTTCCACCAAATGAATATGAGGAAGAGGATCTTTTTAGAATTATTACCAAAGTGAACAATACAAATAATGGTTCTGGGAATTATTATTCAAGGTAATAGTTATTTACATAAAAGTCAGGAAAATTTCACATTACTGAAGAGGAGCTAAATTGAAATACGAGGCACTTTGATTTTTGACAAATTCCACAAAAATCAAGTTTGTCAATTTTGTCGGCAACTATAGTTACTAGAGTATCTTTTTTATTTTGCGTCTTGTACAGTTTTTACAGTACTGGTCCGGAAAACTCAATTTTCCTGCGCGTAAATAAGCAGGGAAATGTTGTTTCCAAGACGATTTCCGGAAAATTATAATTATATAAAGATCAGCATCTCTAATTCTAAAAGTAGCGAAGCGTCAGCTTCATAATTGTCAAAAGTCGCTTAATTATTAAAGCATTGGATTTTTATATTAGTTATAATATTGAATTAATTTTTTTTCTCCAGAATTTTAAAAACAGCTATAGATTTAAGTCTGTCAAAAAGATATCTCTACACAACTCTTGTTAATTTATTTAATAAACGTCTTTTTTACAGCTTTAGTCATAAGAATTTTGAAATTTTTATATCATCTCTCGTACAACATAAATTCATTTACCTAACCTAACTTTTTATTTGCAAACCGGAACAAAAGTACTAAACAATGTTGCCAATTGTACTTTTGCAAAACTAATGCTGTTTTGGTAGTTTTACCATTTTAGCCATAATTATAGTTACATTACAAATTGTTTCAACAAGTTTTGCTATCAATACCAACGTAAAGTTGCTCCAGCGGCAAAATCAGTTGTAAACATGTTCTTCGTAGTTTTGATACAGGTAATTATGGAGGAGTCAAAACGGGAGAGTTAAAAGAAGGAGAGATTCAGGTAGTCAAGGGACATTACATTGAGAAATTTAAACATAATCTTCCTGGTTCACCTCCAATTGATGTTATTCGGAATGTTGGTTACATTGCAGATGAGAAAGGCTATCAACCTTTTATTATTAATTACACTATTGATAATCATCGTTCTGACACGGAGCCACACTATGATGTACCATTTGATGACAGAAGACGTGTTTCAAAGGAATACAAAGCTCATTATAAATCTAAAGAACAATTTAACAATGTTCAACTTCCTAACAATACAAATAGACATTTACTTATAGACGACTCAGGAAATTATAGTTTTGGGTAAGTACTTGAATGAGCTTATAGACAAATTATCAAATTAATGTTTTTAAGTTTTGATACACAAACATACGAAAGAGCTGAATCTGGCGAAACTATACACGCAAACACAGAAAATGAAACAAGAATTGTTAAAGGACAATATACTAATGTAGTCGGAAACGATGGGTTTTTTTTTGTCAAACAAACTATTGGCTATACAGCTGATGAAAAAGGTTTTCAGCCGTTTGTTATCAATTCTAAGACAAGTGACGGAGCTCCTCTTGGACGATTTTCTCAAATTAATTATTACGATTCGAGTCGTCTTGCTGAAGACGTTTCAATACATTTTAAACCTTTAGAAAAATATAAAAATGCGAAATTACCTACTTTAGATAATAGAGCCCAAAATAAAAGTTCTGATGGATATCAATTTAGGTAAGTAACTTTTGCACTATATGCACCAATGAATTCACAGCATCAAATTAAATTTTCAAAACGTATAGATCCATACTTTATTTCGCAGCTTTAGCTCTGATACATATAACAGATCTGAGATTTCCGAAATAATAAACAAAGGAACAGAAAATGAAACATTGGTGATAAAAGGTCAATACACCGAAAAAATAAAAAATGAAGTTGGCGAAGACGTAATAAGGCAAATTGGATACGTGGCTGACAAAAATGGTTATCAACCTTTTATTATTAAATCGTATGTTGAGAATGAGATTCCACGTATGGATTGGAGTGTGGGTGGTACTGCAGTAAGACCACCACCTCCAGGCTCTCCGAGGGGGCAAAGCATCGGATCTTCCATTGTAGGGAATATTGTTGGTCAGTGGGGTTAAGTATCAACAGGTTTTAAAAAGTATTATTTGTCTTATTACAACTAACGCTCAACCATTTGACTTTAATTAAGCGAAATAAAATATAAATGTTAATTATTTTGTTTTAATTGACCAAGAACCATACAGCACAACTTTATCAAAAAGTTTTTTTTATTATAAGAAACAAAAAGTATTTTCTTTGCCTAAGCTTTTCAAACTTGTATATTTCCTAACTAAAAAAAAGTTTAGTTTTTTACTACCTGGATGGAAGGAAACAAACAACCCACTATAAAAAAAATTATTTACAAACTTCATTAGTAAGGTATGACGTTCCACAGGGTTCGGTGCTAGGACCATGATTGTTTCTAGTCTATACAAATGATCTTCCACTCAAATTTTCAAACGACCGGATGATTCTTTTTGCTGACGACACAACTATTTTAAATACAAATAGTAATTTAGAAGATCTAAATAATGAAATGAATAATTCACACTTTGCGGTTGAACAATGGTTTAAATCAAACAAGCTTAGTTTAAATGCTAGCAAAACAGAAAGCATTATTTTTTCTCTCAATCATAAGACTGTAATAAAAAAATTCTGTTAAACTTTTGGGAATTACTTTAGATTCGAAACTGACTTGGGAATCTCATATTGAAATACTAGCAGTCAAACTATCTAGAACTGCTTACATACTGAAAAAAATTGACAGCATTGTCTCCTTCTCAGTTGTCAAAATGGCATATTATAGTCTTTTCAATTTGTTTTTACATATGCGATCTTGTGTTGGGGGCATAGTTGCCATTCGGAAAGATTATAGAAGAGTTGTAAGGTTCATTACTAATTTGGGATATAGAAATGATGTAAAATGTAAATTTACTCAAGAAAAAATTCTCACACTTCCTTGCGTCTACATTTTTGAGTGTTAAAAATTTATGAAAAAAAATCTTGACTTGTATGAAAAAAACGGTGATATTCATCAATATCACACGAGAACAAAAGATGATATTGTCAAAAAGTTTTTAAGAATCTCAAAAAGTAGAAACTCAGGTAATTATTATGGACCAACTTTTTTTAATAAATTACCCACTTCCATCCGAAAACAACCTTTTAACAAATTTGAATCCTACATGAAAAACGCACTAATCGAGAAGACATATTACTCTATATGTGAGTTTTTAAATGACGATACTCCTTTTGAGTAAAATCGTTGCCAGTTTGGCTTTTAAATTTTGTATGTTATTGTGTTTTTTGTTTGTTTTATTTCATACATATATATATATATATATATATATATATATATATATATGAATGAATATATAAATTATATAATATACAATGTACATATTATAACAAGTGGTTTCTATGTTTATCTCTATGTTTTATTTAATTTATGTACTATATTTTATGTACTTTTGACTTGTGCAAACCGCTGTTGTAAAGCACGATAAAGTTCTATTCTATTCTATTAGTATACTTAGCAGAACCAAGTATATTTTTAAACATTTTTCAGAAAATTACTGGCTTTGCAAGCCTGTGTTTGCTTAAGGAAATTATTTACAGCAGAGGTGCCCTTCTGACCTAACCTGACTTACTTGACTGATAATGATGAAAATACGCTTAAGTCAAATGTCAAAAAACTCAAATTTTCAAGAAACTGCCACAATCAACAATTCTTATTACCTAAAGACTTACGATCTGATCTGATCTTAAATATTCGAAATACTAAGATGTCACTTTATTAATCAATATTGGGATCGTGGCTTGGAATTGAAAATGGTACCAATATATTATATAAATAAAATATATATTTTTTAAGAATGTGTAAAAAAAAAATTTATTAGTTTGTGGTAAAGTGCTTTCAGAGATAAAAAAAAATATAGCTTATTACACTAAATTTTCATGCAAATCTTTTAACCGATCACTGTTTTCTCACAGATCTGAAGTCATATCATTTAAATTGTCAGATTTTAATTCAAAAACATTCGAACAATATGATATAAACATAATAATGCTGATGTCTATGTTTTCACAAAGCTTTTTAAATCCAAATCTTAAATTGTGAGATGTTTGCTAATTGATATCAATACCCTCACTCATATTTAAAATAACTAAAAAAAAAATTTACTATTTTCAAATTCTAAGGGTTCCAATGAGCACCAAAAAACCACAAATATTTGATTATTTTAAAGCTAAAACTATAAATAATAATACTAATAAGTTTTAATATTATAAATAATATTACAATATCAGGCATATTGACTGCAAATTTGAAGCAGTTAACAATGTTTAATTTAGAATTATATATTTAAAAATAATAAAGATAGTTACAATACAGATAAACATTTTTTATTAAATTAATTCTAGAAGCTAAATTTAAGTAAACTATTTTTGCAACCACTTGATGTTTTTTTTTATAATCTTTACTGAACAAAAAAACAAAATATGTTTAATTGCTTTTGTGAAATTGAAACACAGTCTGCAAATGTCCTTAACTAATTGCTTTTTAATTATAAATTTGTAATAACTTTATGATAACCAATTCACTCTATCTCGAGTAGCACAAGCAACATCTTTCAGTATCTGTAAAATGTTTCAATTCATAAAAATAGCAGCTTTTAATAAAAAATTTCCTTTAGTGTTTTTTGCTTAATTTTCAATGGAAATCTTTTATTTTTTTAATTTTAATGACAGATATGACTTATAGCTGTGTCAACAATTAAAAACTCAGGATTTGATCATTATATATATACATTTTGCTATCATCAATTATTTAATTATAGATATTTATTATGCAAGTGTCTTATAAGGTAAATATGTCACAAATGAAATTTTTAGCCACAATAGCTTGCTTGAGTAGACTAATTTTTTTGAAGTGACTTATTTGTTCTTAAGACAGCAGTACAATAAATAGTTTTATCCAACACCTCTGTTTGCAAAAGTTCTTAAAAAATCATCAAAACCCAAAATTTTATATCTGCAAAGATTAGTAGTAGTCTATGATTTGTTGTCAACAACAACATAGCAATCAGTCTTGTTGTTGACAACAAATATATTGTTTGGGAAAAATTTTGCAAACAAACTGTTTTGGCGCTTGTAACATTGTTAAAAATAAAAAAAAGTTTTCTTCTTGGAAAAAATGCAAAAGATGTTGAAGAAATCACATCGAGTTTGCTACCTGAAGAAATCCAAGAATGCTTATTACAAAAAAATAAGTGAGCTTAATAACTGGGAAGAAAAAAACAATGTTAGTAAAGTAAGCCAAGGCTAAGTAAAAAAAGATTTGCGGTCTCTTCAATGTGGGCGAAATACTGCATGCTAAAATCGACATTAAAGCTTTACAAAAATACAGATATTTTACAATATGGCAAATTAATTGCTTTTTTAAAAAACGAATCAAAAAATTACAAGTGCAAGAAATTAAAAGTTATTGAAAGAGAGCAAAACAACAGTTTCTAGCAGAAGCATTCAAAAAAAAATATTTGATGTTGAAGGTAGCTCAATTTTGTTATTATTTTTGTTTATTTTTTGATATAAATGTTAACGTAAATCTCAACAAATGATGTCATTTAAGATTCCTGTTTCTTATAATTGTAATTTTATGTATTGATGTTTAATAAGTTGTTGTATTTTTTGTAAACTGTTGAATTAGATAAAAACAGTTGTATTATTAATTTATAAAACCATTTTTGTTTTATATACCCTTTATAATTCAATCAAAAACATTATTTCAAGTTTTAATCTTATTCTGTATGTAATTATCTATTCTTAAAAAAGCATAATATATGATATTCGTCATGATTAAACTTGTTTTTTTATTTAATAAATTTGCGTATATGACCTATTGACCTATTGGCCTATTGTTTACCTTGATATCTTCAGTTGGGTATTCGCCATGTTTCATAATGCATCAAAAACAGTTTCATTATATTTACTTTTGAATTTTTTCTTAAGTAAAAATGTTTTATTCTATATATTATGTGCCGATATAAAATATCAGAACAGGTATAAATAAAATATTGTTGTTTTTTTTTGTTTATAATACATTATTATTTAATGCCAATTTTGTTATGATGATGATATTAATTATATTATAATGATAACATTAAAAATATTACAGACAAGTATAATGAATTAGAACCTTCTAACAAAAAGTGAGTGACTTCATAAAATTATTAATTTAATGTAACTATAGTAGATATATTGACATTATAAAATTGCTTTATTTATTTTAATATCGCAACGCCTTTGAAAACAAATCCTTGTACACTCAACGATATTTATTTGTAATAAAAAAATAAATTTTTAATACACGTGGTAAAAACAGCCATGGTAACATGATTCAGGTTTTTAATTTTGATCCTGCTGATCTGGTTAAATCATTATTATATTTTTAAAAAATGTAGTTTTGTGTAGATTTATTGTAGGAAAATACATAGCAAATGATTAATCTAAATAACAATTGTTTATTTATTCTTTAAATTCACCTCTCTTAGACCCCAGCAAGAAACAGATGTTAAAATATTGGCTAAACACCTAAAAGGAGAATTACTTTTTGACCAAAAATCAAATTTTCCTAACTCTCCTAACATTACTTTTCCACCAAATAAATATGAAGTGAGGGAACTTTTTAGAATGACCCAAGTAAACAATACAAATAATGGTTCTGGAAATTATTATTCTAGGTAAACTATAATTTTACAAAATATAACATTTTTAATTCTAAAAGTACCGTCAACTTAAAATTGTCCAAAGTCACTTTTTAGTTGTTTGAATTATATTAATTATAGTATTGAACTAATTATTATATTCTTGCCAAAATTATGTAAAACCAAAACTTGCTTAACTAAAACAAAAATACACTGATGATTATTTTGGAATTTTTAACAATAATAAATACATGATAATAATTGTAAACATGGTGCTTATAGTTGCTTTCATAAAAATCTTCAAATTTTGATATCAACTTTCGCACAACTTGTTTGTTTTGTTCACGCACATTCATATAACCTAACTTTTTTGTTTTTTTTTGTTAAACCGTAACTTACATAATAGAATAGTGATAATTCTAGTGACTTTAGTGAAAAATTTAGGCAAAACGCTACTATTAGAAGCAGATGAACTAAAATAAAATCTTTTGACAAAGTTGTTCGTAGTTTTGACACAGTTAATTATGGAGAAGTAGAAAAACAAAGACTAAAAAAAGAAGAAGAGATTCTGGCTATTAAGAAACATTACTTTAAAAAAATTATAAATAATTTTTTGGGTTTACCCTTAATTGATGTTAATTCCAATGTTGATTACGGTCAACCTTTTAATACTAATTTAACAATTGATGATCATACAGAACCACCATACAAAGTACATTTTGAGAATATTAAACATTTTCCTAAAGAATACCAGAAAGCAGATTCTGACATAAAAATAAACAAAAATGCAGAAAATGAATCCAGAATTGTAAAAGAACAATATAATAATGTAGTTGGAAATCGTGAATCTTTTTTTCTTCGACAAACCATTGGCTATACAGCTGATGAGACGTTTTATATCTCAAGTAATCGCCTAATTCAAATTATAATTCTAATTCTAATTGATTCTATTCGTTTTGTTGAAGACGTTTCAACACATTTTAAGTTTTTAAAACAAAATAAAAATGTACATTTACCTAATTTAGACAATCAAGATCAAAACAAAAGCTCAGATGGAAATCAATCTAGGTAGGTAACTATTGTAAAATATGCACCAATGTATACTTTCAAATAATATTTTTTAAAAGTAAAAACCAAAATAATTTTTTTTAGTTTTAACTCTGATACATCCAACAGATCTGATATTTCTAAAATAAGAAGCATAAAAACAGAAAATAAAACGTCGCTGATAAAAAACACAACAAAAATAAAAAGTGAATTTGACAAAGATGAGATGGAACAACTTGGATACGTGACTGACAAACGTGGTTATCAATCATATATTATCAAATCGTTTATTAATAATGAATCTCCTTGGGGCGCAAAAAGTAGTGTAATAACTCCATCACCTCCAGGTTCTCCAAAAGGGCAAGGCATTGGATCTTCAATGGTGGGAAGTATTTTTGGACAGTGGGGCTAGATACTAACAATTTTTATTAGATATTATTTGTTTCATTACAACACTCAACCATATGAGTCTAATTAGACTAAATAAAAAAATAAATGTCAAATATTTCGCTTAAAATTGACAAAAAACGAACAGACTGTCTTCTTCTCTCTATGCCTATTTCAAATCTCCCAAATATGTCCCAAGTGAAGATAATAGATTGACATCTTTTACATTCGCCTCTAGCGTGGTACACCGTGCTTGTTCTTACCCTTATTTTCTTGTCCTGATGACGTGTCTACCAATAGAGTGCAAAACGTCGATCATTTTTTCAAACAATTCGAAACGCTCTTTTCCGAAAAATGTCAATATTTCGGACTTCAAGCCGTGAAAACATTGCTTCCTTCAAAATAGTATGCTATATTATTTATTGCAAAACAATAGTTTTTTGTTTTACAAAAGTGTTGAAAAGCCAATTTCTGGGGTTTTCACACAAGTGCAACATAATTTTTTTCTGCGACCATTTAATAAACTACAACATTTAACAAAAGTAACGATGGTATCTACACTAATCTTATAAAGAAGAAAGATTTGTATGTTTGTAATGAATAGGCTCAAAAAGTACTGGGCCGATTTAAAAAATTCTTTCACTAATAGAATGCTACATTCTTCCAATTAGACATAGGCTACATTTCATTTTAAAAAAAATATTGATAAAAAATTTTGGTTCTTTTTATGCTGTACAGGCAAATTTTTATAATTAATAGTTATAAAAGAAATGTTTTGAATTTGTGTTTATCTAAATTGGTAACAAGAGGAAATAGAAACGGCGTTTATGGTTAAAGTGTTGCAGCTAGGCGCAAATAAAAAAGTCTCTTAAAGTGTTGCCAAATGAAAAAATCATTATTAATTAAGCTTTAAGAGTGTTTGAGTTGGAAAACTTGAATATTTTATATTAAAATTGTATCAATGATAACTTTCTATTGATAATGAGTGACACATCTATGACACCGACAACATCATTGACAGATGTCATTATGTTTGCTATGATATAACCTACTTCTTTTTTTATAAAAGTTACGTCAAATATTTGTGATACAAGTGTTTCCGATTATACTGTTAACACTAGGAAAATAATAAAAAAAAATAAAAAGTGATGCTAACTAAAAAAGCAATTAATAAAAAAAATTTTTTCAAAAAAAGTTTCAAATTTATGTTTATCTATAAATTGTTGACAAGAGGCAATAGGAATGACGTTTCCGGTTACAGTGTTGCAGCTAGGCGCAAATAAAAAAGTTTTTAAAAAATTTTATCAAATAAACAAGTCATTGTTAATCACGCTCAGGAGTGTTTTAATTTAATGGTAATTTTAAATTTAATATTAAAATTGTACCACAACAACAACTTCATATTGTTGATGGGTGACACATCTTTGACACCGACAACATCATTGACAGATGTTATTGTGCTTGAGCTATGACATAACATACATTTTTTTATGAAAGTTACGTAAAATATTTAAAAAAAAAATTGTTTTTGTTTACAGTGTTGCCACTAGGCAAATAAAAAAAAATTAAAAAGTATTGCCATTTAAATTTTTTTTTTTTTTGATTAGGTTGTACAAAAAAATGTTTATAATTAATAATTATAATAAAAAAATTGCGAGTTTGTGTTTATCTAAATTGTTGACAAGAGGCAATAGGAACGGCGTTTTCGGTTACAGTGTTGCAGATAGGTGCAAATAAAAAAGTCTCTAAAAAGTATTGCTAATTAAAAAATCATTATTAAGCACGTTTAGTAGTGTTTGGGTTGGCAATCGTAAATTTCATAATAAAAGTGCACAATGGCAACAACTTAATATTGATTATGTGTGACACATCTTTAACACTGACAACATTATTGACAGATGTCAATGTGTTCGCTACGATATAACCTAGTTTTTTTTTATGAAAGATACGTCAAATATTTGTCAAGAAACAAACGTTGTCGGTTACATTGTTGCAACTAGGCAATTAAATATATTTTTTTAAAAGTGTTGCCAAATTAAATATTTATTAAAAAAATTTTATTTTTTTGATTGTATTAATTTCACAAATGTTTTTAATTAATAATTATACAAGAAAAGTTTGAAATTTTTGTTATTTAATTTCCGACAATCAAATGTGCGAAAAAAAAATTTGCAAAAAATTAAAAATAAAAAAATGTTAATTTAAAAGATATGCGATGATTTAAGTAAAAAAAGCATCAAGAAAAACTAAAAAAAATTATAAATTTGTTGATAATAAAAAAGAAAAGATAATTTAAGTAGTATAGAAAAACAAAATTATGGTATTTGTAGAAAAATAAAAATTGATAACATTAAGTAAAGAATAAAAAAAGTCGAAAAAAAAATGAAAAGAAAATGTTTAGATTGGAAAACTATATTATAAATACGGAAAATAAAATGTTAAAATATCAGGAGTTTATAGATGGATAATACAATATTAAAAAAAGAATAGTATTAAAAAAAATTAAAATACACAAAAAAAGAAAATGTAAGAGAGAAATAAAAAGAAAATAAAAAAAATTAAAAAAAAAAATTAAAATTAAGTAAATACATTATATAAATAGGAACAAATAGAATCAAAAAGAAGAAAGTGAAGAGAAATAAAAAAACGAGTTCGAAAAAAAAAGTTGAAGAGATAAAAAAAAAGAATAAAAAGAAAGAGAAAATAAAAAAAAGGATAATAAATAAATAAAATCTAATAAAAAAATTACAAAAAAAAAAAAATTTGAAAATTAAAAAAAAAAAAATTCTATAAATAAATAAATAAAAACTATAAATAATTAAAAAAAATTAAATAAAAAAATAATAATACGCTTATTAATAACCAATAATTTGCTTGCTTAAATTTTAAGGCGTTTATTTTTAAGGTTGCCGAAGGCAACCCTTCTAGGTTCATACACGTTGCCGTAGGCAACCCTCTACTCAAGAGAGTAGGGTAAGAAAGAAAGAGAAAATAAAAAAAAAGAATAATAAATAAAATCTAATAAAAAAATTTCAAAAAAAAAAAAAATTAAAAATTAAAAAAAAAAAATTCTATAAATAAATAAATGAAAACTTTAAATAATTAAAAAAAAATTAAATTAAAAAAATAATAATACGCTTATTAATAGCCAATAATATGCTTGCTTAAATTTTAAGGTGTTTGTTCTACGGTTGCCGAAGGCAACCCCTCTAGGTTTATACACGTTGCCGTAGGCAACCCTCTACTCAAGAGAGTAGGGTAAGCACTCGGAGGGTGCGAAACCATACTCTCGTACATATATAATATCCTATGTAAATATTACTTATTTAAGTCCCGCCACTTAAACCATCAAAGAAATTGAACATAAATAGACTTATATACAAATATAACTGTGGGATTTTTTTAATATATAATTAATAAATAATAAATAATAATTTTTTAATAAATAAAAATATTTGTGAAAAAAAGTGTTTTATATCCAAATTTCCAAAAATAAATAATTGTCTACCCCGTGCGAAGCCGGGACGGGCTGCTAGTTCCATAATAAAGTCAAAATATCGTACATTGTATCATGTATCTTGTCAATAGGTTTTTTTCACACAGAACTGTCACTTTTCACACAAAAACGTCACTGTTATTCAAGTTTTGCAACTTTTTAAAGCAACAATCTATGTAAAACGGGTTTGATCGATGGTGGTCATAGAAAAAGTCTATTTTCTGTAACTGGTGATTCTATGGTGTGAGTCCTTTTACAATTTTGTATCATTTTTAAATGAAAATGATACCAATAACGCATAATCATTTTTTTTTATTAAGAATGTGTTTGTTCAAAACAAAATTTTAAATTAGTTTGTGGTAAAGTGCTTTTACAGATAACAAAAATATGGCCCATTACAGTGAATTTTTATGCAAATCACTTCACTTTTCAATTACCACCGCATAGTTATAAAAAGCGACATTTTTATGTGTAAAACGTCGTTTTTCTGTAACTTTTGAAAATATATCGATGGTCGTTGAGTTTTTATAGAGCTTTGTAGTAAAACAGGTAATAAATAAAACAGCTTTCCCAGCTACTACTAAATAAACTAATCAAAAAAGTTAAAGGTATTGAAGACATTTCAGTGATGGTAGAAGCTGTAAAAGTTAGATGCTTTTTTATAGGTCAAAGATATTGATTGGCATCAGAGGGAAAGATGCAAAGGATAAATGGGAAAGTGGTACATTTCTCTTTATGATGCACGGCTGGATACCGTGAGACATTCGCGAAAAATGGAAAAAAGCATTTACATGTTTTTAAAAAAAAAAAAACTTTCAGGTAAACTTCGCATTTTTCAATTCAGAAGTGGTGCGGAAAATATTCACGTACGAGGATAGAATTTTATTCTACTGAAACGCTGTTATGTCTTTTATGGTAATAAATAATAAATTAACGTATTGTTACGTGATGTTATTTAGTTTTATTTATTTAACACTACATGTCATCATCTATCGGTCACTGTCTGTTACCCTAGAGCGTTACATCTAAATTGCTAATTGTTGCCACATCGTAACATTATTTACAGTGTTTATTTATTTCAAAAAACACAAAACACCAAAAACATTCGCTTAAATTATCTGAAACCTAATTTGGTTCGAAAAGAAAACCATTTTTACTAATCACTTTTGAACAAGAAAAGTGCTTTTACATGATAAGAATAGAAGATTAGAAATTGTAAAATAAAACGATACAATGTGACAATTGACAAAGGAACACCGAATGAATATAAATATGCTGTAGACTTATAACTGACAAAATTTACAATTCAGACTAACTCTGTTATACTTTAATGCGACTTTTTCTTAAAACAGTAATTAATTGGTAGGTTTGGAATGTTTGGCACAATAAACTACTCACACAGTTTTACCACTCTCCAAAAAGTTTATTTAAATGATCTCGAGAGCTTTTTCGACCACCAGTGATGATAATCAGGAGATAATTAAAACTGAATTTTTACTTGTTCAAATACACTTAGGTTAAAAATTTTTTGTAGATGTTTCCTGTTTTGTGGATATTTCTTAATAGACCACAATAGACCGTTAAGAGCATTTGTCTTATTTTTATGAATTTCAATGAGTTCAGCGGCGTCTAGATGTCTATGATTATTTATTTGTTTGTCGAATTTTAAACTATTAATACTAATTTGATGAATGCTATTAAAGGCGTGCTTTGATATACTCGATTTGTCCAATCTACCGTATTTTAAATGAGCCAAATGCTCTTTATATCTAGCTTGAACTGATCTACGCGTTTGCTTTATTTATGCGATAAATTCCAGACTATTATAAAAATAGTGTTTTGTCTTTGGGACCTTCTAAGAAATCTTTTAATTTTGGTCGTAACTAATAATCTGTTTTAAATCCTAAATGTTTAAATACAATGTCCAGTCCGTTGGTTATCTTAGGTCTAATGGTAATGAAATAAATTTTAATTCTTGTTTATTTGTTTGAAAAGTTGTGCAATTTTTTTTATTTGTTTGAAATTTTTATCTATTTATAATTTTATTTACTATTTCTTCATTATATTCATTCATATTGGCAACTTTTTTGATAAATGCTTTTTCTTTATTAAAGTCAGTTTGACTTAATGTAGATAGTAAATAATCTATTTACTAAAAAAAATTAAACTGGTTATTTTATGTTAAAAGCAATGATTTGAGTCATTAGGTATGTATCTTAGAGTGCTTGTTTCTTTTCTAAATATATCAAATTCTAAATCGCCTGTTCTTTTTTCAATTACGTTTTTATATGAAAAAGATAATTTGTTGTTAAGGTCCTCTTCATAAGCCACTTTATTTAAAGGAAAACAATATCAAATTTGAATTTGACACAAAATTTGTTAAACTCTCAGAATTATTAAAACAGCACCTTTCTAGAAAAATATTGAAAACAGTCTTTTGCATTATTTTCAAAATAATCCATAAATAACTTAGTCAGAACAGAAAAAGCATTATACCCATGATGCCCCTTTCATTTTGTTTGTAAAATTTATTGGATTATTGAAAAATTGATTGTTTTACGTATAGCTCCGTTAATGTTGAGGCTTTGCTAATTAAATTTGACTAAATTTTATTGAATTCGAGCATGTTTTTTAAATAAATCATTGTTGTTTCTATTGGAACGCTAGGATATAGTAGTATTTATTTGCCCTTGAGCTTATTTGATTCCCTATTCCTCAACCCACATTTTTAATTTGTGTTCTCACTTCTTCATTCGATATCTTTTTCACTTCTTGTTTTCTCTCTATTTTTCTATTTTAATTCTCTTCTTAGTAATTCCTTAAAGTACTTCTCTCATTCTTCTATCTTTATTGACTTTTTTACCCCCTCCCTGTTTATACACCTCTTACTGCGCTCTTATCTTCTTTATTCTTTCGGCTTCTTTTTTATTTCTCTTTTCTCTCGTCTCTTTACATTTATCTCAAAATTCTTTCTTTTTTTCTATAAATTCCTCTTTCGTCCCCTTCTTTCCTTTCCACTTTCTTAATGCTCTCACTGCTTCTGTCTTCCTTTCTTCGCATTTTTGGTCCCACTACTCGTTTCTTTTCTGTCTACCCCTTCAGATCGCTTTCTTCTCTGTTGCTCCTTCTGTTATCTCTCTTACTTCTTGTATCATCTCTTCTAGTTCCTTCTCGCAAAATTTTTTTTTCCAGTTTTTCTTTGTATTTTTTAATTATTTTCTCATCCTATAGGTTCATTGTTCTTCTCTCTCTTTGTTATATTTTTCGTCTTGCACCTTTCCCTTTCTCCTTTCCCGCTCTTAGCTTCACTTCTACCGAAAGATGATCCGATTTCCATCTTTCCCTTACTCTAAATTCTCCTACCTTTTTTCATAATTCTTGATTTGTTATTCCATAATCTATCACTGACTCCTCTTTCTTGTCGTTCAGTATCTCCCATCCATTCTTTTCTATCAGTTTCATAAATTTTTTCCCTTTGCTGTTTTCTTTTTTATCTTTTATCTTTCTTTCCTTTTGTTGCTCTCTACTCTCTCCTCTATTCTACGGTTGAAGTCTTCCCCTAATTTCTTCTTTCTCTTGTTGTAATTGCTTTATCGTGTCTTCTATCTTCTTACTATAAACTGTTATTATTCTCTACCACATATCTCTTATCTAGACATCCCTCTCCACGTACCCCTTCTTTTTTTCTACTGCTTTTCTCTTATCTTTTAATGTTTTTGTTACCCTTATTATTATACCCTCTCTTGCTCTTCTTTTTTTCTTTTTTCTTGTGGCTTCTTGGCACTCTCAACTGTAGTCTTTTGGTAATCTTTTCAATACTCTCTCTCAATGCTTCTCTTCCACCCATGTCTCTACTAGCCTTATTACATCAAATTTTACCATATATTTTTCTAATTATTTTTCTTTACCATCTACTCCTGCCACATTCTATGTTAAAATTGTCAATTGTTCCCCCCTGCTTTCTTTTCTCCCTTGCTTTTTTTTCATTTATTTTTTTTTCTATTTTTGCCTTGTTCCTTCCATGATGCCATTTTCAAAAATTTTTAATCACTCCTAGTCTATCATCCCATGCATATTTCACCCCTTCTATCTCCACTTTTTTGTAGCTTACTTTTGTTTTCTTCTATTTCTGTCGCTCCTCTTTGGCTAGATTTCTCAGTTTCTTCTGCACCTCTCTCTCTCTTTCTTTGTCATATCATCATCAATAAATACTTTCTCAGATTCCTTTTTTTCCTTCAGTTTTTTTTCATTACTTTCACTTTCTCTTACATGTCTTCCATATTCTCTTTAGGAACTTTTTTACTTCTTTCTTTCTCTTTACCTTTTTTCTTTCTTTTACACTCCTTCCTGAAATTATTATGTTTTGTCTTCTTTTTCTTCTCTCTTCCAGCTCCATCCTATCTTCTTTTTGCATTATTTTTCCCGTTATCTCCGTCTTTTTCCTCTTCCACTGCTCTTCCTTCCTCTTCAATTCTTCTCTTAGCTTTTCTAATTTCTCTGTCACTTCATCTCCTTATTGTCCTTTCTTAGTCCCCTCAATTGCTCTCTCACGCCTTCGTTCTCTTCTCTTATTCCCTTTAACTTGCTCCATATCTCCTTCAAAAAGTCTTCATTTTTTCCTTTTTCGATCGGCAATCTTATACTGTTTTCTTCAACCGCGAACATATTTTTCCTGCTTCTCCTATGATATAATAAGGTGACATCAAACGACACTAATATTTCGTTACTGGTTTTATTTTATTGATAAACTCATGTGACTTTTTTACTTTAAAATTTTCTGACGATGTATTTAAATTTTTAATTTTATTTTTTTTTATCTCCTGATGATGACAATTTGGTGGTCAAAAAAGCTTTCTTATAACCGTAGTTTTAAAGTTTTTTAAAAACTCTAAAGTTTTATTAAATTTAATTTTTTTAGTAAAGCACAGTGTTTAAAGCTTGGCTGTGATATATTTTGTTGTGAATTTTTTTATTATTATATCGTAATTTTTACTGTTACAAGTTATAGAAGATTTTAATTTTTATAAATTTATTAGTCAATAAATATTTGGTTTTCAAGTAATAAAAATGTTTGTATAATTATTTCAGATATCTGAGAATTTTGCCATGTGGAGATGATTCGACAATTGCAGTATGAAGAGTTTGGTGGGGATAATGTGGATAGTTCTAGTACTAATTTCAGGTAAGCCTTTTCTATCAATTTACCTCTAATAAAAACCAAAACAACAAACAAAGTAAACATATCTTTGTCAAAATGATTGGCTAATATTTATTTTTATTATCGTAACAAATTTTTTTTTGTGTTGTTATTCATTCATTTTTTTTATTTGTTTTTTTAATTTTTTATTGTCTATACTCTCCTTATTATAATTTTTTTTTTGTAATATTGTTGATAATATCTTTCTCTCATTTTCTATTATATGCTATGTTGGTTTTTTTTTGCTCCACAATTTGCATACTACTTTTTTGTTTTAATACAAAATTTGACAGGTCTCTCTTTATTCTAACATGTAAACCACTTTTTTCTAAATTTTATGGTTACTTTGTCTATTTTTTGTATTTTTTTTTTTGATTCAATAGTATTATTATTTCTTTTTTTAATCTTTCTAAGCAGGTGTTGCCTACTTTCTCTCTTTTGAGAAAAAGTAGGCTTCCCAATTACTCAATTTGTTTGTGTTTTATTTTTGTTGTCTACTATAATTTTCAACTTTTGCTTGTTTTTTTAATTACATTCTTTTAGTTTTTTTTTGCAATAAAAAATGTAGAAAACATTAAATGCAAATTTTTCGGTGATATATAAAATTAGGTAAGCTTGTTTGTATTAAAATCTCAATTTTTTTAAATTATTATAAAAAAAGTTTAGTGAATTATTAGATGTTACAAATTTATAGATTTTTTCGCAAGTGTTCAAAAATGGCGTAGGCGAATAATACAAAATGTTTAGTAAATTGTTCACTAAGATGAGCGTGTTTTTTTATTAAATTTATTAGCTATTTAAGTTGTCATAGAAAAAATTTAGTAGTTTGGTTTGGTTTATTTTCCGATCGTTCCCAGTGCATAAAAAAACGATTTTTTCGCACCGCGGTGTGTTTTACTTTGCTGCTAAAACTAGAGAAAATTTTTCGAAACAATGCTCTTTTATTTTAACAAAACCATAGCAACCAAGCAATAAGACCATTTTAAATTTATATTGGCTACATAAACTGTATATTGTGTATATAAATCTTCTAGCAGTAAGAAGAGCAAATAATTATTTTTAATTTAATACAACTGCCAAGAATGTAAACTGACAAAAAGGAAAGAACAATTTCCTTTTTCGGTATCGTTTCAACCTTGCTGAATTATTGACATTGACAAAAGAAAAAATGGGACAAAAATTGAAGCTTTTATAAATTTGGAAACATCATGACATTAGATATTTCTTTTAGTATCTTGGAGCAATAATTGAACAAATATGTCGCTTTTCTCACCAAAAAACACCTTCAGCGTCTCAATTTTTTTATTTGACCTTTTTCTTATTGATTCAATTACGCGAACTCCCCATTTGTTCACAGTAAACACTTCAACGGCTTTCTCAAGAAACTTTCTTCGTTCAGTTTTTTTTTCATTCTTCCATCAAACGGAAAATAATTTTACAAATCACAAAACTTGCATCATTTATCATATTTCAGTGATTAGGTGAGAATGAGTTAATAAATGTGAGAAGATGGAACGTAGGGTAGAAGCAATTACTTTTTAGAGACTTAAGGTTTAGACCCAAAAACTGTTTTGGGATCTATTCGAGAGTCCCAAGTTATAACAAATTCACTTGAAAGCCTCTATGTTTGCCGTATTCCTAAACACTTTCTAAATAATAAAAATGGTACGAAAAGAGGATACAGAAACAGTGTGTGAAAGCTTGATGGTTTTTGAAAAACTATGTAAAATTTAAGAAGGCTGGGAAAACGATTTAATTATTAACAATTTGCATTTTTTATTCAAATGAAAGTTCTATCGTGGATTTGATAAAGATACTTGATTAGCTATCTTATTTTTAGGTTATTAAATGCTAGTAGACTGTTTTTATAAGACCATTTGTTTAGAATGACATATGCAAATCAAAGCTCTATATAATACAAAAAATATTAGTGCTATTTTTCCAAAATTTTGTTTTTTGTGCTTGGCATAGCAGTCATGCTAACTTTTGAGTTTTAAATTTTTTTTAATACATTTATATTTCTATTTTATTTTGACATGTTTTTTTGTATAAGACACGTTTAAGGCTTTAATAAAAATATATTTTTTTTAATTTGATTTAAAGTGGTTCATATTTTAGCTAAAAAAAATGTTTTTACAAAAAAAAACAGTTTTAAAATATAAAAAAAATTACTAAACAGTATTAAATAATTGCGTAGACTTGTATACTGAAAAAACAATCAAATTATTTGGATACTATAATGTAAAATAATTTGTTATTTTTGGAGTCGTTGATGTCAGTCAAGAGTTAAGTTAGTTTAAATATTGTGTATGCAAATATTATGATTATTATATCATAATATATTATAATATATTGGACCTTATACAACCCTACCTAGACTGCCACCGACTCCAAAAATAACAATAATTGTACATTATAGTATTCCAATAATTTGATTGTTTTTGAAGCAAAAGTAGTGTCAAAAATATATGTCAAAAAAAGCATTAAAAAGAATAACTCAAAAACTACTGGTCAGATTTTGATTAATGAGCCCAAAGGTAAAGAACTTCCAAATAAAAAAAAATTCGCAAAATCGATTTACTTAAAAAAAGTTATCAGGTAACACACTTTTTCCTTGAAGTAAAACCTTTTTCTTTTTTTTTTGAAGTCGGTTAAAAATCTTCTTAAAAGCCTTTTTCATTCTATTTCCATTTTTATTTTTTTTTTTATTATATTCATTTTCTGTATAGTTGAATCTTTGTTTATTTTTATTATTTTGTTTTTTTTATCACTTTCTTTTATTTTTCTAAATTTTAAAAGTGTGTGTTATTTTATTGTAGTTTTTATTTAACACACATTTTCTCTTGTTTTTATTTATCTAAAATTATTTTTTTAAACTTTAATATCTACATCTTGCAATAATTTGTTTCTTTTTCTAGTTTTTTGCTTGGCATATCCAAAAAGCTCTTCTTTACTTATTTATTTCTGATCATAAAAGCTTTTGTTTTTTTGTATTTGTTTTTTAAATTACTTTTTTTTGTTTTTTTATGCTTCTACTTTTTTAATTAATTTTAATTTATGATCTTGTCTCTTTCTCTCTCTCTCTCTCTCTCTCTTTCTTTATTACATTTTTTTTTAATAATAACCCTGCTCCGTCCCACACTTTATTCATTATTTCTGTTAATCTTGCGATTAGTCCCTCATTTCTATTTATCCACACTTTATTTTGCATTCCATCTCTTCATGGTGCTTTTCTTCTCTTCAACTTTTTGATTTGTGCTCTCACTTTATTATTCGATATCTCTTTTACTCCTTCTTTTCTCTCTATTTTTCAATTTTTGGTTTTGTCTTTTCTTACTTTTTCTTTTACTTCTCCCTCTAGTATTTCCTTGAAGTACTTCTCTCATTTTTCTATCTCTATTTGTTCTTCTACCCTCTTCCTCTTTTTCCTCTCTCTGTTTATATACTGCCACACCGTTTCTCCGTTCTTATATTTTTAATGTTTTAGGCTTTTTTTTTTCCTATTCTCTCTTTTCTTTTTATAATCAATTGTAAGTGTCAAAAAAAGCATTAATAAGAATAATTTAAAAACTACTAATCAGATCTTGATCATATTTAAACGGAACCATACGCGAAGCAACAGCTTCCAAAAAGAATTTATCAAAATTGGTGCTTCCAGAAAAAAATTGTTAGGCAACAGACATAAAGAAAAAATAGAGTCAAATTAAAACCTCTTTTTTTTTAAGTCGGTTAAAAATAATGTTTATCTCACTGTAAAACGTTGCAAACGACATAATATAGACTTGAATTAAAAGTTTTTTTTCCGTGTCTTTTTTATTTTATTTCTTGTTTTGATTTAACTTTTTTACTTTTTTTTATTCTCACTCATTTTCTATATAGTTAAACCTTTTTTTATTTTTATTATTCTTGATTTTTTTAACACTTTCGTCTATTTTTCTACATTTTTTTAATGTGTGTTATTTCATTGTAGTTTTTAATCAACACAGCCAGCATTTTCTCTCAATTTTATTTATCTAAAATTAATTTTTCAAATTTTAATAACTACATCGTTCAATAATTGGTTTCTTTTTCTAGTTTTTTACTTGACTTATCTAAACAACTCTTCTTCAGTTATTTGTTTCCAACCATTAAAGCTTTGGTTTTTTATATCTGTTTTTTAAAACTATTTTCTTTTTTTTGTTTGTTTCTACTTTCTTGTTAATTTTTTTATGTATTTATTATTTTGTCTTTCTCTTTTCTATTTTCATTAATATTTTTTTATATTTTACCTGCCTTTTTATTATCATTTGTTAGCGCTTTTTTAATTATGTTTTTTTGTCTTCATATTTTATCTTCCAACTTTACTGCGGATTTTCTGTTTTAATCTCTTTTTTTTATTATATTGTATTCTATGGCTTTTTTGCTTATTTTTTTCATAAAAAATATAGATAAACTTTTTTCTCAAGTCTATCTTACATATTTTACTTATCAAGATTTTTTTCTTCATCTCTAATTTCTGTCTCATATGTCATTACATTTTTCACCAGATTGTACCAAACATTGATATATTTTATCCTATTTTCCAAGCTTTTTCTATGCTGACTTTGGATTAGATTTGATCACACACATGAGATTTTTTTTCTTCACTAGTTCTTCTACCTGCAACTCATATAAATTTATTCTTTCACGTTTTCTAGTGTTCTTTTGATTTTTTTTCTAAAGATTTTTTTCTTTCACTACACTTAAACACTTTGTTTTATATTCATTTACTTTCGTTATATAATTTTTTTTATAATTTTTGTCATCTTCTTCTTTTCACTCGCAACCATTACGATATGGTCTGCATACGCTAGCAGGTACAGTTTTTTCTTCACTGCCAAGAGTCTTGTCTCAAGTTTCTCTCAATGCTCAAGGAGTACCTCTTTAAAATTTTTCTTAGTACCGGTTTCTAATAGCTACTACTTTTTCAACGTTGTTTTCAAATCTAAAAACATTCTAAATACTTTTTTTAACCGACTTTAAAAAAAAAGAGAAGGGCTTCAATTTGCCTCTATTTTTTGTGTGATACATTTTTGACACTTACAATTAATTCATTATAAAATACAAGAGAGAAATTAAAAATTTAAGAAATTATTTTGACAATAATTAATTATTAATTTATAAGCAATTTGAATTAATTATATAAATTAATTAATAATTAAGAAATCATATTGAAGTTGTTTTTTTCTAAGTTTTCAATTTGTTAAATTATTTCGTTAAGAATTAGACTTTTTCCAGTTTATGAGTCCACTTTTTGACTATAAGTGAGTTCTTTTCTAAAACTTGTTTTTTAATTTATTTAATTTATGTATTTTGCTTCTATTGACTGTTTAGCCCTAGTTTTTTTTTATTGATTGTGTATTATAGAATTGACACAGTCAGGTCAGGTCAGGTCAGGTCAGGTCAGGTCAGGTCAGCTTGTTTTTTAATTTATTTAATTTATGTATTTTGCTTCTATTGACTGTTTAGCCCTAGTTTTTTTCCATTGATTGTGAATCATAGAATTGACACAGTCTGGTCAGGTCAGGTCATGTGACCTGTTTTTTTTTTTTGTATTTTTTATGATTTTGGTTTAATGTTTTTCTAAAAACAAAATTTTGCCATTTCTAGCAAAACATTAGATTTTAAGATTTTGTGTCAGTGTTGGACCTGGTTTGTCATTATTTACTTCCTAGTGAGATAAAATGTGTTTAGGGATTATTATATAACAAAAGTTTAGTTCAAGTAGCGAATTTGACACTGGCAACACATCTAGGTTTAAATCTGACCTAATTCGTTGTATATCTTTTGTTAAAAAAATAGTCAACTAATTTTACTTTCTCGTAGATTTTCTCATAATTTAGCTTTTGTTTGACGTTTTTAGTTTCTTATAAGGTTTACATTGTTTACTATGCCCTTTAGCAGCCCGACTTATCTCAAGCCGTTAGTGGTTAATGTAATATTGTTTCGCTGCACTACATACAATGTTGAAGTTTCCATAATGCTCAACAAGAATATTATAGTCCTTTAACAAAAACCATTAACTTGTCTAGATTTTCTTGGTAAAAGCCGATTTATGGTAATAAGCAACTCAAATAAAATAATACTTTACAAAGCTTTAATTATAACACTAATTACACAAAGAATTTTTTTTTTAAATAAATAAGCTCCGAGTGAAATCCAAACTAAATTAAATTGAGTGCTTATAATAAAAAACAAATTTTTGAAATATGATAGAAACACATTTCGCATTTTTAGCATAGCTCGAGAAAAAATTTCACAATAATGCTGTGTTCTAACCCAACCCTTCAAAGTTTTGAGAAATTTCACAAAATTGCTGCCACCATATTTAATATTCCGGAAGAAACAATAGACGTTATGTGACGTTGTGTTATAAATAAAGTTAGGCAGGTTCTTGGGTTTATAGCATGACATTGTATGTTTTAAAGCGTTATTACTCTTTCGTCAAACCAAAAAAAAAATCTAATATTAGCTATGACAGAACAAACATAATACCATTTCTCGTTCTATCTATCTATCCAATGAGCAAGGAGTTCTTATTCGCATCTCTACAAAATAAGAATTGCATCTTTTTTACTCAAAAACTTCTATATAAAACAAATTAAGTTTAAACCGACCAGCGCGCCCACCTGATTTGGCCTTGTGTGATTTCTGTGGATACAGTGTTTTCAATGCTATAAAAATCCTCAGCGGCAACATATTAATCAAAGATTTTTACGAAAATGTGCTAGAGAGTGCATAGAGATTTCAGATAGATTTCAGACGATTCTAGAATGTTTTTATTTTTACTAAATCGAAAACAGAGGCTCAAAACAACACAAACAAAAGTTTTTGCATTTGCTTTCATTTATCTTTCTATCCAATAAACAAAACACCTTTAAGTGTAGCTTTACAAAATAATAGTAATGCAGGAATTGCAGCTACTTGATTCTAAAGCAAAATAAGTTAAACCGACCAGCGCGCCTGCCAGATTTGGTCTTGTGTGATTTTTTTCTATGAGAATACAATCTATATCAATGCTACAAAAATCCTCAGCGACAATATCCTACTCAACATTCCCGAAGCTCCTTGCATTTGTTTCTATTTGTTTTTCTATTCTATGAGTAAAATACCTTTAATTGTAGCTTTACAAAATGGTAGTCATCCAGGAATTGCAGCTTCTTTATTCTAAAGCCAGATAAGTTAAACTGACCAGCGCGCTTACCTGGTTTGATCTTCTGTGATTTTTTTTTTCTGAGGTTGATTTCAGAATAATGTGTCTCAATTCTTAGGGCGATATTAATCTTTATTTATTCTAAGTTGCTAATTGTTTGTTTACAACCGATTGTCTTTTTAAATACAATTGCAAATAAAGCAAGGTTTATAAGTTGGCTATAATATGCTGATTTTTGTAAAGATTTGTTTGGATTTCTAAAACTAGTATAAGACTGTCTTATCAAGTTTACGATAGCTTTAAAATCTAGCAACCTTAGCTCTTTTGTTTATGTGATTCCATTCAAGAAAAATTGAGATGTATTATACGGCACTGACCTGTGGTTATATATCGAGCTTAGGGTTTATGTTAACACTTTATAGCGTTTTGTATACTTTATCTACGTTTTGTGATATTATCAAAAGTATTTCGTTGTTTTATTTCTTGCACCAAATAATGTGTATGTTATAAAACATTTCCAGCAGGGTTTGGATCTATTCCAAATGTTGGTAAGTTTGTAAAATAGTTTTTTCTAAGTTATTTATTATCATGTGTCACCGGTTTAATGAGAGACATTTTATGGTTTTTACTATCAATAACAATACATACAGAGTGAGTCATTAGTGTGGGATTACTCCTCTTTTATGCATTTGCTATTGATTTAATATAAATTTTGGTTAACGAAATAAATTTATACAAAAAAAACTCAATTTTTTCTAAATATTTAGGATTATATAACTTAATCCAAATGGCCAAAACCGTACTCAACTCTTTTTTTAAATAAAGCATTTTTATTTATTTTTTATTTTATGTTTTGTTGTATTAATTATGTTTTGAGTTTCCAATAACCATTGAAAATTTATAGTTGTTGTTTTCTAATAGTTATTTATGTACATAAAAGTCAGGAAAATTTCACATTACTGAAGAGGAGCTAAATTGAAATACGAGGCACTTTGTGCCGAGTATTTTAAAGCATCGAGTCAAGTAAGAGATTTTACTGACGTGTTTTGTATTAAATTTTTCCGGAAATCGTAAAAAAAAACGAAATTTACAAATTTTTGAATTTTTTTTGACAACTTCCACAAAAGTCAAGCTTGTCAATTTCGTTGGCAACTATAGTTACTAGAGTATCTTTTTTATTTTACGTCTTGTAAAGTTTTTACAGTACTAGTTCGGAAAACTCAATTTTCCTGCGCGTAAATAAGCAGGAAAATGTTGTTTCCAAGACGATTTCCGGTGAAAAACTTTTCATAAACGTAGGATTACAAAAAGGGTTATAGGTCTGTTGCTATTATCTACAAAATTTGTAAACTTTACAGATATCGTATATAGGTTGTTTATCTATTCACTTTTAGGTTTTGTTTTCCAGAGAAAGAAAAATTAATGTTTGCAATGTCAAAACTTTGTTTTTTAAGTTATGTGAGCAATAACTGATGTTTTAAGACATTTTTCGTAAACATACGTTTTTAATGATTTTAAGAAAAAAATTATAATTTTCTTTTCAAGGCAAACTTAAAACAACTGTAGAGTGTATAGGTATTGATAAAACCAACAATAAGATAAAAATTATTAAAAAAAGTTTTTAATATTTTTTAGTTTTTATTTAAATTTTATGTAGTTGTTTTCTTGACATATTCAAACAACTTTTCTATACCTGTTTATTTCTAACCATAAAAGCTTTTATTTTTTGTATTTAGTTTTGTAAACTATTTTATTTTTTTTTGTTTTTCTATGTTTCCACCTTTTTAATTTATTTTTTTATGCATTTAGTATCTGGTCTCTCTCTTTCTTTACTACATCTGTTTTAAATGATTTTTTTTTATATTTAATTTTTTTAATTTAATTTTTAATTACATTTAAATTTTTTAATTTCTTTTTTCCAGAGAAAAAAAATAGTTTTTGTAATGTCAAAAGCAACTCAGGCTTCTTTTTTCAATCCTAAATTTTTTATGCAATTAAATATTTGCGATGTGAATGTATTGTTTTAACAAGATTTACATTAAATTAATAGCACAGGCATACGAAACCATTCCCACACTAATAACTTACTCTTTATAATAATTCAAATATGTTCCACATTTATTAAAATATAATTTTTTTTGTGAAAATTGTGTTTTAGATCTAATTTAAACCAAAACACTACTTTTTAATCTTTTTAAACGTTTTTTCTGCTGACATTTGACACTTTATTTATTTTGTTAATTGTGATCAAAAAATGTGTCTGTGGAACTAATTCAAACACTTTTTTAAATTCTCGATTGTTTAAGACACAATTTTTTAATAATTTTAAAATACATGTTTATTTGTTCACTGTACAGTGTTGCACTTATAAGTAAATAAAGTATAACATGAATGAATTCATTTTTTATTCTTTCTTGTCTTTCTTTTTCCATTTTCTTCCTTTCCATCATCTCTCCCTTTTATTCATTCTTCGTTCACTTTCTGATTTAATCTTTTTCTCTCCCTCATTATCATTTTCATCTATTCTATTCCCTCTTTCTTTTCTTTCATTACATCTCTTGCTAACATACTTCCTTTTATTTCCACGCATTCTTTCATCATGTGCTCCAATGTTTCTCGCTCTCTTCCACACATCCTGCATTTTCTTCTATTTAAAATTTGTTGTTTTTTTCTTCATTCCTACATCTAAATCATCTTTTGCTCTTTCTTGTTTTCTTTCTTTACATATCTCGGCCACAATGTTGTAATCAGATTCATGTATCTATGATTATCCTGCTCTCTCTAATTTTATCCCTTATTTCTTGCTTGTCTATGCCACTGTCTCTGTCTGTCAATTCTCTATGCACCATTCTCCTTGACTTGCTTTTTTTTTATCAATCTCTTCTATGCTGAACCTATTTTTTTTGTAATATCCCTTTCGTTCTTTTTTCAACTTAACACTTTTCAACTCTCTTTCAATATTTTGCACCGTTTTCTATCTTTCATTCTATCTTCAAACTTTGCGGCTGTCTCCCTCTTCTATTTTGAATTTTTTCTTTTTTTTTCCTCTCGCACTATATAGCTACTTAGACCTAATACCCATTTTACATACTTTTCTTACACTTTTTCTATTTCTTCCCATTATTTCCATTCCCAAATTTCGGCTCCATACATTAAACTTTTTACCAGACTGTCAAACATTGTCATTCCTGTTCCATACTCTCTTCCAAAATTTCTTTCTGCTATGCTCTATATTCTTGCACTTATTTGGTTCCCCTTTTTCACTAGTTCTTTCACCTGCGCTTTACGTCTATTTCCTTCTTCTGCTCTATTTTCTTTTCACTCTATTTCAATTCTACCATTTTCTTGTTTCCTTACTAAACACTATTATCTTTGCTTTACTTTCATTCACCTCAAATCCCTTTTTCTCATGTATCTCTCTGCAATTTCCATCACTTTTCGCAGTTCCCGTTCTTCTCTCGCTATCATCACTATATCGTCCGTTTGGTTTTTCTCTACTACCACTCTTCCCTTTTGCCCTTTTGCTAACACCTCTTCCATATCACTCATATATTGTGAACAGTAGTGGGCTCAGAGAGCACCCTTGTTTCAGGCCCCTCTTTGTCTTCAAGCATTTGTTTTCTTTTTCATTCAATCTCACCTCACACTTTGATTCTCTTAAAATTTTCTAAATTTTTTCCACTACTTTTTTTTAATCCTCTTCTTTTCTATACTTTCCCACTACTTATTCCTATCCACTCTGTCAAACGCTGCTTTTAAATCTACAAATACTCTACATACTTTTCCTCTTTTCTTTTCTCAAAACTTTCATCCTCTACTACTATCTCCAAAATATATAGACATTGTCTATCGAACCTCTTCTCTCTCTAAATCTCGCTTGCCAGTATGGTAATCCTCTTTTTAACTCTATTTTTAATATTTCAGTTACACACATTACATACACCTTGTACATTGTATTGAAAAGAGTTTTTCCTCTGTGGTTTTTTCTGCCTCTTTATCTCTTTTTTTGTAAAAATTTCTTGCTTGTGTTTTCTCTCTCTTTTTTCTTTCTTTTATTCTAGTAATTTTTTGAAATGTTTTAACTATCAGTTTATCTCAATTTGGTTTGTTATGTTTTTTCTTTTCTCTGTATTCTTCTTTACATATTCCTAAATTTCGTTTTGCGTTTTTATTTTTTTTTTGTCTTTTCTCTTTTTTTGCATGTATCTTTCTATTTTTTTTTTGTATGCATTCTTTCCTTTTTCTTTTCTGATTTTCCCAGTTTCTCAATTTTTTTTTCACCTTTTTTTTCTCTACATTTTTTGTCCTATTTATTTTCTGTTATCTTTCTTATCTTTCAGATTTTTTTTATTTACCATGACTTTCCTAATTGTTCTTTCTAGTTTCTTTATTTTAACTTTTTTCTTCATCAATCTTCTTTATTCCAGCTTTTTTCTATAAAATGCTTCTGTGAATTTTTTGTTTCATTTTATCCTTGTAGACGTTTTTTTTTCTATTTTCTTTGTTTCTCTCTTCTCTTTTATTTTTTTATTTTTTATAATTATTTCTAAAAGCATATGGTCCGACTCTATCCTCTCCCTTATCTCAAACCTTTGTACTTTTTTTCAAGCTCTTTGGTTTACTATTCCATAGTCTATCATCGTTTCCAAATTTATCCCTTTATATGTCCACCTCCAATAATTTTAAAATGTTTTTTTCTAAAATGTTTTTTAGGACTGAACTAGATCATAAAGATTAATTTTTTAGCAATTTCTGTCAGACATTTGCCACTTTATTCTTTAACTGTGCTCATAATATACGGTGCTTATGTAAAGTAGCCGATGCTAATTCAATGTCCTTTTTAAAGTTGTTAATTGCATAAAGTATTGCGTTTACAAAAAACTTCCAACTTTAAAGTTCAACTTAAAGATTCATTACCAAAGATCTTTCTAAATCAACCCAAATTGTCAAAGATTGATTAAAGTTCTGATCGAGTTGCAGGCTAGATAACGACGCAGCATAGGTAATGAAGTTTCCTCAAACTTCCGACTACCGATATCTAAATACTTCCTCTGTATCGGAGATGCTTTTAACTAGGAAGTTGAGTCACTTAAATTGTGATAGCTTGATGACGGTTTCGTTAAATATTTAAATGCGGAAAATGGGCGAATAAAGGTCAAAGTGCCATCATATAAAAGATATCTACTGTGACAAAAAAGATTCTCTACCAAATAAGTTTTCTTTTGCGGAATTATTTCAGTGAATTTAGAAAAAAATTCACAAAGCAAAAGAATCTATTCACGTTCAATAACTTTGATCGCTTTCCAGGTGAAACTCAGCAATTTGGTCTCTGACTTTACATTTTTGTGGAAAATTGTAGGGTTGCGGTAGCAAAAGAAAGATTTTCAGTTCACATATTTTTTCCAAAAGAATTGCAAAGCTCTGCAAAGCATTTTTTATAAAAAAATAATTTTTGATCAGTAAAAAAAGAATAAAATATTTAACAAAATTTTTAGAAAATAATATACAGAAACTCAATTTGTTAACTCAATTTAAAAAATTTTTGAAATTTAAATTTTTCATAAAATAGCGTTGTAACAACAAAATGTTAAAACATTATATTGTATAGTTTATTTATATTTACTTTTTATCACCTTGTTGTCGGTAAGCGTGTTACGCCACTAGAGATAGTTGAAACGTTATAACACAATAAAATGCAAAATTAATACGCACCTATTTGTCAATAACACTTGATGGTCACTATACAATAATCTTAATTTATAAAAAATTATTTATTTTGAACTAGTCGTATGGTATTAAGGTACTATAATTAAGATTATAGTACCTTAATACTATAATTCCAGAAATTTTAGACGGTCTTATGAAAACTCACCAAAATGTTTCAAACTGTACAACATGAATAGCTTTAGGCACTGATTCGCACAAAAATTAATATTTCTGCACTAGTGCGGTAATCACACAATAATGTGGTTAAACATTTTAAGTGAATTAATTAGCATATTGCAGAATGAAACCAAAACTTATCGCTTTTTCAAGCGACATTATTTAATAAAAGTTTCACATAAAATGCAATAAAAATTGGTTGCCGTTAAAGATATTCGTCTTAAATAAAAACTTGACCAAACATTTATAGATCTATTTTTAGAATAAGATACTTAGTTTTTCTCAATTTTTTTTGATATTTGTTTTTTTTATTATAGTATTTTTGTACTACGGTTGTAAATCATTTTTAAACATAAGTTTGAGTAGCAGCTAGCTCTAAAAAATGTAATTCATTCTGTATAAAACTATTATAATATAATTATACAGTGTAATAATCATTTAGATCAACTCCTGCTATGGAATTTTGAACATATGTTAATTTTTTAATTAGTCCATACATTATTGGATGAACGTTGACGTTTGTCGACGCAAGCATACTATTAACAACCATAAAAATGTATCAAGTCAATTGGCGCAGCAGGAATTGATCTAAATACTTTAAATTATTTAATGTTTATTATTAAATTGTTGTTTGTGTAGTTTTCGTTTGTTGTTTGATATTCTACACGTATATTATTGGTTAAATAGGTTATTTTAAGATATATAACTTGTTAATATCTGTCGAATGTCTATAATTATATTATTAACACGCTTATTACAATAATAACACGAGAATCGAATTAGACCATTAACTCAGTTTAGAGTTAATCAAATAATAGAAAATTGTAACAACCCAAAATACCTTTAATGGATACAATACATTAACATCACGCTCAATAAATATCAAACGAGAGATATCCCAGAGAGAGTCATTAAGTGCGCTGCGGTTTTGAATGTGTTCGAATAGCTTAAGCGATATTTTCAACAATACACAAAACGGATTTCAAATCAAACAAGACAAGATTGTAAAGTGTAGTTAGTAAACTAAAAGCTTAGCCGAACAAGTGTATTGAAATACATTAATTAATTTGTATCACGTATTTACATCTAAATTTAAAACTTAAGCACTAGCATATTTTAAAGCCTTAGTATAAACAAAAACGTAAACTAAGCCTATCGTATAAACAAATATGATTTAGAAAACAAATATCACTAAAGATAGAAAAAAAATTAGTAGACCCTAAATACTGCCCCGTAACACTCCAGTTTTTAAAAATTTAAATCTATCAATATTCTTGATTATTGTAGAGTTGATAATTTTTCCACAGACATCTTTGGATAAATAAACTGTATTTTAAGATTTGTCTTACTTAGCATTATTAAAAAGTTATATTTAGTAAAATAAAGTCGACTTTTCCTAAGATAAATAATACGTGACGTCACAATACCCAATAACAGACCATATTCATTATTGCAATTTGGTCAAAATCTTTGAATTTAATATTGTTAATAAATTTTGTTAGCAATGACAAAAAAAACATAAATCATAATAATTGAACTATTAACCAATTTTCTTAATAAATAATACAGAGTTAAAAAAGTTTTTATAAATTTTTTGTTTTTATTTTCATTTTTACTGTCATTTATTCTTTTTGGCAATTTAAATTTAAAAAAAAAAAGCTGTCGATTTATTAAATGACATCTATTGCGCATGCGTATCAAAGTTTACTTTATGCGCTAACGTGCACTAAGTAAAGTGTACGCTAATGCAAACTAGGACTTATCTAGGTGCTTATATTGTGTATAATTTTTTATAGCGCCTTAATTTAAAAAATAGTATATTGTAAACCTAGGCGGCAAAGTGGTATTTTTCCAGGCCGAGAGAAGATATGGGCAGGCGAGCCAAAGGCAAGCCTGGCCACTTCTCAAGGCCTGGAAAATTACTTTGCGGCCGTGGTTTACACATTATTTTTTATCCTACACAAATTACCTTATAATCGAGCATTATCTTAAAATTGATTTGAGGTTATTACCGCCAATCGCCAATTCAAAATGTCAAACTTTGAAAGATGTCAAAAATTTATGGAATACTTTACTGTCGTGATTTACACAACTTATCTTGCACAAAAGTAGTTTTTTATAATAAGATTGATGTTCATAAACAGTAAATGTGATTTAAAATTTCAACACCCTTCACAAATAGTGAGACGTTTAGAGTTTAGAGTAGTTTTTCTTATAACAGCGACTCCTGACGGAGAAAATCAGTTTTTTGTTTTCTCGGCTAGCCGAGAAAGTACATCTTTTCTCGGCTAGCCTGGAAATGATGTACTTTCACGGCTGTCGAGAGACGAGAAAATTTTATTTTGAGTTGGTGTAGGATAAAAAAATATTTAAAGCGTCTAAATTTTTTTTGACCAAAAAGGCTTTATGTTCTACATCCTTGATAATACATTCAACTAAAAGCAAGCAATCAAATCCAAAGCACTCCGTATTAACTGCTTTAAACTTTAACTATAAACACCTCAAATCTTCGGATTTAACATCAGCAATAATTTATTTACCAAAAGCAGACATATGAGGGATTTGTTAGTAGAATAGAATCACCCTAATTGGAAATAATGCTACTCCGGAGTGCTTTAGCAATTAATTGTAATTGGCAACATCAACCCTAAAACCAAATGTACACCGTAACAGTCTCAGTAGGAGTATCTTGGGCATTCCACTGAAATGTTGCTTAGTGGTCAAAATTTTAAATAATTAATTTAAGCAAAACAATGTTAAAATGTTTAGGGAATTTAATTTTTCCTGTGGAAGGTAAAAGCTTTGTAGCTATCTAATTTAAACCAATTACGATACAATATATTTTTGATTAAAAACACTTAAAAGTTACTTAAGAGTAATAAGTCAAAGAAAAAAAAACAATTTCTACAAGCTGATAAAAATTTTAAAATCTTTAGTTGCAATAGAACTTGACAGGTTAGTCAGAAGATTTAAATCTTTTGTAAATAAGCTTTTAATACTTTTTTTATAGCACTAAAAAAGATGAGAATCTTGTATGTGTCTCGAGCAAATAACACAGATGTAGCAACTTAGAGCTTTAATTATTATTTTTTTAATACATGTCATAGATAACTTTGTTTCTTAGTTTGTTTTAAAAAAGTCAATATATTTCTTTGTTTTTACTATTAAGATATTGCATCAAAATCAATTGCATTTGTTTTAAAGAGCTAGTTTGATAAAGGTTGATTTAGCGCTCAAGTCTCAAAGTATTTTCTGTAAAAGCAAGCATCAGGCTAATTTTCTATAGAACACGTGCGCTAATACCTCTTACAAAACGTGTTTTTATTATTTTAGATAAATAAAAATAAATCTTTGAGCTTTGAGAAATTTTGTTGCCAACGGTTACGCCAGTTGATTTCAAATTCAGTTTAAAATTTTCGTTTGACATAATTTATTTAACTTTTACTTGTAATATGGAAAAACACAACGTATGTACCCCACTTAAAATTTGGAAACAAGTCGAGGCAAGAACTACAAAGTCATTACCTGATAAATCTAAAATAACCTAACAGTTTTAAATTGCAGAGTGATCCTCTTATGTAACAAAAAAATTCTTGCAATTTTGCTTTGTCTTCTAATTTGAACTATATTGAATCACTTTTCAAATTACTTTTGGTTGAAAATGAATACGTATTTTCTTTCATTATATATATCCATCATATAACAGTAATAATCTGTAAATAAAATTTTTAAAATTAATTAAAATATTGTTGACATTTAGCGTAATTATGACAGTTACGCTATACCAATCTTTAAAAACCAAAAACGTATAGATCTATAGCACTAGTACTTTTATAGATATCTCTAAGAAACTCCAAATTGAGAACATGAATAAGCTTATTAAAGACTCATATTAATCTTTCAACAATAGTTATTTACATAAAAGTCAGGAAAATTTCATATTACTGAAGAGGAGCTAAATTGAAATACGAGGCACTTTGTGCCGAGTATTTTAAAGCTCCGAGTCAAGTAAGAGATATTACTGACGTGTTTTGTATTAAATTTTTCCGAAAATCGTAAAAAAAAACGAAATTTACAAATTTTAGAATTTTTTTTGACAAATTCTACAAAAATTAAGTTTGTCAATTTTGTTGGCAACTATAGTTACTAGAGTATCTTTTTTATTTTGCGTCTTGTAAAGTTTTTACAGTACTAGTCCGGAAAACTCAATTTTCCTGCGCGTAAATAAGCAGGAAAATGTTGTTTCTAAGACGATGTCCGGAAATAGTATATTTCTTTATTAGGCGGAGAAGTCATACTTTTTGTGCTGAATCTGTAGTAGTTTCAGTGTGACGGACGAACGTAGTGAGTCCGGCATGAAACTACTACAGATGAAGCACAAAAAGTAAGACTTCGCCGACGTATAAAGAACGCTATTTTTTCTTCAAACGTAAAGAACAACAATATAATAATTACAACGCTTTATTTTAATTTGTTAGTTTCAAAAAGAGTGCTTTGAATTTAAACTGAAGTTTCCTTGACAACGCTCCAAACAACAGCGAAAAAATTTCACATTTTGCACGTTTTAACAATAATTGGTAAGTAATTATTGTTTTATTTGATTTTTACACTTAAATTTTGTTTAATTTTTTAGTCCGCTATGTTTTGAAAGTAGTGACCAAACGAAGGCAATTAGTGAAATCGCAAAGGCAGCTCAGAAGGCAACAGAAAACCTCGTTCCACGAAAGTCCAAAAAACTTTATGAACTAGCATACAAGAAATTTACTAATTGGTACGCTAAGAGTAATGTGATGGATTACTCAGAAGATGTGTTGCTGGCGTACTTCTTGCATTTATCAGTAGATATGAAAATGAAGAGTTCGACTTTGTGGTCACAATATTCGATGTTACGAACCATGCTAAGTATCAAAGATGGTGCAGACTTGGCCAAGTACTTGAAGCTTCGTGCTTATTTAAAACAGCAAAATAAAGGCTACATTCCGAAGAAAGCTGATGTCTTCACAAAAATACAATTTGAGGAGTTTCTAGAGAATGCACCCAACGAACAATATTTAGCAATTAAGGTATTTTGCAATAATATATATATATTATAAACATTGTTATTATAAATTATGTTTTACAGACTGTTTTCTTGTTTGGAGTAGCAGGGGCGTGCCGATGCGACGAACTTGTGAATATGAGAGTTGAGGACGTCGAAGACCTAGGCTCGTTGATACATGTGAAGATTCCCTTTAATAAAACAGAGAAACCACGGTCTTTTGCTATTGTCGGAGAACGTAATATTAACATATACAAGAAATATGTTAATTTGAGACCAAAAGACATGAAGGAGGATCGTCTTTTTGTGAAATTTCATAACGGGAAATGCTATAAGTCAGTTATGGGCATTCATAAAATTGGAAGCGTAGCAAAAGATGTAGCTTTATTTTTGAAGTTGCCAAATTGGAAATTATTTACTGGACACTCCTTAAGGCGAACGTCAGCCACAATATTTGTAGATTCTGGGGGAGATATCACCGGTCTGAAACGTCTAGGCGGATGGAAGAGCACATCGTGTGCCGAAGGTTATATTGCAGACTCCATCAGCAACAAAAATAAAACCGCTGGAAAAATTTTGATCGCTGGCACCTCTTCGCCACTAGTTTTACCTTCAGAGTCCGTCGCAAGCAATGTTTCAGCAACTAGCGTTCACGTTTCTTGTGATTCGGGGTCATCAGTTGCATCAAACGGTTCTCATTTTAAAAATGTTAGTAATTGCACATTTAATTTTTACTATGGTGGCAAATGGTTTAGTTATTTATTACAGGAAAATAACAAAAACGCAAAAAAATTTGTAGCGGCAGAAAAAGTACTTTTTCTGCCGCCGGCGGAGAAGTGAAACTTAAACTATGGCAACCTAATTCAAAAATGACGTTCTTCTCTGACGTTTGAAGAAAAAAACTATTATTTGCAATGACTAAACACTAGTAGCAATCTAATTTTTGATTAAATAAAAAAAAAATTTTTAGACTTAATAGTCTTCATCAGTGAGTGTTAAAATCAATAAAAAAATTTGTTTTTACTAAATTGTTATTTATTCCTCAAACCTCTTTTTTAAGTAGGATTGGGCAGAACTGGGTGTAACACTTTTTACAAATATAATATGTAAAAGCGCAAAAAAATAATTTCTATATTTCTTTGATATAGCAGAATCGCAAATAGAAAGTATCGGAAAAATTCAATTTTCCTTTGACAAAAGTCCAGTTGAAAATTGAGTGTGAGAATATAAAAAAAAAGCTGCTGCATCAAACAGAATTTTGAACAACACGCAAGCTTAATTCGTTTTTAGCAAACATCTTTTGAGATTTCTGTAAATGGTTGAGAAAAATAAATACGGTTTACATAGACTAGAAGTAACGATATTGTTCCTGTTAAAAATCTTATTCCGTGTAGAAAATTTTATCAAAATATGTAAAAAAACACTGCATTTTTATTCTGTCGCTTATTTTTTGTGCTTAAGATTTTTCTAAGCTTATTTCATCCTTTTGTAGTGTTTTTTCATGTTTAAAAAAAATTGTTTTTTAAATTTTGACATTTAGTTTCGTAAATCAAAATAACATTTTTTTTTAAAAAATTTTAATTTAATTATCAAAATTGAAAAAATTAAATTGAAAATTATGTTTAAAAGCATTTTAAGCATTACATATGTCTTATTAAGAAATAAAAATATTAAATTAGACATAAATGGTGCAATGTTGTAGCTAAAGTATAGTATTCGTAGATAATACCCAATCCCAGCGCTTGCTTAGCTAGTTTTCTCAGTTTTTTTGTTGTTAATTTTAATTTATTTCAGTTTATTTTAATTTAATTCAGTTCAATTCAGTTTAATTCAAATCATTTTAGTTTATTCTAGTTTGTTTTAATTTATTTTAGATTATTTTATTTTATTTTAGTTTATTTTAGTTTATATTTGTTTATTTTAGTTTATTTTAGTTTATTTTAGTTTATTTTAGTTTATTTTAGTTTATTCTAGTTTATTCTAGTTTATTTTAGTTTAGTTTAGTTTATTTTAGTTTATTTTAGTTTATTTTAGTTTATTTTAGTTTATTTTAGCTTATTTTAGTTTATTTTAGTTTATTTTAGTTTGTTTTAGTTTATTTTAGTTTATTTTAGTTTATTTTAGTTTATTCTAGTTTATTTTAGTTTATTTTTGTTTATTTTTGTTTATTTTAGTTTATTTTAGTTTATTTTAGTTTATTTTAGTTTATTTTAGTTTATTTTAGTTTATTTTAGTTTATTTTAGTTTATTTTAGTTTATTTTAGTTTATGTAGTTTATTTTAGTTTATTTTAGTTTATTTAAGTTTATTTTAGTTTATTTTAGTTTATTTTAGTTTATTTTAGTTTATTTTGGTTTATTTTAGTTTATTTTAGTTTGATTATATTTACAATTATATATTAAAAAAATATTTAGTTTATTAAAGTTGTGCAATATTTATCTTTCTGGCTAGAAACCGTTAATACACGCTTATTGAATAATTCACTATTATATTACATGTATAAAAGTATGTAACTGAAAACTTAATTAAGAATATTTTTTTAGGTTATTAGATAAATTTGAGAAAACATCTTCAACAAAAAGTCTAAATTAACTAACTAATTTAATTGAATTGCAATTAAGATAATTTCGGCTTTATTTTTTGTAACATTACTCTTACTGGTGACATTAATTACAATAAAGCTAAAAACCGGTTTAAAATTTTATAAACAATTAAATACTTAAATAAAACCAATTTACAAATGAATTTTAAATGCGTTGCGCTTATTCAAAATCAAATACTAATTTAAAGTTAACTTATTTAAATCGTATCTTCTATTGTTTCTAGCTAAAACTTTTTTTTCTGTCTTTTTGTTTCTACTCCTAAACCAAGCTATGATCTTTCTCTTTTTGTATTTTTACATATTCTCGCAGGTTTTTTGTGATTAAACTCTTATATTTTTTATTATATCCCATGTTTGCTATCTCTAATCTGTTTATTGCTTTAAGACGTATTTTTTGTAATTTAGTTTTTTCTAAGTTTATTTTGTATTTTTGTAGTGTCTCTTTATGTTTGCTTTCATTCATTTTTGTGTTAACATTTTTGGGTTAGTTTGCACTTTTTCCTTATGCTAGAACTTATACAACTCTTTTTTTGTTCTCTTTTCTTCTTCTTTTTTTATTATTATGTCCAACCCTCCTTCTTTCGAAAGCACAGCAATTTTACTGGACTCAAAAATCATTACGGTCTTTGACAAATAATGACAATGATGACAAAACTACTTTTTTAATTATTATTATTATAATATTAGGTTATAATTTCTTTGTTATGTCTAAAATTGGTTAATGTTTTTTTTTTGGTTTGCTTTCATTTTTAATTTTGTTTCTATGTATTTTTTTTTATATTTTTACTTTTTTTTCTGCGATGGTTTTTCAATTGGAGTTTTGTAGTGTTAAGTTTGTTTTTGTTTGATCTTAGAAATAACAAACATATTCTTGTTCTCTGGCTGTTAATTGCTCAAAATTTTTGTCTACTATAAATATATTACCTATTCTTTATATCTTGATTTGAGCATTATTCCTCTCAATCGCTTTTTGCTCTAAGAATTAAAGTTTCACTTTTTTATCCATTATAATTGATATTTGTCATTTAGTGCATTAACACGTAGAAACCTAGTTTCTCGACTTTGATGTAAGATTATCTTCTAATTCTAATAGATGTCGCTGTCGCTATTTATAGACTAGTTTAACACAAAAAACTGCTTCTATCAGGTTATCAAATCAGTAAACATATCAATGATCAATGTGATCAATGTAACTTCCAATCTTCCTGGAATGGCTTGAAATATTCTAAAGCATATCTTCTAAAGGTTTTCAAAAATTAAGTACCAGTTGAAATTTTTTGCAGAAAATGTACACACATTTCTTCTCTTAGAAGTCATACAAAAGCATAAACTCTTCTACTAGAGTATCAGTCAACAGTTACTTCTTTTACTAAACTTAAACTTAATAAAAAGAAAGTTACTTTGAGGTTTTAATGAATCTGAACCAGATAATTCAATTGGTGTGTCCGATTCCTAAGTTTTTGAGCAAGATTGTTGTTGGTTACTTAACAATTTCACTAATTAACGTCAATGAACTTGTAACTCTATAAACTTGGAGGAAACATTTCTAAAGTCTCAAGGGTCAAAAGTTGATATCTACGTTTAATTAGGAAGATACATCATCTTACATCGGTTAGTGTTTATAAAACTTCTTATTTTGTCCATTTCCACCAAACCTCTAATATGAAAAGTATCACTTTGGATAAAATACGGAAAACCCTTGAGACAGATGATCGAAAATGCCGAAGGTTTTCCCACGTCTTGCCTTTTCGCTAAGTGATTGATAAGACGTATTGTGTTTTCTTCTTTCCAAACTATCAATCATGTAGGGAATGCACAAACATTTATTTAAAATATAACATTTTTATTATAAAAAATCTGTTTTATTAGCCAAAATAATAAAGTGGTTAGTAGATAGCTGAAACATCATCATTTTTCTTATTTTCTTTTAGAATTTACTATTTTAAGGACTCTCTCATACGTTATTTGCTTTGATTTCAGGATGTTCCGGTAATCCTGATGCCAAACGTTTATACGATGATCTTCTGTCAAATTACAACAAATTGGTTAGGCCTGTCGTCAATGTGTCAGATGCACTTACTGTCAAGATTAAATTGAAACTTTCGCAGCTCATCGATGTTGTAAGTATATTCAATGTTTACAGAACTTTTTAGATATTATATAGAGCGTAAAAGCATTCAACCAACAGACTTATAACAAAAAAATAAACTTAAATTGTACAGCAAATAGCAAAACATTCGTATTTGCGAAAGTAATATTAGTAAAAAAATATATTTTGTCAGTGCTTTTTATTCTTAAAATTATGACAATCTACACTAAATTACTGTAAAGTAGTTAAAGACATCCTGCTTGTTAATGCATCTCACACGGCGTTGCTGAGAAATAACTATGTTAAAATGACAGCCGAAATTGTGATGGGTTTGACGCCACAAAATGTCCAATCTTTACTGGTGACAGAAGGTTATTCTTAGTAGCGACAAAACGGTAAAAATCGGAAATATGACAATTTGACCAACCGTGAAATTTTATCATCCAGCAGGTCGTGGCAGTAGCATTCATTCAATTTCTACAAACAAACAATTAAACGAATTTTCTAAGCAGCGAAAACTTGACAGCACAATTATCACAAACATTTGATTTAAAAGTCATTGCGAGTTTGTTCATTTTCAAATTAATTAAAATAAGACCTATTTTCAACAAAATCATAGAATGTTATGGGCATATTATAGAACTGCTGCCAATAACGGTCGAGAGGGATTACGAATTTATATAGAAAAGTTTCGCCTGAGATAACAATCTTGTCATAAAAAGTTCGTTTCCAGTGACAGACGTTTACTTAAAACTGTCGCTTTTAAGTCTGCAAGACCGTAAAAAACTTGAACTGTAAATTAAAAAAAAAATTGTTTAAGTTTGAGCAGGAGCTGAATAAATATATCAAGTAAAATTGCTAGAAGTGATATAACCACCTGGAAAATTTTAATTGCAATTTTTTCATTTGTATCGGTCATAGAAAACTCTATAATAACTCTTTCCAGTTTCTAGGTTTCTAATTTTTTTTTTACTTTTTTTAAGTATGCTGGCTCTGTTTTTATTTGCAATTATACAATGACTCTTTTATTATTGCTTTTCTTCCTCACTTATTACGTATTTTTTTTTTGCATAATTTACACTTTATTCTTTCATTTTCATTCTTTTGTTTTTTGTTTCTTAATATTTTTTCTTGATGTTTTAGAATCTGATTTTTGCTTTATTTTTTTTTGTGAAATTAGACTGTTGTTTTCTTCTGTTTATATTTTAATCTTATCTTTTTTTGTTTTTTTTTTCTAACACTATGTACAATTACGCCGTATTCTTTGATTCTAAGATCTTTAATTAAATTTTTATATTGCTGCGCCGTACATTATTGTATTTTGTTTCAGGCTTTTATACATCAGGCTTCTTCTTCTTTTTTTTGTCATCATTTTTTTTTAATTTTTTTTTAATACTTTTATTTTGTGGTGTATTATTTTTTAAATTTTATTATTTTTGTTTTTTCTGTATCAAGTTATATATTTCTTTTATTTCAAATATTATTATTTATTTTTTTCTTATATTTAGATTTTAGAAAAATGATATCCGCATGCGTCAGTGCTAAAATATTTACATTATTAAAAACTATTTATACAATAGTGTTATAGAGCTTGCTTTGTGTAATTATACTAAAATAAATCTAAGAACCAGGAGCCACTGAAGAATTTTACTATTGACTTCGTAGCTTCACCACTATATCAGTTCAAAATATTAATCAATTGTATTGTTATCCAAAAATACTTTCACAATTATACAATTAAAATGTTGAAATTTGAATATACACAAGTAATGTTTAAAGTTTGGCGTCATAGTTGGCTATGCCTTTGCCTTTTTGTAAGCGGACTATAATTTTTGAAACAGTTACTTGAAATCATTACTATAACTTGTAACTTATTTATTTTTGAACTTAAAATAGTTTTTTATTTTTGTAATTGAATCCTATTTTTGTAAGAACCACCGAGTTGATGGTGAATGGCAATACTCAATTTAAGCTTATTTTTGAGAATTCCGCAAAAAATGCTTTAAAGTCGATAGGCAACATTTTGATTATTTGTTATAAACCTTATTTCCTCATGAAAGTTTATTTTTTTGTTTGTTATAACACTCGCTAACGTGTTGAACTATCGATTCAATAAATTAAAAATAAAATTAGATTAGGTTGAGATGTGTAAACGACAATCTTCAACGCCAAATTTAAAAAAACACTTGTTATATTATAGAAACAGGAGTTGAATTTAAAATAAAATTAATTGTCAAAAAAATATAAAACAAATTATAAAAAAAAAACTACTTTTAACTCAATTATTAATTCATTTAAATAATCAATTTAACCAAATTGCTTTTCGGCTTAAATGATCTAAATGAATAGTAATTAAAAATATAAGTTAATTAAATTAAAATTGGTTTATTAATACCTTACCAAAAAAAAAGGTATAAGTTGTGTGTATTAGTGTCTGTCTGTCGCCATATAGCCACTAAACGATTTAACAGAGTTTGATCTAACTTTTTTTATTTAAAAAGCTTCTTTCCTAGCAAAAATTGAACGTTACGTTCTTTTTATAAAATAAAAAAACAATGTAACTTTAGACTAATGCTAAAACGTCACTCGGACTTTGTAAAACACTCAACTTGCAGCAGAAGTATTGTTATTAATTATTTTTTCAATTAAAAAATCGATGTCAAAACGCACATAATTAAGAGTAGCTTCAAAACTACTACATACATTTTTTTCAAATCTATATAAAATTAAAAATATAAAAAGAAACAATTGAAAACGGTTTACTTGAAAAAAAATTCTGAGACAACACACTTAAACAAAATACACTCAAATTAAAAACCTTCTTTTCATTAAAAATTGTAAAAAAATTGAAAAACGTTACATCTGCTGACTTTATTTACATACAAAGTTCTAATATCATAAACCGATTAGAAGTGCAGTAATAGTATATTACACTACAAGGGCAGAAAGTTGAGATTTCTGCACTGCATGTCATTGCGCGCAGCTCAGGGCTCTCAAACTTTTGCCCGTGTAGTGTATACTAGTTTTCTTGCTACTCCATTCGAACGTACGTGGTTTCGGCTGAGATTCCACGGCAGAAAGTGCAGCTCTACCAGTGCATGAAAGATACACTTCCACGTACTTTCGACTGGAGTAGCAAGAGAAAGTTATTTCAACCTTGTTACTTAGAAGTAAAGATAATATATAAATATGTCAAAAAAAAAGAGCTGTTTGCAACCAAAATAAAAAGATAACTGTAAAATATTAAAGATATAGAAATAAAAAGTGTTATAGTTTAGTAAGAATTTGTGATGCAGTTTAGAGAAAAAAACACTGAAAAAAGCTGTGCAATATCCAGATTAGGTAAAAAACCACAAAAATTCTATTTAAAAAAAAATATGAATAAAAATAAATTAAAGTAAAATAAAAAATAATTAAAAAATTGTAACACATTGCTAAAATACTAGAAAAAAACAAGACAAAGAAAATATATTACAAAAAATTAGAAAAATTGTGATAACAATACAACAATCTAGAAAAATGTAAAACAAAACCCCATTCTAAAAAAAAAATTAAAATAATTAAAAATAGCACAAAAAAACTTGACAAAAAAAAATTGCATAGACTAAAAGAAAAATGTTTAGATTTTAAGAAATAATCTTCTTGCTTTTCATAAAAATATTTTAAAACTAAAATATTTAAAATAACATTCAATATCAACATAGCACTCAGATGATTGTTGTGACAGTTGTGTTGGCTTAATTGTGATTTACAATTGTGTTGTTTTTCAAAGAATAGAAAACATTTTGGAAAACTCAACAGCAATTTAAACAAATATTATTGGTTTAATGATCAATCTTTTTACCAGATATAACATTTTTACAGCTATTAGCAGATACTTGATATATTCCTGAGCGTTTTATCTAATGGTTGGCAATATTGATACTCTATCATATAAAACGATTTATTCGGTTTCAATCAATTTAACTTGTGATATTTATTATTTATTAATGGATTAATAGAAAAAGTAATTGTAACGCTATTTTCTCATATATTTAATAAGTTTCTGATAACATTTTAATTATATTCTCCCGGCGCCTCCACCATTCTTTGCTGTAATAAATACCATGCCTCTGATTTTCTTTTCGATCATTACAAACTCGCCACATCTTTGACATATCATAAAAATCTTTATCGCCAAATCCAAGCATGATCACGTCTCAGCAGCATCAAGATGGAAGTGAGTAGAGATAGCACTTTCAAGTTAAATGCAATTTATATGAATAACCTCAAGCCAATCATAACTCGAACATCTGACATGATGTTCAAATTTACCGGAAAGCTGGCCAAGCTAGAGCTTTTGTGCTCGCACGTCCATACAAATTATTATGACCATGATAATATGATGCTTTGTTACATTTTCCAAGACCACGAAAATATATTATTTAAATTTCAGATTTTTATTATAGAGACGTCTATGAATAAAAAGTTGAATTATTTAAATTGGGACAGTAAAATTCATAAGTGGGCTTTTGTGTTTTAGCGACCCTAAGCACAATTTTATCATAATGCATGAAATTTCTTGAAAAAGTAAGCAGCGCATTTTATTATGATTTGAAGTTTATATTTTCGGTAGCGTTTTATTCGCTATAAAGTTTATATTATTTAAATAATAAAAATATAAAACGTACCGTCAAGGAGTATATAAAAACAAATAAAAGAATATAATTGCCTATAAATAAATGTATTAATAACAGCTATCTGTTAACCAATGAGTTGAACCGCTATTATAACAGTAACCATTGTTGCAATTTTTTTGTAATAATTTTAAAACGCATTTTTTTTATCTCAGCTCACTTTACTTTTCATGTATAATTTTCTTTCATAATTTGTTAAGTATAAATTTCATTATTTCGCTATCTACACCATACTTTTATCTTTTTTTCTTGTTTTGTTTCTTTTTAGTCATAATCCATCAATATTTTTGTTTATTTATACTAAAAGGCTGCTACATTCAGTTTTTAAGATAGTAACGTTTTTGTAGATTTTTACATATTTTTATATCACACATATTTTTCTCCTTTTTTTATATTACTACTGTTAAACATTTTTTATTTTTTAACATCTATTATATTTTCGACTGTTTTATTGGGTTGGTATTACATGATTTTTTTCAATATTTTTTTTTGTCATTTTTTTAACTAAATTAGATTATTTGTAGATCATATTCTCTTACTGTACACTAATATTTGTCATCTATTTAACAATTTTAAATTTTTTAATTTAGTTTTGTAGTTTTTCAGAAATTATTGTAAAATTTTTATCTCTAATTGTATTTGTTAATATATTTCTATTAAGGCTTGTTGGAACTTAATCTCTCAATTTTTACAATAGTAAAGTATTCTTACGTTTTAAATTATTTTTGTTTTTTATATAGCAAGCTACTTTTACATTATTTTTAATTTTTTTTTTCTTTTATTTCTTAACTGTTTAATATTGTTTGAATCTTGAATATATTTTTGAATTACATCTTTTTCGAGGTGCGAAAGAAAATCACGTGATTTTTATACTAAACTCCATCTGACAGATAACAGATTTTTAACTGTCACTATCACTATTGTCACTGTCTGCAGCAATTTTAAAAGTTGGTTAAAATTACAAAAATAATTTATCGGCGGATGAAAACTAATTCAATAAAGCAAGTTGATGGAAATCATATAAATTATGATATCAAGAAAATGAAAATTAAAAAACATATGTTTTTATAAGACCTGCTAAATTATTCTATTTATTTTTTAGTATTTCTAACAGAAAGGTAAATAAACAACCAATTAAACGTAACACCTTTGGCAGTTTGACAAAAAAAAATGTCTATTCATTACACCTTGAAAATTTTTTTTTTACTATAATCTTGTGCCGGAAGAAAAAAAATTAGTAATCAAACCATGGTAAAAATGTGCCTTTAAAGACCATGAGCACTTACAAATTAAGCCCAAATATAATGCTTTACCCCCGGTCTGCAAAAAAGCCCTTTCTTACCTTAGCTTGAAATATACTATATAAAACACTTGCTACTCATTGACTTTTGTTTTGTTTCGTTGTTTTTGTATTTTTTTCTATTATAAATTTAGTTACAAATTTTTCTAAATCTCTTGACACTTTTATAAAAAGTTTTAATCTGAACAATGATTTAAAACAAGTTTTAAGTTTTTTTTCTTGTTTAATATATTTATTTTAGCATATTAGTTTGCTGGCTGTCTTGTTTATACTGTTTTTTAAACAGTTTCTTCAAAGCAGATAAAAATTTTAATTTATTTTTTTTTTCCATTAAATTTTCTATTGCTTTGCTTATTTTTGGTTTTTTCAATATCTTTCTGCTTTTGTTGAGAACATGTAATTTTTTTGTCTATAATTCAGTATATTTTTTTGATTATTTATATCAAACTTGCTGCTAAAAAAGCCTATTATTATAGGCTTTTTTAACTTTATAATATATTTATAATAAATTTCAACATTTTTTGTTATTTGTTTTCAGACTTTTCTGTTTTTTTTTTGCTTATTTTTAATATAATAATGTTTTGTAATTTATTTTTATCTGTGTGTGTTTTCAATTTAACTAAGTTTTTCCGCTTATTTTGTTTTATCTTTATTTTACGCATTGTTTGAGTGAGCATTTATTTACTTACATTTCTTTTTCTTTCTACTATTTGGCTTTTTCTTAGAATTTTTTCAACAATTGCGTTTTATCTATATCAGCTGGTTTCTCACCTGAAACTAAAAAAAAAACAAATAAATATATGAAAAACAGAATAATAGAAAAAATAAATCTGATAACCGCTGAACTAACTTTGGTTAAAAATTAAAAAACTACTAGAAACTTCAATAATTGAACAAATTAAAAATTTAGAAAAAACCGACTTTAACATGATTTCTTATTTAATATTTTATACATTTTAATTGACTCAAAATCTTTATAAACTAAAATTTGATTATATTAAAAACAATTTTTAAGATTTTTAACTTCTCACTTGTTTTGTACTCAATTAATTGTAACTATCAAAAATAAATATCAAAAATAAAACAATAATAAAAATAACTCATAAACTACTGGTCAAATCTTGATTAAATGAAACTAATTGGAAAGCAACAGCTTCCGAACGAAAATAGAATCATCAAAATCAGTTCAACCACAAAAAGTTATAAGGAAACACATAAAAAAAATACAGTCAATTTATAACTTCCTCTTTTTTTTTAAATCGGTTAAAAAAACAATGTCAGGTTTGTTTGGCACTTCATCAAACTGATCAGTCATAAATATACTTAATAAAAATTTTCATCAAATTTATTATATCTAATTAAATTCTCATTAACCTTAAAAAGTGACAGCGTCAATTTTAAAGCAACGGTTTGCTGTTTTTGATCCTAAAAACATTTTTACAATTTCTGGTAATTTTCATAGACATCAACAACAACTACAGAATAAGTTGTTATAAAATAAAACAAAAGATAAGGTAGCACTCTTGATTTGTTTTTTTATCACTCGGTGCATCACTTTTTATGAGACATTATGCAATTGCTTTTTTTACTTCATTTGTCATTTTAAATAATCAATCACAATTTGTTTATCTCATCAGACAAAAATTTTAGAACTCGTATGGTTTTAGTGATTTAGTTATAAAATCACCCGTAGTACCCGTATAGTTTTGTACATGACATAGATTTCAATACATTTTTTTAAACAGTTATAAGATTAAAAAAAGTTATTATCTTTTTTTATTAGTGACTATAAAAACTCTTATTTACTAAGACAAAACGAATGCTCTAAAATTAGTTTTGTGAAAAAAAATTAGACAAACTAGTGAAAAATAATAATATTTTATAAAGTCGGACATAATCAACAATGAGTTTAATAATATTAAATACAAGCACTACTAGTACCTACAACAGAGTTTGGTACTGTAACACACAGGGTGCCAAATTAATTATCTAACACTTAAAAAAAAGCAATTTAAATTTGCTTTTCGTCTAGATATTGCAAAATAATCTTTTTATAAAAAACAAAATAATATAGAAAATAAATCTAATAACCGCTGAACTAACTTTGGTTAAAAATTAAAAAACTACTAGAAACTTTAATAATTAAGCAAATTAAAAATTTAGAAAAAACCGACTTTAACTTGATTTCTTAATTATTATTTTATACATTTTGATTCACTCAAATTTTTTATAAACTAAAATTTGATTATATTAAAAACAATTTTTAAAATTTTTAATTTCTCACTTGTTTTTGTACTCAATTAATTGTAAATATCAAAAATAAAAATAACTTAAAAACTACTGGTCAAATCTTGATTAAATGAAACTAATTGGAAAGCACCAGCTTCCGAACGAAAATAGAATCATCAAAATCAGTTCAAGCACAAAAAGTTATGAGAAAACACATAAAAAAATACAGTCGAAATAAAAACCTCCTCTTTTTTTTTAAATCGGTTAAAAAAACAATGTCAGGTTCGTTTGGCACTTAATCAAACTGATCAGTCACAAATATACTTTTCATGAAATTTATTATATTTAATTAAATTCTTATTAACCTTACAAAGTGATAACGTCAATTTTAAAGCAACGGTTTGCTGTTGTTGATCCTAAAAACATCTTTTTAATTTCTGGTAATTTTCTTAAACATCAACAACAACTACAGAATAAGTTATAAAATAAAACAAAAGATAAGGTAGCACTCTTGATTTGTTTTCTTTTTGATCACTCGGTGCATCACTTTTTATGAGACATTATAAAATTGCTTTTTCTACCTTATTGGTCATTTTAAATAACCAATCACAATTTGTTTATCTCATCTGACAAAAATATTAGGAATCGTATTTGATTTTAGTGATTTAGTTAAAAAATCAACGGTGGTATCGTATCGTTTTGTATATGACATAAATTTCAGTACATTTTTTTAAACGGTTATAAGATTAAAAAGAAATTATTGTCTTCTTTATTAGTTACTATAAAAACTCTTATTTATTAAAGCAAGGCGGTTGTCTTAAAATTAGTTTTTAGAAAAAAATAGACCTACTACTAAAAAATAATAATATTTTATAAAGTAGTACATTACTAAACGATTAGTTTAGTAATATAAGTACGAGCACTACTAGTACCTACAGCACAGTTTGATACTGTAACACACAATGTGCCAAATTAATTTTCTAACATTAAAATATCTTCAAATAAATAAGTTTTATATCAAAAACTATCTTATTTCAGGTTTGCGGTTCAGTTTTAAAAATTGCTTTTCGCCTAAATATTGCAAAATAATCTTTTTTTTAATATTATATCGCATAAATTAGATTGAGTACAATCAAATAGATGCCTGAAAAGTAAACATTTATTATGAATTTTTATTACATTTATCTAATGGGCATCAAATAAAACCAAACAGCGCTGTGGTAAGTTCTGCTGACAGAAAAACATTTTGCAAATATTTAGTAATTTATTTTATGTAATTTTAATTAATATACGCTTATCATCTTTGCATTGCTGTAAAAAGCTAAAATATAATTCTCTTTATTTAAAAAAAACATATCTGGTTTTAATTTTCTGTTTTAGTTAGCTTTTTTTCGTGTGTAGGCAAACCGAATACGATTTAATGAGTTACACTTCAATTTTCTCTGTTCAGTTGGCAGGGGGAAAATGCTGTTTTTCATGAGCAATTGAATTCAATCGGAATATACATATTTGAATTTTCATCGTATCACATAAATTGCACAGACAAGCCTCTAAATATTGATCAAACCGCCAAAATGGCTCTTAGGATGTTTAATTTCAGTTTGGGAGATGCATCTGCGGCTATACAAAATGGTCTTTACTAGAACAAACAGGCTAGATTAAGCAGAGTTTAGGTAAACGTGACTGAAAATTGTATTGGAAACTCAAAGAGAGAGCAACAAGTGTTTATTTAGTACGTTTATACCTTTCTCAAGTAAAATATTGAACGTGGAAATTAAATTTCCCGTTTTGTGAGAATGCTTTGAAGATAAGGAGCTGCGGGTCATTATTTCTACAAAATATTTTCAACATATCGCTGTTGCGATAAGTGTTGAACACGTTTTTTCTTGTAATAACTGACGAGGTTTTTTACTATCATGTTGTAACTTGCTTTCAGCAAACGAGAGATATTTTTGGGAAAAAAAAGCTTTTATGAAAATTTATTTAAATTACTTTCTTTGAGAATTTGGTTGGGAAAATAATTCTGTTTGTAAGCTTTCAAGCAATTTAATTTAAACAAAATTTGATTAAAATAACCAATAGCTTATTATTAGGATTTTTGAAGGTATATTAATCCTAAAATTAAATATTCATTCGCACTTATTCGTAAACAAAATCTTTAGGTAAACAACAAGATGCTCAAACAATCGAGTTTTTTAATTATTTTTTAGTACCCAACCTTTCTTCTAAACTGTATTTGAAAAACTGATGACAAATATTAATTTTAAAACAAAGCTTGATCATCACTAGCTTTGTTTTTGTAAATCAAAATATTGTAATTGGTACAAATAATACGAGGTAGACATTTTTCAAATTTAGCTTCTTTACAAAAATCAAACAAAAAGTAAAAATTCAAAATTAAAAAACATAGTTTTTTCCTTTTTTGAAAACAGCCGAATTATATTTCATAAAAAAAATTTATGAGAAAGTTGTGTTTGATAGCGTTTTTTTGTAAAATTAATAAAAAGCTTTATTTTTTTAAATTTTACTTTTATGTTATTGTAGATTTGCCTGCACAAAAGTTGATATTTGAATTTCAATAATAATTGAGTAAATTGAACATTGAAATATTTCATTATTTAAAAGAATAAGAAACAGCAATTATTTTATAGCAGTGTGACAAAATGACATGTTCCACTAAAACAAACCGGCAGTTTGCTCACTACAAATTTTTATTTACAATCTATTGTTTGAGGTAAACGTATCATTGTCAATCAAGTTTACAAATCTAACAAAAAGTATCGCAATAAAATGCTCAAATTCTTGTCAAAAAAAAATTAGAAAATTATGAATATTAAGTACAACTGTCTGAGATAATTTGAAATATATTTTTTTTGCAAAAATGAAAAATGCCATACGATGCTTATTCTGTATGTTAAGCTTCGTTGTTGTAATGTAAGCAAAGTACAGTGTCTAAATTTAAAAAACTAAATTAAAATTAGAAATTAAAAATAAAAAAAAAGCTATAATTTAATCTCTCTTGATTTTTCTTTTTTTTCTCTAAGTTTTCTGTCTCTGTATTCTGTTTTTTTTATTTTATTCTTTTCTCATTCTACCTCACTCACCCAGTTTAATCTTTTTTGATCTATGATTTACATTCATTCTGTTCCCTTTTTCATTCCTTTCATTATGTCTTTCCTCGCTACCATACTTTCTTTTATCTCCACTCGTTCCTTCCTAATGTGCTCTAGTGTTCGTCTCTCCACATATCCTGCATTTTCTTTCATTTTTCCTCATCTAAAATCTCTTTTCTCTCTCTTCATTCCCACATCTAAATTTTGCAATCATTTTTTTCTCTCCTTTTCTCTCATTTTCTCTTTTTAGATATCTAGGTAATTCTTCTATTACCAGTCTCTCATATTTTCCATTATATCTGCTTCCTCTAATTTTTCTCCTCCTTTCTTGTTTATTTATGTTTCTATTTCTGTCTGTTGTTTCTTCATTCACCATTGTCTCGTTTCTCTTTTTCTCTAAATCTCTTCTACACTAAACCCTTTTTTTCATAGTATGCCTTTCTCTTTTTCCTTATTCCTTTTTATGTCTTTCTGTTTATAACTTTCCAGCATTCTTTCAGTATCTCAAACTACACCGCTGCCTTTCCTGCCTCTATTCTTAGTTTTTTCTTTCTCCTTCTTTTTTCACTATTTATCCTCATATTTTTTCTTGCATTTTTCCTATCTCCATCCTTTCTTTCAATCCACAAATTTCCGCTTCATACAACATTTCACTTTTTACCAGCCTGTCAAACATCGTCATCCCTATTTTATACTTTTCTCTAAACTTTCTCTCTCGTATCCCATACACTATCGCACACATTTGGTTTCTCTTTTTTACTAATTCTTTTACTTCAATTTTTTTCTTTAAACATATATCTTTAGTATTTCCATTCTTTCACTTGCTCTATTTTTTTCACCTCAATTTCACATTATTTTTTCCTCACAAAACACTACCATCTTTGTTTTAATTTCATTCACTTCAAATTTCTTCATTTTCATATACCTGTCTGCTTAAAATTAGATTAATCTGGTTGTTTTTTACCATAGCAAATAAATTCAATTTGTACACAAATAATAAGTAGTTAAGTTTTTGTGATAGTCCAATAAGCGACAGAGATGATTAGATTAAATTAAAATAATTAAACAATAGCTTTATTTGAATAATAATATTAGTAATTTTAAGAAGTAATAAAGATAGTGTTTCTGTATAAAAACATAATTTAGGCAAGCAATAGAAATCATGGAGTTTATTTGTTTTTACGTTACTCTAACCACTTAAAACGTCAAGTTGATAATTCGAACCTTAATTAAACATCAAAAAGCTTTTAATTTAAAATGAGTTTTGTAACAAAAAATAAAGACAAAATATCAACAAGAATAAGAAGCAATATATTTATTATAGTCAATTAAATTAAAATAGAAGTTTTCTTTGTATCTGTCACTGTCAAACCAGCACCTTTAGGCTGACCCTCTAGTAACACAATTCCATGGCTTGCCTGAATTATGTTTCTGTAAGAAAGTTTGTATAGCGTAAACGGTATTGTTATAATTACGATTGACAAAATATTATTATTAAACTGCATAAAATTAACGACATCTATCAAAAGCTACCTTACACTACAATTTGAGAAACAAAAAATCTATATGTTTTAATGCATATAGGTCACTCTAAATAAAAAATGTCGATTTTGATAGATACAACTTGAGATAAAACGTATCCATTAAAACTTTTCATCAATTTTTTTGTAAAGTAGCTTGTAATAGATGTCACTAGTTTTACTATGTTACGGAAGTGATAGGTACTTGGGTAAATATATAAACCACTGTAAATTTATTAAAATCTTGAATCGGTTGCGACTTGCTGAAGAGTTCCAATAACAACGAAACATGTCCAAGTCTACGTATCTAGTTTGCATTGATCTGATTATTGTATAAAATTGGTTCTAATGTTTTTATGATAATTTGACAAGAGTCAGAGATGATTATAACTCTTAGTTCAGTAATTATATATTTTCAATATTCTATTCCTCTTTAATTTTTGGTTCTTTTCGTGAAAAAGCTTGAGTTTTCCAGATTTAAAAAGCAATTTTTGTAGTAGCGAATAGAGAAGTCAAAGGTTATTTTAATTATCGGAAGAAATCCAAGACGTTATTAAAATTAACTTTCAATTCAATTTCGGTATTAGCTCTCTTTTCAGAAAAGCGGAAAATTGATGATAGAGCTCTATTGTATGTTAGACACAGTTATATTTGTTAAGGAAAGTACCAAACAGTAATGGAATTTTAAAGTTTTGAAACTAGTGCAAGTTCTACAGAAGTTTTCAAATAACAGATAAACCTGTATTGGGTAAGAGTTCTCTGTATAATTTTAAGTCACAAAAGGAAATTTCCATTCTGGTGAGTATACACAAAGGCGAAAATTCGAATGCAAATTTTCAATGCAAATGCTTAATATGCGGTAATTATCGCTGAATTGTCTTGTTCGTAAAACAAATAAACAGAACAAGTTTCATGTTTTAAAATACACAAAATGGCACATGTTTCGGTGATAAAACCAAAAAAGTTGACTTTATTACAGTGTTAAAACGCTCTTCTAAAAGCATAAAATATCAATTTGTTACATTATGGAGTCGTTTTGGCTGAAAAATCATGTTAAACATGAAGTTGTGACCAAATTGTAGCAATTTACCATTGTGCTTTGACATAAAATAATTGATTCTTGTCTGAATATTGTCCAATAATGTAGACACACGATTATTATTTTTCAAAAAAACCCATAACAATAAATTTAATTTTCTCTTTCCACTTCAAATTCCATGGAAAAGTAACGTCAGGTTCCGGAAAATATTATCTTACAGGGGGGTAAATTGCAAGAGGATGAAAAGTAGCCGATCTTTTAGTTGTTTATGTTAGTATTTGCAGGATATAAGGGCTATTATTTTTTTATAAACAATGGTCTACCCGTTTTAATGTTGGCAACGCCTTTTAAAAGTAAATGTCAAAAGCAGGATTCCAACATGATTTCACAATTTGTGACACTGACAATTGTTTATAATGATAATTGAACAAATTAGAAATTTAGAAAAAACCGATTTTATTATGATTTCCTAATTAATATTTTATTATTATAAACTAATATCTATATATATAAAAGAAAGTCGTGTTTGTTACAACAGTTATAACTCGAGAACGGCTGGACCGATTGCCATGGTTTTTGATTTGTTGGATTTGTTTCCGTCCCGAATAGCAGAATACATCTTAAAAACAATGAAAACTCGATATGTGTAATGAATACTTAATCATTTCAATAGATGCTGATTTGTTTATTACAAGTCAAACATTTGTTGTCCAATCCTGTCAAATAGTGTAACAACTATTTTTTTTTTGGAGCTTATGGCCTGGTTGCTGAGACTTTTAAGCCACAACTTTATTTTTTTCTGAAGACATCATGTGTGCGTTCAGAAATTTATTTTTTGTAAAATGTCTACAAACTTTAGGTACTGTTATATTTGTTTTTAATTCCCGAAAATAATACCTAAGATTTATTCTACAGTAAAAACATAAAATCATCGGAAAGGAACGGAATTTAGGGAATAAAAAATCAGTTGGTAAAAGTTATAAGATTAAGGAAAAAAAATCTACAGGTTAAAAAAAGTGTAAATGTCATTTTATAGGTTGTCTATGATTTTTCTTGATAAGCTATTCATACGTAGTGGTTATATACTCTTTGAGCTATTGTCTATGTCTCGAAAGTTCAGGCACTGTTATTATATTTGGTGGTTTTATGCGAGTGCACATTTTAATAACAATGCCGCGTCCTAGAAGATCTAATCTTTCCCAGCGAAGCCGTAATGCAATTAGGCAACGGAATATCGCGGGTCAATTATCTGCGAGAAATTTCACGCGTCGATACTTAAAGGAAACTTTAAAAATGAGAAAGTTCTTATTCCAAGGATTCCGATGATCCCAACGGATATGCCCTTTAAGTTTAAACGAATTCAATTCCCGATTCGTCTTGCCTTTGCCATGGCGATTAACACATCACAGGACCAATCCTTGACTATTTGTGGCCTCAATCTAGAAAATGCATGTTTTTCTCATGGTCAATTTGTACGTGGCATGCTCACGTGTCGGCAAACCATCCGCTTTATTTGTTCTTGCGCCTGACCAAAAAACAAAGAATGTCGTTTACCACAAAGTGCTTGAATGAAAATCCTATTAATAAATTAATCCGAGTTTTATTTTTTTTCCCAATCTGCACAACATAGTTTTCAATAATTTTTTTCTGACATGAGTTTGAAGTACTTAATTATTATTTTTTATTTTTTTTTATTTTTGTTCTCATTCTGTATGTATGTTTTCATCATAATAAAATACTTTTTTGTTTCTATCTATATAAATATATTATTTTGAATCATTGTTTTACGTTCATCAAAGCCTAAATTAGTTCAGCTAAAAAGTAACACGACATTCATTGACTGTTAGGCGGTACGAAGTTCGCCGGGTCAGCTACTGTTCAGATATTGATCAAATTCAAATGGAAAGCACCAGCTTTCAAATATAAAAAACAACCTCAAAATTGGTTCACCCAGAAAAAAAAGTTAAGAGGTAACACACAAAAAAAATACAGTCGAATTGAGAACCTTCTTCTGTTTTTTGAAGTCGGTTAGAAAACAGACTATAACAAAATTTTACATAATTCGAAAAATATTAAATTATTATTTCGTTCTGTTAAAAACGATTTTTTCAACTAATCCTATTATTTCAAATCTGCCAACTTTCAAATTCTGAATTAAAAATAAAAAAGAAAAACAAATGCAATTAGACTCAAGCTGTAAAGCACTGAAATCAAACACGATTTGCATAAAACGGCAAAAATAAAAGAAATAGCTTCTAATTGGCACCATTTAAAACAAAGTTTCAGGTTGCTCTAATTCTCCAGAGAAAGTTAGTTTAACGATTTAAAATAGGCTAATTACGTATTGAATTAAGTAAAACAAATTTATTTATTTATTTTTCTCTTAGAAAAACTTCTGTTTAAAGCGAAACTGCTATGAGGTTCCTCCAAAACAATAAATTTAATCTTGTAATTTACGCTTTAGCGTATTAGCTCTAGAAAAGCTCGTCGTTTTTGATTATTTTCTAGCTTTTGCCAAGTCAGAATTCTTAATTAAAATTCGAACATAGAAATCGCGTATATATTTGAAAGTCATCATCAATCACACAGCTTTGTGCTTTTGAAATATAAAAGCAAAATTTCTGTGTGTAAGCTCAGTGACAATCTATTTATTTATTCGTCCATCAATTTCTTGTTAGAACCAACGACATAGATTGATAACGCGCTACAGCTGAAACACTAGAAACAATATTCTTTATGTAACTCTCTAAAACTCCTAACTTTAATTCAATTTTTATTTGAATTTAACGAATGTTTAACTTTGGAATTGAAGCGTTGCTAAATGAGGAAGAAACCAATATGAATCGACTGAATTAAAAGATAAAAAGAAGCGACGGTGTGCAATGTAAATAAAAAAGTTTTATCGTGGCGTAATGCAAACTAAGTTTTTTTTGCGCAAATAGGTTTAATCTGGAAACCATTCTTAACAAAAGTTTAAGAAAGCAAAGGAATTATAATTATAATATATTTTAAAAACTTTCTCTGGAGTTCTCTAGGCATTCACTACTGGGACTATAACATTTTTCTAATTTTTTAATGCATTAAGTTTCTACCTTGTTCTCATGTGCTTTTTTAAGGAAAAAACCGTTTATAACTGATTATAATATTTTTCCGGAAATCGTCTTGGAAACAACATTTTCCTGCTTATTTACGCGCAGGAAAATTGAGTTTTCCGGACTAGTACTGTAAAAACTTCACAAGACGCAAAATAAAAAAGATACTCTAGTTACTATAGTTGCCAACAAAATAGACAAACTTGATTTTTGTAGAATTTGTAAAAAAAAATTCTAAAATTTGTAAATTTCGTCTTTTTTTACGATTTCCGGAAAAATTTAACACAAAACACGTCAGTAAAATCTCTTACTTGACTCGGAGCTTTAAAATTTAGCTCCTCTTCAGTAATGTGAAATTTTCCTGACTTTTATGTAAATAACTGTTATTTGAAAAATATTGCAGTCTACGTGGTAATTAAACAACTTTTATTAAAGATAGATAACATTAATGTGTTTATATTGTTTGACAATCAATCATTTTTGTTTTTTTATCTATTTAGAGCGTTTCAGCAAAAAGCTCGGAGTTATTCTCCAAAAACAAATATCTTTTTATTATATTGCATTGATAAAATTAAAATCTTAGTAAACTTTTCTTGTTTATAATCTTTTGAGCAGTTACAAGTATTTACGCGCAAATTATAAACAGTGCAACGCTCGTTCATGAATTATTTAGATCAACTCTTCCTGTGTAATTTACCTTGACAGATTTATATTGACTCTGATATTATGATTGACAAAAAATGTCAAACAAACGTCAAGCTTGTCTAATAATTTCGTATGTTTCTAGGTATAAACTAATCAAAAAATGAGCATACGTTCAAGTTGATCTAAATAATTTATAGACGCACAGTATAAAATAACTATTTTTTGAGCTGAATTCAAAACGCTTAAAGATTTTTATTTGAAAAGCATTTATTAAATCAATGTTTTGTTTCAGAATTTAAAAAACCAAATAATGACAACAAATCTATGGGTGGAGCAAGTAAGTTTGAATTTTCTTTTCTTTATATCAAGCTACTATGATAAATAAGATTAGAATCATTTTCTTAATGAAAAGCTTTGAAGCTTTAAGACCTGTTGCTTTCCAAGATTTTGTACCAAAATACTTAAATGTTAATAAAATAACAAAGGGTTATTAGTCAAGATATAATAATGTCCAGGAAACAAAGCACACCTGTTAGCTTACGACCAGCATTTTGATTTATATTCGGCCTATGCCATTTATATCCATTTCTCTAAATAGTTAAATGTTTTCACAGTCTTGGTATGACTACAAACTTAAATGGGACCCTAAGGAATATGGAGGCGTGGAAATGCTCCACGTTCCTTCTGATCATATTTGGAGGCCTGACATCGTTCTTTATAATAAGTAAGTTGATCAAGAATGATACGCCACTGGTGACTATACAATTAAATAATCGTCAACATTGTATTTTAATTGTAAATATGTAATGATATTTAAATTATATTTTAGTAAATAAACAAATAAATCATAGCTATTTATTATACACGTGCCTTATAAGGCAAATAAGTCACAAAAAAAAAAGTTTTGCCACAAGAGCTTGCTTGACGACTAGTCTAATTTTTTTTGAGCGACTTATTTGCTGTTAAGACACGAGGATAATACATAACTTTATCCAACACCTTTCTCTGTAAGAGTTCTTAAAAAATTATCAAAACCCAAAAGTTTTATATCTACAAAGTTTAGTAGTTGTCTATGATTTGGTTGCCATGTTGTTGTTGACAGCAAACTTATTATTTGAGAAAAAATTTGCAAACAAACTGTTTTGGCGTTTGTGACATTGTTGAAAATGAGAAGAAACAGCTTCCTTCCAGGAAAAATTGCGAAAGATGTTGACGAAGTCACATCGAGTTTCCTACCTAGGAAATTCAGGCATTACAAAGAATTGAATGAGTTCAATAACTGAAAACAAAAAAACGATGTTTGTGGGGTAAGCCAAGACGTGCTGCTGGGATACTTCTTCAACGCCAAAAAAAGATTTGCGGTTTTTTCAATGTGGGCAAAATTAAGATCGCATGTTAAGATCGACATTACAGCTTTACGAAAATACAGATATTTTACAATATGGCAAATAAATCGCTTTTTTGAAAAACGAATCAAAAAAAGTACAAGTGCAAGAAATCAAAAGTTTTTGCAAAAGAAGATATTTAACAGTTTGTTCACCAGTAAACAAATATTTTTTTGGGTTTAAAATTTTATTTTAATTTTGATCTCGTTTTATCAAATAATAGGCCTACGAGAATGTGTGCCTACATAACAGCAGTTACAAAGTTGTTTACTTTCTTTACAGTGACAGCAAAATCTTGTGCAAAAAAAATAATTTAGAGAAAAATTTGTCTTCTGATGTAGAAGTGGCTCCTCAATCTGCCATAAATTTATCAATTCCTGCTAGATCTAAAGAGCGGTACGAGATGGTGTACCAAAGTTTTAAAAAATAGATGGAAGTCAAAAACATTTGTCAAATCTTTGAAAAGATAGTTCTTGAGTACTTTGCAGACCAAGTAAAGAAGCTAAAGTCATCGTCCTTATGATCTCGGTATTCTATGTTGCGGACGTTGAAAAAAATTGACATTAGTCAGTATCATCAGGTTGAGGCTTTCTTAAAGAAGAAATCAGAAAGATACCGGCCTAAAAAGTTGTTAATTTTTTCCAAACAAAAACTAAATCAATTTCTAAAGTAAATTGATGACAAAAATTTTCTTATGTTATGTTTTTAGATAGATTTGATAGTTAAAATTTTTGGTGCTTGTAAACCTAAGAAAATCACAAATTTGATAAGACGACGAAGGAGGTTTTACAAAAACTAAAATTATACAAGAATTTATTTCGAAAAAACATGAACGTGCGTCCTAATTAGACTAAACATAATCTTTTTTTTTTAACTACAAGAGTGAATTCAATTAGAGGAATTTCTAAGAAAATTGCTTCTGCATTAGAATTATCTGAAGCAGCAACGTATACAGGACATTGTTCTCAAAGAGGCAGATTTAAGAGCAGATATGCATACTCTGAAACGTCATAAAAGCTGGAAATCTGACAGTATTGCCGATGGATATGTGGAGACGTCAACTGAAAATAAAAGGAGAATTGCAACAGAAATAATAAGTTTTTCAGTTGCTCTGGGTTCTACATAATTATTGTAACGTCGTAGGAAGTAATAAGATAATTGCAATGAAAATAAGAGGCTCATCAGATTCAGTAGTTTCTACAAGTAACGTCACATGCACAGAAAAATAAAAACCAACAAATTTAAAAAAAAAGTCTTCAGTTAACTTTCAAAATGTTATGTATTTCATGTCAATAAATAGTTATAAACAGTTTATTTGTAATATTTATTTACTTTCCCGCAATAGTGGTGTAAAACCTGTCATTATGACACTAAAAAATAGTTTGACATATGACACATTACAGATAAAAAATTAGAATCAACTTGTTCCGTGATTGGTTAAATTTTTAGAAAATAACCAATTAAACATCTCAATTTTAAATTTATTATTACGTCACATGCACAGAAAAATAAAAACTCACAAATTTAAAAAAAAGTTTTTAGTTAATTTTCAAAATGTTATAAACTATGTATTTTATGTCAATAAATAGTTATAAACAGTTTATTTGTGATATTTATTTACTTTCCCGCAATAGTGCTGTAAAAACTGTCATTATGACTCTAAAAAATAGTTTGGCATATGACACATTACTGATAAAAAATTAGAATCAACTTGTTCCGGGATTGATTAAATATTCAGAAAATAACCAATTAAATATCTTAATTTTAAATTTATTATTAAGTGCAATTACTTAAAAAAAATAATTAAAGTTTAAGTTTTTACTGAAAATAGCTCAAAATATCTAAAATAAAAAAAGTACTAAAAAACAATTTTGAAAACTCAAAGGTATGAAAACATTCTTTTATTTTTTGCGTTATAATTCTGTAAGGTAGACCACGTAAAACAAAATATATTTTGATCCACATGTTTAAAAGTGTTCCAAATTGTGGTTTTTCCATTAAATTTTTAGCAAAACTATTTTTTATATAAACTAGAATGTTTTAGTTAATTTTAGTTAATTTAATGAATTTACTTAAGCATGCAAATTAATATAAGCTAAAATAACTCAAGACAAGTTTGTACAACTTTGCAGGGCTTTAGATTATTCTTAGTTTTGTTTTAGAGCATCCTGTAGAATTATTCGCCAACTTTTGATATTAAGTTTGGCTAAAAGGCGAATTTCCTGTTTTTCCCGTTGCCGTTTTAGTGAGTAGTTGTTTATTCTAGGAAAGATTGTGGTTTAATAAACTGACCATACAATAATAGTTGTTTAATAAACAAGTGTGGTAATAAAAACTATCGACAATTGAGGTTTTTTAAAACTCGGGCGACCGTAGAAAGAAAGAGCCTTTAATAGTCAAAATCGTCAAAGTTTATTGTCTGAATTTAAGTCATGGATTTCTTAAAGATAGATTTTTTTTTTTGCAATTTTTATAATCTTTTTCTACTAAAATTTTAATATTAATATTCAGGGAATTTTGTGGCAGTTGGTAGAACCTAGAGTGCACCCGCTATTTACGATTTTTTAAATTAAAATTTTAAAAATATTGTACCTTAGAAGCAAAAAAAGTGATTAAATATTTCTATTTTTTAACAAATAAAACCATCATACTTATGTAAAAAAATATATTTTGTTTGGCTGACACAAGTAATTTTTTTTAGTAAAATGTTTTTTACGTAAAATTATGAATTTTAAGTCAAACTTAGTAAATTCAAAAATATAAATATATTAATTCTAATTTTTTTTTAAATAAGTTGTTTGAGGTTATTTATTTCTAAGCGGGTTCTATAAATATCATCATGTCTTAGATTATCTCTTTTTCTCTGCCATTTTTGACATCTTGTGTTACTGACATTTAGAATTAAAATGACTCTAGCGTCGCTTTTGGTGTGTTAATAGCTGCTTAAACAACAAAAATAAAAAAAAAATTTTGTTTATCACTGCCAATTTTGCCATTGTGTAGTCATTAGTGTCAGTTTTGTTGTTTTGTGAATAAGCGTTTCAAATTATTATATTATAAAACCACAAATTGAATTGTCTTTATCAAATATTTTAAGTTATTTTGGCATAAAAGAAAATCTTTTAGAAGAAAAGAAATAAACTTTTCAAAACGGAATTATTTTGTGTTTTGGTCCTGTGTCTACTTACGGGCAAAAGTCATAAGCTCCAATAAGAGCAAAACATGTCCAAGTTTACAGATGTGATTTGAATGAATTTGCATTGGTTTTTTTTACCAATGTTATTATTATTAATATAAAAACAAAATAAAAGTAGAAGTTTTGAAAATGTTCTCAGCTGCATATACATTTTCTAGCTGTCAAACAAGATTAAAAACGAAATGTTAGTTTCAATTTTTACAAGGTCTTATGTGTTAAACTTGCATATTTAGTAACTTTTAGATACTATTTGTTTTTTTTTTTACCAGCGTTTCCGGTAGAGTAATTGTAGAGGATAAATATGAACTAAATAATTTTTCGCTTATGCGCGAATCTCTAAGGACAGATTTTCAAACTTTGAGATGGTTTAAAAAAGCAGAGCTTGTTTTTTAAACTAAAAGTTTTGCTTATAAATCTAAATAATGTACTTAGAAAAAAAAAGCCGGTTTATTAATAATTAGCCGAGCTTTGCAATTCCACTCGCAAAGAGAAATGACCAATTGATAATATATAAAACTTTCAAACATGCAATATTTTTTCATGTGGTATTAGAATAGTTTGGTTTTTACTGCACTCGGTTTTAGATCAAAATAACAGCATTTTTTCAAATCTCAAGAATTTTTGATTTTTTGCACTTGTAATTTTTTGATTCGATCTTTAAAAATTAAACAATTAAACAAATTGCCATATTGTAAAATATCTGTATTTTCGTGAAATTTGATGTCGATCTTAACATGCTGTATTTTGTCCACATTGAAGAAACCGCAAATCTTTTTTTGGCAATAAAGAAATAACCCATCAGCTCTTCAGTTATCTTACAAACATTGTTTTCCTGTTACCAGTTACTGAACTCGCTCAATTCTTTGTAATAAGCGTTCCTGGATTTTTGGGGCAGCAAACTCGATGTGATTTCTTCAACATCTTTAGCAATTTTTTTCAGAAAGACATATATTTTTTCTATTTTTATCAATGTTACAAGCGCCAGAACAGTTTGTTTGCTAAATTTTTTTCAAATAATTAATTTGTTGTCAACAACAACATGGCAACAGAATCATAGATTACTACTAATCCTTGCAGATATAGAATTTTTGAGTTTTGATGATTTTTTAAGAACTCTTACAAAAGAGAGGTGCTGGATAAAACCATATATTGTACTCGTGTCTCAAAAGTAAATAATTCACTTAAAAAAATTAGATGGCTCAACATTACTTTAGTGACTTATTTGCTTTATATGACTCTTGCATAATAAATAGCTATTAACTGAAAAAAAAAATCAATAAAAATAGTTTTTATGTTCGACTGCATCATATTGATAAGGTTTTTGACATTGTTTAGTGTCCAAAATCTACCACTTTTTTGGACTAGTACCTTTTGTTTATTTTTTTGGACTCATCTGTCATTGTCAAGTATAAATGTCGAACTAAATATTTTCGTATACGGATTTTGATTTAGTAGGCAACAATGATTCCCGGGCATTTGCTGCCAAAGCTCTCACGTCTTCTACTCCATCCATACCCAGAACTTTACACTTGGAACAGCTTAGAATGATTATATTTTGAAAAATTTTACGTTTCTATAAACAAAAACAGTTGTTAGCAACCGTTACACTGGAGGCACCCAAGCTAAACTCAGTACATGATCTGGATGATCTCCTGTATCTTCTTGTCAGCGTATTTTCCCAATTATTTCTTCAAAGCAGTCGAACATAAAGCTTTGTTTGCCACTCGTACATAATCTGACTTGTTTTGGACTCGTCTTTATTATGGCCGCGCTTCGCTTGGCCATAAACTCGACTCGTCCAAAAAAGTCATAGATTATGTACTTGTGACAAAAATAGCTATTTTGTTTTTTTAGTCGAAATGAATTACTATTTTGTAATATACTGTGTTCCATCTTAATTTTATCTATATTTGTTGCAAATTAATCAATTTTTTAGAGTTCTAACTCTAGAATTCTATGAAATACACTACGTATAGTGAAATAAATTTTGATTTATTTCTAAACCAGTTTTGTTTTTTATTTTAAAGTTTTTGATTTTTATGCTTGAAAAGTTTTTTTTATTTTTCATTTATTTAGCATTTAAAAATCGTGCTTGTTTGTTTGAAAATTTTGCAAAACACCTCAAAAAAGCAAAATAAGCATTTTAATTTTCCTACTGGTTCTCAAAATATTACTGACTTTATGGTGAAATTTGAAAGTGTATGCTTCCAACTCCAAAACTGTCAGTATCTTCACTAATTATTTAGGCTAAAGAAAGATAATAAATAGAAGAATTTTATTTGCAATTATGAGTCAAATGAATGCCCTTTTTTTTGTAATATACTGTACATTTTTTGTATAATTAAAGCCTTTCTACTGTATAAATCATTTAATGTAGTATAAACGGTGTAGATGTAATTTTGAGATATCTTTTTTTTAATAAATAATATAGTTTTCGGTTAATAATTAGGGGAGTGGCGCCTACAAAGAGAAAATAATTGTATTAATTAAAACATTGTGCTTTATAAAAAATAATTTTAATAACGGACTATCTTTAATTAAAATAAAATAAACAATTTTTTCTTTTTAGCGCTGATGGTAATTTTGAAGTAACCTTAGCCACGAAAGCAACCCTTAATTACACCGGAAGGGTGGAGTGGAAACCTCCAGCAATTTACAAGTCTTCCTGTGAGATTGACGTAGAGTATTTTCCATTTGATGAGCAAACTTGTGTAATGAAGTTTGGTTCCTGGACATATGACGGATTCCAGGTAAAGTATCTGTTTGGTAAGCTCCCGAAAAAAGCAAATCCAGGCTATAAATCCAGACTACTGAATAGTTCACAATGTGCAACAAAAGCTAGTTGCAGCATGCTGTTTAAGCGCTTTTTTGCAATATTGTGCTGATTTTGTTGTACTTTTTCAGGTTGATTTGCGACACGTAGACGAGATGAAAGGATCTAATGTTGTGGATATTGGGATTGATTTGACGGAGTTTTACACTTCCGTGGAATGGGACATTCTTGAAGTTCCTGCCGTTAGGTATTTTTATTGTTTGGGGTCCAATGTTTATTTAAATGTCTCTCGTGAAAGGAAGAAGTATCCCCTAAATTGTGACATTTCCCTCGTAAAAAACAAACTTTATGGCTACTATACTAGAAATTAACCCTGTTAATATAACAATCTGCGAAATAAATAAAACTACAATTAGTAATAGTAATTATAATTTGAAATAATTATGCATATAAATAGCTGCTAATTCTAATTTATAAAATTAACCGCCAAAAATAAAAACCTGACTAAATAACTCATTGAACAAAAAAAATTATCTTTGCAGGTCATAAATGTCTCAAACTTAACTAGTGACAAATAAACTTTTCAAAATTTAATTGCTTAATTTGTCCAATTTTCTTTATTATGTTTTTAAGTTATTTTGGTTTTTAGTCGGTTGTTTGAATGTACTCTAACTTTTTCTATTCTTTTTTAAATTTATATATATACTAGCTGACCCGGCGAACTTCGTACCGCCTAACAGTCAATGAATGTCGTGTTACTTTTCAGCTGAACTAATTTAGGCTTTGATGAACGTAAAACAATGATACAAAATAATATATTTATAGATAGAAACAAAAAAGTATTTTATTATGATGAATGATGATGAAAACATACATACAGAATGAGAATAAAATTAAAAAAATATAAAAAATAATAATTAAGTACTTCAAACTCATGTCAGAAAAAAATGATTGAAAACTATGTTGTGCAGACTGGGAAAAAAAAAACTCGAATTAATTCTTTAATAGTGTTTTCATTCAAGCACTTTGTGGTAAACGACATTCTTTGTTTTTGGGTCAGGCGCAAGAACAAATAAAGCGGATGGTTTGCCGACACGAGAGCATGCCACGTACAATTGACCATGAGAAAAACATGCATTTTCTAGATTGAAGCCACAAATAGTCAAGGATTGGCCCTGTGATTTGTTGATCGTCATGGCAAAGGCAAGACGAATCGGGAATTGAATTCGTTTAAACTCAAAGGGCACATCCGTTGGGATCATCGGAATCCTTGGAATAAGAACTTCCTCATCTTTAAATTTTCCTTTAAGTATCGACGCGTGCAATTTCTCGCAGATAATTGACTCGCGATATTCCGTTGCCTAATTGCATTACGGCTTCGCTGCGAAAGATTAGATCTTCTAGGACGCGGCATTGTTATTAAAATGTGCACTCGCATAAAACCACCAAATATAATAACAGTGCCTGAACTTTCAAGACATAGACAATAGCTCAAAGAGTATATAACCACCACGTATAAATAGCTTATCAAGAAAAATCATAGACAACCTATAAAAAGACATTTACACTTTTGTTAACCTGTAGATTTTTTTTCCTTAATCTTATAACCTTTACCAACTGATTTTTTATTCCCTAAATTCCGTTCCTTTCCGATGATTTTATGTTTTTACTGTAGAATAAATCTTAGGTATTATTTTCGGGAATTAAAAACAAATATAACAGTACCTGAACTTTGTAGACATTTACAAAAAATAAATTTTTGAACGCACACATAATGTCTTCAAAAAAAAATAAAGTTGTGGCTCAAAGGTCTCAGCAACCAGGCCATAAGCTCCAAGAAAAATAAATTAATTGTTACACTATTTGACAGGATTGGACAACAAAAGTTTGACATGTAATAAACAAATCAGCATCTATTGAAATAATTAAGTATTCATTACACATATCGAGTTTTCATTGTTTTTAAGAAGTAAGTTATAAGTGTTGTAACAAACACGGCTTTCTTTTATATATATAGATATATTTATATTATATTAATTATAATTAATATTATATTAATTACAATTAATATAAGATTAATTATATTAATTGTTTATTCCAAGTTCTGCTTTACTTATAGTTTTTTTTTTACATTTAATACTTTTAAAGTTTTTTTTTTTTTATTTCCACTTCAAAAAAAAAGCAGCATTTGCAATTTGACTGTTTTTTTTATGTCAGCTCAGACGATTTTTAAGATATTCCGATTTTAATGCTTCTTTTTCTTTTTGGAAGCTGATAGTTTTTATGTGGCTCTATATAAATTACTACATAATCAACATCTACACGATAGTTTTCAAGTTATTATCTCGTTTCTAACATCAATTTTTGACACTGACAACTTGTAAGCATACGAGAAACGTATGCGCTATAATTTCATCCATTTTTTTGGCAGTTATAACGTCATCAATATTTTTTTTAAAGCAATTCATGCCTTTTCTTTGACATTTGAGTCCAGTTTTTTATTCTGATTTCAACGGTCTAAAATAGTTAATAATTTACATAAGAAAAAAAGTAAATGACTCTACAGTTTAAATTAGTATAATTTAAAAAAAGCAGAGTAGTCCACTTTATTAGAATTCAAACAAAAAAGGCAGAGAATTCAAATAAAACAAAGTTAACAAAAACAAACAATAAGTACCATTGACAAATCAAAGATCTTCAAACTGATGACCCTGCACCATCTGACAATATCAAAGACGATCAATAAAAACAGCCAACACATTTTGAATAATTTGAAGAGTTAATAAATTGTATTCATGTCAAATTCTTGCTTCAATATCTTCCAAATTGTTGGGTCAGTTTTGATAGACTTTGCCTTTCAAGTGTCCTCCCAGAAGAAAAATAAATGGTGTTAGATCTGGAGACCTAGCCAGCTATTCCATTAGACCTCTTCTTCTTAACCATCTTTCTCGTTTCTGACTAAATTCCAATAAAGTAGACTACTGTGTTTTGTTTTTAATTTTATTAATTTTAAATAAAAAAAAAGAAAAACACTTGGAACAGAGTATTGATATCAGACAGAATACTGTGTAAAAGCAGCTAATACATTTTGAATAATTTGAAGAGTTAATAAATTGCATTCATGTCAAAACCTTGCTTTAAGATCTTTCAAATTGTGGGGTCAGTTTTGATACACTTTGCCTTTCAAGTGCCCCCTAAGAAAAAAATCAAATGAGGATAGATCTGGAGACCTAGACTAGACAGCCGTTTTATTAAACTTCTTCTTCCTAACCATCTTTGTCGTTTTTGATCAAATTCCGATAAAGTAAACTACTCTGCTTTTGTTTTTGATTATATTAATTTATGGTAAAAAAAAAAGAAAAAAGACTTGAAACAAAGTATTAATATCAGACAGAATACTGTGTAATCGACCAAATAGAAAAAATACAGATCTACACGATCTGTGATTTTAAAATCTGCATTTGTTTGATAAAGTAGAGAAAAATCCTGTAAAATCGGAAGTAAAAAAAATATAAATAAAAGTTGATTGATCTCATTTTCTGCAAATCTATTATATTTTTTATATTTATCTATTATTGTTACTAATAAATATTTTCTATTTTTAGGAACGAAAAGTTCTACACTTGTTGTGATGAACCGTACCTTGATATCACATTCAACATTACAATGAGACGTAAAACATTGTTCTACACTGTAAACCTTATCATTCCTTGTATGGGCATTTCTTTCCTCACCGTACTTGTGTTCTATCTACCCTCCGACAGTGGAGAGAAAGTAATTATAATCAATATAAAATATTAATTTATCTATATTTTTATTTTAGGTTAGTTTATCAATATCTATTCTTCTATCTCTAACTGTATTCTTTCTATTGTTGGCCGAAATTATTCCACCTACTTCGTTGGTGGTACCCCTTTTGGGCAAATTTGTACTGTTTACAATGATTTTAGATACGTTTAGGTAAATCTTTTGTTTTTTTTTTGTTAACAATTTAGAGTGAATGTAGTACTATTTCAGTATATGTGTCACGGTAGTCGTACTAAATGTGCATTTTCGATCACCACAAACTCATACCATGGCACCATGGGTACGAAGAGTTTTTATCCATATATTGCCAAGGTTACTGGTTATGCGCAGGCCACATTACCAGCCAGATAGAAGAAGGTACCATCTGCTTTTTGTTAAACCATGTCTATTAATATACTGCAAACACAACTTATAACAGTTCTTTAAAAAATTTCAAAAACACAAAATTTATGCTATTAAATAGAAATAAAACAGTTCTATGAATAAAAAACTTTTACTGAAATTGTGTTTGCAGATCTAATTGCAAATCATTTCTATCAGTCCACTCTCTTGTATAAATTTGTTAAATTTGGGAAAGATGTAGAAAACATTTTTTAAAATGGTTATCGTAAAATGCGTCAAAAACGCATTTATTATATTTTATCTCTTTTCAAAATTTGTTATTGCGTCTGTAAAGCTTGCGACAAAACGGCGTGCGCTATAGTGTCAACTGTATTGCAAAAATTACTAGAATGTAGTATTGCTAACGTCACTTTTTTTTATTAAGCGGACAGATAGAAATGAATTTTGGAGTATTTTTGGTGTGAATTTTATTATTGTAGTATGACATCTAGTCATAGAGTTATGGTACGAACATGTAATGGTCTTGAAATCAGAGACACTGGAATTTTCACTGACAGTGGAAATATGTTAGATGAGCCTTCCAGCTTTTTTCCTAGCGCTAGTTCAAGAGATGAGTTAACACCTCGAGAATTAGAAGCTGGAGCCTTAAATGCTTGTAGGGTTCATGGTACTACACCTCCTCCAGGATTAGGTTTGCCATTGGGCGACGATATAGGCAATGGACTTGGTTCAGGCCCTTTAGAAGATGCTTTGTGTAGGGAAGCAAATGCTTGGTATTTGTGTCCAGAAGTTCATAAAGCAATTGACGGTGTGAGGTTTATTGCGGATCATACAAGAAGAGAAGAAGATTCTACAAAGGTAAATAAGAAAAATATACATATTTTTCTTAAAAGTAAACCAGAATTAAAAAAAAATGTTTAACTAATACATGGCTTAGGCTTATTAGCGTAAACAAAAAAAAAGTTTGCAATATTCACGTGATACGTACAATAATTTTTTTATCCTACACCAACTCAAAATAAAATTTTCTCGTCTCTCGACAGCCGTGAAAGTACATCATTTCCAGGCTAGCCGAGAAAAGATGTACTTTCTCGGCTAGCCGAGAAAAAAAAAACATGTTTTTCTCCGTTAGGAGTCGCTGTTATAAGAAAAATTACTTTAAACTCTAAACGTCTCACTATTTATAAAGGGTGTTGAAATTTTAAATCACATTTACTGTTTATGAACATCAATCTTAATTTAAAAAACTACTTTTGTGCAAGATAAATTGTGTAAATCACGACAGTAAAGTAATCCATCAATTTTTGACATCTGTCAAAGTTTGACATTTTGAATTGGCGATTGGCGGTAATAACCTCAAATCAATTTTAAGATAATGCTCGATTATAAGGTAATTTGTGTAGGATAAAAAATAATGTGTAAACCACGGCCGCAAAGTGATTTTCCAGGCCTTGAGAAGTGGCCAGGCTTGCCTTTGGCTCACCTGTCCATATCTTCTCTCGGCCTGAAAAAATACCACTTTGCCGCCTAGGTTTACAATATACTATTTTTTTTGAAATGTTCCAATTTGCAAATTGAAATTTTTGAAACAAAAACAATTATTTAGCAATCTCTATTAAATAGGCTTAGAGCTAATCATTGTAAACGATGTTATGAAAATGTGCTGACAAATAATAAGATGAAAACAAACAATTTGTGATCTGTATCAATAATTATTTCTGGTCTTAAAATGTAAAAAATAGGCTATGTAAAGACAGTATACGCAAAAATGTGCATTACATTTATAACATTGTAACTCAAATATAAGTAATTATTGAGTAAGACAACTGTCAAGTATGACAAAACAAACATAACCTCAAATTAATAAACCTTATCTCTATGAACTTGTTAAAAACAACACTAGACAGCGTTGCCGCTTTTAATTTTATACAAAATTGCAGCGTTAGTATATGTTTTTAATTAATTAAATTAATTTTTTATGTATTTTATAAGGTTAAAGAAGACTGGAAGTATGTGGCAATGGTTCTCGATCGTCTTTTTCTATGGATTTTTACATTAGCAGTATTAGTGGGCACTGCTGGTATTATCCTTCAAGCCCCAACATTATACGATGACAGAAGACCTATTGATGTTCGGCTTTCAGAAATAGCCTCAACGACAGCAAAACCTCACATTGCCAGTTCATTATAGGAATATTTATTACCTAATACAATTTTTTTTTCTAATTTACCAAATACTATGTGAACTTTGAATATAGATAATTTTTTTACGATCTGACAAAGGTCTAGCTTGGGGAACTAAGTTCTAGAATTTTTTAATTTAAAAATAAAATTTTAAGTTGGTACAAAATATATTGATAACAAAGTCGTTTAAAACTTATGTTTCTACTGTTTTTGGATAAACTTTACAATAGTTTTTAGGATATTGGATTAAAAGTTACATATTTGAATTTCTACTGTTTAAAGTAAAAATTTTGCAAATATCTTAAGACAAAAGACACCAAATTGCCAAATTTTTAAGACACCAAAATTTGAGTTTGTAACTAGTACTATTTTAATTCTATTGTTTTATGTTATTTAAAATTGATTAGACAAACAGATTAAAACATGTCCAAATTATCAGAAGCTTGAAAGCGGTGTTTTTTTTCTGTTGGCGCCAGACACAGCAAATGTTAAACCATTTTAGTCCTGACTACTTCCCATTCTTCCCTCTAACATGTGTTTAGTGACAGAAAAAACTAGATTAAAAAAAACACAACTAAATTACTGCCAAAAAATTCTCTATCTGTTTTAAGACCTATTGACAATATCTGATAAAGCCTAATAGCAGCAAAAACGTTGTGTCTGCAATAATTCGACTTTCAAATTTATTATGGTAAAAGAAAAATTTCAAAAATATTTTTTTCTAAATAACCGAGAAATAACCATTTTGATTAAATATAAATTAAAAAAATCTAATACATACAAAAAATTAATTTCAAAAAAGTGTTGCTGATATTAAAATAAAACTCAGCAAGTGTGGTGCTTAATCAGCAAAATCTCCCACATTAAATGAGCTGCATCTGGATCCACAAATTTAATAACAAACATAAGTACAGAAACACAACAAATAAATTGACACAAATTAATTAATTCAAACGATCTTAACATTTATTTTTTAGATAATTTTCAAATCTAATGTTCCACTTTTATAAATTATGATATTGAGTAAGTATATCAATTAGAAAACAAAATGATGGTAATAGGTTTGAACTCAAAGTTGCTGTAAAATGATAAATAATATTAATAATTCATTGTTTAAAAAAAAATATTTTCAGGTAATTTTTTTTATTGCCCAGGTTTATCAACTTTTTCGCAAAATTCATCTTTTTTTTTCAGTATTCTTTTTTTTGCTAAATTATCTATATTCTAAGTTCCTGTTAATCCCTTAGGAATTGAAATTTTTTGAAAAGCTTGCATGATACATTCAAACATGTTGCTCAAAATACGACGACGCTATAACGACGTCCATTTTTTACGTTTGTACTATCATTTTTCAAGCAAAAAAAAAAGTATTGTTCGACTAAAAATATTATTAAACAAAATAGATAGACTGTTACTGTACTTAGCACCAAAAAAAAAAACAATTTGATGGTTTAGGAATTGCGTAAAACGTGGACCTATAATTGCTGTATAAAGAACCTTTTTAAAATAATTTGCCTTCAAATTGAAGATACAAGATGCACACACATGTTTAAATGTTCGTTTAATTTACTATTAAATAAAATTTTAAAAAATGTTAAAGCTGCCGAATGATAATTATATTATAAAAAGAAAATAAAAGCATCGGTATATATAAAAAAGAGATGATATTGTGTAATATTGTAACGGTTTCTACACATTATTATATGCTGTAACTAACAATAATTTTAATAAATTAAAGTTTTTATAAACAATACTTTTAATAAAATAACCTTTTAAACCTTTTCATGTTTATTGAGATGTATTTTGTAAAACTAAATGTTGAATTTTGTTGCTGCTGCAACGCTGTATTTTAAATTTGATGAAACAATTGAATTTTTACATTTTATCAAAAAAGCTACAGAATCTTTTCCTATATTTGTTTAGTTATAAGATATTTTAAATGCGTTCTATTTTTTTCTTGTAATGTATTACAACCTGTAGTCGTTTCTCAAATAAAATTGAATATCATTACAAGTTTTTGATAAAATAGCATAAAACAATATAACTGGAATAATCTTTAGAAGTAAAAGTACAAGAAACAATAAAAAAAAAGAGAACAGACTATAGAAATATATATAAAAAAAGATTTAAAACATAAAATGCTAGCTTTCAGTTATTAAAATTATTTTAAAATTTTTTTAAAATTAAAATGCCAATCTGAAAAAAACACATGAAAAAAATAGTATGATAAAAAGCGCAAGAAAGCAAATCTAAAAAACTTGTATAAATTGAGTACTATATTATTATGCTTCGGCTATTGACAAGACAATGTCTCGTTTACACAAACACAACACAATTTAATAAAACAGTGATGTCAGCACTGTCAGCAAGACTTATCAATTTATCCTAACCTCACTTTTGCCAACATTTTTCTTAACGATGTGCCAATCTTGTTACTTTTGGAGCTCAAAGCTTAGTTTCCATAGCAGCCAAAGTCATATTTTCCTCCACTCTTGCGACTCTTTAGAGATTCCGGTGCTTGTGTGAGGTTATGTAAACAAGATTTAACAAACTTGCTATGTTGCTAATGTTGAAACTTACTCTATAGCTATATTTTAATAATTTGTAACAAAAAAATTATTAAAAAAACTGTCAGATGTCAGCTGCCTAAAAGCCGCTTAAACAACGTTTTGACACCTGTCACTTGTCATTCTTGTCAAAACAAAATGTTAACCTAAAAATTCCACTTTTCACAATACAATAAAAAAAGAAACTTTCAAGCTCCCTCCATTCTCTAATTTAAATAATTATCCAATAAATGCAATTATAAAGTTGTTATATACGGTTGCTGCTAGATTTTTTTTATTATTGTTGAATTATCTCTTATGAGCCCCCTAACATGGCTAGTGCAGAATTGTCGTGGCGTGACAATATTTTAGCAAAACTTCAAGAAAGAAATAAGTTTCAAACCTATTGCTTTCAAGATGTCATCACGCAGCGTATGTTCACTACCTTTTTGACCTCTAAATGTTAAAAATTATTCTACAGATAACAAGATTTTCGATCACATTAATGCCTTAAAGCATGAAAATCTGCAGCTATCAATACAAAATGAAAAAATTCGGTTGGATGGAGACGGAAGCAGGGGCGGTGGTGGCGGCGATAGCCGTCTCCACGATAAAATACAGCTTTTAGAACAAAAATTACTCGCCCAGCAAGAGGAGCTTACAGAGCTTCACAGGCGAAAAGGTGAAAACTCACAGCAAATCATCGACCTAACTGCGAGTTTGCAAGAAAAGGAAAAACTTTTAATAAGTAGAGAAACTAGGTTTTTAAAACAAATCATTCTACTACTATAAGAATTACTTAAATTATTGTTTTAGTTTGGCTGAAAGCTTACTGAAAATTACAAGTCTTCAGGCTGAAATAGCATTATTTACACGAAATAATAAAGAATTGAAAAATCTTAATTCAGATTTGCGAGATGAGCATCAGGCCCTTCAAATGGCGTTTTCAAGCCTTGAGGATAAGCTTAGGAAAATGCAGGTAAATTTCAGGTAGTATGATATGGTATGGCTGCATTTTGAGTGGCTCAATGGTAATTTAGCTTTAAAAGGCTTTAAATGTCTTTGTTTTTAATGAAAAAGCATAGACAACTAGCAATACATTTTTAAAATGAATAGGCTATACGTTAGCCAATTGACATATGTTTTGACAGCAAATGAACAGGATGTTGCCAAGTTTCAGACATTTTAGTCAAAAATATATGTCAATAAATGTCTGAAATGTTTGAAATTTGGCAACATAATCATTTGTTGTCAAATAATATGTCCATAAGTTCACGTTAAGTCTCATGATCCAAAGTTTAAATTTTTAAACAAATGTAGGAGTCATAAAATAACTGAGTCCAATAACAAAAAAGTCACCGTCTTGAAGCTTCAGGAAAAAAATGTTTGAGAATTATACTTGCACATAAAAATAAAATGTATCTCTTAAAATATTTAAACACTTATAGCCGCCATTTTTAATAGTTGCTTAGATTTAAGTAGTGTTTAATATATTTAGATTTTGAAAATAAAACAGTAACAAATATTACTTAGTGGAATTTGAATTTGCCCATTATTTTGTTGGTATGTTGTATTATGTTCTATTTAAAGAATGTTTCTATCCACCATTTAAAAAAGAATTCACAAAATATGGGTCATTATTTAATTTATTTCGGGTGAGTCATTAGTGTGGGATTGATCTCTTATGTCTTTGCTATTGATTTAAAATAAATTCTGCTAACAGAGTATTATCTTTTTTTTTATTGGAACAACTTTTTTTTTATTTTGTTGTTTTACGTATCAATTGTCATACAACTGTGTAATTGTTTTAACTTCTTTTGGCTAATGATTTTTTTCCAAAAAATTTTTGAAAAAGTTTTAGAAATTTTTCTATAGGACCTTTGCTATTATCTACAAAACTTGAATTTTTTTGGCACTGGCAAACGAAAGGTTATAAGCACCGTCAAATGATTTTTTTTAGTTATATAGTACTGTTTTTTAAAAAAAAAAATTTTCTAAATATTGCATATTATAAAAAAAATTTTCACAATTTTTTCCGCTGTCAAAAATTTATCTGTACTTATTAAAACAATTCAGTTACAGATTTTATAATCTACTCTAAGAAGCTTTGATAATTTCAAATCTCGGTAGGATTAGGTATAGCTAATGCTCAATAAGAAAGAAAGAAATTAAGAAGAGTGACTTAAAAAACTACAAAGTGTTTTACATTTTTTGCGAACCCAGGTTTTTAAAGATAAAAAATATAGAAATATTGCAAACTCAACTCATTTATACAGTGGTAAAACAATTGATACGATATACAATAAAATAATTGAAAATTTGGAGTGTTTTATTAAAAAAAAGTTGAGGAATCGGAAAAATTAGTAGTAGTAGTTATAGATTTTGACATTTTAAGACTAATGCTTAAGACTAATGGCTAATAATTTGGTTTTTCAAATTTAACACTCTGTTCTTTTTTATGACAGTTTTTATAATCAATTTAAGTAAAGTTTTGATTTATTTCTTAAAAAACTGCAGTGAGTTATTTTAAAAAACAATGTTTTTACAATGCAAAAAAATTAAACTTGATTTTGGTTTTCTAAAAAAGAATAATTTAAAAATAAAAAGTATAAATTTTATTTCTAATCTTTTTTTTTTATTATACAAAAAAAAGCTAGAAACTTTGTGTATAATAATAAAAATCCTCTAATATTCTATGTAAACCCAGGTTATCAAATAATATATATAATTGTACATATATAATTTTTTATAAAATAAATTATTATTATTATTATCATAAGAGATAAAAAAATATATATGTATAAATATTTAAAAGTTAAAAAAATTAAGTAGACAATGGAGAAACAATTGATACGATATGTAATAAAAAAATAAAAAATTGGGGGTGTTCCACTAAAAAAAAGTTGAGAAACTATGGCACTTAATGATTTTGACATTTTATGATTGGTAAGGGTTGAAGTTTTCTTCCCTTTGGTATGTATTTCTTACTTTCGTCTGTATCAAACGTAGTTTTACCAAGAAGCTATAGCTAGTTAGGATAAAATTAACAAGGTTGTTGTACTGCGACCTTTTTGATCTAGTGTGCTCCCTACTTTTACAAACATATATGCAAACACCTATAGCCAGTCAAAGCCATTTTTTTTTCGAAAAAAACTTCTGCCTGAATGGGATTTGAACTCGCGCCAGGCTCTGAAAGCACTATCGTCATCCATCCGCTCATTGAGTTACCTATATAGTTAGTTGATGACGTGCATTAGCTGATTCGTTTAATAAATAAATAAACCGACTTTAATATTTAATAAACATTTTTTTATCTGTTTTAATTAAATCAATAAGAGCTTGGAAAATAAAGATCTGTGCCAATATCATCATGTAACATTTTTTTTACTGAATACAATGACAAATTACAAAAGCGTCTTTCTTTCAGGATGAAAACCGTCAATTACTCGAACGTCTAATGAAATATAAAACGAAAGACGCTGACAAAATGAACGAAGAGAATGAAAATTTTTTAAGGTATGTATAAAAAAATATTTACAAAAAAAAAACAATTTTTTTCTTCTAACACAACTTTCTTGGCTACTAATAATAGCGTATGGAATGTAAAATTGGTTGACAAGTATTTTATATAAATATATTTAAAAAAATATATAGTGATTAAATCATAAACGTCTTGGCATGGAGATTATAGAAAAAAATATCATTCGTTTGGCTATAATCCAAGCGAATGGCGTAAAGTGAAATAATTTGTGGCAAGTGTTGGATTAATTGAGTGATTTGATTTATAAGTGTTTTTTGTGTTTGGAGGTTGGTAATGCGAGCTTCTAACACTTTTGTGACTAATTTGCTAATTTCTTTACAATGTAGGTATTGTCCTGGTTGTTTTAAATGGATACGATATAATCTATTTCATCTTTTTTGTCATCATTACCATTCATTTTGTTTTGCAGTTTGCAGTTCTATTAATAACTCAATTATATTTGAAAAATTACAAATATACAGGGTGACACTTTTTCAAATAAACAGTAATCAATTAATTTTTAAGGAAAATTGACTTTATTTTTAGTAAAGTAAAGAGCAACTTTATTCATTCCCGTATGTTACTTTGTTTGGCGTCACCTGTTTAAATCAGTTTTCAATTTGTTGAAAAACTCTGTTTAATCTCTCTTGGCCAATTGAATGCACTTTTTCCTTCAAGGCTTTCTAAAAATCTAATAACGAGCAGGATATCTGGGCTTCGACACGATCTTTTGAATACTTTCGCCGAAGGAAGTTGCACGGGGATAAGTTTGGAGATCTTGGCGGCCATGGCATCTCACCGGATTATGAAATCACAAAACTAAGAGAATGTTTTTCGCAATTTTTATGAATATATGCTGTACCACTTTTTTGTTGAAAATAAACATGACAGTTGATTTATTACTTGAAATAAGATTTTTCTGGAATCTCTTTCTTTTTCCTTTAGTTTTTTTAGTGAACTTTTTACTTATACTTTTTGTTTCTTTTAGTTTTTCTAGTCTTTTTAAAAAAATTTTTTTTCTTTTTCAATTCTTGTTAACAATTTTATTGTTCCATATTTTTTTGCTAACGCTTTTGTTATGTCTTTCATCTATCATATCTTCAGGTTTTTTATTGAACCTCTCTTCTTTAAATAGCCGTTTCATTTCTAGCTATTTTTTTACTGTTTTTTTTTAATTTTGGTCTACTGTGTACAGTCTTTTCTCTAGGTTGGTTTGAAAACTATCTTCTTCTTTATTCCCTCTTGAATCCCTCGTTAACTTTTCTGTTTTAATTTTTTTTATGTACTGTTCTCTTGTTATGCATTTTATAGTCACTTGGTTTTCTGGTGCTATCTACATAGCTTTATAGACATTTTCACGTGAAATTATTGCGCTTATAATGCTGAAATTGTCCTCAAAGATTTGTAAACATTTGAAAATTGCGGGATCAACAGAAGTTTGATTAAGTTTCCAATATTTTTTTAATACTGAGCTATTACCAACTAGAAAATTGGTAATGTTTCTAAGTACTTGAAACAATAAAAAAAAAATAACATTAGAATATGACTTGTTTTTATACCATTGTAAGTAGATGTTTAAATTTTTTTTTCACGTATTTAAATGTATGTTAGATGTTCAATATTAACACTGTAAGCGGATATGCTTTTCGATGAATATTTGACATAAGGCTTATAAAAAAATATATAGGTTATGTCACAGCGACTATCTTCTTAATTGGCAACAAACAAGTTTGCTTTTTTGTTTTTCTTTTTCAGAATATTGTCAATTCTGCTATTTTAGTTTTTGATGTGAACAGTAAAAAAGTTTAACACTTATAAAAAATAATTTTTTTCAATAAAAATATTGAAAAAGTGCCAGATACAATTGTTTTTTGTGAGTTGTTTAATCAGGTGTGCTTCGATTGTATCAAAACACAAGTTGCTGAAGTTATTTAGAAAAGAGTCTCGAAAGTCAGTAGAAACGTTTATAGGAAATTATGGTTTTTAACAAAAATGATGGTGTCTCCACCATATACAATTTTTGCTGGTGATTTGTCTAATTATGTGTTTTTATTGTATTCAATTTACAAAGTACTCAACTTATTATAAAAAAAATTTAGAAGATCAGTAGAATATTTATAAAACTTATAATTTTGAATGAAAATGTTGAAAAATGATAGAGGCACCAGATACAATTTTTTTGTGACTTGTTCAATCAGGTGTGTTTCTATTGTATTAAATTTACAATTTTCTCAAGTTATTATGAAAAGAGTCTCGTAAATCAGTAGAAACTTAAACATTTGTAAAAATATATGGTTTTTGAAAAAAAATTTGGAAATTGATGTAAGCGCCAGATATAATTTTTTAGTAAATTGTTTAATTACGCGTTTTTTGATAGTATTACATTTACAAGTTACTCAAGTTATTGTGAAAAAAGTCTTGAAAACCAGTAGAAGCTTACAAACAACAATTTGTTAAACAAACAAAAGTATGTTTAACAATTATAACATATTATGGTTTTTCATAAAAAAGTTGAAAAGTGGTGGAAGCGCCAGAAACAAATGTTTTTGATGAATGGTTTAATTAGGTGTGCTTTGTATTATATTAAATTCGCAAGTTACTAAAGTTATTAGGAAATTATTGCAAATTCAAAGTTTTATAACAAATTATAGTTTCTCATAAAAAAATGATGGATGCGCCAGAAACAAATGTTTTTGGTGAATTGTTTAATTAGGTGTGTTTTCTTTTGTATTAAATTAACAAGTTACTCAAGTTGTTGTGGAAAAAGTACTAAAAATCAGTAGAAACTTTCAGAATAATATGCTGCTTCAAAAAAAATTGCTAAAAGCGCTAAATTCCCTAGTTAATTGTTCAATTAGAAGTGTTATTGTATTGAATTCACAAGTTGTTCAAGTTATTAGGAAATTATTATACATTGAAACATTATAAAAAAATTAGAATTTTTCATAAAAAACATGAAAAATGATGGAAGCGCTGGAAACGAATGTTTTTGGTAAATTGTTTAATATTTAGGTGTGTTTTCTTTTGTATTAAATTTACAAGTTACTCAAGTTGTTGTGAAAAAAGTCTTGAAAATCTGTAGAAACATTCAGAAAAATATTTGGTTTAAAAAGAAATGATAAAAAATGGTAGTGGCGCCAAATATAAATTCCCTAATTAATTGTTTAATTAGGTGTGTTTTCTATTGTATTAAATTCACAAATTACTCAAGATATTGTGAAAAAAGTCCCAAAAATCACTTAAACATTTATAGAAAATATTGTTTAAAAAAAAGTTAATAAAAAATGGTGAAAGCGCCAGATATAAATTTCCTAGTGAATTGTCTAATCATAATCAGTTGTGTTTCTATTGTATTAAATTCACAAGTTACTAAAGTTATTAGAAACATATTATAAATTTATACATTTATATCAAATTATGGTTTTTTATAAAAAAGTTGAAAAGTGGTGGAAGCACCAGAAACTAACGTTTTTGGTGATGTTTAATTAGGTTGTGTTTTGTTTTGTATTAAATTCACAAGTTACTCAGGTTGTTGTGAAAAAAGTCCCGAAAATTAATAGAAACTTGCAACATTTATAAGCAAACTGATAACAAATAGTATAAGAGCCAAATATAAATTCCCTAATCAATTGTTCAATTAGGTGTGTTTTCTATTGTACTAAATTCACAAGTTACTCAAGTTATTAAGAGATTATTACACATTTAAACCTTTATAACAAATTAGAATTTTCTATAAAAGCTAGAAACATGATAGAAGCGCCTGAAACAAATGTTTTTGGTGAACTGCTTAATAATTAGGTGTATTTTCTTTTGTATTAAATTTACAAGTTACTCAAGTTATTGTGAAAAAAGTCCCGAAAATCATTTAAACAATAATAAGAATATATTGTTTCAAAAAAAAATTTATAAAAAATGGTGTAAGCGCCAGATATAATTTTTGACATAATAAGAAAATTGTAGGTTGTGTCACAGCGACTATCTTTTTAATTGGCAAATGTCAATTATATTGACAGTGTCAAAGGTGTCACCCGTCAACAACAGGAAGTGGTCGCAATTGTACCATTTTTAAAATGAAATGTAGGATTGCCAACTGAAACAGTCATTGTTGACCACGTTATGTAGTTATAACTTCCCAAAATCGGTTTAGTTTTATTTATAGAAAATTGTAGGTATAATAATAGTATTTTAAATTAGTTAAAATGTTGCAACTTGTTAAAAAGAAACACGTTTTATTTAGCAAATTGACCTGTCGCGTAATTTAAATGTTTTTTCTTTGGACATAAAATTAATTATGCCATAAAATTCAATCTGCACTTTGCATAAAATTTATGATTGTCATTTCCGTCATATTATAATAAATTGTTTTTTTTGTCAAGTACTTATGTATGATGACATAAACATAAATTGTTGGTATGATATTATTATATTGGTAAATATAATAAATAATTTACAAGCATTTATTAGGAAGTTTATCTGTTTATCTGAAAATGTAAGCGACTACACGAGTAGTTGAGTGTAATTCACTAGATTTTTTGATAAATGAAGTAGTAGAAAATGCCAAAACAAGATCTACTTTTTTTACTTTAACAACACAACACATATTTTATATACATATAACAAAAAAAAATATTTAAAAAATAAGGGTTTAGTTAAGAAAGCGTCGACTTTTCATCACTATTATTTAATTAGTTTGGCAAGAATTGTATGTAAACTATCAAAATAATTTCTTACACACAAACATGGCGTTTTTTTTTGTATTATTATGTGTATGACAAAAAGTTGACTATTTACGCTTCAACCTCAAAATCTAATAATTTGAAAAATTCCCGTTCGATTTATCAGTTCAAATTACATGTGAAGATTTAATCAATAATAAGAGTAATCCGTTGGAATTGTGCAAGGCTTTGGAAATATACGATTTAGTGTGTAAAACGTGTGGTTTTTCGCTGCAACAGAAAATGGAATATTTTCCATATAAATTGAGTTAATTGTTGAAAAATAGGATTTTATTTTTACATTTTGTATGTGATTGTGCATTTACATTAGTTTATCTGTGCTAAAATTTCCATAAAATACTTGTTGTTCGGTTAAGGGCTTTTTCTACATTATTTTGGGGTGGTGGTGGTGACCTGACCTTACCTACTTTGTTTGTAGTGTGTTTAGAGCTATTTCTTAATAGTATTGTGCGCGCTTAATTTCCAGTCCGGCCACTAAAACTTCAGTACTGAGTTCTTTTGGTCTATTCAGGTATGTCCAATTAAACAATTTAATGTAAAACTGAGTTAAAAAAAAATAGATACTAATCTTATATTTTTTGTATTTTACAGAAAACGCTACGCAAAAATGCAAAAAGAAATTGAAGAAGCCTGTAGAGACACAAGGGGTGTCTCGCCTGAAGGCTTACAAGAGGGATATGGCCCTGTATCGCAATCTACAGTACCTTCAAAAGCCAACGTCAAATTTGTAAGTTTTCAATTTATTTTACAATTAAATGTGACATTTGGCTTAACCAATATTTCATTTTTTTTTTCAAAAATCTCGAAAACCTACGTAGACATATAAGAATGGTTTAGGCTATAGACAAATATTTTTTTTTGATAATAAGCAACCCGAATAGAGATTAATTTTACTAGACGGTGTTCTGTAGGGATTAGTTTTAGGACTCTTTGTTTATTGTTTTTATAAATTTTTTTGTTTGTTTTTTCTAGGATGCTCACGATGGGGAAGTGAATGCCGTAAAATGGAGTCCTGTGGATAGATTAGTAGCAACAGGCGGTGCTGATCGAAAAGTGAAACTGTGGGACATCTCCAAAGGTCAGTGATGTGCCAGACCTTTTCTTCTTATAATCATTAAATTATTTCTCATTCTTCATTATATTATCAACTTTCATTTTTTGTAAAAATCAGCAAATAATTTAAATAAAATTCATATTTTACTTATTGGTTTTTTTTTTATTAAAATTATAGGAACCTGTGAGAGTAAAGGCATGTTAGTGGGAAGTAATGCTGGGGTGATGGCAGTAGATTTTGATTCATCTGGTACCTTAATTTTGGGAGCTTCGAACGATTACGCCAGTCGTGTGTGGACAGTGGCGGATCTACGATTAAGGGTAAGTCATTATTTAGAATCTAAGTGAAGTCTGATTTATGTACGCCTTTTGTTGTCGTATTGTTAGATAAATACGTCAAATAAATTGTAAGAATCTTGTAGACAGCTTTTTACAGAAGTCCCGTTGACTTAACACGAATATATTATCGTCGACCTACAGGGTCCCATTATTTATTCCATAGTAGACACTATACATACTTGTTGTATTGCTATTATGCGTAATTACCTCCAATAGCGTAACGTAACGGTGGTACCAACTCAAGAAATATTAATTGACTAGTTGAGGGGATTCCAACACGATTGATTATTAGGTAGGTGCATCAACCAACTGTAAATAGAAGTTAATACATTGTTATCTCTTATCTCGAAAAGCTTGCAAATATTGGGATTATTTTTTTTTTCATATAAAGTGAACAATTATAATACCGAATATTTGACAATTTATGCTGACTGTTGGGTTTTTACGCTTGACGTTACTCAACTTCAGCTATTACAAGAAGTCAGTTGGCAGCATGTCAGGCAGTTTTATCACTCTTATTAGTGTTTTGCCAAATTGTAATCGGGAAATTAAACCTAAATCGGCAGTTTGATTACAAATAATTGAAAATTAATTTCATTTATTTGCCTTTTTGTTGCTACAAATTTATTGAAATATTTTGTAGTGAAAACTTTTAAAAATAGAAAGATTTTTGATTATATTTTAATGTTGTACCTGAATGACAACATTTTTTAAATTTGTTCTACTTTTTCTTGTACTTATTTGTTTTTCTATGTTTTTTCACTTTTGTTACACTATTTTTTTCCACTCTTTTTTGTAAATTTTTTTTTGTTTTTATCAACTGATTTGCTTTTTTAATTTTATCTGTTTCTTGCCTTTAACGAGCTTCAAGATTTTTAATAATCATTTTTTAATTTTAGTAAATTTTATCAACATTTTATAACTAGATATATTGCAGCTGGAATGATGCTTTCTATACAATTTTTGTGTTTTTTTCAAGTTTTTCTTTATTTTTTTAATTTTAAGTCTAAATAAATTAGAACTAAAAAAATCGATTCAAATCTTATTGTAAAAAAATACGTGGTTTTTCCTTCTTTTTTTTATTACACACCATTTATTCAACTTTTTATTTATTATAATATTTTTTACTAATTTTTTTACTGTTATAGTTAATGATTTTTTTTTAATTTTATTTTGTAAAAAAATTATGATGTGTAATCTTGATTACACTTTTTATATCGTTAATTTAAAAAAAGTATTTTTCTATGTTTTGTAACAATATTTTCTTCCACACTTTTCTGCTGTCTTTTTGTGGTATTTTGTCTTCTTTCAATAAATCTATTTTATTATTGTATTTTTATATCATTATTCACTAATAGACTCTAGTTCAATTTTCATTTTATTAAATAAATTTTATTCATTATAAGATATTTTTTTTACTATTCATCTTCTTATTTATTATCATGTTTTGTTACAACAAAAAAATTTACTGCTATTGTTAATGTTTTTTTTAACTTTATTTTGTAATTATATTATGATGCTGTGATCTTAATTTTGGTTTTTATTTCGTTAATTTGAAGATAGTTTTTTTTTTATTTTTGTAACCATATTTTTTTCTGCACTTTTTGTGTGTATTTTTTATTTCACTCAATAAATCTACTTTATTGTATTTTATTATTCTATTTTTATCTATCATTGTTTACTATTAGTCTCTATTTAAATTTTTAAATTATTAAATATCTGTTATTTATTAAAAACTGTTTTGTCTTTAACTTCCCGCTATTAAAAATGTAATAAAATTAAAAAGAAATTAAATTAAAAAAAATTAAATTAAAAGTAAAATTACAAAAAGATTTATCAAAATAATATGCCTTTGAGAGTATAAAAATTAATACCAACAGTTATATTATATGAAATTTATGAAAAATACTACACTTTTAATGTATTTTTTAAAATCAATGTTATGTGTTAATTTATACAGCGTGGTCAACAATGACTGTTTAAGTTGGCAACACTTTTTTTTTTATTTGCCTTGACATGAATAAAAAAAATTGTAGGTTATGTCACAGCGACGAACTTTTCATTAGCATCGGTCAATGATATTGTCAGTGTAATGTAGGATTTCCAACTCAAACCGTCATTGTTGACCACGCTGTGGTGTCTTGATTTGACTTTTTATTTATTGAAACTAGACAGGAAACAATGGAGATAGATAGAGGCAGTATTTTTAGAAAAAACAATGGTCACCTAAAAATTGTATTTATTATATCACCATTTTTATGTTAATAAATATAATAAAAAAAATTATTTTTTTATTGTTCAATATCGTTATTTATATAATTTTGTTCTCATTTTCTCAAGTTTTGTCATTTTTACTCGAAATTGTGTTGAAAACTTTGTCATTTTTTTTTACTTTTTTTTTGCGCTTTTCCTTTCTGTGATTTATTTTATCATTACAAGATTTACTCAGTTTACTTAAATTTTTTCAAAATTTTTCTAGATTTTTGCTATTGCAGGCTTATTTGTTTTTAAGGGTAGAAAGGTTTTGCAAAAAATTTGACGGTTTTAAAGGATGAAGTTATTATAATTAATTTACTTTAATAACTTATTTGACAAGTGGTTTTTATTGAACATACACTCAAAACAGGGAACGCTAGCAATCAGCTTCATTAATATCAGCCATCTACGACGACCTAACCTTATTGGTTTGCCACTACATAGCGCTAGAACGGTCAAACGAAAAATATAATGTTTTTCTTATTTATACTTGCAAAGTCACTTCTTAGGTTTTTATTACTGGTAGGACGGTTGGTGCTGTTGTGTTTTGTTTCATTCTAAAAGAGTATCTAATGTAAAAGTAAGGCGTCGTAGGAGCTAATAAAATATTATTTAGTGAAGAACTTGGAGAAATACGCAATATTCTGTCTCTTCAAACTATCGAAACATCACAAAACTTTTCTATTCACCGTCAAAAGAATAATCAAGCCGGCTAAAAAGCTCAGTTCTACATCTTACTCTCTTTGTTTTTTTGAGAAAGTTTAATGCTGGAATAGAAAACTGTGCCAACTATACAGATATCAAGAAGAATTTTTTTAGTCTGAAATACAACTTTCGTCGGTAATCAACTATAGTTTCTGCAGTTGATGTTTGCCATACTGTCATACTCCTTACTGTTTTTTTGCAATATTCAGATAAGCCACTACTAAATTGTTTATCTAAAAACACTTCTAATTATTGCACAAAGCATGTAAATTTTAGCACATACACAATTGCAAGTTTTTAACACATTCTCTAGTTTTTAGTTTGCATTAGTTAAAGAAATTTGTAAAAAAGCTAAAAGCTTTATTGATGCATTCTTTTTTAGTTAAAATGCTAATTATTATTGAAAAATTGTACATTTATATTATAGAACAAAGAGTGCATTGCACTTTTATCGTCAATTATTTGTATTTGCTTTCTTATAATCTTGCTTTACTTTTCTTTTTTTTTTTGATTTTTTTTTCTGTTTTTTTCTGTATGCTTTTTTTCATTAATTTTTCTTCTTCGAAGTCTTCTTTTCTCAGCAGATTTTTTTTCTTGTTATTTTTATACCTCTTTTTAAATTGTTATGTTTTTTTTATTAGTTTGCTTTGTATCGCCTTTCAATCGAGGAACGGATACATTTGGAAAGAATATAAAGGAACGTTACTTATAGGAAGAGAAAATGCGGGGATACTGGAAAAAGAAGATGTGGGAAGAAAGAGAAATGGATAACAGATACAGGGCGGGAAAAAGAAATACGACTATGGATGTTTATTTTTTTATCAAAGATCATAACATGCTTCAACATGTTATGTAACTCGAATTTTGATTTTCGCGAGACCAAACATAGGCTACATTTACAGGAATAACGTCCTTACTGAAACCGGTAACAAGTTGTAGATCTTTGATTTGTAAGTAATCTGTAGACGAATATAGATTGACAATGGATTTAAGTATTGAGAGATGAGAAAAAGTAAAAAAATGTGGGATAGAAAAAGAATATAAGAATCATGTCGAAAGAGACAAGAGACGGTGAAAGTTGCGTGAGAAAAAAATACAGAATACAAAAAGAAGAATATATAAAAGAGATTTTGAACTAATAAGGAGAAGAACTACAGTGACTGAAGGCTCTATGGAATTATTATTGAAATTATTTAGGTTATTTTATTATCATTTAACCTACACATGTCAAGTTTTGAGCTTGGGTCTTTTAATCTGTGTTTTTTGTATTTTTTGTAATTTTAGTTGTTATCGAACTAACGCCGCAAAGGTTGGACGTTTTTTTTTATTTTGTATAATGGCGAATAAAGGTGTAAAAAGCGAAAATATGTTAATTCGTTTTTTATTTCAGTAAATCCCAAACAAGAAACAAGACGTAAAACATAAAGCGCTAAAAGAATGACACACATAATTACAATTTTATGCAGATTTAACCCTTTTAATATTCTTTGTAATTTATTGCGGCTTTAAGTAATAAAACAAATGGTAGCGCCACCGATCTAACAAAGCTAATATTAAGAAGCCATTTTTCTTTTCGCTTTTGTTATGGCTTAACGATGTTGTTGTAGCTATATTAGTTTTTATTGTGGAATGTTAAAGGGAGGCCGTAGTGGTAGGTCGACTTTGACTTTGCCGCTAAAGAAGAGGAGGAGATGCCCCAAAGAATAATATTTGCATGGATGGCGTGTGTATACTCGTATGTATATATGTAACGCAAAACCGTGTACCCAACAGGTGTCAGAACGTTTAATTTATTACAACGTTCTGTAATCTTCATTAAGTCTCTGGTCGGGCAAATGAAAGACTCGTTTATTCGTTTATAAGTATAATAAATACGTGCCGTGACAGTTGGAGCGACGAGCCGCCCCTGGCCCGGATACTAAACGCATAGAAAAAAAAATTCTAATAGAGATGGTAGGTCTGATGAGTAAAGTAGGTGGATCTAAGCCTATTTTGCAAAGCCGTACATATTCAAATTACGCTATGTAGAAACTCCTACTGAACGCATGATTTTTTTAACCTACCATACTTTAAGTGAGCCACTTTAGAACAGAGAGAAGTTGGTATGTTACGGTCTCTAAACTTTATATCGGCCGATGTCATTTATTTACGTATCTAGAAAAATTGCACGTTAAACTGGAATGTAAACTTAATATTTGATAGTAATATCTAGGTCCGGTTGCTCAAACGTCAATCAAATTTTGATTTGTCATCAAATCGTTGATTGTCCCTTTCTTGACATTTCATTGGTCAAAATATCGATGTGATTGCCGATTAAAGCTTAATCATCACCAAATTGTTAATTGACGTATCTGCAACCGGTCTTTAAATTTACACTATAATTTTGTTGCAATAATATTTCAGTTTTTTCTGATAGTTATTGCAAATTTATCACAGCCAACTGGCGCCGACAATTAAGAATTGTTCTTTAATGTTCAATTACTATTTTTTATGTGGTGAGTGGCCCGAAAAGGTGGGCCTAGCTGGTTGATAGAAGAAAGGTTGTAGATAGAGACAGAAATTTCTTTTGCGCCACCCTGTTTTAAATCAACAATCTAACTCCTGTATGGAAGACCACCTTTCCGTATTATTTAAAAACAAAAAGATTGGACGTTTTTCTGTTGCTTTTCTTGAAACTTTTCTGTTATCTGAGTAGCAGACGTCACTTTTCTCTCTCTGTTTACTGCATTTTGTTTGTGTAATAGTTATTTACGTTATTAGTGCGGCAAGTTTCATTTTACAGCGCAAGGCTTTCATTTTGAAGAACGACGTTCTGCGGAGTGCTTCAATAAAACCGCGGGCTGTAAAATGACTAACGCACGAATAATGTATTCAACTTTTTAGCCAAGGATGGAATTTTGTCTGTTTTCAAAATTCCGAAATTTGAATTGACTTGAGGTTGACAGCTCAAATGCAATTAGTCTATGGCTCAAAGCTCGATATATGGTTAGGTACGTCCATACCACAAGATTGCGTCTTAAAAGTTTGCACCAAAAATGTTAAATTGTCTTTATTTTTGATATCTGTAGGTCTTATTGAGTGCGGTGAATTGTCTTGGTATCAACGAACTTTATTAATGACTAAACAACACTTTGTTTTGGAGGTCTCTACAAGCAGATAATTTTCATGATATTTATAGTGAGTCAAAGTGACAGATGGGAGCTTTGCATGTGGAAACATCTAGATACCATGGCAGTTGACAAGACGTATTTATACGGCTTACAATCGACGAGGCTAAAAAATATGTTTCCTGTGTATATTTTTTTTAGCATTTTGTATTTTTTATGTTTGTTCTTGTTTTTCTTCAAACTTACAAGCTTTTTTGCTTAATTTCACTCTGTTGCACTATATATTTAAAAATTTTTGTTTTTTTTTTTATAATTCCTATAAATCGTTATATTTTATTCCATTAAATACTTATACAGTACATTACTACACTAAAACTTTAATTAAACCTTATATCACTTCAGTTTATGCGGCATCTTTCATTAGCACCATTACCACGTTTATGGAGAGACCCTTCAATAAAACTCAACCCTTTTTTTATAGTTTAGGTTAATGCAGTAATTATTATTATATCTTTGTTAATGTTGCCTCATATATCATTTTCTGTTCTAAAGCTGTAGTCTTTGTAATTGTAGCTTTATGAGAATCATTAAAAGATAAGTGCTTTATGTTTAATTTAAATTAGATACTTGGATTAAGACTTACGTAATGACTTACATAATCATAACAATTTCGTCTGAATAAAATTATTGTTTTTTATTGTTATGTCATTGTATTATTCGTTTTTTGAGGTTATAATCTTGCTAGATGGGTTATACTACCTAACTTTCTTTCAATTGCACAATGTGGCAGCAAAGCTACGATTTTGATGTCACTTGAAGTTATGACGTGCAATTTTTACATTACGTCTAACTTTAGACGGTAAGGCATTGTTTTTTTTAGCCATCCAATGATCATTGAGAAACACTTGAAGAATTAGTTGCATTTTTTTATGACTATCTTCTTGAAAAAGCATTTCTTTTTATGTTTGGGCAATAATTTTTCTATTTGTGTTAAACTTTTGGTTTTTTTTTTTATGGATAATCATGATTATTTTTATCTTTAGTTTTGATTTTTTTTGTTTTTTATTGTTTTTTTTAGCTTTTTTTCATTATTATTTTTGTTTACTGTATTTTTTTAAATTTGTCTTTATTTGTTAAACTTTTTGTATTTTTTAATGTAGTTCTATTATTTTTACATTTTTTCTTGCTATTCCTAAGTAGTCTTTTCTATTCGATTAATCTTTATTGTTTTACTGGTTTGTTTCTTCTATTCTTTTTTTGTTTTCTATAAGTTTTTTATATACTTGTTCCATTTGTATATGATTTATTTTAGATTCATTTGTTTTTAATAATTGATTGAGGCTCTTGATATTTTTTCTATTTTTCACTCAATTTGTTCCTTTGTTTTTTTTCTCTGTGATTAATCGATTATCCAATTTGTCACGTGTTTCAGTAATTAAGATTAACAGGGAACGTACAACAACAGAAATTGAAGGCTGCAGAGGGATTATTTGCACATCTGCATAAATCAATCATGAGGGTGTTCGGTTGTGTACACGTTTGTGGTTATGTATCAAATTCTCGTTTTAGGGTAATAGGGATGTTTGTTGGTGGCTCACAGATTTCATAGAAAATAATCAAATGAAATAATTGAAACATTAATAAGTTTTTCGGTAAATTTTGATTTGAAAGCTATTTTTATCTACATTCCACTCTTGATTTATTACAAAAATTTTACAATTTCAATTGAATTTAATAATAAATAGTAAAATCAAAAAATATAAAATTTTTGTGCCATATTTTACATATTTTCCCTATTTACAGTTTTTTTTTTCAGGTTACATTGTTATTCATGCGAGAAGATAGATCCAAATATTTTTTTCTTTTGAATTTTTGTTGTTTTTTGTCGTCTCTTTTAGAGTTTTTTTGTTTAGTGGGCTTAAGACTTTTCAATTTGGCTCTTCCCTTCTTTTTTTTTCACAGATTTATATTTCTGTGGATTTTCCTTTCTCTCTCTCTTTCTTCTTTTTTTTTAAATTGTTTTTTTTTTAATTTTTTTTAACTAGATTGTTATTAATCTCCCACTCTTCTTATATATTAACTACTTTTGTTTTTTTTTTACTTTTCTTCTAAATCGAACACTTTAGGGGGCATAACATTTTTAGAACATACAAGTTTTGTCTCAAGAAGCATAGCTCTTAACGATACCATTTCTGTTTTTTCTTTTAATGGAGATTTTTTTCTTCTTGACTTCTTTTGTTAGTTTTTTCTTTTTTTTGTCTAATTAGGGAAATAACAAGTATTATACATTTTAATGTAATAACAACATTTTTTTTCTAAACTCTGTTCTCACGACGATGTTATTTTTTTGTTGATTTTTTCTACTCTTTCTTACTGTTTTTGTCTCTCACTTTTGAGGTAAGCAATTGTTGATTACCTACATTTGTGTGCTTTAAAAATTGTTTTTTTAATAAATTTTGAGCTTTTTGCTTATTTTTATTTGTTTTTGTTTTAATGAGATAAAAATATGTTTTCTCCTGATTTTTAGATTTTTTATAAATTTATATTTCTGTGGACTTTTCTTTCTTTCTTCTCTCTATTGGTTTTTTTTTATTTTTATGCTTTTTATATGTAGTTTTTAAATTTGTTGTATTATTAGATTGTTATAAATCTTCTAGCCGCTTTTCCCTCTTCTTATCTATTGTTTTGTTAACTTTTTATTTTTCTTCTAATTCAAACACTTTAGGGGAAATAACTTTATCTGAATTTACAAGCTTTTTCCCAAGAAGCACAGCTCGTAAGCGCTTTTTTCTTTTAATAGAATTTTTCTCTCTCTTGATTTTTGTAGTTTTTTTTTGTCTAATCACATTAAGGGAAATAACATGTATTATACATTTAAATACTAAGACTTAGTAGAATTTATTTGTTTTATTAAGATAAATATGTTTTTGCCTGCATTTGGCTTACGCCAAGCCAAATGCTATTGGCAACTCTAGATCTAGTAATCTGTTTTAAACAAATAGATTAGAATTAGGATTAGAAAATGTATTTTCAAGCACAACCGTCTCTACTTAAGAATCTGTGAACATCAACTTGGCAACAGCGTTAGTGGGTCTATTGTGGCTCAGCTAAAACCATAGTAGAAGTAGATAGTTATGACTTTCAGATCACATTAACTAATTGTTAACTTGCTTAAACCACTGTACAAATTTTGTAATCCTGCTTACAGCACAAAATTACAACAAAACAATTCGACTAAGCGCCCCTAACCTCAAAAAAATTGCCTCTGCTAAGTAGTGCAATTTGTCATACACCCACTAATGAAGTAACAAATTAAGCACTTAGAAGTACACATAAACCACAAACCGTTTCACTTATTTGAAGTTTAAAACATAAGAGTATTGCCAGCCAAACAATTGAAGAAACACACTTGAAACTTGACCTAGTGAATGCCAATAGACCCACTAGCAGCGTTGCCACATTTTGCTGTTCACGGCTTGTTAAGTAGAGACGGCTGTGCTTCAAGTAAAGCTTTTTTTGTAGTGACACCTATCGAAGTTTCTCTAATCAAGGTCGGAAAGTCAAGCTTTCACGTTTCGATGTCAAAAGTGACTGATGACAGATGCTGATACGACATGATAAGTGCTAATAATCACGAAGTTTACAAGAATGGCGTTGCCTTGACTTTTTAATTGCTTATAACATTCGCAACTATGGCTTTTTCAAGTCTATATGGTTATTTTCATAGAAACTTGTTTATAATTTTTTTATTTTTGTTTGTATGTGTGAGATAATTTTTGAAACGGTTCTACCGATTTTGGCGGGATTTTTTCCAGTCAGGCGGTGGACAATGTAGGCTGTTTTTATCTTGGAAGTTTTCAACGTTATTATTTTAATGCAATTGAAATGAATATTTCTCATTGAAATTCAAGAGTTATTTTTGTTTACATTCTGCATGGAATGTTGCACGAATTTGTACTACATTTTGACATATATTTTTAGCTTTTGTAGTTTTTTATTTGAATCGTTGATATTGTTATTTATACACTGGTGCACATTATGACTGACTTTATATCCAGTACTTGTAAAGACAATATAAGTAAATCTGTCATAAAAGGAAATGTGTCAATAAAATTTTTATGTCACATTAATAGCAAAAGTATTAAAATTTTTATATAATCAGATGTTTGTGATCAACAATAGACGGTTTGTTTTTAGGACAGACTATTTAGTTCAATCTACTAAAATCTATTATTATACTGAATTAGGTGATGCGTTAATAATGGTTATTATAGATCGGGAGTAGATAGCATGTCATCATTACCATATCATTTACATAATACATTTTTTTTGCCTTGATTGAAATGTTCACACTTGAAAATTAATTATTCGACTGAATACAGTTTCATGATTAATTTTTTAAATTAACCGTATCTAAATATAAAAAAAATTCTAATTAAATTGATTGATTTTCGATATTATAATTTTCAAACCACTTTTGGAATATCAGTTTTGTTAATAGTTTTAGCTTACTTGCCGCTGAATAACTGCTTAATACAATCATTACATTCAATTTGGAAAAAGTAATTCTTACGTCATAAGATGCTTTTTTTTGTATTACAACATTTGTGGTTACAAGACGGCGAAGACCATAATATAAACAAGTTTTTTACCTATATTCTATGTCCCGCTTGTTTACCGATAAGCCATAAATGCCGTCCAGCCTTGACAAATTTAAGTGAATCTACGCCATTGCGCAAGTGTTTTTGTGTATTAGAGATTGTTAACGGCTTTAGTATGAACCGATCTAAAACCTGCTGCAGCCACTTTGGATTCACATTAATATTATACACTCTGTTGCTCAAAAAGCGTGAAAAATCCTAAATTTTTCTTCAAAATTTAGTAAAAGATTTTGATCATTTCAACAACTCGTCACTTAATCGGCCTTTATATCACATGTTTTTGTTTAGCTTTAGCGATTTTTAGTTTTCGTACAGTGCTCCAGGGCTCATGTTTGCTTGGAAGCACTGTATGTTAGAAAGAAAACGCTACACTATTTGAAATGACATTTGTCGCGCATGCGTAGAAAGGCACAATTTCAAAGTTTACTATAAAATTTATTATTACTTTGGATACCTATCCTGAGTTGTTCAATAATATTTTATAATTGAACTATTGTGCATTATCTATACAAACATAGTTTAATTTAAGTTAATTCAATACATTTGGGATAAATATTGATTCTTCAAGTAAAAAATCTTAAAACTAAGGACTAAGGCTCAACAATTGGGAAAAATCCTACCTTTTTCTGGAACTTTTCTTAGATATTTTCCATCACTTATCAATCACTCACCAACCCATCACTCAATAAGTCTTTATAGCACTTGTTTTTATATAGTTCTTATGATTTTTTCTTAATTTTTTATGGTTTAAAGCCGATTAACCGATACGCGGTTTTTTTGAAGTGACATTTATCGCGCATGCGGGGACACGTCAAACTCTAGAGGCTACTATGTAAATTTATCATTATTGAGGATACTCTGAGTTATCCAATAATAATAATAATCAATAATTGAATTATTGTATCTTATATATTGAAGCCATAATGGCTTAATTTAAGTTAACTTTGAGTTTTCTAATAAAACATCTTAAGAGTAAGGCCTACGAGCGTGAAAAACTCTACTTTTTTCTGGAACTTTTCCGTCACCTATCAATCACTCAACAACCCTTTACTTAATTGGTCCTTATAGCACATATTTTTATTTACTTTTTACGGTTTTATCTTAATTTTTCATGGTTTAAACTTTAAAGCCGATTAACCGAAACGCGTTTTTTTTGAAGTGACATGTATCGCGCATGCGTACAACCGTCAAACTCTAGAGCCTACTATGTAAATTTATTATTACTGAGGATACTGTGAGTTATCCAATAATAATCAATAATTGAATTATGGGGGCTTATATCTTAAATCCATAACTTAATTTAAGTTAATTTTGAGTTTTCTAATAAAACATCTTAAAATTAAGGTTACAGGCGTGAAAAACTCAACTTTTTTCTGCATACTTTTCTTGGAACTTTTCCGTCACCTATCAATCACTCAACAACCCTTCACTTAATTGGTCCTTATAGCACTTATTTTTATTTACTTTTTACGGTTTTATCTTAATTTTTCATGGTTTAAAGCCGATTAACCGAACCGCGTTTCTTTTGAAGTGACATGTATCGCGCATGCGTAGAACCGTCAAACTCAAGAGCTTACTATGTAAATTTATTATTACTGAGGATACTCTGAGTTATCCAATAATAATCAATAATTGAGTTATGGGGTCTTATATCTTAAATCCATAACTTAATTTAAGTTAATTTTGAGTTTTCTAATAAATCATCTTAAAATTAAGGTTACAGGTGTGAAAAACTCATCTTTTTTCTGCATACTTTTCTTGGAACTTTTCCGTCACCTATCAATCACTCAACAACCCTTCACTTAATTGGTCCTTATAGCACTTATTTTTATTTACTTTTTACGGTTTTATCTTAATTTTTCATGGTTTAAAGCCGATTAACCGAAACGCGTTTCTTTTGAAGTGACATGTATTGCGCATGCGTACAACCGTCAAACTCTAGACCCTACTATGTAAATTTATTATTACTGAGGATACTCTGAGTTATCCAATAATAATCAATAATTGAATTATTGTGTCTTATATATTAAATCCATAACTTAACTTAAGTTAATTTTGAGTATTCTAATAAAACATCTTAAAATTAAGGTTACAGGCGTGAAAAACTTAACTTTTTTCTGCAACTTTTCAGGGACATTTTCCGTCACCCATCAATTAATCAACAACCCATCACTTAATTGGTCCTTATAGCACTTATTTTTATTTACTTTTTACGGGTTTTATCTTAATTTTTCATGGTTTAAAACCGATTAAGCGAAACGCGTTTCTTTTGAAGTGACATGTATCACGCATGCGTAGAACCGTCAAACTCTAGAGCCTACTATGTAAATTTATTATTACTGAGTATACTCTGAGTTATCCAATAATAATCAATAATTGAATTATTGTGTCTTATATATTAAATCCATAACTTAATTTAAGTTAATTTTGAGTTTTGTTATAAAACATCTTACAATTAAGGTTACAGGTAAAAACTCAACTTTTTTCTGCAACTTTTCTTGGAAATTTTTTCGTCACCTATCAATCAATCAACCACCCTTCACTTAATTGGTCCTTATAGCACTTATTTTCATTTACTTTTTACGATTTTATCTTAATTTTTCATGGTTTAAAGCCGATTAACCGAGACGCGTTTCTTTTGAAGTGACATTAATCGCGCATGCGGCGAAAGGCAAAATTTTAAAGCCTACTATTGAAACTCTCGGGATAACTACTTTTCTGCAAATTTTCTCAAAAATGTGCCATCACTTATCAATCACTAAAAACCCATCACTTATTTAACTTTTATATCATTAATTCTTATTCAGTTTTTTACGATTTTCAATTAATTTTCTCTGGTTTGATCGCGCATCTAATATATCGCGCATGCGTTGGCAATTGTTTTTATTATTATTATTATGAAGAGACGCGCTGCCTAAAATTCTAATTAAATGTCGGATAATTAAGTGAAAAGTGTATAGACAAAAGTGATGTAAGTGTTTACCCAAGTGATTGGTTGTTGTTCGGTGATAAGTGAAAGGAAATTCCCGCGGCATTTTCAGAAAAAGGTAAAACTTTTTATATTTTAAGCTATAGGTACTTACTATAAAAATGTTTGATTGGGAAACGCAATGTTTATCACAATATTCTTCAATACGCTGTTAATATTAACCGATCGTTTGTCAATAAAGTTTGCAATCAATTATTGTTATTGGAAAACAGTATTCAAAACAAAAGACTGTCTTTGACAGCTGAGGTCATGCGCAGATTACGGATGGTGGATATTTCTTAAGCTGCCTCGTCACGTCGTCAGAGATTAAATTATGAAATTATAAATATGTCACTGGGGTAAACACTGTGATCATTTAGTTGTTAAACTAATTAAATTTTTGTAAAACCATTTTTTTTTACTATTGACTATTTATTATTTGACAGCTAAAGCTACAGCCACACTATTGTCGTAAAGATGTGTCCACACTAACCAGCTTATGTGTAATATACAGTGTGATTTTTTAATTATTTTAAAATTTGAAAAATGTGTATAATATTTGCAACTTACTCACAATATGCAAGGAAATGTAATTTTTTTACATTTCTCAAATGAATAGTATTAATTTTTAACGGAATATAATTTGTGCGTTATAGTATTAGATGTATTATTACAACCGATTTAGTTAGACATAGAGACATAGAGTTCTAGTGACTTTACCCAACGGTTTGGGAACTTTGGAACAAATTACAGTTTTTTAAATATTTCTATATTGATAGTTTTCTACTAAATTAGTACAAAATCAGGTTTTGTTGATGGATTTTTGTTTCTAACAACGATATTATTTATGACTTATTGGCGTTTTTTGATAATCTGAATACGCCGTATTTTGGTGATTGTAGCTTCTAGGTTACAATAGGGTGATCAAACGTTATTGGTATATCTACTACAATTTATTTTGATAAGTGACGTTGTAACAATGTCATTTTAAGCAATTCCAGTGGCAAGAGACAGCATATATTGAATTATGTTTATTCTCTAGGGCACATCATCATATGTTAGTGACATTTTTAGAGGCGGAATAGTCTAAAATATTTACCCGACTATAAAAGCACTTGCTTGATCCAAAATAAAATAGAAAATATCGCGGAAACTAGGCACATATTTCATATTGTGGAATTTCTTTTTTCTTTCGGAGTATGATGTATGGTTTACAACCGGCCGTAAACTAGAAAATTGTGAGATTTTGCGAATGGAAACGAAAATGCAAGAGGTAATGAATGGGGGAAAAACTGGATTTTTGTTTATTTTAAAATTGTAAATAAAGTAGTTGGTTTTATAACAAAATTTCTGCGATAATAAATTGCATAAAACAATAAATTTTCTACAATAGTATAAAGGGATTAGAATGCTTTTTTCTTGCTTAGAATGGATTGTCGTGTAAACAATAGAAAATTAAATATTAAACATCAATACCAACATCATCAACGTTCGTCTATCATTATACAAATACTAAATTATGTAAACTGGAAATTGTTTACCAATAGCCATCACCGACACAAATATTTATACAAAATTAACTTGTATTCAAAAATTTTTTTTAACTCAACTTTATTTAGTTTTTTGTAAGTGTTTGTGCTGATAAGCTGACACGAAAAAGTTTGTCTATGACAACGTATTCTGTTTAGTATCAGCAGTGGGATTTTTTTGGGTGGCGTTGATCATATTGAATCGACGACCTGTCAATGATAGAAGCGAGACGTTGGCGGCAACTTACACACAATTTTGAACTTTTTGGGATGTCAATGTGTCAATGACAAATTTCATTACGTGATTACTTTGGAAGAGTTTTGTTTTTGATTAGTAGCTTTCTCTACAGTTTGGACATCTTTTTTTGACAGCAATCTTGAAGTCTAAAATAATTTTTTCAGTGTATTAACTTTAAAATGTTCTTACTTTTTTGTGTTTTTTTTTATTGCTTTAATATCGACTTGTTGTATGATGATATTTTCCTATAAGAGCGGTCTAGTCAAACTGGACATTTTGCCGATTTTAGCCGTTTTGTCGCTACTGAGGATAATCTTCTGTCACATTTGACTTGGAACGGTTTGACGTAACCGTTCTGCTTTGCTTGATGAGGGTGTATGAGCTGTGTTTCCGAGACATGATTTTGACAAATTTGCTTCTGTTGTCTTTATGTTACACTGAGGTTTTTGTTTTTTTTTTTTGGTTTAGTTCTTCGAAATAAAACACCAAATTATTTCAATTCATATATTTAGAAAATTGAGATTTATAAAATAAAATTATAAAATCTAAGATAAGTATATGGTATTTTGCTAAAAATTATTTTATTAGGGGTCGCTTTTGCGTGGAAGGTTCGACTAAAAAAAATTAGTTGAAACATCCGTAGCAGTCAGGAAACTAGGACAAGCAGTTTAAATACCATCCATCCATCGATTCATTCGTACAATATTGCGATTGATTATATCATTTGATTAAAAAAAAGTTAAGCAATCACACCAGGTCGTCCTAGAGTCCATCATTGCGTTAAGCGTTTCTAAAATAGTATGAAGCATACAATTTTTTTGTGAAGAAAGGAAGAAGAATGATTAATTATCTAATCGATTATTCTAACCATGTATTGTGGCAGTGTGAATGCGGCTTAAGCTGTAAAAAATCGAAACGCGCACACCTCACTTGAATATAAAAATAAAAACGCTCCAGGTATGTGCTTTACGCGCGAATTTTTAAAGTCTTTAGGGCGCTGTGCTGCTGCTGTACATGAAGAAGGAAACAAATACACTTCTAGAGAATATCACACAGAAGGTTCGATTAGAATCGGCGAGAATGGTTATAACCGGCTTCATATAGTTTGCAAAGACTATCAGTGCGTCCAGAAGGCAAACTTACACTGACTGACAATTCATCATTTGCAAGTTTATTGCTACGCCGCCGTTGCCAGATAAAGGTCCACGCAGCTATGATTAGAAGTTGGGCAGAGAGGAATACAGTTGCAGCGACGATAAGCCCCGCCATGTTTATGCAAAGTCCTACTTCGTTTGGAATGAAAATGGCTTCACTTTCTGTGGTTTTATTGGCGTTTCTCTCGAAACCAAATTTATCGGTGATTTGAATTGATTGGACGAGGAGTAGATCGTCTTGAGCACCGCTGGTGGAACGACGACGACGGCGACGTCCATAAGAAACAACACTTCGGAGATCACCAGTCGATTCCTCTTGGTCACATTGAACTGGCTCACAAGTTGGCATGCAAGGAGTCACCAAAGCACGGAATTGTACGACTTCGGATGATGGAAACTTGAAGGCGTCGAAATGTGAGAGAAGAATCTGAAAAGTAGATGATTTAGACATGTTTTGGGAAAGGGTGCAAAAGGCTTACTTTTCCAGTTTCAACGGATTTGTAAATTGGTCCCATGATGAAGTGATCTGTTGGACAACCATCTGAATCAATTAGAACAATTTCACTGGAGTCTACACCGTCCATGGCGACCAATTCACGAACGAAGATTTCATAGGGGCTGTTTTTGTCCATGATTTCAAATCGTAGGGCAAGGGGATCACCGACTTCAGCAGATGGCATAACATCTCCTCCATTGCGGTCTGTGATTTTCATAGCAACGTTGGGGGAATCTACAGTGACTTCTTCAGATAGGGCAGGTTGGATGTCACCATGTACACCAAGGTCTACTTCATTGGTCACACTTTTATTGGTGAGATCATATTGACAAGTGACGGCTAAACCAAGATCGGAACTAGTGACGATTTTGTCGTGGTGTTGGATTACTACGTCGTTGATATACCGGCCAAGCCCGTTCTTCCTGACGTTGCACTCCAAGTTGTCGTATGCCATACTCAATTCGAATTCCAAGCTATTATTAACGTTACGAACACAGGAATTGGGACTTCCTTTGGCGTAGATTTTTCCATCAAAGAGTTTAGAAGTTTGTATTTTGGCAACCATATCACCAGCACGGCAATCAATACTGACATTATAGCAGGAGCTTAATTCGTAAGTTGCTGCTTCTGGTACTTCTAGATAAGGATCCTGTAAAAATATTGGTTAGTTGGTGGGAGTTGGTGAGTGATTTTGAGACATACTTGAATATCGGCAAGGGTAGCTCTGCTGTGATGGCTCAATCTGCATACCATATCACCAGTATCACCAAAGTCGTACGAGTGACATTTGTATGGTGAGTTAAGACATAACTCACGGCATTCTTCTACGGAACCGACATCTTGGTAAACAGAATCGACAGTTTTAAGAATACGTCCGTTGAGTTTTTTGAATTCGCATAATTTGGAAGGCTCTTCTACGCAATGGTTTTCCATAAAATCGTAGCCGTCAGTGGGTTGGAAAGCGTTGCTGCCTGCTAGCGTTAACCGGTCCATGGTGGAGAGCTCACATTCACCGGTTGCGTTTTGGTAGTTGGCAGAACTGGAAGAGGGGAACAGATACTTATGTTAAATATAATGTGTTGACAGTTAAGTTTTGTGTAAGTTGTCTTAATAATGGAGTACATCTCTCAATGTGATAAAGTAATAATCCAAGTGTGGGCGTTTGTATGCATTAGCATATGATATTGGTCGTACATTATCTTGTCACGGCCATTATTGGTAATTTACATTTACATGTCTCAGTTGCAGTTGAAATAATCACCACTATTAGATTACTCTTAAAAGTTGGCACAGTTCTACCTATTCAAACAGTCTTTATGCAAATAAATAGAAACCGAAATCAACTAGCGACAAATCAAAATTTAATCCATTCCTACTACTAATACGATTTAACTTTTAATAAAACAGAGTAGAAAGCATCGGTTCGCTTGATATCTTTACCGACTTTACCAACTTTAAATCAGTTCCAAATTACTTTACGTGATGTAATTTCGTGCAATTATCAGATAATTACGCGATATTTACTTCACGAACTCGTTAACGATCTTGGCAAAAGAGAAGGGTGGATAAATGAATAAGACAAACAAACAAACTAGAAAAAAACTATGCATCTTTCTTTCCTATAGACGTTCTTCTACTAATTACCAGCTCATCAAAATCTTAATATGCAGAGGGTGATAAATCGTCTTCTTGTCTACTCCACAACTCATTAAGCTTCACTTCTTGAAATTATGGCAGGAAAATGGCTTCTCTACATCTTTTTTTTTAAACAGGGAAGTTTGTTGTCTTTAAGGCGGTACTATTTTCTCTGCAAGGTGTTAAAGGTCACATTTAAATAGCCATTTAACCCTGCCTAAAAAGGTGCTAGCTAAAGGATTGGTGTGAAATATTGGGCAAAAATTATAATTGAATAAGTTGGCGGCGATAACTACCATTGCATGCAGGAGGATCTTTAACGGGATAGGTGTGCCGTTACAGACACCTTTTCTGGAGAAACGGTATAAAATAAAGGTTCTTTATTGCGTCATCTTTGTACAATGTGGATACAAAGGTGCTAACACGCATATCAACGGAACAGAAGAGGGTATTGTAAAAGTCTGCCGGAAGGTATCGTTGGGTTATAGATTTATAACACGAACTACTCCAATAATTATAAAACTTTGTCCTTATTATTTGTTAGAAAAAAATGAGGGAATAGATAGATAATGGGAAAAAATTTGGCAGGCAATCAGAAAAAGAAGAGAAGGCTAAAAAGACAGTAGGAAGAAAAAGAAATAGAAATACGTATGAGACTGCACAAAAAAATGACGAAAGATTGTATAGAGTTTGATGATAATCACAGGAATACAACCAGTTGAGTGGAAGGAAGGGAAATAAATATAAGACTAGATAGATCAATGAGAAAAGATTTGGCAGGCAACCAAAAAAAGAAGAGACAATAGTAAGAATAGTAAAATAAAAAATCTAGCAAGATTTCTATAGAGGCCAAAAAGACAGTAGTTAGAAAAAAAAAGCGTATGAGACTGCTGAAAGCAATTCAAGAAGAAATTAAGTAAACAAAAAAAACATAATGAACTACAAAGCACTAAAAAGAAAAAAATATGTAAAAGTTTTACAAGAGTAACTGTAAGTCAAGAATTGTCATAAACTTAGTAGGCGGCAGATACTAGTCAAGATGGAAGATTGGGAATAAACATAAGAATTTGTAAAAAAAATATAATAAAAGATTTAATAGACGACTAAAAAAGAAATGAAAACAAAAGATGGGGAAGAAGTAACAAATATCTTTAGTAGAAGCCGGAGTCTCGCAAAATCTTTACCAAGGAAGAAGAAGTGAAACATGAGACTGCTGAAACTAATGAAAGGAAAGAATTAGAAATCCAGAAAATTAATATATGAAAAATGGCAGAGGGAGGAGAAAAAACACATGCAAAAAAAATAATAGCAATGAAAAGGGAAAACAAGAAAGACGGAACAAAAAACAATGTATTGTTAACAAGAAAATGGAAAAGATGATGTAGAACTGAGTGACTATTAGACAAAAATTGATGGAATCGAGGGAAAAAAGCAAAAGTGTTAGATAGAAAAAACGTATAAATAGAAGAAGCACTTTGGTTTTTAATCACTTTCAATATCACTGAAAACATAATTTAGATACAAAATCAATGAGGGGTAGTAAAAAGACGCGATAGAAAGCAATTAGGTGGAAAAAAACAGAAATGCAGTACAAAGAACGCTAAAAAAACTCAAATTTAAGAACAAGAAGTTTTAGAACAGCAAATACTTATGGTGTGTAATACATTTAAGTAACAGTCCATCCCAGTTGAGATGGAAATTAAGAAGAAACAGAAGCATTATGTGAGAAAAAATACCTACTGTGACCACTATAAATAAAAAAGAAATAAAGAACCAAAAAAATTTAAAAAAAGACTGTCAATCTGACAAAAAAAAAATTACTAAAAACTTGAAAGAATAGGAACATAGAAGAAAAGGCTGTTAAAATATGCACTTAGGTTTTTCATGAAGACCAAAGGTAACAAAATATGCATAGAACACGAATGTTGCAATAAAACTTACATCTAAAAAAAAAAAGACGCAAAAGAAATATAAAGCGATAACTGACAGAATGGAGAGAAAAAAATGAAGATGCAATGGGAAAACCAGATAAATTAGCCAGAAAAAATAGAAGATAAAGTAGTAGACAACAAAGTAGACGAAAAAGTATCAAAAAGCTTGTGATAAGGTTAATACAACGGAAAGGATTTTTATCTGCAAAAAAAGCAGAGCTAAATGAAAAGGTGAAGCAAAGAGAAAATAGAAGGAACAAGACAATATATTTTTTATTTTTAAGTGGAAACAAATTGGAAAAAATGTCTCAGAAGCAGAGGTGAGTTCTTGATAAAGCAGAATAAATTAGAGGGAAAGAAACTAAAGAGGCCGAATAGAAAGCAATTGAGGAATAGAATACGACAAAGTAAAAGAGAAGAAGCAAGAGGGAAATTTGAGGTTCTACCAGATAAATTATTTTGAGAAACGTTTTATCGAGGCAGATTATGGTTTTTTGGGCAAATTTGTTACTTAATTGGGTGATATAAATAAATACACTTGCAAATATTTAATTAAAAAAGAAAAAGGAGAAGAAAAGGGGTCTTTGGTTTTCTTAACAAATCAATCACCAAAAACAGAGGCTAGAGAACTTTTTATGAGTTTTGGGCTCTATGACTGAAGCATCTGGAAAGAAAGATGGAACCTGATCGTTGTGAGTGAGATTTGAAAGTATCAAAAGACTGCAGGAGTAGAACTCCTGGAATATGTGTTGTGCTTTTCTTATACTGAAAAGTTTAGTTAGTTTAAGAAAAGTTTTAAAAGATCCATCTGGCTGATATGGTTCTAAAGATTCTTTTGTCTTTGGCCAGCTATCAATAGTTTTGATCTTGATGAAAATGGAAACAATTGGAACGAGTATTCAACTTTTTTTAAAATATGTATATGGTTGATGCGTAAAGCTGTATGTTTGTTTGTCTATGTAAATATCAGGTAGGCAGTTATGCCAATTAAGCAAACAACGATTGGGACTTCTATTCATAACCATAACCACAGCCACCTATGCGTTTCCATATCGTACAATCAATCCAATTTAAAATGGCATTTCAATACACCAATACCTATATGAAAAGTCACACACAATGCCTCCGCATATACAAACACAGCTCAGTGCGTTCCACTAGTTGACAGTTTGTAGAAGATCAAAGCTTTAGATAAATTCGTAAATCTTTTCACCGCCGCCACGAGAGGTCGTACTTACCATAATCGTTTTGAAAAAGCTTTCACTTAATTGTAACGAGAAAGGGAAAGGGTTATTCAAATCACGTCTAGGTATGTAAGGAGTACCAGGAATGGGTGAAACAATAAGACGTGGTTCTTGCGATGGCAATAAATACAACTTAACACTTGCTCTCTACAGGAACACCAATAGTAGATATACATGAAACCGACAAAGATAGTACCTAGAGCTTAGTTTTTGCTTTGAAGGAAGAACAAGGTGGTTCTCGGTGGTGTTCCGGACTCATCAATCCTCCATGACCATAATGCTAGAGATCAGCGCCCATCAAACACCACTTATTAAAAAGAGAAAAAACGATCAAGAGTTATGGCCTATTTAGCTTGGGAATAATGGAGGACATTAAAGTAACTGCTTGTACATGTCTACATATGTAAAGCACGATTCGAGATGGATTGCTTGCTATTTTGACGGCACAAAGGTACCGACCGTACTTGCGTTACACTGTTTATTTATGGCTAACACTAACATGATTGTTATTGAATTTTGATGTGATATACAATTGTAGATAAAGAGATTTGCAATTATAAATGAAATGGCAATAAAAATGACTGAAAGAATTGAGTAGTTGAAGGTACTAATCATTGATACAAGCATGCACTGTACAAACTGTATGCATTTTACAATGATTTTATTCTTTCTGGAACGTCTAATCAAATTTGTTGTTTATTTTGGCGTAATGTCTGTGTTGATTATTTTCTGTCTTTTGTTTCTTTCTTGTTATGTTTTTTTCTATACTGATCTTGAAGGTATTGGTGCTATAGTGTTGCTAAATTGTTCTCAAAAATTTCCTTTCTTTGAACATTTTATGTTTTTCTTCAGTTTTCTATTAATCTATATAATGGTCAGTCTAAACCAGATATTTTCTTAGATTGGACCACCTACTGCGGTTTTGCTTGGTGCGACTTGCTGTTTCTAGTACTGTTTTCTCCGATTGTCCTGATACTGTTTTTTCTCTATGTTTTTTGGAGCAAATAATAATATCTATCATTGTGCATTTCTATTTCGCCAGTAGAAATATGAAAAGCAAAAGACAGAAGAACATCAAAACTACGTTAACTAAAAGTTAACAAAACAGCAGATACGTGTCGAAATGTGTATCAAAGATCACAAAACTAGGACTTTTTAGAATACAGTAAGAGGATTTTGTCTCTATGTGAAGCTTGACTTGAAAAGATCAAGACAAGAAAGCAAAAAATCGAGAACCAAAGTAAATATTAAAACCCTAAAGTTGTCTTGCTTTGAACTAGTTTTTCTAAACTGGTAAGACAGCATCCTGTCTCATACATAAAGAGTCTCTGGGATAGAATCGACAACGAAGGTGGAAAACAATTTAGAAGACAAGAAAGGAAAGAAGAAGAGAAAAGAATAACAAGATTGTGCGTCCAAAAGGGATAAAAAGCTTAAAGATTTCTGAACTCAAGCACTTCAGACATAGATCTACTAGAGGAAATCTTATAAAATATTAATATCACAAAGAAATCAATGCAATAGGTTGCAAAAGGAATGGAGCAATAAGGAAAAAGAACGAACAATGCAAAAGTTTGTGAAAATGAGAAGATTGGATAAAGAAAAATAATAAGCTAGAAGAGAAATGGAAAAGAAATGAAAGAATGAGAAGAAAACATTTCGTAGTAATAAAGAGAGTGAGTGAATAATAAAACAAAATTGAAAGCATTGAAACTTGAAAGGTTTTGGAATGTGTTTGATTGTGACAATGTCAATTTAGTTAGCTTGTAAAGTTGGGCAGAGAAACAAGACTAGAAGATTTATAAAGAAAATATTGAAAAAAAAATTTTTAAAGCATCTAAGAAAACTGTCTTAAGCAAGAGAGTAAAATTTGAATGATTTAAGAAACACTATCATTGAGAAAAAAAAAGAACACACGTGAGAGTGTCCCGATTGATTATGGCAACAAAAAAGAATCAAATACAATTGGAATGTTGCTTCCAAATATGGCAAGAATAAGAAATAAAGTATATGAGTTCTCGGGGATACAAATGACAAAAAGAAGAAAGGTGAAATAGATGAATTGGCTCTATTCGAAAGAATACAGTTAGAAGCAGCACAAAAGAGTATAATTACAGAAATCATACAATAGATGCAGAAAGACGATGAGGTGAATTCCGTTGAGAAAAAATCTAAATGGACAGTAGATAATAGAAAAGTTTAGGGAACACGAAACACAAGCAAAGGAAAATGAATAAATAGAGAGGAAAGAGTATTGTTAGAGAAAATGGTTTGGATGAGAATAAGGAACAAAGTGATGGACATATTGAAAGGAGAAACCAATAGTACGAAGAACAAAAGCAGATCACTGAGTACTTGATATTTTGAAGAGCAGTGCAAAACCACGATTATAAACATGTCCTGGATCAGAGATTTGGAAATTGAGTGTCAACAGAAACAAGCCTGAAGAGATATCTAGTGCAAGAGCCGAAAGGGACTAGTTTTGTATGAGTTCTGGACAAAGAGATCTTTGAGTCAACAGGAAGTAAGAATTATTAAAACTGGTGTTTTTGTTTGTAAATTGTCGATTATTTGTAAATTTCAAGTATAGAAAATGATCGGTAATTGAATTTGACAGAAGACACAATCATTTGTCTTGTTCTCGTCTTCTTACGACAGACGCTATGCATTCATCCCAATCTACTTATCTGGTGTCGCACGTCCAGCAAAAATTGCTTTGACAAGTCACGACTTTTGGTCGATCAGTTAAGTTCTCAAGTTTTCTCGTCGTCATCATCTTATTCGCATTTGACAGAGAAGATCCGTCGTTGGCGGGCGGCGATGTCCGTCGCGACGACAAATCCTTTTATAGGCGTCGGGCGATATTAGTGGCACGTCTGTCTTACAAACGTGACTAGCAGTTAGAAACTGCTTGTGTGGCTCATCTGAGTCACAGTTGGTGACACTAAACACACACGTTTTGCATTTGGAACAATACAAACCACCCTGGTTGGTTCCGAGCGAACAATCTGCCCGATACGGCTGATTAGCCGCGAGATCGCGTGTGTTCTAGCCACCTGGGGCGCCGGAGCATCTACATTGCGTTCAATTTGTTCTTAGGACTTACAAGTATTATTGCTAATGATGAAAATTTAAAATGACAGTAATTAAAATCTTTTTGATATTTGAAGAAGACTTAGGTCTTAACCCATAACCTATCTGCTTAAAAGGTTTTGCGGTTGTACTACGACTATTTGACAGCAAGACATATATTAAGTTTTTTCTAAATAGAAAAAAAAGCATTTTTTCACTATTTAAGCCAAAAGAAACACTTAACAATCCAGATGTACTTGAAGAAGAATTTGTGTGTCTGGAAGCACTACAAATGAAACAGTGAAATGAACAAGAAGGCGAGAATACTAAGTATTAGTACAACAAATGAAACCACTTTGTCAAATGGTAGGGATGTTTAAGGATGCAGCATTTATTTAAAGTTGAGAAGAAATGAAGATATTCACCAAATAGCTTTGAAAGCAGATAATTGTATCACAGAAGAGAGTTTTATTCCTAGAAGCTAGAAGAGGGAGGGAAAAATGAATAATACCAAAAAGAAAATCCAGACATTCCAAGGTGAAGAAACTGGAAAGCTTAAAAACAACACGAAAATACTAAAAAATCTAATATTTGGTATGGGATCAGTTGAAAAGATTAAGTTTTTTATTACTCAGAAGAGAAAGACAGAAAAATGTCGGAAGACAGGGTGCCAAAAAAGCTAACAAATTATAGAAATGAATTATTTTTTATTTCTTTACTTGTCGAGCAATATATTTTGCAGACAGTGCAAGAAATCTTGCGCAAAACTTTTTTTAAGAACACAAGTTGAAAAAACTACAATTATTATTTTGACGTTAATTCATAGTTGTACAAAAAATAAGTAATTTTTGGAAGCGGGGTTCATATAAAGTGGAAAAGCAAATAAATAAGGATGTAGAACAAAAACAATAAAAAGCAGTAGAATTCTTGTACAATTTTTTCAAATTCTTGGGAAAAAGTGTCAAAAACTAGAACAGTTTTTTTATGATAATGTTATTTGTATTTTTTGCAACATAGATAGTAATCGGAATCAATAAATATCAACAATGAGAAGAGATCTTATATAGTGGTAATTCTGAAATTATAGGGCTTTTTAGAAAAAAAAAAGGCAAAAAGAAGAATCATTCAGAAGAAAAAGAAATATTTTTAAAAAATTACGAACAATGGAGCAACCATAAGAATCAAAAATTAATCCGGAAGTGAAACTCTAACAGAATCTAAGGATTTGTAAAAACCATACAATCTTTAGACACAATACCACAAAAGAGAAGTTTTTTTTTTAAATTAATGCTGCTGAAGTTTTTTTCAGTTTGTTGCAAACAGCAACTGGAGACAATGATCCTGAAAAACTGTTGGAAATAAGAGGAAAAGATGTGAGAGGGAAAAGAAATTTTGCTTAAAACACAGGGTCTACGCATGATCTGAAAGGCTTGGAAAAACATAAAATCTTTGGACACAATACCAAAGGACCATTTGGACCAATAGGAGAAGAATTCTTCAAATTGAAATGCTTATGGAATTTTTTCTAGTTTGTGGCAATTAGCACCTGAAGAAAATAATGTTGAGAAACCAATGAAAATAAGAGAAAAAAAATGTGAGGAAAAGCAATTTTGCTTAAAAAAAATAGAGAGAATTAGATCTACGCCTGGTCAGAAAGGCATAAAGTTTGAAAAAACATAACATCTTTGGACACAAAACCAAGAAAAGAAGAAGTATTTAAATCGAGAGACTATGCTTCTGGAATTTTTCTAGTTTGTTGCAATCAGCAACTGAAGAAAATGATGTTGAAAACTCAATGGGAGTAGGAGAAAAAGCTGTGGGAGGAAAAAACTAGGGAACAATAGATCTACGCATGATCTTAAACTGCTGGTGGAAGAAACGTTTTTAGAAATGAGCAAATTAAACGCAGGCTTAATTATGGGGCACTATATTGTAGTTTTTGGTCAAATTTTGCACTTATTTTAGTCTTTGATAATGTACGGAAAAAATGCAAAAAAGGAGGACTTGTTTTGGGAAATTAGTAGATCTTTTTGACAAAGTTTTTTAAAAATCTAAAATGCATTTTAAGAAATTAGAATGAACAGAATTTAGCTGAGAATCGAAAGATTGATCAAGAAAAAAGAAAAAATTCACACATAACGGATTCACTAAAGTGTTTCTATTTGACCATGCGTTTCTAAATTTTTTAGTTTTGCATTTGATAATGCTTTTTAGTTTTTTAGTGTTCTGAACTTGTTTGGAACTAGTCTTTGATATGTCGAAATTGCTAATTTATCTAGATTTAAAGATATATTTGTGATGATCAAACTCAAAGGCCTATTAGGAGTATGTGACCGAAAAACTTTAAAAGGTTTTTTGCTTATCAGATTTTTTGTTCTGTCATACAAAGTGTTTGCTTTGCTCATCTTTTTTATGTCTTTTTGTCTTTGTGCTAGATATTTGAAGCCTGTTTTAAGAAGATAAGTTTTAACAAGTTTAAAGATTTGGTTCAAATCTTTAAACCTAGTGTCTGCTAGGTCGCTTAGTAATGGATTGCCTGATGATAACGTCATGATAATGAAACTGTGACGCTAGAAATGAAGTACCGACAGGGATATCTCTAAGAAAGTGGAAGAAAGTTATTTAGAAGGAGCTTTAAGAAGAATTGAAAAAATTTAAGAAGAAAAAACTTGTAAAGATAATAAAGGTTTACTGGGCAAGTTTAAGGCGACATTGGTTACTAGTGTTTTCTGCTGCAATTAAGTGACGTAAGAGGAAGGGGGTACATATCCTGTGTGAAAAGATGAAAAAAAAAGAAAAAAAATAATTAAAGAAAGAGGGAAGAGTTAGGGGGTGCTTCTAGTTTTTTTATGATGTCTTTTTTATGGTCTTAATTTGTTGAAGAAATAAATTTTAAGAAGCTTAAAGTCCTAACAAGAGTAGGTTATTAGAGAAAATTTTAGAAGCAATGGGGTTTCTAAGATCTTAAAGAACGCTTGATGGTAAGGCTCTATTTTCAGTAATGTTTTATACTACAATTTAATGACGTATGAGAGAAAGAGACACCGGTGGTACCTCTCAAAGTAACAGGCAAAAAATCCCTAAAAAGATAGAAAAGAGATATAGTAGTATGGGGGTGCTTCTAATCTTTTTATGGTGGCTTGAGATTTGTTTGTTTTTACTTTAGATCCTTAATGTCAGGTCTAAATTTTCTGTTTCTTCTATATCTTCTTAAGAGTGCAGAAAGAAGTTAAAGGTTCTACCACTACACTTTTTTCTAGAGAAAAAAGTGTAGTGGTAGAAGAGCTTGAGACAATAAAAGCTGGGTTATCAAGATTGTTATCAACTTTGAGTTGAAACTGAATAAGTATTTGTTGCAGTTTTTTGAAATTATATTGTTCAAGTATTGGAAAACTTTTCCAAATCTTGTTCATTCGGCTCATGTATGTCTTATCACTCTATCTGCCAAATCAATGATGAAATAGACTACGTATTTCATTCCGTCAAAACAATTCACTTTAATCAAAATAATAAATCTTTATAGACGCTAAGAATGCGGAGCTTTTTACTGAACACTTCCAACAAACTTTAGTCACGATTTAACGCTAAAAGAGATTTAAAACAATCTAGATTTAAAGATGGTAATTTTAGATCACATATGCGAGGGCTCCTTGAGACACAATTGCCACACGCTAGCTGCAACCAAACATGTCTAGCACAAAATTGATTTCCTTTTTCCAGGAATAAAAGTGATTATTTTTGATTCTAAGCTTTGAAACATGTGGTTTCAACAAGACCAACCGACCGACCACTCTCATTTGTCGCTTTTTTTCTTAGTTAATAAATTCTCGGAAGCTTCTAGGATACATTTTAGCAAACTATAAGTCATCCAAGTGCACTTAACACCAATTTTCCAGTGCCAATTTTTGAAAACAAAACAAAAATCAGTGCAGCTACAAATAATCGAGCGAAAAAAAGTGACCAAATCAAATGGAGGCATGCGTGCGTATCTCGTCGTAGGAATACGGTAAATTAAATTTTTCAATGCCTGAAATAACTTATAAATACAATAAATCTTCAATAGACCTAACGGATAGACGTTTTATCTAACGCTATTGCTGCTTTTCCACACAGACAACTTTATAAAGACAAATCGTTATAAGACTATAGAGGATATAAACAACGGTTGGTTGCACCTCTCGGAAACACGGCGAATTTGTTAAAAGATTTAATATAAAACGCAAATTATTTGTGGATGAAAGCTTAAATTAAAATTCTTTTCAGAAATTCTATTCCAATAATTCTCTTTTATTCTAGCTCACTTTCTCTTGGAATTGTTTTCCAATAGGAGATTTTGAATCAGAGCAGATTGGTATTTAGTGAGGAAAGGCTTGTAAGGTCTTTTGTCATTTTTTTCTATCAGTTCTGTTTTTATATGTCTTTACGTTTTTTAAGTGATTTTGTCTTTTGTAATTGACAATTATCCAGCAGAAAGTTGGTAATCATTTTTCTGGGTCATAGAGTTATATGAAAACTTTTTTCTACAATTCTTGTTTTTATATGTCTTCTTGTTTTTTGAGCGTTTTTGTCATTAAGAGCTAGAAAAAACCAACAGAATATTGGTATTCAGTACCGCGGTACCAACTGATTTTCTGAACAGTAATAGATTAGGTATTTCTGCCATTTAATTTTGGTGCATTACTAAAATACATTCTACCCATGCAAGAATATTTTGCTATTGTGTAATTTGTAGTAAAAAAAAACAGAGTTTGTGAGCTATTACCGTTTGTATTTTTGATTTTGACCGGTACGAGTTTTGTGACATTTAAATTTTGCTTGTTTTGTTTTAATGTACCAGTCAAACCATGCAAAATGTTTTCAACGCATTCCCTAAACTGAAAACTATTTCCTCATTCGTTATATACTCAAATTGAAACCAGGAACAGCAAGATTAATAAAATAAAAGACACAACCAACAAAGATCAAAGGACTGTTTTCTAAGTATAAGAGAAAATACAAAAAAGAGTTATTTGTGACGCTACAAAGACGAAAAGCCAGTGAGAAATGGATTATGACTGGCAATATCTAACAATGACAGAATCACAAAAAAATGTCAAATTTTACAAAATTGGACACAAAATACAAAGAAGGAATAGAAGGGAATTGTATGATATAAGAAAGTACAATGAGCTATTTGTCTGTTATGAGATAAGAAATGACGGCTATGAAAATAAGGCACTAATATTGACAAAATTTGATAAGAGTTTTTGGGATTAATTGGCAGTTTCTCTTGTGTAATAAGGTTAAGCATTTGAAGTGGTTAGGAGATATCTAGTATGAAAATTATTGATTAAATCCGCGGTTTTCGTATCCCTTTCCACCCCAATGAAAACTTTGGTAATTATCGCAATAGTTTGTCTGGTAGGTTGACCGTCAACCTCTGGCCAACGTAATTTGATAGTGTTAGCTCGATGATAACCACCCTTAGCCCACTTCTGGAATGAACCAAACTTCAACTAATTGCAATTAACTGATAATGTAATATGAGATCTAGGGGTGAATGCGCGCAAGGGTGAGATTTTTTGTTTGTTTTTGAAGGCGTTTTTCTTTTTTACTGTAGCTTTTAAAACGTCGTAAAGACACGAGAATGATGCGGAAGAAAAGAGTAAAAATTTATGGAGCGTATGTGGAAAGTATGGAATTTGGGTGTCGCGCATATTTGGAAGTGGATTGGGGGTTGGTAATATAAAAAGCAGTGTCGGAGTAGAGATTCTCGGCTTACATCATCAAATCAAATTTATTAAAATAATTGTGGCAGAAGACCGGATACTCGTTACTTGTGCTACGCTTAAATGAGCAATAACAACACAGTTGAAGAGAAAAAGAAAATCAAAGTGAAAATTTTGCTTTCGGTTGATTAGAACCCGAAGGGCAATCCACAATTAACTTTTCCAACACCGGAACGGTATATAACTCGTATGTCGTGGGAATAAAGACTGGGGAGTTAAAATTGGCAATTATTTATTATTGGTCCAGTGACGATCTGCAATTTTCATTCAATTATTGATTTAATTATACTTTCAGATTAGTTCAATAATAGAGAGCTTTTTAGACTTTTATTAAATACTGGTAAATGATGTAAAACGTAAGATGGAATACCTTGAGGATATTTTTTATCAGTAATATGAAGTTTAGCTGCTGCTTTACAGCTTAAGATTTTAAGGTTTCAAACTGACATTACCAAATAGAACTTTCGAATCATGCTTGGAACCGGCTTAGATTTGGATTTTTAGTTTCTTTAGCCGAAATTTTGATACATTTAGTTAGTTTTTTGGTACCACATTTAGAAATTTCTCTAGAAACTACAAATTTTTCAAGTAATGTCGTACAATATTTTTTTTTAAAATGGCTATTTTTTTTTTGCTAGATGTAGGTGTCCTCTGTTTGGTTGGTGTGTGGAATTGTTTATTTATTAGAGACACCTGTTTACACCATTTGTTGTTTTCTTCTTGGCTTTTTTTTTCTGTAACACTTGTTGTTTAGGTTTTTTGATTATCATATTTGTTTTTTTTTGTGGACTATAGTTCTCTGCATTGTTACATGGTCGGCCTATAAAATTGCTTTAAAAAGTCTTCATAATATATAGATTGATGGTGTATTATGGTGTTTTTGGATCATACGGGCTTAGATTTGAACTTTTAGTTTTTTTAGGAAAAATGTTGATACATGTAGAAAAAATGACAGAATTTAGTCATTTTCTTAGAAGTTTCTTTTAAAACAGTATCTTTTTCTTGTTTTTGACGTATCATGTGCTTGCAAGTTTTAGGTGGTTGTTTGTTTGGTTGGTGTGTGGAGTTCTTTTTTTTTACTATTAGAGACACCAGTTGTTTATACATTTAGTTGTTTTTTTTAGCTTCCTTTTTTCTGCAACACTCGATATTCAGGTTCTCTGATGATCAACATCGTTCTCTTTGAACTATAAAATTTTGGAAAATTTTTGGAAATTTGTGTCTGATAAGTTTTTGTAGTAAGTGTTTTAAAATTCTTAGTATTTCTTTAGTGTCTAGAACGTCTCTGAACCAAGTTTGAGTTTCTGAGGGTGTAGATTAGTCTATCTATTGGTATCTTTCTGGTGTTGTATATTTAGTTGAACAAATTATATAGTGTTTTTAGATTGACCAGTTTTAGAAGTTTTCTTTTTATGTTATCTCTCGTATGTGCTTTGCTGTTTTCTAGATTTTGTAAGACGTCTAAGTTTTTCGCTGCTAACAGTTGTTAACCTTGGTTGTTTTTGAAAATAATTTATTCTACTCTTTACAAACGTTGCTATTCTTTTTTATCTATTGTTTTGATTCTGTTTGATCTTGTAACCATTTCTAGTCAGAAAGTATGTGGAAATCTCTGTCAAATACGGAAACTACTGACGTTTTTTTTATTTTGTACACTAAGAAGATTTTTGTAACTATCTATGAGTTTCTTCTAACAGTGGTTTTAACAGATAATGGCGAACACTATCAAACGCTTTTTCATTGTCAGTGAAACATATAATTGTAGTAGTTTAATTGAAATTCGTGGTTCTTCTTTTGTTTATATTTCGTGGAATCTTTTATGAGTTCTACGAGCGTTTTATGGACATGGCTCATAAGGTAGGTTATAAAGTGTTGTCAGGGTGGTCTATATTTCTAAGTAAATCAACAAAGTTGGGTGTTGTTAGTCTCTCTATTGGGATTTTTTCGGCGTTTTACATTTTGTTGAAGAAATCACATAGTATCTTTTGATCTTCTATAAATTCTATGGCGTTTTTTAGGTTCTACAAGACATTTAAGGATTTTTTGAGAATATTTTTGTAGTATGAGTTTTTTTTGGTCTTTCTTCACAATTCCTGAAATTTTTTTTTGATGTAAGATACTTTAAAGAATGTTTTTGAAGACATGATTCTTCATTGTTATGTGTTGTTGTGAAGTTGATCTTTTTTAGATAATTTTTGAAGGTTGAGGTTGTTAGCTTATCCAATGGGATCTTTAGCGTTGTATATTTTGTTAAATCAACCGCATAAGTTTTAGAATTTTGTTTTTTACTTTTTCTGGCTGCATTTTTGTTTTGTAAGGCATTTGCTACTTTTGTTTTCATGGTTTTTGAACCAGACTTAATGGTAATTTTTGGTTGTCTTGAAAAACGGTTCTTATGTCTTCTTCCAAACCATTGCTAGTTTTTTTCTGTTACAATATGACTGTTAACAGTAATCATTGGTCTTCTTTTTTTTTACCCGACAAGGCTAGTGAAGGTGAAAAAACTTTAGCAATTACAAAGAAACAGCCAGCAACAAGATGTAGACTAGCAGACGCAATGCTTATTGCGTCTGCTATGGAAAAAACCTATTTATACCTAAATGTTACACTATGAAAATCCTTGTCTAAGAGTTTTAGGCAAAGAGATAATGATAAAACGTTGCCTTAGCTTTCCAATTTAGGACTGATATAAAAAATAACGAAGATTTGCTATATTTAAGGCTTAAGAAAATTTTTAAGAAGCTGTAGCTTAGACTTATTTTGAAGTTTCAGGTGTGAGCCTTGAAACCGTATTGCGACTGAATAAAAAATAGTTGTGGTAGTCTCAAATTTATTTTTTTTAGTTTTCCAAAGTTTGCAATAAAATCGGCCATAAATTCCTTTACAGCTTCCTTCAGACATTTTTATGTAGACACTAAATAAAATAAGCAAATTTTTGTTGTTGTTGCTTGCCTCGCGTTAATCCCTCTCATATTTCATTTTCTTCGACCAAATTTCTTGTTAACAATACCCACAAGGCACATTTAAGTTTTTTTTTTTGTAATTTAATAATAATAACAACTCGACGGCGGCGGTTCGTTGTTCCTAAAATGTATTAATCTAAAATTCCTTGCGGTTTTGGAAGCGGTTACATAAAATAAACAATTTTCTAACGGCGAAGCGCCAAAAGGAAGTTTTTTTTTCGGTTTTTGTGGGTGGTATAATGGAAGTGAAAACTGTGAGGAATTTTGTTTAGATAAAGGGATTGGAGGAAAAAGATGGATAATGAAACGGCTTTGAGGCTTGATTTTTGCATAAAGTTTGTTTTAAGACACGTCAAAGAATCGTTAGTTGGTCGAATGTGTTAATGTATTATTATTTAAAAATGAATTAGGCTTGTGGCAACAGTTGGTCAATGACATTTGAAGTTAGGTGGAGGAGGTGTAGAAAAATCTTAACTAGAGGCGATTACTTGCAATAAATTTAATGATTAATGGTGCATTACACTAAAAAGAGGCCGCAGACACTGTTGTTCAAGTTGGCGTATATTGTTGGAAATTAAAGCGATATAATGAAATTATGGACAATGGTAGAAGATAGTGAGACTATGAATGGCGACAATGCTTCGTATTTCTCAGGAAATTTTAATAGAACAAGATGTTTAGATGATAAAAACTTTATAATCTGTTAAATTCAAAGGAAAATTAAATCTATTCCAAACATAAGGTCGTAACATTGTTTACGATTAATAGCATCTTACCTACTATTTCAGGTCAAATAACACAATGTTCCATTCAGGCTTTGTAAAGTATTTAAGTTTCTCTATAGTACCATATAGAAAAAAAAAGTAGAAAATCCCCCTTAAGGGCTTTACATCTGAAAATTGAAGCTAAAGCGACTTACGAGATATTGTGTATAATGGAACAAGATGTTTATCAAAACAAAAAACCTTAATGATGTTCTATCACTAATAGGAACACTATTCAGATCTTATTCACCAAAAAGAGATCTAAAAAACGAGATTAACTCAATGGAAGAAACTCTAAAGACAAAAAAAACGAGCACTGCCATGGCGTCTTAGCAGTACTGAAGATATATCAAAAAGTATCGTTGGTACCACTGCTGAACCAACCAGAGCCAATTTTTAACACTAATAGCCAAACTGGTTATGATTGGTTGGCCAAAGCCAGCCATACCAGTCATAGCCAGTTTGGATCATTCATAACTAATTTTTACCAGTTATTACCAAACTAGCTGAGGCCGGTATGGCTGGCTGGATTAGTTGGCTATGGCCAACCAATCATAGCCAGTTTTGTCATGAATGGTGAAAATCGGCGGTTTTAACCACTTTTCTTTTGAAAAAGAAACTCGTAACTTTACTTTAGTAATAAATGGAAAATCTAAAAGAGCACGCAACAGATTCTTTGAACAAAAACCGCAACTTGAGCTAGAACCACAACTATGATAAAACTGCTGAAACATGTGAAGAGAACCGCGATAAAGCAGTATTTTGTAAATCTTTAGTAATGTCAGGAAAATAGTAAACAGAAAAAGACCAATTATTATATTTATTAAAGGTATTTTTTTCAAGATTGTCTTATTAGTAATTTAAAGACGATTCAGATCTCTTGTCACAAAACGAGTTCAAAAAAGTGGGATCAAAACTCAACTCAAAAAACTTGAAAGACAAAGAGATCATTAGGCAGTTGACATTCACATAGTTAGAATTGGGATAGAAGTCAAAAAAAGTACTGAAAAAAGCTACAAAATGGAAAAAAATTTTTTGAATGGTTTATTTTGAAGATTATGTTGGTTTGTAGAGCTTCTAATCAGTTTTTGAATTAAAAATACTTTACTTAATGTTGAAAAGGCAACACTGAAATAAGATACAATAAAGATTTTGAATTGAAACGATGCCAGAAACATGTTAAACTGCTCGAAAGCAATAATTCGTTAATAGTAGTTTTACAAAAATAGTAAACCTAAAGAGGGTACAGAACGAGGTGCAAGAACAAGGAAAAAATTAAACGTTGGGAAAAATTTTGGTCTATAAGTTGATAAAAAATTTTTAAATTAATCTGTAAAGCTTTGAGAAACAACTAGTTTTTTTTATTATTTGTGACTATGGGGGACACACGTGGCAGTTTTTTTTTTTATAACTTACGTTTTGAAAGTTTTGACTTGTACAGCTTTATTATTGGAGAATGTTTTTATATCTTTTTTGATAAAGATTTGGCAAGCTGTGTTTAAGTAGGCAAAAAATATTTGCAATTTTGATAATAATGACGGTTTAGCTGACCAAAAGAAGAGATTTTGAAAAATTATATATAATGGTAAATCTTCACAAAACATTTCACCACATCTAGATTACCAGATCTTATTGAAAAGTAAAATCAAAAATTTGAATCAGGGATGGTTGGTAGACATTTGTGAGTACTATTGTGAACCCAGGGGGATTCCAGTTTTTTGTTTTTTGTTGGTCTTAGAAATTGTTTTGTAAGAAGTTAACCAAATTGCAGCAACTGAGAGAAACATAGGTAGTCGTACTTTATCTGCTATAGAGAAATACTTTACTAACCTAACTTGCTGGTTTTTAAAGAAGGGATATAGTCAAATATAGTACCACCTATAGTTAGCGGTATTTGAAAATGTAGCTATAAATTATTATGAAACTACTCTTGATAAGCCTGAATTTTTTTAATGGTACTATTGGTACTAAGGCCGCAAGAGAAATGTTGGTAGTAGTAGTTTATTTGCTATCAGCGTAATCTGGTGATTGTTTTCAGTATTTTGGTATTGAAACTGAAAAGAATAACTATACTGACCTTACCTGACCTGACGAGGTGATTTTTTTAAAAGAAATGTGAAAGTATCTGTTTTAAATTTTTGAAAATGTGTTTAGCGGGTACCAGCTATAGTTGACGAAAATGTAGCTACAGATTGGATGTAACTAAGACTATTTTCAATAGTACTATTTGTACCAAGCGGTTGAAAGATCACTTAAAACATTTTTGAGGCATTTTCTGATAGAAATACTTTTAAGTTTGTTGAAAATTAGGCAACTTTTTTAATGAGTTAGTTAATTAAAAGTACTTGCGCGTACCTGAGCGTTTATTACCAATTGTCCTAATAAATAGGTAATCGGTAAGTACAGTATTTGAGTGAATCGATTTAGTTTCTTGCTATTGTTATTTGTAGTATAATGATGGTACTTACCGACAAGCAAATTCCGTTTCTCCTAAGCACATTTCTAAACATTCCTGTCTTGTGGCGGCCGTTTGTTTGCTTTTGATGTATCCTTGTAGTCGATAATTTTGTACTCGATCAATGCACCAAGCCCTTTCACAAGGCTTGACCCCCAAACAATTCTTCTGAGCATAGATAGTGAAAACGGGAAACTGGGATTTCGTGAGAGCACCTGGAAAGTAATAAATTTAATAGTAAGTGGCTTTTAACTGCTTCAGCAATTAGTAGCTGATCATAAAGTTATTGAATATTCTAATATAGTATTTGTTATAGAATGGACAGTAGTAGAAGCTTTTAAGACATGGCTAATTGGTTTGATGTTATTATCGTCATTATTTCTAGTTTATGGTGGTAATTTCTCACGTGGAACGATAAAATAGCTAATAAAACATGCAATCACTTAAAAGGGGGGCTATTTCTTCATCTTATTGAACCCTACAATGAAATCACAGTTTCACCTACAAAGTTCGTGGGAATAATGAAATGTGAATTTTTGTGGTATCCCACAAGGTACATTTTTAGGTCTATGACTTTTTATTCGTATTAACATTGTAATCATTTGTTTTATCATAGCGTGAAATCTAGGTCTCTATATAAACCGTTTGAGTAGTTTTGTTGTTAAACAAATCCAAGAAATAGTTGCAACAGTATCTAATACGTGAGCATTACTCTTTTGTTCACCGCAAAATTGTAGAACGTCGATTTGTGCGGTCACTGCAATTATTTAAAATACGTTAGACGTTAATTATTTTTTTTTACGTAATGTATTTTCTCAACTCGATACTATATAATTATCCAAGTGTAGATTATATAGTTTGGATATAAAACCGAATCAGTCGGATTTTCGTGTGTATTTACGTGGCCGATTCGATGATTTGCTGCTACAGTGAAAAATCAACAGCCGAATGAAATCTTGATGAAAATGTTCTAATAATTTCTCTATAAAATCTGTTAAATTTATCCAAGCGAACTAACGCTGTTTATTATGAATGAATTGAGTATAAAACGAAATCAATTTGGGAATGTCGGTTTAAGTTTCATGCATCACTTAGTAGACTTTTCTTACAAGAACGTATAACGTTAGTGAAATGGAAAATTTTTGACACTTTCAATATGAAAGAGTTTAATCAAGTGAGATGCAATCGAAAAAAAAATGTATCATCTTTTTATGGGATACCATATAACATTTTAGTTTTTTATTTCAAAAATGGCGTATAGAAGCTTCACAGCCTTCTCTTATGATAAATTTTTTTGAAAAGGAATATAAAATTGGACGCTTGAAGTCTTTTAATTAAACAAGACATTGTTGTCATTGTAGGAAAAGTGGATGCGAATTGTGACACTTTTATTAAAAAGGGTATTATAAGGATTTTCTTACACTTTGCTTTGAAAATGCGAAAATGCAGTTCGTGCAATTTTTTAATTATTTATTTTTTTATGTTTGAAGCTTTTTTTTATTATATAACACGCTGCTGCCGTTACAGGAAAACTGGACGCCAAATTGACGCTTTGTGAAAAGTGTATATAAACATATATAAAATTATATAGGAAGTTTTTGATTTTTTGCTTCAAAAATGAGTTCTACAGACTTTAATCGAAGGAGACGACATTGTTGTCATTGTAGCAAAAGTAATTGTGAGTTTCCCATTGAAAAGTTGATACACGTATTATAAGGATTTTCTTACTTTTTGCTTTAAAAGTGCAACTTTTTTTATACTTGGCGTCTTTAAATTATATAACACATTGTTGTAATTGCTGAACAATGAAGCGCAAGATGACGCTTTTTGTGGAAAAGTATATAATTATACAAGTTTACATTATGACGATTTTTTTGCTATTTGATTCTAAAACGATGTCTTCGAGCTGTGGTATCTATTTTTTTTATTTATTTATATTTATCTCACTTATAATGAAGTGAGAAATTAAATAATTGTTGTTATTTAATTATTATACAGTCTATTGTTTGTCGGTATGGCAAAGTTGGACGCAAGTTGATGTTATTTGTGACAGTATTTTTGAAAACTGTGTATTCACATTTTCTACTATTATTGTTTTTAATTTTTCAAATATTGTAATTTTGCTCTATGTATCAATTTTTTTACAAAAACAAAAATAAGAGGGGTTTTTTTTAGGTTATATATATATATATTTGTTTGTTTTTATTTTGTCTGATCTTTGACATTGGAGTTTGTTAGTATTTCGAATTCTTATGTATTTGTGTCTTTTTGAACTTTGCTGTTTTAGCTATTTTATAAATTAGAATTAAATGTTGTTTTTTTTATAATTTGTTTTTGATTTTAGAGAAGCAAAAATTTAAATGCTTTAAGAAGTCTTTTAATTGTAAAACAAATGTAGTAAGTTGACACTTTTTGTGTCACTATTTTACATATTTATTATTATCAAACTTTCTTAGACAGTTGTTTAATAATTCTTTTGTTTTGGATTTTTAATATGTTTTTGCTGTGCCTAGTTTGCTTGTTATTTTTTTGTTTTTTTTTGTAATGTTATTATTTCTCCAGTTTTTAAATTATTTCATAAATTTGAATAAATGGTTATAGATTTGGTTTTCTATTGATTGTTATTTTTTAAAAAGTTTTAAAGAATTAATGTTTGAAGTTTTTCAGTTTTGTAATACATTGTTGTTGTCGGAAAACTTGAAGCAAGTTTGACGCTTGTTGTCAATATACACTTGAATTTTAATCGGCTTGTTTTATTTTTGCTAAATCACACAACCATTAAGAGAACCAAATAAATTATTGTTTTTTTGTGTTTTTGTTTTTTTTTATATAAACAATTTTATATAAATTGGCAGTTCTATTGACATTGGGTCTTATCTAATTTTTCTATGCGGTTTGTTGTTGCTTATATTTGTTTATTTGCTGTTTATTACTTTTTAAACTATCTAGGAATTTTATTTGTAATAAAACTTAAAACTCTTGTACTTTTCTTTATAGAATATTATTGTTTTTCTTTATTGGTTGGATAATAAATATTGCGTCTATTGTCTTGTGTTTTGTTATAAAATCTAGTTGTTTTTTCGACGTATTATTATTTACTTTTGCTTGTGTCCTAATTTTGTATTGTAGCAATGTACTATCCAGTAAGCTAATGCCCTCATATTTTTCTAATTTATTTTTTGAATGATGTAAATTAGAATACTTTCTATTCTTCTGGTACTGTTTTGGTGTTTATTATATTGTGAAATATTTTTTCGCAGTTTGTTAGCTTATTGTGTTCTCCGCTTAAGAACACATTCTTTTGCTGTTTAATTGTCATATTCTTGAGGTTAATTTATCTTCTGATATTTGTACTGTGTTACTGTTTTTCATAATTTTTTTTTATACACTTGTGCAAAGTGTTCTATTGATTGTTTTGTGGTGTTGTTTATTCGTATAATTTTTTTTGTCTTTTTGTTATTTCTCATACTTTTTTGTGATGCTTCTAAAATTGATTTCCAGCAAGGTTTTATTTGGCTTTTTTTTGGTTCTTACAGATTCTTCAATGCTTTTTATTGTTGTTCTTTTCTTCTATCTCTGAAATGCATTTTCGGCTATTGTTCTAACTCTTTCATCATACTGCTAGTATTTTTATTTGTTAAATACTTTTTTTACCTAGATCTTCTGTTGCTGCTTTTGGCATCTTATTTTAAATTTTTTTGGTTTTTTCTCGGTTTTCTATTGTTTTTCATTTAATTTTTTTTGTATGTTTGTGATGTTTATCCATTTCTATTCCTTATAGCGTGATTTGACTTGACTATGTAATATTGGGTTGTGAAAACACGTGAAAATTTAGTAATGATCTGCTATTTTTCTAGAAACTATTTAAGGTTAGGGGATAAAAACCGTGTTAAGGTTGTAGATAAGCTGTTTAAAGTATGTACTGTTTGTGGAAATGTTGGATATAAAGGTGCCAAATTTTGTCAAGTGGACATTAGAGACTTATCTTAAAATTTTATTTTTAATTTGAGCTGAATGTGACACAGCTTATAGAATGAACCGAGAAAACTATTTTATGGTGTACCAGATTTTGTCAAGCCTACATTAGATACGTTTGTTATTAATTTTAGTTTAAATGTGACAAATGTTTGCATTTGCGTTCAAGATATGAAAATGAATCAATCTTTTTAATCACAGCCTTCCAGTTGCATCTATCTAGCGGTCAGCCACTCGTAAATCAAAAACTCCAGTAATGATCAGCAATTTTTCCAGATTGGTAAATAACGTGGAAACGATAGATAGATACCTATACCTCTCGTGAATTACAATCTCAATATAAACCGTGCATCATTACCACGGCACAGCATGTTTCAGGTATGGAATTGGACCGATTTGCTTCAAATAATCCATGCACTACTTGTATTTTAACAAAATTATATATCTTCAGAGGCCGTGATTGCCTGCAACTTGACGCCAATGCATTTCCGCGTTTTTACTTTCATTAAAGCTTAACACGCAAACGAATCTACTGCCTTTGCTCTTAACATTGAAAACATTATATTAGAAATGATCAAAACGTAAAATTAACCATTTCTTAACGAAATTAATTAATATCTTCACTAACTACCTACTACAGATGGTTTCCCATGACACGCACGCCATGCAAAATTAATTGGCACAAGAATGCATCTTCTATTACAAGATATCTGAATTTTTTTTTGACATGAATTCTCAAGTGCTTTAACTTGTTGAAAGAAGAAGAATGACTTTGAATAGATAAAATAAAGCATCATAGTTGTGTGAATTTTTCCAGCGTTCCGCAACATAGACGCGGAGATACATCCTATTTTCATGTTGGCATTAATAAGTTCTACTTCAAGGCATAGCGTGGTTTGCTGACAGTAATGGAGGAGGTTGCACATGGCAGAAAGACCTTTCATCTACGTTAAATAAATCAGTTTTCTTTACTTATTCATGATAGAACAATCAATTCAGATACGTCCAATCAGCCAATTTGATGACTTTCTTAATAATTGACAATTTTAATCAACTGAGAACATCTACTTCTCAGTCGAGTCGAAAATTTTACATTGATTGTACAAAAGTCATTATCTGTCTTAGTTGCCAGACTAATTGCAAAATATAATTCGACGTTAAAAATGTTTGATCTGTAAACATAGTAAATGTATTTAGAATGGTCTTGAAATTAGATATATAGTATATGGTAACAACATCTTTAGGGCGCCCATTAGCTTACAAATTTTATAAAAAACAGTTAATGGTTAATTTTTAAGATTCTAATAAAACCATTTATACATTTTTTTTTTATGAAATTATGGACTTTAGTCACGAGGTTTGTACTAATTTTTTGACTGACACAAGGTGCCTATATACATCTATCAAAAGGTTAATGGGTTTGAAGGCTTTTAAATCTGAAATTTTAGAACAAGCAGCAATTTTTTAATTGTTTTTTTTATTTTATAAACAATCTCATTTTTGAACAATGGTTTTAAATTTTTTGTGCAATTTTTTTAAGGATCAGACTACATTATAATGATAAACAACATTATTTTTAAGAATGTTAATGTTAATATTTAAATGATGTTGATGAAATCTAGAATTTTAATTGAATGAGGAGCAGTTTTTTAGATTATCTCTTAATAAACAATTGCATCTTTGAACAATAGTTCTAATATTCAGTTTTTTGTGCAATTTTTTCAAGGTTTAAGCTACATCATAATGATAAACAATTAACTATTTGGCAATATTTGAAAGTTGTATATAAGTTGATAAACCGTAAACGGCACTAACTTTGATTTTCAAACTATTTGTGCTATAAAAACTACACAAATTTGGACAATTGGTACAAAATTGTACAGGTTGACATATTATTAGGTTGACATAATTATGCTTAGGACATAAATTTTAATATTTTTAACAATGACAACTAAAGACAACAATCTCTGTGGAAGAGTCTGATTTTGTTTTTATAAATTAGAACAGTTTTGTTAAGTTTTAATTAAGTAAAAGGCAAATCTTTTGAAATTTCTTTAAAACGATTGGTTAGTTGCTTGCCAAATTTTTATGAATTTTTTTCAAATTTTTATTTAGTATGAACTAGATCAAAATGAATACTTTTTTTTTAATAATTTTAAGAAAAATTGATAAAAGGAAAAGAAAAAAAATAATATTTTGTATAAAATTTCAGTCAAATTTTCAAAGAATGTTTGTTCTTAATTGATATAATTTAAAATATTTATTTTACTTTGTATACTGGGATAACGCCAAATTTTAAATCTTACAATTTTTTGATCAAGCAACATATGACATCAAAAAATTTGATCAATATTGCAGAAATTCTTAAATTTAATTATTATTAAAAATAATTCTAACAATTTTTTTAGGAAACCTTGATAGTAAAGTCATTTTTAGTCAAAGAATTTAAGTAAAAATTTTGGACTACAAATTTATCTACATTTGTACATTTTGGCTAAAGAATATGTTCATAAACGTCAAAAAGTTTTTTTTAATTATAAAATTGATGTATAGTTATAACGTATCCTTAACTAATGATAATGATTTTGGTCAATAAATGAGAGAAGTGACTTTTCTAGTTACAACTAATGATAAAAATGTTGGGTTATGGCTATTATTTTGTGATGTTTGACTTATTTTTGATATAAGTCAATAATGAAGCCAGAAACAATTTTATAAATTTTTGGAAATTTTGACCTACAAATAATTTTGTCAAAATGTAGTAAACTGCATAAACAAAATTCTGAACAATTACTACAAAAGTTTACACAGTTGGCTTTATTTTGTATGAAATATCACAACATAAACGGCCACATTTTTCTTTAGTTGTAACATTGTCCGATTCTTAGCGAAAATCCTAAGGGTTTGGACAATATATTGGAAAATTAGCTATAGTTTTTCTTTTATGTCAACGAATGGTAAGAATGTTGAAACCATTAGTGTATGGTTAATTTATGGCTTAAATTGCGCAAGAACCATTGGGAAAACTGTTTATAAAAATTGATTTACATATAACCTTAGGACAATGTAGTAAACTGCAAAAAATTTGAACAAATTTTTTTATATCAAATCAACTTTTAGTTTAAACCTTATCAGAGAAAAAAACAATTGTTATAATTTTTCATAAGAATTGCGATACATATATAATAGTACCAATTTTGTAAAATTTTTATCTAAAATATCATAAAGAACTGGAACTCCATATCTTGAACAATAACGAACAAGCTGTTTGCACTTGAATTTTATCTTAAAAGCAGCAAAAATTTGAACAATTAATTAAAAAGTTTTAATAAATATAGTGAAAAAACTTTAACAAAATTTGAACATTTACAAAATTTTACAAGTTTGAAGGGTGTTTAGCTGGTGTAATAAAAAGCAAACCTTTTTAATAATTACAGTTAAGATTGACTCTATAGTTCAGATATCAATGATATTTACATTTTTTGTTTGTGATTTTTTAATTTAATGTGCCAATAAACGACCACAACTTTTTACTTTTATAACAATTTTGAGCAAAATTGTATAATAATTTTCAATAATTTTGGACAATAACTTAAGTTATAAACTTTATTTGTCTAGATCTTTTTTATTCTAGTTATTATTTTTTTTTTATAAAACTGATTAATTTACAGTTATTTTGAACAATGTTACTTCTGGTTTTAAAATAATTTTTAGAAAATGGTCTTTGTTAAGAGTTTTGGACAACAACTCTAAAGTATTTTATGTTTTGTTAAATGCTAATTTAGGCATTGTGATAAATTGGAACAGTTTTTTTTATATTAAATCTTTATTTCTAGACAACTTACGCAAAATATAAGCTTTTAAAATGGACAAAAATAATTGAACAACAATAGTAGAGTCTACTAACGTTTACGTATATTAAAATTAACGTTTAGGGTACAAAAGTCAAACAGCAAAAGTGTTTTATTGAACGAGAAAGTCAAGATGGTTTTTATCAACGAATATGATGTTTTCTGCACGAGCTGAAGGCGAAGGTTTTTATTGAACGTTTTGATAAGGAAAATATTTGCGTTTGTTGTTTTACAATAATTTTTGAGCCTTTTACGTTATGCATTTCTTATTGTTGTTACCACAAGTTAAGGCTATTTAACTGCATTATTTTTCATTCGGTAACATTTAAGCTGCGCTTTACTTGGTTGCGCGACTTTCATTGCGCAGTGAAAGTATTTATGACTGATCACAATTTGATCTATCGACTTTGAATTTAGTCCAGTGGTTTTATTGTGCCATAATATGCTGAAATTTATCAAATTAGAATAAATTATTTTCTATTTTCACGCTTGTTTGCCTTATAGCTGACAGTCTTTGCGTTGTCCAATTGATGATGACAAATGTTTTGTTCTACGGTATATTTCTCACTTTTCTAAGATAGCTACCATGGCAAAACAATAGAAAATTTATTTTTTGATTTAAATTAGCAAGTTATCTAAATGACGGGCTCTTCTGTGTATCCGGTCCGTTGTTTAGCATACGCTGATGAACTCTGTGTTTCTATAAGTGACAGGGAACAGTTTAATTACGGTCTTGCTTTGGGCATACATATGATGGGAAACAAGGCAAATTAAAGCCCCGAGAGTCTATGGGATGCTGTGCGTCCCAATCTGCATGTTATGATGTCGATATTAGGCTAGCCTAAGGGTTTGAACGTCCAAAAGGTCTATAGTACGTACAATGTTTGTTTAATCAATGGCTAGTCTCGAGCATATATGAAAATCGACTAAAATTTTATCTATTTCGTGATTCGTTTTGATTAGAAAGTAAATTAGTGATGCGGTTTAATATGATGATGATGTTCGAGCAGATGGAATAACAGAAAATTGTAGTTTGTTGGATATTATGTAATAATATAAAAGAAAGTTTTGAATTGTTTCCGTGTTGGAATCATATAGCGAAAAATTAGCTGTCTTGCTGAGCAAAGTGAGCTTTTCATGGAGTTGATTTTGTGGACATGACACTCTCGCTTCAGTGAATGGGGGACATTATGTTTGAAAGAAAAGACCACAATCCGCTAGAGTGTGGTAAATGGACACATTCCTCATCCTTTGCATGCGTGCGGACTTTCCATGATTCTTTCGACAAACGTACATCCGACACTGAATGTCAATCGATTTGTTCCCACGCTAGAGTACGCCTAACATGCGTAATCAAAAGATAGAATCTTGCATGACAACGATCATGCTATAAAAAGACGTGGTCCAGACGACAGAAGCGGAGACATATAACTTTTTCGCAATGGCACATGCTGTAAACTATCATATTGTCAAAGAGATGAGAACCCGACTATTGTACTATTTACAAGAACATCAAGAGCATAGAAAACAAGCCTGACAGGCGGTAAATATTAGGGCAAAAAAAGAATGGGCCGAAAACAGAACCTTGGGGAACACCACCTGCTTGAATTTTCCTAGTAAACTATATGACCAAACGGTTTATTACCGCCTATATAATATTTTTTGACGTTACAGGTCTGTTTGAATGCATTGAATTGTATGCATTAGGTTTAACCGAAGATTTGGACAGTTTGGACGACAAAAGTTGACACTTAACCTTATTACAATGATGGCACATGCTCTGTCATTGTCAGTAATTATGTTGTCATATACATCTGCCGATTGTAGTATGTGCAAAAACTTTAATATAATTAAACAATTTTTTGGCACTTATCAAAAATATAATATATAAAACAAAATGTACACCATTTGAAATTAATCAACGATCAACAGGCTATTTGTTGCCATCTACCATTTAGTACATATTTTTTTGTTATGTTTTTAATATTAAATGAGTGTCTTTTCCTTCTTCTGACATATCAATCTTTCTATAATTTCTTTTTGCATTATCTTCGAATATAATCTTCTTCATCTAGATCTTTAGTCAGTTGACATTTGCTAAAAAAATTTTTTTTTCCTACATCATTTTTTTGTTTGTTTTATGACTATGAAGATTGATCAGAAATTAAGAAATACTCAGACGGCATAAGCGATAATGTTTTGCTAAAGCTAAATTTTTGCCATTTGACTAAACGGTCAAAAATGAACAGTCTGAAAACTGTACTTGGAGGAACACCACTGGCTTCACATGTTGAATAATATATATCATTTTTGGAAAGACCATTCTTCCTGTTTATGCATCAAGTGAAAGAGTGCGTTGTATATATTTTTTTGCTCTATAATACTGTAAAAATTTAACTCAAGATTTTGTTTGCTCAGATGGCAAGAGCCGAGACTAATCTCTGTGATACATCAGTTAGTTTAATTTTGGCTTTTTTGAATATATTTTTTTGGGTCTACTTGAAGCTGTTTAAAAAACGTAGTGACCAAAAAGTAGACATACAAATTGTTCGCCAAATTACTCTTGAAAACTTTTTTTGTAAGCAAGCAGAACAAAGACAATAGCAGACAAAAAGTAATGTATATAAGAAGAAGAAAAATGGCAAAGGGTAGATGGCGAAAAAAAAAGATATGAAGTGTAGCATATGATGTAGAAAATTTGTCTAGCAAAACGGATACCATTTGTTTTTGGCTTTTAAAAGTGTTGCAGAATAGTTTTGGGAACTGAAAAGTTTTTGCTTTAAAATGAAAGCTAAGGACAGAGAGATTTGAATTTAACTTGCAAGAAATGAATCGTAGTAGAAAGAATACATTAATCTTAACCTTATAATGAAGATTTAAGAATACAAGACAAAAAAGTGACAGAAACTAAAACAAGAAATTTAGGAGAGTGGCCGGAGAGCAGATAACAATTTTTTTGAAATGCATCACGACTTTGAAATAGATAAATTATATTTAGAAGCAAATGGTTTTATCCAAAATGAAATATCTGTAGTAAAACAAACTACAATATAATTTGATGAACAAAGGCTCTATTTGGTGCTGCTATCTAAAACTTTTAGCATTTTTTTTAACAATAGCTTAGTAGAAACAATAGCAATTAAATAAAAACTTTTTTCCAAAGAGTTTGAAACTAGAAGTGTACTCGAGTCTTCTCAATGAATTTCTTTAGCGAAAGAATTTTTTGGCTCGCATATTGTCTCTTGCAAACTTATTTCGAACTAATGACATCTAGAAAAGATTTGGTCTTCTTGCACCAAGAAGGACTCAATGTTATTATCTAGTTTTTACTAGTATTGACAGTTACTGCTACTGTTTGTTTCTGTTTCAGGTTTTATGCAACTTTTTTTATTTTTAGTTGAGAGTTTTATTTGTAAGCTACTATTTTGAAGTGGGCTATATCGTACTGCTGCTATATCTTTTTTTTTGCTATTTTTTGGTAACTGATGTAACGTTAAAAATAGCTAAGGTATGGTTTGGAAGTAGATTTTGTACAACTTAGCATGATGGAATCTTGACAGTATCATATATATAAATAGTACCATTCTGGTACTATTTAAAATTTTTTTTTGCTTTGGTCGGCTACCAAGCTGGTGTGGGAAATAAGGGATTTACATTTAGTCTAACTGGGGAAAATACTGGAAGCTGCATAAGCTGTATGACTCTCGCAACAAACGAGAATAGATTTTGGCGTGGGATTTTTTTTCATTTTAGTGCGATTTTATGCTTTTTGCTGTTAGCTGGCTACCGATTTGGTCTACAACATGTCTCGAGTTGGATTTTGTTTGGTGGAATCTTGACAACTCGGTAAACAGTTGTATGACTTTTTATGATATGTATCAATGTTGTTACATCTTTGTAAGCAGATTAATAGATCTTGTTGATCAATAAGATTAATAGATCTTGATTGTATTAGAACGCTTGAGTTTTTGTTTGAATTAATAGCGGTGATAATGGCAAAACCGAATAGTATTCGTTGTGTTTGGTTTGTTTCTTGTATAACATTTCAATAAAAAGCTAATTATTGGAATAAATTGAGCTTTAAAACACTATCGATTTCTAATACTCAAGCAAGCGTGAAACACGCGTGTTTTTCTCTTTGAAAAGGAAGGAAACTGGTCCCTAATTACAAAAAGCCCGCTGCTCGAGCTTTCGCACCTGTTGATTTTGTGGCGTGAGAATAACCATTTAGCTCTCTCGAAAAGAAAAAGAAAAAAATGTAAACAAAAGGCTAGTTTATCATCTGTAATTAATAAGACAGTAACCTCAGGTATTAAAGCAACCTTTGACATAAGAATTTATCGTTGTATTTACCTCGTTCAAACGTAATTTCTACTAAGCTTTCCTACAATAAAGAGAAAAGAGAAGTTGTTATATCATCTACCCTTTCCATTAGAGCAAATAAAGAGTACGAAGAAGAGATCTAAACAAAGTGTACATAAGAAATTTCCTACAATGAACAAACACACTTCTCCATCAATCTAAGTCAAGTCAATCAAAGATATTTACACGAAACATTGACGAAGAAGGAAAAAAATAAAATAAAACAATGGGTTTGAATGGCAGAAAGTGGCAAATTTTCTAAACAAACAATAATTGTGAATTTGGATGCCAAATGGAAGACAAAACTTGTTTATATTTGACAAATATTACTACATTTTTAATGTGAAGCTAAAAATATATATTATTTATTTTGATACTATACAGCGAGAGAGATGTCTGAAATTTAAATGATATAATTAAAAAAACTTGTCTTCCTATTGAAACAGAAAAAGATTTTGACAATGTGAACTGAGAACTACACATTTAATAGGACAGGGAGAATAGAAGAATAACAAACACACAAAACAGGTTTCAATAAAAAAGAAGAAGAGAAAAGAGGTATATTTAGTAGCCATTTAGAAAGAAAAATGTGATTAACTTATTGAAATGAAAAGAGTATATCAGTCAGAATTCTGAGACACTCTTTTTTTTAAGCTATTTTTTTTGTGATTTTTTGTGTACTTTGCAAAGGAAATAGAATATCTTGTTGATGTTTTTGCCAGCAAAATTCTGTCGTTATTGATAGTGTTTATGGTAGTGACTCTAAGATTTTTGTGACAATATGAAGAAAACTAAGAACCTTGTGGAAAGTGTACAACTTTAGAGGACCTTTAAACGTAGAAAAGTTATACGAGGAATAAACAAATAAATGGTTGGAAGAGTTGGAATACTAGAAAAAAAAGGGGAGACTTTTTGATAAAAGAGTCGTCATATTTTTGGCAACTCAACTTTTTTTTTGTATTGGTAAATTGTATTGTCTACTACCAAAGGCTAGCTGGGGTGGAGCAGGTTGGTTGTTCTTTACATGGTACTTTTATTTAGTTTTGTTGGTAGAAAAAAAGCTACAAAGGCTTTCTACGGAAGTAGATTTTCAATAAGCAGCTTTGAAATACTAAAGAAGAAGTCTTACATATTCTTAGCAGGAAATGGAGATTTAGTTTTTCTAGTTCTTTATTTTGTTTGTCTGTATCTTCTGAAACTGTATACTGTCTATAAATTATCATTTTGCTGGCAAATCGCATTTGTTTTATAATTTTTTTGGACTATTTGAGGTCCAAAATGTGACAAGAAACCATAGAAGAAATCAGATTACAAGAAGAGAAACAAAGGAAGAAAAAAAAATAAAAACATGCCAGATACTTTAGACTGAATCAAATCAATTATGATATATTGGTAGCAGCTTTAATTTGTAGGACTTTAATATTTTATTGACGAACTGAAGAATGTAGAGGAATTATAGATGTTGCTAAACTTAAAGATCAATTAAGGAAGAAACTAGAAGGGTTGAGGAGGTTTTGACTAAAATTTTGGAAAATTTTGTTTTATCTTTAAAAACTGAATGATCTCTTTAATATGAGGAACAGTCAACTATACAGTAATTATATCTTTAAAAATAAAAACGATTAAGTTAATGGATTTAAAAATTGAATAAACTAGACAGGTTAGACGCAAGGATAAAGTGATTTTCTCACTTTTTGGTGTTAAAATGATTTATATTATGTGTCATGTTATATAGCACACTATAAGAAAAAGCTATTAATATCCTACAGCCTTAATTCGTTTGGTTCCAAATTACTAGTTAAGGTTTCACCTCTATACCATTATGGTTTTTGTTCCAAATTTTTTTTGGGGCGTGTGCCTCAAGGCTCTACATTTGGTCCCATACTATTAGTTCTATTAATTCTCTCGTTACCTGCTTATTTTGCATTACCGAAAAAAAAAACTAATTCTATTATGGGCGGTCGACAGAATAATTGAAGGTTGTAACTAAAACTTGACTAATGATACAATTTATTTTTGCCAACTGTGTGAAGAAAAACGTCAAAAGTTCTCAGAGATGTTTAAAATGTAAAACAATCATGTGATCGTGGTGGGTTTTTTGCCAGCAAGTTGAATTAAAATAACAGCATTTAACATTGTGTTGAGTTTTTTTTTTGTCAGATGATTTAGGAATGGTATTTTTGAGGTCAGATAGATCTATTGCGACTTACTGACAGACATGATAGAATCGTGATCAAAATATGGTCTTATTGGGAGAAGATCATGACGAATTAGACGTCAATAATTAGTGTTTAGCTTGAACTAAGCTGTCTTTTCTTATTAAATTGACAGAAGTAGAACATTGCTGAAATGTTTGTTGCTTCACGATTTTGATTTTTAATTGTAATAGACAACAAATTGTTGTTTATTTTTGGTTTTTATTTATGAGATGAGAGCTAAAACGGTACTAAGGTTATGATTTGAACGTAATAAGTTCAATGAGGGTTTTTTCTCTTACCAGGTGGTCTAATTATTTTTGTCTGATAGCCGAGCCATGAACTTTTTTTTCTACGTAATGAAAAACAATTGACGATTTTTGAAAGATTAGCAGTGTTTCATTTAGAGGTTTGTTGTCATAAAAAAATTAATTATTTTAGTCTGAGTATAATAATGTTAGTCTAGTAATAATATTATTAGTTGAAATTGATCACGTGGCTACAAATCTCTTTAACTGATTGGATAATAAACATATTGACATAAGTAACAAATGTGTTTTTTTTCACTTACCTGGCATTTGATCGGCATTGGAGCTAAAAAGCACACACAACCCTGTTTCATAATTGACACATTGACAGGAATCATTCCCTTGGCATATCTCCAAACAATCTGTCAACATCAGTGTTCCCGGAATCGAATCCAAAACATTTCCGGGAGCGGAAAATACGTAGCCGGTTATTAGTTCGAAACCGATGAGTTCCGGATCGCAGTCGTCAAGGGGACTTGGGGGTGGTAAAGCTATCTTCTCCGGAGCTTCTACAATTTCAACATCGGATTCTTCGTTTTGTCCACGTGTGTAAGTGGCTGATATAACCAGGGTTAAGAGGATACGTTTTGTCCAACTCATAATGGCCTGTAACAATAGAAAATTCTGTCATTATTAATGTCAAACTATTGTCACTTAATCAACTATTGACCACAAAATTCGTATTTATTTAGACTTTTTTGTCGGATTCTCGTCTGCTAGGGGTAGAAGCTGTGCAGTTTAACATTGTTTTGATTTATTTACATTCTAATCCTTCAAAAACTACCCTTCTTACATCACCAACTTCCCAGTTATTAATGCTCTTCTAAAATACATTTCTTAAATCTTAATTTTTTGTTGAGCATTTTTTGGTGACAAGAAGTTGTCGCAGTTGGTAGCAGTGTTGAGAGTTGTCAAAATTAATTTCAAAGATGTTTTTTTATTTTTTTTGTTGTAAAATTTATTTACTGTGTTTTGGGTTTTATATTTTGTTTTTTTATGTATTTTTGTATTTTTTTTATTAATTTTTAATGTCTAGTATTTCTTATAAATATAGTTATTTTTTCCTCTGTACTTTTCATTCGGTTACTAACTTTTAGGTTCAACTAGGTTTTTAAGTGTTTCGGTTATTTTTTCCTCCTAATTATTAATTTTTAAGTTGTTTCACTATATTTTTAAATATTATTGCGTCTTTAATAGCTCATACGTTAGCTAATTTGTACCGTAAACTTAATTATAGGTTAATTAATTACATGTTAAAAATTTCTGCTTTGGGTTTTGATTTTCAACTTTTTTTCCTTGATTATTTATGGCTTTTTAAGAATTTTGTTTTTTTAATTTTTTAGTTTTTATTTATACAGGGTGATTTTTAATGTTATCTTTTTGTTAATAAAAGCAAAATAAATTAAAAAAAAATTTAAAATTTCGATTAAAATAAAATTGAAAAAAAAAATTAAAATTTGGTACTTTATAATTTTGTGACAGTTTGTTGGCTTGATACATTATTTATTGAAAATGGGACAATAATTAAAGCAGACATAGATTTTAGATAAAAATTAATCACATTATATATGCTTCATTGTGATTCTTTTCTTAACTTTTTATTTTTATTTGTTTGTTGCTACTGATTTTTTTTTTGTTTTTTATTGTATTTGGCTTCTTTTTAGCTTATGTAGCTTTTTTATTCAATTTGTTACACTTATTTTTTCCTATTTTCTCTGCTTAGTTCTTGGATTTTTTTTTAAATATTATTTCACTGGAAATTTGCAGCACCGGAATGATAATATGGTTTGTTTTTCAGCTTTCTTAATGTGATTTGTCAGTTGTTTTTACCGTCAACTTTAGGTGCTCTTTTTTTGTCTGATGATATTTTTTTGCAGTATCACTTAATTGTTTTTTTGTATATTTTTTTGGTATGCACATCTTTTGGGGCAATAGCTTGTTTCTTTCCTTATTTTTTTCCTTATAGAAACCATACTCGCATTGTGTCTTTTTGTTTTTTTAGAATTATGTGCGTTACTTTTTTTTCTTTTAATCTTAGTACCTATTTCATTTGTACTTTGTTTGTTTTGTTGCAAGCGTCTTCTGTTTTTTTTTTATTTTATATTTCTACACTGTACATTATTTTGGTATAACCTGGTATAACCTTGTATACCAGGCTTTTTATTTATATGTTTACCAAATTTTTTTTGGTATGATTTTGATACTGGTCTTATTTTGTATTAGATTTTTTTGATGTTCTTTCTGTTCAAAGTGTAGCTAAAATATCTATATAAAAATTTTTTGCTTATTTTGTTTATTGTTATTTTATTTAAAAAGTCAGTCTTCTGTAAACATCTGACACGCTCGCGATACTTTTTTGTTTTTATTTTACTTATGAATTTTTAGTAAAAATTGTTAGCTCATTATAGTACCGTATGACTAATTAGATTGCTTTATGATTTAATATTCTGCATGACTAAAGGAATAAAAAGTGTGACGGTAATTTAAAAAAGTTATTTATTAAAAAAAATAGATTGAAATTGTACATAGTTTATGTAATTTATTACAGGTTGACCAACCGCATTACATTAGATCTAAAAGCAAATAAATTTCAATTAAGTTTTTGCCATTCCTACAAGTTGTCACTTTGATTATCTTCTCTTCTTTGCCTTCATGCAACTTCATCATTAATTCTCATATTTATATAATTGTAGCTTGCCGCATTAAAGAGCCTAGCTACGTTTCCCGTTTTATAATAATACGATGAATAAACTAAAACCCTCTTCTCTATAACGGCTTTACAACAATCCTAACAGGTTGCGGATGTAAATTACAAACACAACCATCCTAATTATCTCTTGCCGATTGTTCTTTCACCTTCAGGTAGGTTTCAATTATTCCGTATCCTCTTCAGGTTGCGATTTGTACTAATTAAAATTTTATGCATCTACGAATAATGAATTGGGAATTATATTCTTTTTTCACTTTATAATATTATGGAAAAATTTATGATCTAAATCAAATTAGTGTGAGAGATAAGCGCAGTTGTTAGTTTTTTTAATGAGCTTAGAAAAGCGTTTGATTGGATTTAGGCGGAGTATAAGATTTTGAAGTGTACGTTGAAAAAGGAAATTTTGTTTATTTTAGTAAAATAGAGGGCCTATATCCTTCATACATATTCTTCTATTAATTTGGCCGAATAATTAACTACGAACAATCGATTTTTTCTTAATTTTTTTGTCTAAAACAAATCATTGTGAAATGTAAGAGTAGTTGTTAATCTTTTCAATGGCGTTTTATTGGTTGAGGTGGAGTATTACAAACATTTTATAGATTTTTTCAGTAGATATGCACAGGTAATTAGTATAATAGTTAATAAATAAGGTTAGCATATTGTCAATATTAAAGTTTTATAAGAGTTTATAGCAAAGTATCTTATCTAAAAGAAGAGTAACATTGAACTGTACAATATAAAATAAAATTGTGTATATTAGTGTAAAATAATAGAGGGCCAATACAAGAACCTTGAGGTACTCCATGCGGAATCTTCTATGAATTCAGAATTTATAAGTAATAATTAATATTTTATATTAGTCCATTAACATTTCAAACCGTTTGAATTCATATTTTATTTTATTTGGAGTTAATTGAACAATTCCGGATGCATCTAATTATAAAACAATTGTAATTAGCTTGTTTATTGGGATTTTCTTTGCTACAGTCTAAAATTATTCCATAATTTAATTAAAATTGTCTGCACGTAGTAATAATAATGAACAATAAAATTCTATGCTACTTTATTTCACTTAAAAAAATGAAATAATACAGTACTGAAATAGATTATTTTTACACTTTTGCTTCGGGACGTTTCCGGTTATTATGCCCGGAATTATTATTTTGGCGTGTTGAATAAAGCGCAATAAAAACCATTTGGTGATGGGTAACAGTACTGAAAAGAAAACAATGACGATCAAAAATCTCAAACAATTTGTTTTTTTGGTGGTTTTTTGTTTCACAGTAAATGTGCTAAATTCAGGGGTTTTGAATAGGAAGAGACTCATTAGATTTGTGTCTTGTGAGAATTTTTAAAATGTCAAAAATGTTGATGTTTTTACATATTTCTATTGTTTTTTGAAATAATAATATTATTGCATCCTTGTTAGTGAAACATTCATTATTTAGCGTTTTGCAATACCTGGTTGATCTGAAAAAATATTTTTTTTGTGTAAATGAGCTCTTTGGGAATTTTGGTTTCAATTACTTTTTCAGCTATTGTATATATTGCGTTCAGATGCTGTGTTTAGTCGGAGAATCAAATCAAAACAAGATAATTATGTAAATTCAAAAATCTACGGGACTTAAGACCGTACCATGTGATATGGGGTGTTCTGGAACTCCAGTGCCATTTTTTAAAAATATTTTTGGATTTTTGTACGCTTTGGTGAAGTAATTTTTTTAAATTGTTATATAAATTACAGAAATTTTTAACGATTATCGTATATTTTTTTTAAACAAATTTCAATTTCTTCTGTAGATAACTAATAGTTATTTACCTAACGAGTTCGGAAAGCGAAACTTCCCACATGAGCATTTTGTTTGCAGCACGAGAAAAACAGCGAAAAATGTTTGCAAAAATATTCTAAAAACGGGGATGTTTGCACGATTTTTTCTGTTTGTTTTCGAAAATTTTGGTGTTTTTTTTTTTAAAAAATAGCTGGATTTAATAGGGATTCTCTTACTACTTTTGTATACAAACATTAATTTTCATTATTTGTCATCTAAATGGTTTATATCTTCTCAAATTCGATAATTTATGCCATTATAATTTATTCCGGCCAAGAGTTGTCTTGATAAAGAAGGCGTGCAGTTGTAAGTCATGTTCGGGTTGTCGTGCCAATTAAGCTTATAACAAATGGTTCTAGTCTTGCACAAGCCCCCTATCATCGATAAGAAAATATTCAAACCACAATACTACCTATATTTTTTTTAAATAAAAATAACAAACCCGGAACTATGCAGATCTGTTTAGCTGTAACAGTTTTTGTTGCAGAAAACTGTGGTTACGTGATAGATCAGTATTTTAATGTTAACGTAATAAATTTGCTAGAGTTAATGCCTTCAATGACATTTAAGGTCTATTGTGAATTAGACTTAAATAGTTTCAGATCATTGTGTATACCAGATTATGCTAAACATATTAATGGAAAGTGTAAGAGAAACAGGAATTTAATTGTAATTTTTTCCCTTAGTTTATGGAGCGACTTAAATGACGTCACTGTTTCTAAAATTAGTATTATTGGGTTAATGAAAAGGTTTTGAAAGTGGAGTTGAGCTTATGAAGATGTGGCAGGTATCAAATAAACTCAAAGTATTAGTAAAGCTATAAATAATTACTCTCTGTATTACAAAGTAAGGGTAGGCAAAATAATACAGCATATAATATCCGGTTAATTGCAAAATATTTTACTGCATGCGCCGCTACACTGTAAATTAGCTTTTATTATGTTATCATTTAATTATTGTAAACAACGATTTTTAACAAAAGGTAAATTGAAATACGTGAGGTTGTCAGAAGCCAGTAAATTGCTTAATCCAAACTTCATAATAATTATTATACCATTTTTTATTCAGTACCTATACGGCTTTTGTTCAGATTTGTCAAAAAAACTATTAATAATTGGATAGGACGTTAGTACTTTGTGAGGCATTTTTGGTACTACTTTTAACTCTAACCTAGAACTTGACCTGCCGGCTTACAAATATTATACCGGTGAAAGTCAAGCTTATAAATAAAGGATTCCTTTCATAATTTATGTCTGGCGAAAGTATAAAGTCTTGTTTATTTCATAATAATGTAATGTTTTACGAGTGTACATAAAATTATACTAGAGCAGTACTAAACATAAACAGATGGTCATTTAAACGTCAGATGGGTACGTACTGTCAATTCTTTCCCAAAGATCCAATTTTTGGGTTACGCTACGAGGCCAAAATTTACTTTTTATGATAATCATGACTATATTAATGAATGAAGCAAAAAAATGCAGTGCAACCTGTCAGTTGTCAATCGTATTTAGTTGGGATATGTCACAAAGTAAAGCAACGGAAAGTAGGTAACGATAATGCCAAGAGTCACCCGGTACTTATTATTTTCTATATATACACCCTATAATCTATTATTTCTCTATACTGCTAAAGAATTTTGGCTGTTGTACGATTTGTAAGAGTTTTGACAGCATTACAAAGGCGCTAAAGAACAGCATTTTAGCAAAAAAGGAGTGGTTTCAAAACTGATTTTTGTGGTATACCTAATTTTGGCAATAAACAACGGCTTACGACTTGTTACAGAATTTTTCGATTTGTCAAACAGAAAGAAGAAAATGAGAAGTTATGTACATTAGAAGAATAAAAAAAGAGAAAATGACAAAAGAAGAGAAGATGAAACAAAACCAAATTGAGGTTTTGAAATAGTTTTAGTAAAATGACAAGTCATTTGATGTTGACCTTAGAAGCTAAGGGTTTCCAGTAGCTCAAATGTTTGTGCAAAAGAGAACTACATGGAAGTAATTTATGTATTGATATTTATCTATTACTTACTGTTTATTTAATACAAAATTGGAATTCTATACCTTTTACGACCTAAACAACGTGATCTGAAGCTTTAAAGTGCACATTGTGTTGCAATTTGTCCAACGATTACTTATTTCTATTAAAATTTATTACTCGTATTGTATAAACTTAACCTCAAACCTGAGACACTTTTATAAGCTTGACCTACTCCATTTATGCATTTATTCGATGCCCTAGAATCGATTATAATTTTTCGTTTGAAAGAGTGTTCTTGAAAAGCAGGAAAACGATTAGGCTAATGAGTTTTAGCGTTAAACACAAGATTACGAATTCAGGAAGAATGAATAATGAATGATTGATGGTTATGAAGTATGTATTAGCATTCGGGACCACACGAAAGTAAAAAATAAAAAGACGCTTGAAGACGTCGAGTGTCGCAGAAACGTCGTAGGTGGGCATAGAATTGTGATAAGATTTCAGCGTTGGTGTTAGATTATCTGATTTTTTCTGCCAAATGACTTACCGATGTTTTACAGATGAATGAGTTTCTTCGAACGGATTATTCTCTAGATTAGGCATCAAATGCAGTGAAAAATAATTTTTTTTTTTGAGTTTGCTGCAAACGGTGAAGTAGATTTTCAAAATGTGTTTATCAATTTGCTATGAAATTATGTAAAAGTATCATAAAAATCTGAGATGAATAAATCAAACAGATTATGGTTTTATAATTTACAGAGATTTTATGTAAAATTGCTGGTAATTTCTTTACATAACATTCTGGACTCATAAACTATCCAAGATCATGTGCGCTGACAGCTGTAAATAATTAACAGATATGTAAGAGAGCATGTAAACATGGTCATAAACTTCCTAGAGAGTATGTTTAAGTAAATCAGTAGAAAGACGTGTAGGTGTTTGTTACATTCAAGACTGATTTGTTTACTAATCACGACATAAATCTTAGTTTGTTGTTGATTTTTTCGTTTATTATGTACCTATTTGCTCTCTTTTGACACTTTTCCGTCACGTGATGACAAAAATTGAGGTTAGATTAGTCAAAAAAAAATGTTTTTATCAAAAACTAGTTTTTTGATAAAGTTTAATTTTTAATTTGTCATCTCGCTTCATACTGCTTCCTCTCTGAAGATCTATTTGAACACGCATTTTTTTAACTTTTTTTGCACTTTTCTGTGATTTATGTCAAGAATTGAGGCTAGTTTAGTCATTTTTTTCGGTTAAAAATTGACAGGTTTGGTTCATAATTTGTTTTTCTGCTTTATATTGTTTCTTCTCTTTCTTAAGATATATTTAAGTAGTATTTTTTTCTACTAGTTGTTGTTTCAAAGCTTAATAATACTTTTTTTAATTAATTTTATTTTGTTTTTGTTTAATTTAATTTTTTAAAGAGATGATAAATATGAGTTTTTATAGAAAAATAATTTTTTGTTTTAAATTTGAAGATTTTTTTCTATTCAATTGTCATCCTGCTGAAGTTTTCTTCTACAAGAAGATTATTTAAGTTTCTACTTCTATTTGTTGAAGCTTCTGGGCCATACAAACTCTTTGTTTTTTTCTTAAATATACGTTTTTGGAATTTATAAATCTGGGTTTTTTTGTTTATACTGGAATTGTAAACGCTTTTTGATGTTTTTTTGTCATATATGACAAGAACTGTGACAAATTTTGTCAAAATATTGCTGTTTTTTTTGACGAAAATTACCATTGTCAACTTGCTTTCAAATTTTTTTGATTACAGCTTTTTGATCATTACTATTTCTTTTTTAAAGTAGTACTTGAGGACTCCTTTCCTCCTACCTGCTGGTGCCTTTAAATTTTCTAACTTGGTACTGCTTTAGCTGTTTTGACATTTCTCTTCCATTTATAATGAGAAAGTTTATTTTGAAAAAAAAATTTTTTTTGTTGGATTCTTTTTGGTTATTTTGATTTATAGGGTTTTTAATTAAATTTTTTCTCTATTTTATAGTCTATTCAAGCACTCAGTTTTTTTTTTCTATCAAATAAGCAAAACTCATGAAACTTTTTGGTGAATTTTGTCATGAAATATTTATTTTGTTATACATTGTCAGGTTCTTGTTTATCTTTTTGCCATCCTGCTTTATAATGTGTTTGATAAGAGTTTGTTTTTTATTCTTTCATTTGTTTTTTTGTTTTGGGCTTATACTACATCTATTAACTAAGTCTTGTTGTTTTTTTCAACAAATACGTTTTTTAATTTGATAAAATTGAGTTTTGATTTGATTTTGTGGTCTATTTTGGGGCTGTTGAAGCTTTATTGACATTTTTCTGTCATTTATGAGAAGAAATTGTTGAACAAGTGTTGTTTTTTATTGACAGAAAGTGTCATTTTTGTCATCAATTTCTTTGGAAATTGTAAAATGCAAGTCACTTTTGATAAAATTTATAAAGTATTCAGTTTTATTAAAATATTGTAGGTTAGAAAAAGAATTTTACATGGTTAAGCATAGTGAGTACATTTCAGTCTAAAAATAAAAATAATTAAATTTGGATAAAAATAGCAAACACTGAAAGGCATCAAAATTTAAAAAAAAATTGAAAGAATATAGGGAAAAAAATTAATTAAAATACTATAAGTCTACTAAACAAACGATTTTGAAAATAATCTTGTTTATTTAAAAAAAAACATTGATGAAATATACATGCAATGGCCCAAAAAAAAAATCAACTAATACAAATTATCAAAATATGTATTCAATATAGAAGAACAATTGACAAAATTGAAAAGCTACCAGAGAAAAACTGCATATTGTTGAAAATATAAAAAAGTGTTAAAAACAAACAATAAATAAGGATTAAAACAATAAGAGAATGCAGAACAAAACAATACGCAGGATAAACAATACATTGATTATCTAAAAAAGTGTAACCAACCGATAAACATAAATAATTTAATAAATATTAATAAACAGAAACAGATCAAGATTGTATAACTATTAAAACAAAAACACAAAATCTAAATAACTAAAAATCAAACAAGATGTATTTTTACTTTAAAAAATGATGAAGACTGGACATAAAATTAAAATGAAGAATAGTGAAGACAATAAAATTCAATGCGGAAAACATACAAAACAAAACAAATAAAGAAAATTGACAATAAAAACTGATAAATCTAAAACTAATATTAGAATTGAAAATGGCACTATTGGTATCCTAACAACTTGAACTGCAAAGAAAATGAAAATAATTACAAATAATAAGTCAGAACCAACAATACAAAAATAGCAAGCTGCAAGTAAAACATAAGTTGTCAAACAAAAATTGAAGGCTAATTAAAACAAGACGGGCAGATTTATCAACCACCTCTCATTGGCAGAAAAAGAAATTCTAAGTTGAAAATAATTTTTCTCAAAAAAAAGTTAGTAGCCATAGGCTCGTCACACTTTCCCTGATATATTAATGGAAAAATGTTTAGAAAACGCTTAAAAAATTAACGCAAAAACAATTATTGTTTTATAAGTTGGAGCAGCTAGGTTGACAGTTAAATTATTGTATATTTTTGAAAAAAATAAACAACAAGGCATATCACTTCAAGGCAAGCATAGAAGAGTGAAAAAGTCTTCATAACATGAAGCAGTAATTTATTTCTGATTCAGTAAAATGAAAAAAGAAGTGATAGGCGCATCTCCCCCAGTGGCGTAACAAGACAGAAGCATTAAGACTCGCAGCAGTATATTATAAATATACATGGCGCCGATTATATTTAATAGGTGTATATAATCTTTATAGAAGCTAAAATAATTTATGGACGTTTTATAAATGTCTTATGCATACTTTATTGAAGTTCAATCACTTCCATATTACACATAATGTACAGATTGTACATAAATTTCCATTAAATATGATATGAATTATTTATTATTGATGTAAAATACTTTCTCGAAGAAATTTCCAAAAATGGTTGTGCAGAGCCGCAGACATGCAATTAAATTATCAAATCATTTCTGTCATCCGTCTCTTCAAATCTTGTGGCAGACATCTTAATGGATCTGTTGACCTCTTTGACCACTTCCTAATAGCCTCCAGGTCGTAATGTCAACTCTAGTCTAACTCTTTTTTGCATTTTGGTAATTTGAATACGCTTTTCTGCAGTCATATTTTATGCAAACAAATAAGACAGACACTAGACACCACGCTTCGAATTTATATTAGCAATGCTAATTCAATTTTGAGCTTTTTATGTAAGCTACAATGTGAATCGTGCAGAGTCTGACCTAACAGAGATAAAATATGTCAAAAGAACTGAATGTTAGAAACAACTGAATAGTTTACTGATTTAAAAACATTCTTATAGTGTTATTAATTATTAATGGTATATATAGCAACTCTAGTCAGAAAAAACTAAAACCTGGAGTGGCGCAAGGTAGTATTTTGGGACCACAAGTAAATAGTAAAAATATGAAAGATAATCTGCATTTTTTATTCTAACTTCACAGTTAAACTTGTATTTATAAATTTTAGTTGTTTGATTGGACAAATTGCTTTAGATTTATCTGATTGTGGCTTTTAGTGGTCTTTAGACATTTCTTAAGATATAAAAGCAAATAACAAACGTATAGAACTGTCATATAAACATAAAATATTGCAACCCATCCCATAATACCATATAATTTGTATTTTGCTGCTTCTACAAAGTCAGAATTGACAGTGATATTTATTGAAAGGCCAGGAAACCGAACGAACGAACATTGAACAATTAAACCATCCTGTCACGTCATAAAATCTCTTTTACCGTTTAACTGATGCTTGAAATTTGCAATTTCCGGGAATCATATGGAAAATATCTATTTATTATTATATAATATACAAGTCAATAGCCATGACGGTACGTGTAACAAAGCGTGCTGATTTATTCTTCATTTGATGGATATGGTAAATAATATGGCTGCGGTGAATAGATGAGGGATTTTAGTGTGGCACGTAATTCTTTAGGGGTATATACAGATAGTGATAACCGTATTTGGTGGAAATGCATTTGAATATTTTACAGGAGATTTAAATAGCTTGTTGAACACATATTATCATTGGGATCTTTTGAAGTCTTCATAAGCTATTTGTTGAGAAAATCTATTGTTTTTTACTATTTTTGGTTGGTTACAAAAATTGTTTATTGAATTTTTTTTTCAATATCTATTAGGTTACAGTTTTATAACATGAACTTTTCGGTTTTTTGCGACGTTATTGTCAAAAATTTAAGGGTAATTTATTTGTCTGTTTTATTGAGTTTATTGTTATTTCGAAATTTAATTTGTACAATCGTACAAATTAAATTTATGCGATAAAAATTACTATTTTTATTTGTGCTGAGGTTGTTGCTTGTGTTTCTGTTTATTTCTATCAACTCTTACTTTCTTTAAGCAGTTTTTTCCGTAATTTTGTTTCTCTTTTCTTGGTTTTCTTTATTTACTTTTTTTTTCTGTATTTTTTAACAGATTATTGACTTTTTAAACTGTTTTTTATTGCTTTTGCTGTTGTGTTTTATTTACCCCAATGCTGGCTTAAGATTTAGTTTTCAATTTTTTTTTTATGATTATTTTTAGGTTAGGTCCGTATTTTTTCTCAATTTTATGTCTAATTTTTTAGATTTTCTACCATTTTCACGGTTTGTAAACGCTCTTTTGTTTGTTGTAATTTATTCTAAAATCAGTCATTTCTTTTCACAATTTTTTTTACTTTCTCTTCTCTTGAGTGGTTTGCTTTTTCACAAATTTCTGTTATACATATATTGCATTTTTTGTCTGTAATTTTTTTCTGTTTTTATTTTAATTTTTTTTGTTTTGTTTTATATTGTGTTCTGTATTTTTTCTGTGTCATTGTCACTTAATAGGTTTTTTTAATTTGCATTTTGTTTACCACATTTTTTTTCTTCTGTTATACTCATACGTATGTTTTCACAATTCCTACCAAATCATCAAATATGTATTACCATTCCTCTTTTGTAATCGCTTTCAATTTTCTTATGTTGCTTAGCTCACGTGATTGCTTTAATTTTTGATTTCTGTTATTGTAGATTTCTTTACTAATTTATACAAAATATTTTTTTTTTACAATTTTTACGAAGTACACTAAGCGGAATCGCTTTGTTGAAAAGTATTTTAAAAGGTTTGTTTAATGTGTTCATAGAAAATAAAAAAAAATATTTTATAAATTTTTTTAATTAAATAGTTTAGATATTAAAGCTTAAGGTTTTTGAAAAATGGAAAAACTTGGTACTCAAAATAAAGCTAAAAATAAGAAAAAATACTTAATAAAGTTTGAAAATTAGGAATTTAAAAAAAACTTATGTTAGGAAACAATAATTTAAGACGTAGAAATTAAAATTAAAAATAAGGTTTTTTTTATTATATTTAGTAAATTTAGATATATATCTACATTTAATTTAAGCTTTTATTTGAAAAATGACGTGCCTGTCAGATTAGATTAAGACTAGCTTTAGACTTACACTTGGGTTTTTTACACCATAAATTTGGGTTTTTTAAAACTTTTACGGAAGCAACTATTTAAAACAACTGTAGGTTGCAAAAAAAATTGAAAAATATCTTTTTTTCACAAAAAAAGGGAAAATTTTTTTTGTTATGAAAAAATATATAAAACAATACATCTTGTGTTTTTTTCTACTTAATGAGAATTTAAACTATTTCAGAATAATTTAATGATTATTTCTAGCTTAATAATTCAAAACACTTATCACAAATAAATAGATTTCTGTTTTTGGATAATTTAAAATTTTTTTCATAGATAAATGTTTAATAAAAAGTTTTTTTTTTTTTTAAAAATCAATCAACTTTAAGAGTTTCTAAAACCAACTAAAAAAAGTTTAGCTTTGGTGAATATCTCAAATATTATTAGTTTAAAAATTAAAAAACTTATCAAAAATAATTAGATTTATGTTTTTGAATATTCTTTAATTTTTTCTAACGTTAAATGTTTAATAAAAGATTTTATTTTTATGTTACTATTCAACTCTATATTAAGAAACTGTTAACTCGAAGATCTTAGACAAACTAAAGAAAAATTAGCTTTTTTGTACAAATTTATATTACCTTAAATATTATTATTTTTACAATTCAAGAAACTCATCCAAATTAAATATTTGTTTTTGAATAATTTGAATTTTTTTTTCAGATAAACTTAATGTTAAACTTTATATTGAGAATCAGTTAACTCTAAGAAGTTCTTAAACAAATAAAAAAAAATTTAGCTTTTTTGTACAAATTTGGAATATTTCAATTATTTTTAGTTTAAAAATTCGAGAAACTAATCCAAATTAAATAGATGTCTTTAAATAATAAATTTTTTTTTTAGATAAACTAAAAAACAATTTAGCTTTTTGGTTCAAATTTAGAATATCTCAAATAATATTAGACTAAAAATTTTTGAAATGCTTGTTTTTTAAATTTGTCTAAATGATTTTGTAGCTCTCCAAAAAGGGTTATTTAACTCATAGTTTAAAAATTGCGACAAAATCTATATAGCTTTTTAAAAATAGTCGTTTATTTCATAGCTTAAAAACTACGATAAAAAGTATATAGGCACATTCAAACATTCTAAACAGAAAAGTGCTAAAGTTAAAATTCTTTAAATTAAAATATTCTAGGAATTTAGTAATGTTAATAATTAAGTGATGATAAACGTGCAAATCTTCAGATTCCATTTTAAAATTTTCGGTATTTCAATATGTTTTAATAGGTTATTTTGCTTAAGAGTTAAATAATTCTACATTTGCCATCTGTTTTTGAAATTAACTCTTAATCTCTACTGTATATTTATCAAAAAAACAGCTTTTTTTCCATTTGAGTCAGTTAATTGCTAAGAAAAAATTGTTTCTAACTACATTCTCTATACAAATTTAAATTGAGCTAACTTATTAATAATTTAGCTAAAGTTGGTAGTCGTGCTAATGATCTCTGGGCTAGATTACTACTATATTAGACTAATTTCCATATGCAAATACTCCTCTCAACTTAACACAATGTCTTCTAAAGCCCTTTTTTAAAAAATCTGCCGAATCACAGCTGAAGCATAATACGTTTTTATAATGAGAATCGACAAATCGAATTCAAAATGACATATGGTCAATAATTATATATTTTTCTCCTGTTAACCATCAAATTACTCACCCAGTGTTGAACTTTTCAGCGGAAAATGACGCACCTGAAACAAAAATTATACAAATTATAAATGTTGGCCTGGTATTGGGCAATTGGTGTGTAAGGAAAAAAGCAAAAAAAACATTAAAATTCCGGAATGGATTATGTAACATTTTAGTTGTGAAATCTGGCAACTTTCGTACAAAACTTGTTATTAACGGGATGATAAAAATGTTTCTCTATTTATTTTTTGGTACTTAATTAAAAATTAATTCTTGAAATTTTTGACGAAATTAACTGGTTCCGGCTATAATACGATTGGTTGAAAAAACAACGTTTAAGTCATTCAACTGTATTTAATTGCTTCGATTTGACGTTTACGATTAGATTGGTAGGACCAAACCTGGTGTATTTTTTTTGTTAATTATTAATCCGGAAATGCATTTGTTTTTTGTTAGCTCACACGTATACTCAATTATATTTGGACAAAATAATTTGAAGACATTTTATAATGCATTAATATCTCATAAAAGTTTTATGTATTCTGAAAATCTAGAAAACAGCGCTGTTTTGTTTCTCATTGGTAGCTTGGAATAATCTCTGCAATAAACTGAGCTGATGAGTTTCTAATACATGAAACTATAATTAGATGTGTAGAGCTATGATCTTCTATGCATTATAAGTTTACTAACAACTAATGCCAGGTTAATGGCATTAGTTAGTACATTGTGCATACTCAAACTAATTACTGTTAATAGTTAAGTTATTTGTTTATGTTTTGATCACATAGTCCTACGAGGCGGGCGAAGCGGAATTTGTACGTTCCTACAGGACCTTTGACACATTATTATTTCACACTTAGTGTATCGAATACTATTAGTCAAAAAAAATTTTTTTTTGCAACTTTGTAAATACTTGCACAATAGAAGCTTTTGTGCGATTCCTATTGGTAATTAATTTTTATAATAAAATTTGAACCCGAAGCAAAGTCTTGTATACTACACCATAGTGGACCTTACAAAGTGTACATCACTATAAAAATAGGTTAGATAAATAAAGAAAGGTGGAAAAAATAGTATTTTATGCTGCCCTGATAAAACTCGTATAATAATATACTATTATTTCATAGACTATGTTATAGCTTACATTTTTGTGTAATTATGCAGCTAATTGAAGAAATTATTGTGAGCGAAACAGAAGCCCTGTTGCCAGAAACTTTTTGGTTTTAATTTGTCAATTTTTGAGATTTGTTAACCCCGACTAATTGTTGTATTTTCGGTAATAGATTAATAAAGTGACTAGATGTGTGAGAAATTATTTTATAACCTAATTCACTAATTTATTTCAAATCACACGTTATATTTTTACATTATTATTCAAATGTTAGTGAATTTAAACATCCAGTAGATTGTAAAAATGCGATAACGTTTAGTCGCTATTTTAATTTATTAATTTATTTATGTATTTTGAAAACAATTAAAATTTAGCATAAAGCGGTAACGAAACGTTGAAGCGATTAATTTTGTTGTCATATTTTGACCTTTTGTTCTCATCATTATTAATAATAAATGCATTGTTAAAGATTAAAAACATTTTTTAGGGAAATATTTTTTAGTTTTCCATTGTTGTTGTTATGATTTAATAAATAAAAATGGGGTCAGTTGCATAGAGGGAATTTAGATTGTAATCGGCGACTATACAAAGATTTTTTTTTAGCACTGAATTTATTGTTTAATCTTGTATAACCAGCCCAAACGATCCCGTTTTCTGAGGGTTGGTTTGGCGCACGAGTCCCAGGCCAGTTTTGCATGGGACACGTGCGCCAAGACGCACAAAGTTGAAAGAAAAAAATCAAGAGATGTATAATAATAATTAATAGTTCGAGATACAATAAAACACTAATACTAAAACAGAAAAACATAAATAGTTAGTTTTTAATTGAGAAAATTAAATTTAAAATTAAGATATTTGATTGGTTTGTTCGGTGAAATTCAACCCATCACGTAACAATTTAACTATAATTTTAATTAAATGTTTAATTCTGTTACTAATTTTTGTAGAAATTAATTTAGTGTATTAAAAGAACAGTTTGAATACATCAACAGCCGTGAAGGATCGAGAAGTAAAAGAGCAGTTCGTTTTTACTAAAAAATAAAAAATTTATGGTTCTGGCTGTACCGCTTTGGTCTTTTGTTTATTAGTTTTTTTTATTATTTTGTTTATTTAATTTTTTTGTAAATTTTATCTAAAAAAAAATTTAAAATATTATTATTCATTTAATTTAATTTATTTGATAACTAACTATAAGGTAAGAAATCTCAAATTACATTGTCAGCAAATAATACAAAATAATTCTATACTACTTAAATTACATGAATGACCTAATACTATTACTAATTAATCAACGAATTAATTAAATTGTAATTAGAATAATCACATTAATCAAAAAATTATGTAGATTGCTGCTACAAATTTACCTAATTTTTAAAACCAGCAAAATTGCTGTGCGTTTGGGATAGGAAAAGTTTAACAGAATAATAATAATAACATTTTGATTGTCAAACAAAATCAAAATTTTTAAATTAACAAAGTAGAGCGATAGATAACAGCAGATATAAAATAATAAATAATAATTAATAATTACAAATACAATAAAAGACTAATACTAAAACAATAACACATTAATAGTCAACTTAGAGAAGGTTTATAGAAGAAATCAAGTTAATTGCTTGTTTTAATTAAAACAATTGAATTTAAAATCAAGGTGGTTGATTGGTTGTTCCAGCAAATTCAACCAATCACGTAACAAATTAATTTCAATTTTAATTAATTATTATATTCTGTTACTAAGCACTAATTATTTTTTGTAAAAATTAATTTAGTGTATTAAGAGAACAGTTTGAATACATCAACAGCCGTGAAGGATTGAGAAGTGAAAAAACAGCTTGTTTTTACTAAAAAAGTTTTATAAAACGTTATTCTGTTCCGGATATTTCATAATTATTTTGTATGTATAGAAAAAAATCATTGGAAACAGTCAAAAGCTTATGATGAACCTACAAAAAATATACAGATGTTAATTTGAGAAAAATTTCAAAAATTGACATCCTAGTTTTTCGCTCTACAAAGTAGCCCAATTATTTTTTATCAAAAAAATTTATGTGTAAATCTACTTTGGAAACGTTTTATTCTCGAAATAATAAAGAAATCTACTTTTTTAAACAAATATTAACCTTTATGACATTGTAGATTTTGATTCTACAAAAGTAGACATTGAACATTGTTTTGGAAAATCTTTTAGTTTTTCTATTGTTGTTATGAAAATCTATGGCTGTAGAAAAAAATTGGTTTGTAAGCCAAATTGTTAACAATAATCAGAGGCGGCTGTAGAAAACTAAATTTTTGTGGCAATGTGACAGAAAAGTTTTTTTTGAGAAATCTTGTTTTAACCTATCTGTCAATATTTTGAATAATATTTTTTTCCAATTTATCTAATACTAGCTGGCCCGGCGAACTTTGTTCCGCCTAAACATAGATATTATTTTTAAAATAAGCAAACCAAAATCTTTGAAAATTATATATTGATACATGTCATTTTTTGTCTCTATCCTTCCCCTTTTCATCCCTTTGTTAATAAAAAGTAGCTGTTTATAATTATTTAGTTTTATTAATTTTTTCTAATTAATAATTAAAAATTATTAAATATTATTAAATATTTAATAATTAAATATTAAAATAATTATTAATATTTAATTAAAAATTTTATTAATATCTTTAAATATTTATTAATATTAATAAACTCGCTGCTCGATTCAAATCAGCACTTGTTAAATATCTTGTTCTACGTCGCCAATTATCTATTTGTTGACCTCTGTTGTTCGCTCGACGATTCTGCATTGTCAACCGAGCTGTTTCACGGGCTGCTTCACTTTGCTCTCGTGATTGAGAAGCACGAAGTCGAGCCATACTATCGCGGCGCTGTTCACGTGCAATTTCTTGTTCTTCTTCAGTCCTTTCATTTGCAGTATTTCGTATTCTTCTTGCATCACGGCTTTGTCGGGAAAGATTCGATCGTCTTGGTCGCGGCATTATTAATTAAACTTCACTTCACCTAAAAACTAAAATTTTTAACCATACCGAGTTTTATAGTTCACTTCACTTTTTACGAATGGGCAACGGCACTATCATTACATTATAATTGTTAATTATTTATTTTAATAGAAATAGTTTTATTATTGATTTCTTACAAATATCAAATTGTCATCCATACGTCATTACATATCTGTCATTATACGTCAATTACATAGCTGTCATTTGCGTTTTGTTATTCCACGTTTTATAGTGACTGACGTTTCATGTCAAGTCACACGGGAATGCTGTCGAACGGGATGAAAAGTATCCTATGTCCTTCTCCTGGCTCTAAACTATAATTTATATAAAAATCCAAGTTTGGAAAAATTTCTTGAGCCACGTCAAATAAATTTTAATGTAAACGCTTCTTCGTGGTTGCGTCAAATTTCTCGGTAATTTGTCGAGCCTCACCGAACGTTTCCGACATTGCATTTCACATTTGACTTTCACCCCTATTTTAGAGGGTGGTTTCTGGATAAAAAGTATCCTATGTCCGTCTCCTGGCTCTAAGCTACCACCTCACCAATTTTCAACCATATCGGTAAAGCCGTTCTTGAGTTATAAGTGGAGTAACTAACAGACTTTCTTTTTTATATATATAGATTTGACATCTCATAGGCACATAGTTTATCGATGGTGATAAAAAAGTGAACAATTTTTTAATTACTGGCTGGATGGCCGCTTTTTCAAGTCAGGAGGAATTATTATGGAAACAATATATTAAAAAATATATTTTTAAATTAGTTCTATTGTTATTACGGTTTAATAAAATTTTGTCAGTTGCATAATAGTATATTAAGAACTTGTTTTATAAGGGCCCGAGGTTTAGGTCAGTTTTCTATGAGACACGTGCGCCAGAATCTTCTATAAAACGTATGCTTTAAGTTATTCCGGATATTTCATAACTACAAATTGAAGTACAGACAAAATAACTGGAGACGGTAAAAATAAAAATAAAAAAATATGTCAAAGTTACTAGTTTGAAAAAAAAATTTGAAAAATGGCTTAAAACATGTTATTGCGTTTTGGAACGTTTGGAATGTTTCAGACAAATTGGAATTGGAAGCGTTTTATTATCAAAATATATAAAGAAATCTGATTTTTTTCGTAACGTCTGGCCTTCATAACATTGTAGATTTTGATTACACAAAAGTTGACATTTAAATTCAAATAATAACTGAATAGATAGTATTGTTAATCAAGGTTATGATCTACTGAAAACTGTTCCAATACATTACTCAAATTTTTGTAAAAAAATTATACTAACTAAAGGGAAATCAACGATTCTTTTGACGTTTTTAAAATCGGAAAAAATGTTCTTTGACATTATAAATCTTAGAAGTTGACGAAAAAAATTATTTATATTTTTTTCCAAATAATAATAAAATTTTCTACTTTTAAAAGGATTGAGACTTTTAACGTCAACGCATTGACATATGTTTTGGACAGCAAATGTACATGATGCTACAAAGTTTTATACATTTAAGCTCTGGGAAATTTTGTTGCTAACGGTTGGTAACAGCAATGAGCTATTTGATTCTAAATAATAGAGAAAAACAGAATTTTTATCTCACTCATTTTAATCTGTTAAAACACAATATTCTCTTAGCAAGCCAATTTTTGCAGCTTTGTTTGAAGCCATTCTGTTTTCTATTTCAAACCATTGAATCATTTTCCAAGATACTTTCGGTTTAAACTGAACTCATATTTTCTTTCAAAGATATACCAGTAATAACTCATAAGGTGAAGAATTAAAACTCAATGATAATAGCGTTGACATTTGACTTAATAATTTTTTGACAGTTATGCTATACCAACCTTTAAAAACATAAGACCACTAGTGCTTTTCTAGATATCTATAGAAGGCTTCAAATTTATTTTGGCGGGGTCACAGACACACAAATCTATTTGCGGCGGTGGTTATAGTTATTGGAATTGTCATAAAAAGTGTTCTATTCTCTAATTACTGCTTCTGGCTGGCTGATTCGTCAAGTCAACAAGAATTATGGAAACAAAATTTTTTTGAAAAAAATGTTGCCGGTAATAATAAGAGTTGAATGTCCAATATAAAAATACAATCATCAATGCTTCGTTGGACCAAACCAGCTGAATAGGAAGATGGAAAAAAAAATTGAAATCATCAAGCGTATAAAATGGCGCAAACGACAATTACACGGCGGCAGAGTTTCCTTGTAAATTGGCGGCGGCCACCTGAAAGTATCTTTCTCTCTCATTCTCTTGAAACTGAAAGTTATGCGAGACAATGTTGAGGTCATCAAGGTCCTGAGACACACCACCTCACCCGGAGAGATAATGTCTTGATAATTGATATGAAACGTGCAGGTCACTTTTACTTTCACAGAGTCAATGGTTATAATGATGTTGGGATGGACAAACGTACGTACACTACCGGCAGAAAACATGTTGTACTGAAGACAACTTTTATTTTAAACATAATAATAGATGTTTAACGACCTGACTTTGAAAAGTTGTCTTCTAAGACTTTAGAGGAAAATTACTACCAACATGCAAAAGAACAAAGATATGGCTTTTATCATGCCACAATTGACGTTCTAAACAACTTTAATTTATACTAGTCACTTATTTATCTGATATTGTACACAATATTTTAAAATAGCAATCGTTTTTAACTTCTATATCTGAAAAACATAGGAACAACATTTTGGAAAACAGTGACGGCAACGTAACTTTCAGCAACTGTCGAACTTTTTCGACGGTTTGGTAAAACACTTATTCTTGCAAACATTTACCTCGTTTTAACTATTTCGGGACGAAATTGGTTTTAATGTTATCTAATATCGATATTTGTCTTATATATGGTCAAATGGGTCTCAATAGTGTTTTATTTTGGGACAACTGTGGTGCTTGCTTTCTATATTTGATTGAAATACTGCAAAGATTTGAGAAATTGATAAAGAAAAATTTACCAATGGCATTTTCTTCTATTTGCTGTTTTTTTTTGGCAAATTTTCCTCCAGGTTTATCTTTTTTTTTTGATGTTTGGAACGTTTTCCAGGGAAAGCGTTGTGATCAATTAACTGTTCAGCTAAAGAAACTCAAAAACTCAGTCGGTTGCGTTTTTATCTTGATGTGTTTTTTTGTGAAATTAGGACCAAGACATTTTGCTACCTTTTAGTAGACTTGTGATCATAGTCAGTCAGTGGATATTTTTTGATTTGACAATTTAATTTTTTTTTGACATTATTGTAGAAGATAAAAGCTGTAGAACATTTAATTCCATTTTGGTCGCTAGTTTGGAGTTGCACGCTTATCAGACCAGTTGATGTGTCACGACAGTTTGACATCAACAGAACATTTTTAGAATCTTGTTACCTGGTGCTCATAATGCCTCAAATTTGCGTTATTTTCACGGCACATAAACGACTGACTGTACCGCAAATATACAGAATTGAGCTTTATTTAAAGCTGTAACTCAGATTTTGCTCAGAAAATATAGCGCAGAACTCTTAAAAAACCTTTTTTGTCCTCATCGCTCAAACATCAGTAGTTTCCGTTCGTTCCCAATGCATGTAAAGACAATTTTTCCACACCGCGGTGTTTTTTTCTTTGCAAGCGAAACTAGGGGAAATGACTTAGTCAGGTTGGTATTGAAAACCAAAGACGTCACGTCAAACGGTCAATTGTCACCCAAGCATTCTACAAAATGGCCGTTTCTGATCACATACGTAAATAATCAACACAAAAGATTTATTGCCAAATAAGTAAGAAAACGATTGAAAATAGTAAGTAATTGATTAATAACACAACGTTCCAAAAAATTTATAAAATTTTGAAATATCTACGTTATTCTTTACCATTAAGCAAAGTTTAAGCATAGAGTATACAGACCAAAGGGATTTCTTGCTTTGATGTTGTTGAAAATATGCCAATAAGCAATTTTCTGTGAAATTTTTGATTTTTCTCTTTTTGCACCAATCTAAAAATTTAGCCGCTCGTACCTCGAGCGGCTTTTCTCAGGAAGCAAATTTGATACTGCTCTATTTCCAGATTTTCTAATTTCAGGTGGAGTTAAAATTTCTCTATCGGAGTCGCTCATATTTACAAATTTGAAACGAAAATTCGCAGAAGAAAATGGCGGAATAATTTTTTAAAACGATGCTCTTTTATTTCAATAAAACCATAGCAACAAAACAATAAAACTATTTCCAATTTAAAAAATTAGGTAATCGGCGTGGGCAACGCTACCAACCAAAAAACAATTAAAAAACTAAATCATTTATTATCAAAAAATTAGTTATTTATTATTGAAAAATTAGTTATTCGTTGCAAAAAAAATTGTACCTAACTTTTTCGGAAAGAAATTTCCCCCATTCGCAATAGATGCAGCACAAATTGCTCATGTGGGAAATTTCACTTTCCGAATTCGTTAGGTAAATAACTATTTCAAAATTTTCCGATAACACTTTGCGGAGTTCCACAGATCTGTAGGATATGATTTTTTGAGTTTTACAAGAATTTACTTTGATGTCTGCGGACGAGAATGGTTTATTGTGCTCGCATAGGCGGGCGGGAGTAGGATATTTTGCGCCCGCTGAAAGATATCATTTTTTATAATATCTGGCCATTCTTGGTTTAATTTTATTATAAGCAGATTTTCCGATGATAAGGAATGGCAGATTGAAGCAGTGCCTATGAAGATAGTCATGTCTTGACAGTTGATAAGAAACGTCAAAATCATTGTTACCATTAACAAAACATACTACCGGCATACCATTCATACTAAACGGAGCGGCGTTTTTATTTCATAGAATCCAGATGATTAACGACTTGAAAAGTAGCCTTGTAAGGTTTTAGAAACAAAAAAAAAAAGAATATCATACCGCCAACATTTGAAAAAAATAAGATAGCTCGTGTCATGCCAACAATAGCAATCGGCCATTACGTATGCATTGCACACCAAGATCTTTATCGTTTATTATACGGTGCTATAATAGCCTTCTTGCCGTCTTTTAACGGTGCGTTGCTGTTATCGGTATGGTCTCTAAATCCAGAAGGCCGTACCTAATGTGTTGTGTCAACATTGACAGGTATTTGAGATTAAACGCTATTGACAAATGACCTATGCACTCTTTATCCAGAAGCTTGACTTCAAATACCACTTGTCTTTTACATTTAAACACTAAAGTACCAAAATACTTTTAGCCCTAAATCACAATATTTTCATATGATAGATTGGTAAAAATTGTTAAAAATTGTGGAGTATAATCATTTAGTTAATTTTTTAATTGCAAAACATCTATTCAATTTTATAGAACTGTTCTGTCAACAAAAGCAGCTTTTGGCTTTGCTTTGAGCGACATTTGTGTTGTCCAAAGCATTTTATATATGTTTTTAGACTGCAGAAATTCTATTACAGAATACATAAACATAAGTTTGTTGTCTCACTCATAAAGTTAGACTGTTTTTCTTACGATTTTTTATTATTTTTGGCTTAAATCTTTTTTTTCTTAGACTTTGTGCGTTTTGGTTGCGCCAAATAGTTTTAGGGTAGCCACGGCCAATTTTTTTTCTACTTGGTTTTGTTTTTCTTCTGTTTTGTTTTGCAGAAACAGTTGCAGCAGGTTATATTGGTCACGCTTTTTCTTGATATGGCTTAGGTCCTTTTATTTTTTGCTGTTTGAGGGCTAGTTTGCAGCTTATCTTCTTCTGTTGGTAAATGTTTTGGTAAACCTAGACATTTTTGGGATTTTTTGATAGGCCCACATTTCAAACTGTAGATTTTTTTACATGGCTTTGGCGAAGGTAAAAAAGGTTACTTTAGAATGGGGAAAAAATCAGATGGTCTTAAGTAACGATTTCTGAGATATGATTGAAGAAAAGCTAGCAGACAACGGTTTTATTCATTATTTTTTGTGGAACGTTATATAAACCAAATTGTAGGGGTTGTAATATAAAAATCAGTTAAATATCACTTTTTTCCCTATGATTTCTTTTTATGACTTTTTCGTGTTTTTCATTTCTTTTACTTTGTCTTTTAATTTTTTTGTTTCTAGTTTTGTTTTCTGTTTCTTTATGTGCTTTTTTTTTCTTTTTTTTTATAATCTTTGCTGTTTATTTATTTGGTTTTCTTTTTTGTTTATTTTTTTTGCTTTGTGGTTTCATTCTTTATTTTGTGTTTATGCTTTTCTTTGTTTCTTAATATATCATTGTCTTTTTTTTTTCTTTTTGATCTTTTTTTTGAAAAAATCTTATCTTATTCGCTTCTTTATTTTTTGCCTTCCAAAAATATATCCCACTTTTCCTCCTTTGCCTTGTTCTTTTTTTTCTTTTACTAACTCTCTTATTTTTTTCTGTAATTCTTTTTATGTGCTTTTTTCTTTCTTTTTTTTATAATCTCTGCTGTTTTATTTATTTGGTTTTTTTTTTCTTGCTTTGTGGTTTAATCGTTTATTTTGTGTTTATGCTTTTCTTTCTTTCTTAATATAATATTATACTTTTTTTATTCTTTTTGACTTTTTTTTTGAAAAAACCTGTATTTTATTCGCTTTTTTATTCCATCTTTATTTTTCCTTTCCAAAAATATATCCCACTCTTGCTCCTTTGTCTTGTTCTTTTTTTTTCTTTTACTAGCTCTTGTAATTTTTTCTGTAATTCTCTTTCTTTTCTTGTCATGTCATTATCTATAAAAACTTTCGTTGTTTTGCCGTTTCCTCTTTTCGTTTTCTCTTCCCAGTCTTTCATTCTCACTAATATTTTTCTTTCTCTTATTTTAGGGCATTTTTTTTTATTGAACTCGTTTGGTACATAATTGGTACATATTGTACCTCATCTTCTACAGACTTAAGAAGATCCGACATAAGATGAAATGCCTCAAGAAAACATTGATAACTCTTTCAATTTTTCTGAAGTTTGATGTTTTTTTGTTTTTTTTTTTTTGGAATTAGCACAAAAAGTTCTTTTCGCCGCTTAGGACATGATGCGCTTCTTGCGAAGCAATTATTCTGTTTAGTCAAATGCCAGTTATTAAATTGATAGAAGTTTGATAAACATAGAACAGGGCATGGCGTATTTAGTAGTTTTTGTGCGGAAAAATAAATTTAAATTTTTTAATGTTTATCAACGATTTGATTTCTGATTTTTTAAATTATATTTAGTTTCCATCTGTTGCTATATACTGTAGTATTTCTTATCTTATGCATACGTATGATAAACGTGTCGAGTCTAAGTTGTTTTTTATTTGTTAACTTTTATTGGTGAATTTTTTAGGTTTTTTTATGTATTTGTATGTTTTAATTATATATTTAGTGTCTTTTCAATTATAATTTGGTTGTGTTTTGTTATTTATTTAAGTATTTTTACTCTATTTTTTTTTAATTTTGGTTTATTCCTTGTATTGCTTTTATGATTTGAACTGTTGATCAATATATGTTAATTGTGATTTTTTGACTAGTATTATGCTGTCTTGGATCGCACACAGATTTCTATTTGGTTTTAGTAGTTGAATTTCTAGATTATCCGATTAGCTCACACTAGACCGAAATTTTTAAGTGGTTTGCTACTCAAGTATTTCTAAAATTTACATTAATTGCCCATGTAGATGTCACTGCACTCAAATTTCAACTACTAAAGCGTTACACAATAGCGAAAACCATCTTAATTAAATATCATAACACGTATAAATTTCCTGTAAACATACTAAACCGACATCAATGACCGAATTATGGAGATAAGGCAACAAAAAATACAAACAATAGCTTGTTTTTGTGACATTTTTATCTAAATTAAGTGTTGGAAGTTGACATAATTAATTGCGTGAAAATATGAAAAATGAAATATAAGAGAAATTAGACGGGACCAATAGCGGATCTTTGCGGTAAACCCAATTGCGTGTAGGACAAGCACAACAATATATTTTCATCTTAATCAACTTCCAAAAATTGACTATAACATATTATGTATTTAATTGTCTAGAAATATAATTATTGAAATAAACATGAAATAAGATAGAACCAATAGTGGATCCTTGCGGTACACCCAATTGCTCATGTTGTTTATGCAATATAATGGATTGAAAGATTTTCTACAATGGTGTTTTTTTTTTATAAAAATCACCTTTTTGAAGTTGGTAAGATATTTTGTATTTAATTGTAGTAGTAAAATATAAAATAAATAACATTGGGCCGATAGTAGATCCTTGCGGCACACACAATTATTTTATTATCAGCAAAACAACAATAATTATGAACTTTTCCTGAATATTGATCAGAAAAGTAGATACAATAACCGTAAATGAAGCCTCTGGTGTTGAAATGGTAATTTATGGCCCCAGCTGTGTTTGATCTACCAATACTATTATCATGTATTCTAATTTATTTCAATGTAATTATCATAAAAACGCCGATAATGTCAAAATTAATTTATAGTCTTGTTTAGTGGAATTTGTAGCTGCTGTTGATTATTGTGAATTCACTTTTCCAAAAGAGTAAAAGTGAATTTTAGGAATGCTAAATGGTTACGCGGTACAATCTATGTTAATATACAGTGCAGTTATGATAAACTATATTTGTTTGATAATGCATATTGTAACAGATTGCAAATGCCTTTGGAGAAGTGAACCGCAGCCTTGTCCTGGTTCAATTTATTTTTCATCTCAACTAATAATTTTCTATTGGTTCTATGCGATTATCAAATGCCTTTGTTGGTTTCTACGTCTAGATCTGGAAATAATAACGTCTAAACGGTTTTGTCTTTTGGTCAACGCTCTGAAGACTGGTGCCACTGTCCGCTAATTACTTGTAATTGTTCCACATGGCTCGGTGCTTGTACAGAAACGATGGTACATAAATCAGGCCAGGAAGCGGCAGTCCGTAACTCCGGTAATGCTGGATGAATCATTTACCATACGCTAAATATAATTTTGATGAGACCCCAAGATTGTGCCTTGCGGGACACCACCTACCAGCGCAACTAATGGGTTAAACGCAGAAATTTCACAGTAGATTAGAATGTGAATCGTTCCGGTCTATCACCCGTCACCAAATTGTTTTAAAAATCTATTAATCCGAAGCGAAATTGAGTTGTGCGCGATCGAAACCGCAAGAAATTTTATTATATTCTTCAGATAATTGGATATTGCCGCTTATTTATGAATCTATATAGGAAAAAATTGATTATTTTTGAAATATGGATTTGTCGGGTACTTAAGTACTTCGATTAGTACTTTTATTCGATCTTACCTATAATTGGATGCTTCCACTTGCATTTATAGATATACAAGAGCATTTGCGTGAAATATATATTTGCTCAGTACTAAGTACTCGCCGTATGTGATTATCTTTTTCTTGTGATTAATGGTATCATTGGAAAGAGACTCGTGCAGTAATGTGGTTTAGTTTACATAATGAAGGTTTAATTGAAACTGGTTGCTATATCTCTATTTTTTCACATCTCTGTATGGGACAGTACCACTACAAGACAGATCTGCGGATACTATGTATAATTAAAAATAATTATCGAGACTTATACGAGGTGTTTTCTTATCAACCTGTAACTAATTGCTATACTATTGACACGCTTCATTTGGTAAGTATCTTACCAACTGCTAATAGTACTAACTTAGTAAATTAGTACTTAAAAGATTGGCAGTCAAGAAACTTTACACTGGTCTTCTGTTCAAAAGATCTCACTTTTTTAAAATGCTTTATCATCATAGAACGTTGAACATGCTACCACCGTCTTAAAGCTTAGGTATTAGACTCGGTAGTCCCTATAAGATAAAGACTAATAGGCTTTTTGCAGTGACTAAAGAACAAAAGTAAATTTTGACTTTGGAAAACGTGACGTTTTAGGAGTTAGTTTATTCACGTCAATTTAGTCATGCCCAAAAACTGATACTCTGGACGCATTAACGCAACTAAAGATAACCTTAGATTGCATAAGATTGTTTTTCATTCCAAAAGATCTTGCTTTATCAATAAGCTATTTTCAATCACCATGGTACGTTGAACGGAGTACCATTGTTTTAAAATCTTAAAGTGTAACGCAATAATTACAGTGAGTTGTGCCTAGAAGATACATGCTCACATTGAGAGTGATAAAAGGAAAAAGACCAGCTATATCTATGGAGCAAACAAAAACAATAAAAAACAGTCCAAAAACAAGAATCGGCTTAAAAACCAATAGTATCATTACGAGAGAAACTGACAAGAGTTGAAAAAAATTAAATTGAAAAGGAATAGTAATCAAAGGCTAGAAAGGAGAGCAAGAATTATGCAAATTACATAGAAGAGATACTAATAGAACAGTTTTTGAAGCATACAAAAACAAAGCATACCAATGTGAACAAAAGTTTTGAAAGAAAGAGGACAGTACGTAAATATGTAGGAGATGTGGAAAAAAGGAAGACAAATAATTGAAAGTTTACAAGAAAAATTTTGAATTATGGCAGAAAGTCTTAAAATCTAATGATGGAAGATTTGCCAAATGTACAAAAAACAGATTTGGAGAAAATAGGAGAAAAAAATGGTAGAAGAATGGCTGAAGAATACAAGAAAAGAAGCAAGCGATTAAGAGTCTTCTTGCTTTATCACATGGTTATATCACGATTTTTAGGTGAAAATAAAGATACGGAACAAGCACTGGCTAAAGAAACAACAGAAGATAAGAAGGAAGAGAGAAAGAAGCAATTGAGAATTTTTAAGAAAAGAATCAGATTTACAATAGAGGACATGAGGAGAACATAGAATAAAATACTAAAATATTTGTGCCAAAAAATTACCAAGCCTTAAACGTAAAAATGAAAGAAAAGAGAAAACAAGTTTTTTCTTTTCTAGATGAAGAAAAAACGCAAGGTATATACAGAGCGTATGAGAAAAACAGAAAAACAATTGGGAGTTAACAAGCAAAAAGAGCTGAAGCAACAACATTTGATAAAAAAGAAATGAAGCAAAATCAAAAAGGTAGGAAACAGAATGAGAAAGTTGAGAATGTGTGGAAAGATGAAGGAAACAATAAAAGGACTACAAAATAGAATAGAAGATGTTTTGTTTCTTCTCGTTAAATCTTACTTTATCAATAGGCTCACATTTGTTTTTGTCAATCTCTGGTTTAAAAGATGAAAAACAAGGAGTTTAAGAAATTATTCAGAAAAACTAGATGGTGAACAAAAATTAACGGCTAGAAAGATGAAAAATTATAGGCAGAAATATAAAAATTGAAATGTTAAAAATTTTGCATTTCTGGTGATTTAAGATTGTTGAGTATTATGAATGTGGAAGAAAATAAAAAGTCTAAAAAGGAGTAGTAAAGAATTTGGTCACTATTTTGTTGTGTTTTTTATAGGTTAAGTTTATGAAAAGTACTACCAACTATATGTGAATTGTGTTTTTTTAATATAATTAATCTTTAATATTCCTGATTTTTATCTTTCCTTATTTTATTTTTTTCTTTGTATTTTGCATTGGGAGTTGCGGTACTACAATTTTTGAGTTAAATTGAAAGAAACTATGCTTATGCCTTATCTAATCATATTATCTATGTCTATTTTTTGCCATACCTAAAAACGGTACTTGGTTGAATGAAGATCTATGTTTTATTTGCCGAGAGGTACTCAATCAGGATATTGGGAACTTTTGCTGTGCTTGAAAGTCTCGTAACTATAATTATGTGGTAAACTTTATAATATAAGAAAGATTTGTCAAAGAGCCGTGAGCTATGGTTTTTTGCCACATCCTCGTACTTTGATAGATAACGATCAGTGAGCTTGAAAACATCTTGTGCTGTCAGTTTTTTGGTACTTAAATAAATAGTGGCCTACATATTTCCTCTGTCAGCTAATCGAATTCTAACCATCAGACATTAGAGCGCTGGTATCGGAGTCGGAAGTCTACAAACTGTACCGTTGTAAACTTTTTTCTCCAAGGGAGAACTACGAAACGGAAAAGCTTTGGCCTAACTATGTACAGTGTACGGTCTCATACCTTATCGGGAAATACACACCTTTTTTGTTTGCTTTGATTTCATAAATAATGCAAAAGTTTTGAAACTACTCGTAAATGTGGCGGAAGGAAATCAAGTATCTAAGTTGTTAGATAAACGAGTTTGATGTTATAGCTAAAGAGCTTACTGAGATGGTACTTGAGAAATATTTAGTGATCTTTTAGATTTACTGAGGCATTAATATGAGTTGCCCTGTGTAAATTAGTGTTTGAATAAATTCATTTGATGCTGTGAGTAGGTACCATACCGCAAAAAGATTTATTTGTGTTCAGTATAATTAAGGAAGTTGCAAGTTATTATTTTGATGACTACCATTAAATGCATAAATATAATCATTGCTGATGGTACTAGTTGCAGAGCAAAGCATCAAACAGATTGCTAATGAATGGTACCGCCGTTATCTTAACTCAACAAGCTGAGATGTTCTACGAGTACTGAACATGGCAGTGGCCGGTCGTTGATGGCAAAAAACCAGTAGCGAATCAATAGAATACCATCCAACCATCCAGATTAAATAAATTTATTTCCTTATGTTCATGCCTTACGGAAGACACAAAAAATAAGTGAAAAAAAGATAATTGACCCATAACCTAGTAGAATTCAGGCAAATAAAACATTCTTTTTGTGGTAGTACTGTTAAGACATGCTGCTGTTGTAAGCAAACAAACAAATTAATTTTCCACTTGAGCAAGCATTTTGCCACCACTGAGTATATAATGCCTCAAAACAACTTTAATAAATTTTCTCGAAAAGTATCATGTTGACAATTTTGTAATAACTGGTACTAATTATTCTTGGAAAAATGCTGGAACGTGTTCACTGATCGGTATCACTATAGAGAGCAAGCAGCGTGCTAGATGCTGTTGTTGCTGGCGTTTTTCATTTGAGCAAATATTTCAATGAAGAGTGTCGTAAAGTTCCATTATCTTGGCTGTGGGTCGATGAGAAATTATAGTGAGCGATTAATTTTTAGTTGATTTTATAGACACGAAGACGTCGTGACTAAGTGATTTATAGAAGAAAAGAGATTTAAATACATGTGCTTGGAACTATTGTGTGGTCTAAAACAATGCTGCCGGTAGCAAAATGAGAAAAATATTGATGCCAGCTTAAGACAAGTACCACTTAATAATTATGTATTCGATAAAGAAAAAGTAACTATTAAGATGTTTTTTAATGGCTAGCTTTTCTATAGGTTTCAACCAAAACGTACAAGGCTTAAACACAAAGTGGAAAAACTACGAGTACTACTTAACAATTATTTATTTGATCAAAAGGCAGTTACTGCGAAGATCTACTTTTTGTACTTGTATCAACTAGAGTGAATGCGGCTTGAACTTGAACTTACAGCATTAAATCAACAAAGAACAAGTACTATGATGATTATCTCTTTGTACCTTCAGAAGTGATAATTAAGCTTAATGATACAGTTTTTGCTAATACTTCAACCAAAACTTATGCGGTTTGGGAATCAGAAATCAAGTAGTACTTGTCAGGCAACGTTTTTTTGGTGTTTTGTCATTTTCTTTTCTTTTCCAGTTTTTCAAGGCATTGCTTTTCGGGCATCTATCAAAATTATTTAAATGGTCGTTTGTAATTAACAGTTATTTGTTTTCTCTTTGAATTCTATTTATTTGGTTTTTTATACAATCTTGTTTTGGGTTATGTTGTTGGTCTAAAATATAGGACAGACTTATGGTTTAGTTTTCTTTCAATGTTATTACTCTTGACCAAGGTTTTCTGGTCTATAAAAGCTTTATATTTTCCATGGTAGCGAGATTTTTTGTTCGAATCATAGATTTGATAGTAAAGTGGACATGTTACATCTTTTGTCAATCTGTGGTTTATTCTGTGAAACTACTTTTAATCGAAAATGGTTTATAAAATTTTTTTAGATTACTTTTTGACCTAAAATGGTTTTCAACTTATTTTGGCAATTACTTTTCTAAATTATCGGTTCACTTTATCCGTTATTATTTTTTTAAACACCAAATAGATTTTCTCCACTTTAAATGGGTCAAAATTTGACCTACAAGGTAAATCTCTCGGGTATTTATGATTTTTTTTAACAGTTTTCTGAATTGCGCGATGGTCAATTTTTGGTAGAAACTGGTTTGAGCATTTGTTGGCAGATTGTTTGGTGTTTTGTCTATTAGTGGGGCGTAGTGATTTCTTCTACAAAATAGGGACTTTTTGCTTTGCGTATCCAGTTGGATCCTTTTCTTAATTAATTTTGATGGTTGATTGTAACCTTTTTTGTTGTTAGTTTTCTAAGTTCTGAACTTGATCGTACATGTTTTGGTCTAATTTTAGATTTGGTCTATAACAGATTTCCGACATTGAGTGACTTTTTTTTTATTGAGTCATCTGTTGTTTGTTGTTGTTTGTCTTCTATATACTGACCTTCTTACTGGGTTATATTTTTACAGACTACAAAGGTCTTTAATTATGTTTATAAAGTGTCGTGGGTAATTCATTAAGAGTTTTTCTTTAGATTGGGTAATGAACTATTTTTTATTTTAGGTAGAGTTTTACATGTTTGCTTGGTTTTGAATCATGCACGTTTTCACTAAACGTTTGCATTGGCTTTCTTACTTTGAGGTGGTTTTTGTCGTGTGAAGCCCATAGAGTTGTCAACTGATTGACATTTTTATTGGATCTATTTGGTTATCATCTGGGTTTTCTCTTCGAACAAATTTCTGTTTTGTTCAGCTGCTATTTATAGCTTTTTCTTATCTAGCATATATTTTTTAATGTTGTGGAAGTCCTACTAGTACAAGTAGTACGCTTAACTAAGAAGTGCTAAGTAGCATTAAGTACACTTTTAGGTACTTTTCAGGAAGTATACACTACTACTACTAGGTACAAAGTAATTTCCAGCTACTATAGCATTTTGGTGGTTTTTTGCTTCTGGTGAGTTAAGTGTACAATGCAGGAGAACTGCTTGTCACTAGTCTAAGTACTATTGCTTATAGGTACTTCTTTTTTTATTAGTTCATATACCATGCAACATAATAGTAGCTGTGGAGCTTTTCCAAAGCTAAGCTCATTGTTTTTGTAAGAATTTTGCGTTATGACAAACAATTTTGGTTTAGCCCAGTAATTGTTTTTGAGACAACAATAGATTCTTTTCTGGTCAGTAGTCAAAAAATATCGCAAGTAGACGATGGGGTTTTTGTTAGGTGGTGATCTATAAGCTCATTGAAGTTGATTTTTTCTCTATTTTGGTATTTTATTGTAATAGAATGGTACTTCCAAGCTTTTTTTTTATTTTTGTATTTAGTTCTTTTCAGTACTCTATTTTTTTGGCAATTAATAAATTTTTTTTTTAATTTACAGTAATAAACCAATAAAGAACAGGTACTTTTAGTATTTAATAATTACATATTGACTGAAGAAATGATAATTGCTGGCTTTTGAATAGGCTATGACCAAAACGTACGCGGTATAAAGGCAAAGGACAATGGTACTACCCAGTAATTATCTGTTCGTTGAGGAAGAAGTATATTAATTAGCTGGTTTCTCTGGCATATGTTTTTACCAAAATGTATCTTTTTTCTCCATTATTGTTCGTATAAATATCTTTACCGTAACTTTTGATCCCTATCATTTATCTTGACTTTTGATACGCTTCTTGACAATTTCCCTTTACAATTGCGTGTGTTTTGCGTTGAATGAGTCGTTCATCGTGCATCGGCTTATTAATTATTCAAGAATTCTAGACCGGACCTGTCTACCGTTATTTCTCGCAACTTACATGACCAAGTTTTTGACACTACTGCTTCAAGCAAGCCAGTTCAAGCTGTATTATTTTGCAACAGGAAAAAAGCAAACTAAAAATAAATCAGGAATATCCATTTAAAATTCGCACACGAATCAATCGAATGGCTTCAATGTTTTATTATCCCTCAGGCTCTCATAATTGAATAGTGAATTTAATTAATTACCGGGATTCGTCCAGGTACAAATTATTAAATAGATTGGATGATGGCAGCTTTTTTATTGTTTTTATTTAATAGAAGCTTGGATATTAATTGCAAATGTCACATGAGTGTTTTACTCATTTCGCATAGCCGAAGACTGTTATATTGAAATTGTTCTAAAATACTTAAGTGTTACAACACGATTGTTCTAATAGGATTGTTCTAATTGTCCATTTAATTCCAACGAATAACAATGAGAGATAATTTGCAGAATATCTGTTAGTGCACTGATCTCTATGAAACCATTTTTTTTTAATTTTATAGGTTTATTTCTCTTTTATTACTATTTTGCAAATTGGAGCTTTTACAGCCTTATGTCATAACAGTTATGGTGATTATATGGACGAAGTATTGTCCTACGCAGGTGTAAATGCTTTGAATAATTGTTTGTACAGGTGTGACAACAGCTCTTATTTGTTCGATTTTTATAGCTCTATACCGTAACACAAATCGAATGGTATTTACAGATTTTTAATTGTGGTTTTCTAAATTTTTTTATATTATGGTAAAAATTATTATTTGGTGTTCCTTAGGGGCCTTGCTTGGGACCGTTTGTATTTTGTTATACATCACTATTGTTGATTTTTTTATTATATCATGTTATATGTGCTGTTTGCAGATGATCTAAGCTTTGCCTATTTTTTTTTTAAATTGATATTTAATAAATAATTACGGCGCAAAACTATCAAATTTTTCAAACGTGTAAACAAATTTTAATCAAAAATTGTGAAGATAAGACATTTTGTAATTTTTTTTGTACTTTTTTTCAACTCATTATTTGTCACGAAGCTTTATGGCGATTTTTTTTTACTGATTTTATGCTAATTTTGTTTATCTTTTTGTTTTAGACATCATTGCTTCTTTTTTTTTGCTGCTTGTTTTGTGTTTTGTTTTCTCACAATTGTTTTTACTATGTCTGTCTTTTTTCTTTTAACGTTTTATAGTCTTTTTTCTGATTCTGTTACATTTTTTTTACTGTCTGCATGCTCTTGGCAGACATTAAAATGCTTTTGCCAATACATATTTATAGAGGTGGTTATTAAGTTGTACCAACCTAATGAAGGAATTTTTTATTTTTAGTCTCAAAGAATTGATTAGAAATTTTTTTTATGCGGTAGCTTTGTGACAAATAAGAGGAAAAGTGAGATTATGTCAGTTTATTAATATTCTCAGGAAATTGTTGGTTTTTTGTTGTTTTTTTTTTTAATTATTTTGATCTACTGTATTTGTTTTTGGTTTTTGTGACTTTAATTTTGAGTTTCTGTCTTCTTTATCTTTTGTGTAAATTTTTTGCATCTAATGTTTTCTATATAATTCTCTAAATTTGAGATCTTTTTTTGTAATAATATTTATCTACTGTAATCTTTTTATGAGCTATTGTACGAAATTTGTTTGTCTATCGCACTTTCTCATTTTTTGTCTTTAGTTTTTTATTTATTTATTTTTTGTTTTAAGCATTATAGCATTTGTTTTTATCAATAAAAAATGTTAAATTTCTGCTCTGATGTGTCAAATCTATTCCTGTATTTATTTGAAAAATGGATAGGAACGCATTGTGGTGTACATTTATTTACATAATTTATATAGTATTCTATTTGTTACATTTGGGTATAGTTTTTCTATTCCTTAAGTTTTTGTGGCGTTTTAATGATTTTTTTCATCTGTTCCAACTTTTTTTTTGTGAATATTTGTGTTTATCTTACTACTTCATTTTTTTACATTTTTTTTATATTGTTTATATTCTACTGTCTTTGTTTATGTTAAGTCTATATAGTTTTTGTTTGATATTTAAACATGATAAAAGATTTTTATCTTTTTGTTTGATATTTTTAAAAAATTTAAACTTTATATCATTTATTGTAAGTAAGGTTCTGAAGTGAAGTTTTTCTTGTCTTTATCTTGTTATTTCTATTTTATATTTTCTTCTATTCTTTTGTTTTTTTTCAATTTGTATAGTCTGGTTTTTTCAGTGAAGTAATATGTACTTTGGCTAAATTAGAGTGGTTAGGGTGAAAATATTCTATTGTTTTCCAGTAAAAAAAAACAAAATTATAAATTAACAGCAATAATAAAAATAGTAGTAATCTTTTAAGTTTAATAATTATTATATAAGCTTTCGTGTGCAGGTTTTATACTCGTTGACTATGTATGTATATCGTTAATGATTTGTAATGTAACGTAACGTCAATCGTTGAAAACATATTTTAATTGCAATATAAAACTATTTGGGTTTAAAATGTATTTTATCATCTGTTTTGTATGAAATTTATATTATTGTTCGTAAATTACTCTTCTAAATTTTGCAAATTTATGAAGAATTTTTTATAAATGCGGTAGAAAATATAATCTTCGCCTAAAGAGAATTGAATTATGTTAAACCATTGAATATGTTAAGCGTTTTCTTGTAGTGATGATTATCTTTACAAGGTTTATTATGTGTTTGACAAGTATTATGCAATGTTTATCTCAAGATTGAATACATAAATAAATATAAAAAATGTTGTGTTTTTTTTTGGTTAATTCAAAGTACATCAAAATTAATGATTTTTTTTTGTTGCAGGTGAGTGATATTTTTTGATTTCTCATGGTTGAGTTAATTGAGTTATTAGCCGAAATGGTAAGTAATTTTATTATCATTGAATTGACATAAAATTGACTAAAATTTCTGCAGTATGTATTTTTGAAGAAATAGTATGGGTCCCAAAACAGTCTCTTGGGGTAACATGCGGTTTCTTTTGTTTTTTTGTAATTAAAGTACATGTGGTCCTTTAAGCCGGAACTAAAATTTTTACTTTGCTTTTGTAATTTCTAATAAATAATTTTTTTCTGTCAATGCATTTAATGAAGATTTCAAAGTATATATTTCTGCAAATCATTTTCATTATTCTCGAATACAATACTGTTTCTTCACGCAAACAATTACACAATTCTTGTTCTTAATCATCATACAAACACTCGGCTTTTGTAACAGTTCATTACACAATGTAAATTAAAAGATACAGTAATAACTCATTACTCATTTACACATTATTGTTCTTTTTTTTTCGTTGTTGTTGTTCATGGCTAAATGAAGTCATTGCATGTGTACGTACGTCTCACAAATTTTTCTAATAGCCTTTATTCAAATCACGGAAGTGTCACCCAAAACAATTATAAAACAGCAACAACCCATGAATACTAAAAAGGCCGATTATAAAAACGATTATTGAACGTGATAACTACTATTCTGGTTCCCACACATCTAACGGTCTTTCATCTGCATACTTGCTAATTAGAAATTATAACAAAAAATCAAAAAGGCTCTTAAAGACACAATTTCCATAATATGTAGCAATTTTTTTTTGTTAAACGTAAATATGTTTTGAAAGCCAATACGGTTGGCTAATCTATTTTTATAGAAGTGAATGTTAATTTATAATTTTGTAGAGAAACTGAATTTTTTTTATATATTTTGTGGCTCAAGATCTTGAAAAATTCAAATAAAAGAAGACAAATGGGTAGCTTATGGCTAATTTGATTTTTGTATCATTATTTAAATAAATATGTCAGCCATTTGCAATTGGCCAGAAATATTTACTGAGGGGGCGATTTTTGATATAATTTTTTTAATGTCTAAGCAACTGTTACGACACAACTATAATGATGTGTGTCTCAAGGATTAAAAAATACTCTCAAAATTGCTATAACATTTGTTTGTTTTTCATTTATTTTTATTAATATTTTTTGTTTGTTTTGTGTTTGTTATTGGCTACTTTGAACATTTGTTTTTCGAATCTTTTTAAGTTCTCTTTTATTTTTTGCAATTTTTTTTCCTAAATTTAAGAATTTCTTAATTTTGTAATATTTTTGGTAGGTTCCTAAACATTATTTGGTCATTGCAAGTTTATTTGATTGTGTTTACTATTAATTTTTTTTTCTAGTTTGTTTTTAACTATTTGGATTTGCTATTGAACCACATATTTTTTAGATTTTTTTTTTTAACGTATTCATTTTTAAAACTTATTAATTATTAGTATTACTTATTCACTTTTTTTGTTACATTTAAAATGAGCTATTGGTTGATTTCTTTTTTTAATGATGTTTTAAGGGACAAATTGTTTAATGTTGTTTAGTTTTTTATATAAAATGTCATTATACTTTATTTCTGCGCTTTTCTATTCTTTTGTAATTTTAATTGTGTTCAAAATAGGTTTAGCATTCATTTGTTTTTAAATTTATTAATAGTGTTATTGTTTTGTATTTGTTATAAGCTACTTCAACGTTTTTTTTTCTAGTTCTTCCATTAATTTACTTTTCTATGTGCAAAAATTCGTCATTTTTGGTTCGTTTAAAAAAATTTGTTTTTTTTTGTTGTATCGACATTATTTAATTGTGTCTCATACTAATATTTAGCATGTTCACAATTTTTTGATCGGTTTTGAACTACTTATATTATGGAAAATATATGTAGATTAATAATAAAATATAAGATAGAAACTTGAGAAAAAAAAGATGAAATGATATGGTTTTGTTTTCAACAAAAAAAAAACAAAACATGCAATGTTAGTAACAAAAGAAGTGTCAATAGCAACACAAGGTAAAATAGAAACATCCGAATCAGATTTTACACGAAGATAAAGTCTGCAAGTAAAAATCAGTACAGATGAGAAATATGGCAATGGATAAGAGTTGCAAGCTCGATGACCAAAAAATACAGGTGGCCAAAAAGAGAATCTTTAGAAAAAAGACCACTGGGCAAACTTTTAGAAAAGTTGACTGGGAAGAAAACATGATGCAACAGGTTGAAACGGGCAAGTGCATAATGAGAATGACTTGAGAGAAGAGAAGAACAGCGACTCCACTGTAAAATAACAAAACTTAAACAAAACCAATCTAAAAGGAAAGATTGTGAAAACAAAAGCAAGAACAAATAGAGACAGACTACACTTTTGCTACTCTTTACAGCCAAAACAGCACCAAATCATTGGTACAAAAGAGTGACAGGTTTACCCTTAAACCTCAAATCTGTCAATTGACTTTACGAAATGCTGTAAATTGTATCTCATTATAGCAACGTGTTGCATATGTTATCTTGTACAACATCCCATTTATCATATTCGAGAAGAGTGATTATTTAGAATTATGGCATCGAATAGTTGAAAATTGAATTCCATTGGTCTGATCTGTTCAAAAAATGGGAATCTTTGGAAAGGAAGACCAGTTTTAAGATACTGGGCAGGTGATGGCAAATCTTTAGATAAGGGAATAGGTTGAAACAGGCTGGTTTATAATAAAAATGACTTGAGGAAAAAAAAAGACAAAGACGAAACCAATGTACAAGGAAAGATTGAAAAAAAGAACAAGAAGATTAAACTCTTACCAATTCTTCATAACCGAGACAGCACTAGATTATTTGTACCAAAGAGTGAAAGGGAGTATCGAAGAAACCCTTAAACCTCAAATCTGTCAATCGAGTGCACGAAATGCTGTAAATTGTATCTCATTATAGCAACGTGCCGCATATGTGATCTTGTACAACATCCCATTTATCATTTTCAGGAAGAGTCATTATTGAGAAAAGATTTTTTTAACGGTTGGCAACACTGAATGAAAAATTAAATCTTATCATCTATAATTAGTTTTGTAACACTTGAAAAACTATAAAATAAAACTGTGAATGCAGCGGCATTTGTACTACGAATCGTCCATAGTACGCACCATTAACCTAAAACCAAACGAGAGCATCCATACGGTACTAAAACACAGTCATTTAAAAATAGCAATTTTTTTTTTCATTGGTGTTTCTTTAGTAACAATTAACTGATGCGATATGGTATTTAGTAACTGTAAAGAAAAGCTTTTCGAAGATTCCTAATCATCGTCATTAGGGATAATGTGTAACATCTGCAGCACTTTGGCGATAGTTAACTTCTTTGACCAATTGACCACATTAATGCTATCTTTTTTTTTTCTATAAATTCTATCCTGATGATTATAAAGGATTTGTGAAATTGTTACGTGGTATGTTAAGGTCCGTTATTTCATTTTCCAGAATTGGAAAACTGTTTAGTATTCGAAAGAGTATTCAAGACGAATAACATATTCGAGACGACCAAGATTTGGCTAACCGAAATACATACATGTTACATAGCCTCCTGCGATTTCTGAGTCAAGTCAAACATGCTTATTTGTACGAAGAACCGAATATAGAAAGGGTCGTCCCGATTACGTGCCTCATTCAAACTGTATTACACAATCTGGATCGGTAATACAAGCGGAAGCAAAAGTTGTGCTTTTCATACGGCATTTCAGCAATGGTAATTGCGTTTTTCTATTTCGAGGCTTTTTTTTTATTGTCATTCTCAATTAAATTAGTTTTATTCATCAAGACAGCATGACCACCAGACAACCAGTGAACATGGCAGAACTAGATAATGCAATTATCGTTGCCGAGAAACCGTAAATGTTTACAAAACGTTATTACATGACGTTACAGTTGACGGAAAAATCACATAAATTCAATTTAATTCTGCGGTTGCAAAGTGGAAAAACGATTATCAACACCCGATTTTACAAAGTTTACTCATTGTTGTTGAGCTATTGAACACATCTAGTAACCCTCTTTTATGTACAGAGACATTCTGCGCACAAATCCGATTTACATCGCAATATAAGAGAACCGGGCCGCTAATAAACCTTAATCTAATTGAAAACCTGAAAGCAACTTATGCATTTTACATTATCTCAGCAAGCCTAATACACACAAATCTCTAAAAATGCGAAGTTAAAGCTGTTTTTTAGTTGAAACATTGAAACAACGACGTTTAAAAACATTTTATACTTAAGACCAACAAAATGGCGAATACGTACGTAAATAGTCGCAAAATTGATTAGAATACTGTATCTTTTTGTAACTAATATGATTTTACTAGTTTTTTTTTGAAACCTAATGGACATATTTGATTTTTGACAGATCGAGCGAGATTTATTGGGGCTTTTTATGATTTTTGTTTTTATCGCTGATGGTCGATGATGTTTTGGGTGAAAAGCTTGACAAAAGATTAGACAATTGTTTTTTTATTTCAATCTTCTTTTTGTCATTGCTTTCTTGGTCTTTCTATTATTTTCTCAAACTTATTTTTTAGAGACGTTATTTATTGTATTAGTTTTGTTATTCGGATACCATGACACAACAACTGAGCTTTGAGAAAAAGATCTGGATTTTTAATTTTTTTCTTAAAGTGGTCAATTCTATTTAAGTCTGGTTACATGCAGACTATATTGAATTTATTAATGTTATTTTCTATAATTTTATTTATTGTTTATTAATTTATTTTTATTAATTTTGACCATTGACAAATATAAATCTGGATTTATAAGCAAGATCAAAAAAAAAAATTTTATGTTTTTTTTTTTGGCCTGAACTTAGTTTTGGCCGATTAAGTGGCGCATGATTAGTTAATTGTGTTAATGTAACCACGACTTCTTCGCTGATGCCAAGTCTGGATAGTGAGCAGTGTGGATTTTTTTACAGTTTTATTTAACAAAATTTTTTTTTGATGTGGCTTTGATTTATTGTTTTTTTTGTAGCTCAATATGTTGTGTATTTCGCGCCGTCTGTAAGATCTACTACGCTACCAATGTCTAATAAATAATGTATCAAGTAAAAACTCAAAAAAGATTTGAAAAATTAAGAAGGAAATTTAAAATGATTAACACAAATGGTGCGTGAGCTTTAAAAACTATTAATTAATAAAAAAACTATAAATTAATAAAAAAAAGGTTAAACAGTGCTTTCAATAGAAAGCACATCTTAGAGAACAAAATAGTTTTAATCAAGCAAGTCAGTTGATCAAAAAAAAATTGAATAACAAATAACGTAATTTTTTTGTTTTTAGCAAAAAGCGAGATAAAAACAAAAGAATGTAGACAATAAAATGCAAAAACATTAAAAAAAAATCTTTTAAGACTAAACAATGCTTTGAAAAATTGTCTAGATAAAAAATTGATTTTAATCAAGCAAGTCAAGCAAGAAAAACAGATTAACTAAAAATGAAAATTTGGAAAGGTCAACATAAAGTTTAAAAAATATTCATGGAACCGTTTGGCAGAAACTTAATTATGTTCTATTTTAGCACTACAAGATAGTGAAAAAACAAAAAGTAGGTGACTCAGTAGACTAGAAAAGTATAGGAGGACAAGTAAAACATTACTTTTTTCTAGTAGGCTAAAAAAAAAGTAATGAAACAAAGGCAAAAACAGTTGAATAATAAACAAAGTAAATTCTGGAGGACGTCATGACAAAAAATAAAATAAATTCAAAAAAACTTTTACAAAATAAAGAATTACCAAAGCTGTATCTCCCACATAAAGAACTGAGTTAAGTACTTTTTGAAAAAGTTTCAATTTACAAACCAGCAAGTCTGATTGGAGGAACATTTAAAATAAAAAATATAAAGAATATCGAAAGCACATTCAAGAGAAAAAATTTAATTTAATTAAGCAAAGTATTGTTTTTTGGCTTTTAGCAAGAATGCCAGATAAAAACAAAAGAATGTATACAATAAAAAGCAGAAACATTAAAAAAAATTTCTTTTGAGACCGAACAATGCTTTCAAAAATTGTCTGGAAAAAAAAATTATTATAATCAAGCATGTCAGTTAAGCTAAGTAAATATGAAAAAAACAAATTAACTAAAAAGGAGCATTTCAAGACGTTGTCAACAAGTAAAGCAGAAAAGTGCTTTTAAATTTGGAATTCTGTATCTTAATTTTACTAGGCGTATCACAGGGATCGGTTTTAGGACCTTTCTTATTTGTTCAATATTGAGGATAATAAAAAAAAATTACATTATTAAGCATTCTTGGTATGATAATTGAAACTATGCTTAATAAAATTATAAGTCTAAGGTTATAATTTGTTTTTGGGGTTTTGGCTATAAATAAACAATGTACCTATGAGGTTTAATTTAATTATTTTAGCTTAACAATGCGTGAGAGAATTTTTGTTTTTATTTTTATGGAATCGTTTATAAATCCGCTGATATTATTTATAGAAGAAATCTTCTGTAGAGAATTGTATTGATTTGTGATAAATTGAATATTTCTTTTGCAAAGGTCATTAAACGTGCCGCCAATAAGTATTTTTGCAATTTTTGAGTCGATTAATCAAAAAAATTTCACACTCATAAATAACTGTACATCACGCTTGTAAAATTTCTCAGAATGTTTTTCTACGTTAAAATTTCTGCCGATACACTTCTTACTTTCATGATTCTTTAAAGTTAATGCACTATCTTGAATATCCTACACAGAATTGCCAAAACGTGTCCACTTTTTTCAATTCGCCTTCATCATCCATTCTCATTGTATCAATTTCCGAAAACTTTTATTCCCCTCTCGCTTGCATTGTTTTTTTCTTCGCAAAACTATAACACGCTATAATTTCTCGGCATTGTACAACCGAAAAGGAAGTGTTCAAAATCTATTTAACTGTTAGCGAAATTAGCGTGAAGCAAATCAAAATAATGTCGCAATAGTAATAATAAACTTACCTTTTTTGAAAAAAATCAACGGTACTAGGCGTGTGGGTTGATTGAAAGTGATATCTGTAAAAACAAAAAAAATACATTGTCAGTTTTATTCTCTAATAGTAAAAATTATTTTTTAGAATTTGAGTCGCTAAAAAGCTTATCAATTTTTTTACGGTTGGTATAAACGAATGTCAAACAAATAATTACGTCAAATGTCAATGCCATTATCATTGCTTTTCAATTTTTTACTTAGGAATTATGACAAAAGGACACGTAATTTGAGGCGCACATTTTTTATACGCTGCGACTTGTGCGCAAAATCAACCCTTATAAATCTAGTTATTTAATGCAGTATTATTTAACTTTGAATTGCAATCCTCTAACAATATGGTCTCATTATGTTCCTAGTTGTATGTATAAGTAATTACATTGTATGTTTTAACAATGAATCCTTCGATTATCTATTATTAATCATTGTCTCATTATTGTCTATGTAGAACAAAATACACTACGCTTTATGTAATTTGTTACTAAAATTACTCTTCCTGCATCGACTCTTGTCGATAAAAGAAAAAAAATACATATTTAGCATGATAATCAACAGAAACTGTAATCAATCATCCAGTGATCGATAAAATAATTTATCTAAAGCGAAAGTTGTCAGACAAGATGTAATCTGACTTGATCTGATCTCACCTAACCTCAAAAAAGAAAAACATTATGAAATGATTTTTGTGTCAAAAAGAATTATTCTACAAGAATGCTCCTAACGGGCTGTCTTAAATTGGTATGATTTACAAGAACAAGTCTGAAAGATTAGCGCTTTAAATTAAAATATTAATGGATTCGAGGTTGACCCCAGAGTAGTTTTTAGCCATATTATTAGATTAAGGCAATTATGCAAGAAAAATTTTGGAAATTTTTAAAAATAGAACAAATATAGTGTAGGCACGTTATCTAATGTTTTTGTGATATCTGTATATAGTCTATTCTTTTTTAGAAACAACTGTCAAACAGTTCTAATGTTGGCAGCGCCGCTTAAAAGTAAATGTCATGAGCGTAAAGCAGGCTTCCAACATAATTTCAGAATTTTTGACACTGACAATTGTTTATAAAAAAAAACAGATTTCAGATAACATAGGTTTGAATTATACCGATATAGGATTATTTGCTTTAATTTTTTACAAATTTTGAGAGAATTTTTGAATATCCAAGTTTAAAATTTTTGGTAAAATCATTAAAAAATCCTATATTAGGTTAGATTTTTTTACAAAAACTGGTGATTTTGCAGGGTTGGAGTAAACAAATTGCAGTTTATTTGAAGCGAATCGAAAAAAAATAAATGCTGTTTGTAAGCTAGCCGTCTTTTCTAATGCTTGTAAACTGTGTGATTTTGAAAATAAAGAGGTTGATCAAGATTATTAATTCTTTATTTTGTTTTTTATTATGTTCAGTTGATAGTAAATTATTAAAAATCTATGTGTTCACAGTATCTAACTTAGAAAATGTAGTTTTTCTGCGTAATGCATAAAAGGTTTTTAAGTATGTGAAAGTTTTTAAAATATTTTTTTTTTTGAAAAATATTTCATCAATTTATAGTAAAAGAATGAGGTTTTGCAATATTAGGAAATTCTAGAAGTTGGCTGGTTTTAGACAAAATAATAGAGAGCCGAAAACTGATCCTTGAGGGATTCTTAATAGACAGAACATTAGTTTTTTTGCCATGCAACTTTTTTGATTGATATTATTGTATATTTTGTACACTGATAAATTTTACTTTTTTGACAGCCTTGTTTCTATGTCGACAAGTGACAAATTTTCGACAAAATCTGAAAGTAAACAAATAAACTTGAATATATAACTCTGCGACAAGAAAGAAACCTAAGCATTGATACGCAATGCATAAAATTGAATACAAATAAATATTTTGAAATAAGCTTTTTTATTGACGTATCTGAAACATTACAATAATGTTTAGAATATATTTTAATAAAACTTTTATATATGTTCAATTTAGTTGTTGATTGATAAGTTTCCGTCGAGTTTATAAGGTACTATTTTTTATAGTGAACAGTTGTCATGAGTGCCAACTTAAATAAACAACAGTATAATTTATAAGTTTATAAACTAAAATATTAAAGTATTGTAAATTATGCCAAATTTTTCGTATTTTATCAGGTTGAAAGTGCTTATTCACTGTAATTTTATGAGATAGATGCATTTTTAACAACTTGTTTAAAGGTCATTTTTCTGATTTTGAAAATTATCTTCTAACTGCTGTTATTTTTGTTAATCTTCTTAAGTAAACGGAATCCTAAATAGAAGACGTTTTTTTGCGATTTTTTTCAAAGACGTCACTTAAATTCTTGTCACTTAAATTTGATCTTAAACTGTGCTGAAATTATGTAACTCATTTTAAGCAATTTTTTTATATTATAGTCTTGTTAAATTCTATCCAGTTTTTGTTTGTTAGTTTTGATCAATTATAGTACTTTTTTTTAAATTAAGAGAAACATTTGATCATTTGATCCAGTAAGCGATCAGTTCCTAATGTGGAAAAGATAGGATTAAGCGAATTTGAAGCATTTCATCTTAAGTTCCAAAAAAACAATAAATACTGTTTTAATTTTTTTGGTTCTAATTTTAACAATTTACCAGTGTGCCGAAGTTTAAAAACGTTTGACTTCAATTTGGTAATTTTCTCTGTAAAGCAGAAGCAGTGCGACCAATTTTACAGAAAATTTTTTACAGTGGTTTAATAAGTTTTTGTAGAATCAAAACCAGAAGCAGTTTGAAGATATTTTTAGAAAGTTTTAGAAAATAATAAAATATTTTAATAAAACGGAATCACTATTTTTTGGTTTTATTTTGGTTCAGTTACTTTGGAAATTTGAAGATATAGAAAAGTCGATGAAAAAAGTAGTAAATAATTAAATTGAAGTAAAGTAAACAATATTGGTTCTAAAACCGAACCTTGTGAAACCCCATTAAGATAAGAAATGTTTTAAAGCTATTGACAAAAAAGTTATTTTAATTTTTTTATCAGATGGATTAGGGAATTTTTGATTTTAGCTTTATATATTTTTTTAATAGCATTTTTTGAAATCTGACTGACAAGATTATTATCTATAGGCGGTTTTTGAAAAAAGCTAAATAAACGTTTATTTATATTTTATCTATGTTTTTGAGATTTTTAAATTTAAGATACAGAAAGCTCTTCACTTTAATTTCTTACAGATGAAAAACAGAAATCAGTGATCAATCTAAGAGTTTACTGAGAATTTTTGAGCAAAACTTGATTAAGATTTCAGTTGTGTTTTTCCAAATTTTTATTTGAGATAGAGAAAAACAGTTTGTTGTGAGATTACAAAACAAATTAGAGGAAAAACATTATAAGATGAACAACATAGGTCTTATAACTGTCTTTTGTGGAACACCAATAAGAGTAGTAATTGGTACTTTGATTTCTAATAGGTCAAGAACAGAAAATTATTAGCAGGTAGTAGCAGTTTTCTCAGAATTGGTATTTTTTTGAAAATCAAACGATGCTTGACAAATTTTTTGGAAAACTGGAAAAATTTAACAAGGCGTGGTTTTTGAAAGTTTTAAAGAAAATCCAGTTTTAGATTGCATTTGTATTGTTTATTGTAGATTCAGAATGAGAATTTCTAGTGGTATAGGAACAATATAGATCTTAGAACCGTGTTATATTTGTCATTTCTGACAAATTATTGCTACATTCTTGTAATCATCTATTATATCTAGTTGTATCAGCAGCAACCGGATTCAATTTGTTTTTGTAATAGACTCGCTTTCATCTGGTTAGAATTTTTGTTTGCTGTATCTAATTGGGTGCGATAATTGAAAGGCTATAAAAGCAATGGGTGTATAAAGCCTCTTGCAATAAATTGAACTTTAAATCATCTTTGCGATCCATTTAATGGCTACATGATCATTATTCACGGCACCCAAGGTCGTTGAAGTGTCAAGATTGTAATTATTTTGTAATTTTTTGGTTGACTACGCTATGCTTGATAGAGTCGATGTTTTATAGAAAAATTTTATCACATTAATTATTATGAGGAATAATACTGGAAATGTTAAAGTTCAACGACTTTCCCTGGCAATTTTTTTCGACGTTTTTATCAATTGCTTTGCGTCACGTTTGGTAACGGTGCATGGTTTAAAGATGAATTTGTTTGTGAAACTGATGCCATCTCTTAATAATAATAAATATTTTTTTTTTCAATGTAGCATTCCGTATGGAAAATACTGAAACTGTAAAATGCTACGATCAGCATAAAATCTATTAATCGCCGGCTTTTATTTGCAAGGGGTCCGTCCAATGCTGTAATTACACTAACAGCACTAACAAATCCATTTTCAAGAGGAGGGTACCAATTATCGTCAAATGCATTAAAACTAATGGAATATCGATGCTCAGTTGCATTTTTTTTTGGTTTTTGGTCAGAAAATATCTTTCAATTGTTCAAAATTTTTATTCAAACATTTCATTTGGAATTAAAGTGATTTCAGAGCTTTTTCTCTCATTATTTTTGTGTCACAATACACTTGTTGTTGCTTGTAAATCAAATAATTTTTAAAAGTATCAATAATTAACTCCATAACATCTGGAGCCTATAATTTGTTATTTTTTGCCATGATTTTGTTGTAAAACTGTTAATAATTTACAACTTGGTAATTTTTAGAATTGTTTCTGGGAATTATGTAATTTACAGCAAATTGCAGTTAACTTTGTTAACGAAAAATTGTCAAAACAAATTGTCTTCAATAATTAGTATCACGTTTGGCAGGCAATTATTTCATTTATTAACCAAGGGGGTTCCAATATAAAGTTACATAAAATCTGATCTATACAGGGTATTTTTGTTGTCACAATAGAACACTTAATTATAACATACAGCTCTGGTTTTGCAAGAAACAAACATCAAATTGCACTTCGGCGTGAATAATGGGCCTCATCTTTGTCGATTTTGTGGTTACTGAGCTAACAATTAGTGACTTAAATAAAGCAATAGAAGAGGACCTAAAATAACACCCTGTGGTACTCTAGAACTAAAATTTACAATTTTGAAAAACAGTATCCGTTTTTTTAGATATTTTTTTTAAGTTTATTTTTCAAGAGTCTAAAACTGAAGAGCGGAACAGAAGAGTTATTAAAAATAAATTAATTGTTTTTTTTTAATAGAATTCTTTACAGAGCTTTTAGGCTTTAGAAAACAACATGTTTATTTTTAGTATTTAGTGTAGATGTACAGAGGATGTTTTTTTTTCTGCTGTTTGAGAAAACGAAAGTAATAAATAAGAAATAACAAAAGACTTAAAGTAGATTCTTTTGGTACTCTTGTAGTAACTTTTTGGACATAATATCAACTCTGACTTTTTGCTTTGATTGGTGTAACGATATAAAAAAAATCAGTTTAGGAAATAACAATAGGTGTTAGCAATTAGCAATGGTAAAAAAATATTTTGATTGTAATTTTTATGGAAGTTTACAAGGAAATTTTATAAAAAAATTTTACGTGACTAAAAAAAAATGCGAAAAAATCTAGCCAGAAAGCTTAAAATTACTTTCTGTGGTACACCGGAATCTAGAAAAATGTTTTTGAAAAGTAATAATATGTTCTTTTTTAATTGTCTAGCGAAAAGAGAAAAAACTACGATTAGATTATTGTGTACTTCTAGAAGAATCAATTTATTTTTAAATTTTTGCAGCTATGAAAAAATTTTGAAACGAAATAAGGTTTCTTGACTTTGTAGATTTATGTAATATGGTTATTTGGGTTACTTGGAGTAATACATAAGAGATAACAAAGGACCTGAAGCAGTTTTCTCTAGTAACTTTTAGTATTTTTTTTTAATGATTTTGCAACGTGGAAGTTTTATAAGCAATAGGTGTAGATTTCTGTAAAACAATTTTTATGTAACTATAAATCAAAAATTGTGGATAGCAATTAGAAATGGACCTAAAATGCCGCCTTGTGGTACTCCAGAAGCAAAATTGACATTTGTGGAGAAAGAAATGTTTGTTTTTCTTGAATTAGATATTTTTGGTTTTTAATGTAGATTTATAGAAGATGTTTTTCCATGTCAAATTTTAAAAAAATACAGAAATAAATTAGAAATTACAAAAGACTTGAAGCAATTTTTTCTGGTACTTTTGTAGTAACTTTTTATGTAGCTTTTTATTTTGAAGCAACATTAAAATCTAAAACTTGATCTAAAATCAAGTTATTTTAGAGTTTTTGAAAAAACAATTTTTTTTTACGAAAAACTTTTTAATAATGTTGCTTGGCTTTGAAAAAAATATACAGTTGCTTGTGGATTTATGTAAGATAGCTGTTTAAAAATTAGAGTAACAAATAAAAAGTGGCAACAGATTTAGATCAGATTTCTTTAGGACTCCGCTAGTATCTTTTAGAATTTTTTCTACACCAGGTTTTGATTTTGAATCCACGATTTTAGAAAATTTAAGTTTTGAAATAAGCAGCACGAGTTTTATTGATAAAAAAAATAAAAAACATATTTTGAGATTTTTTATAACGTGGAAGTTTTGTAAACAATTTGTTGATAGGTGTAGATTTCTGTAAAACAATTTTTATCTAACTGAAAAAACAATTGTAGATAGAAATAAAAGAGGACCCATGTGGTACTCCAGAAGCAAAATTGATATTTTCGGAGAAGAAAAGTTTAGTTTTTTCGTGAATTACGAATTTAGGAAACCGGAAAGATTGGACCGACGTTTTGAAGAACTTTTTCTGACTTTTCTTTGTTGAGATTTTTTTTTTAAATTAACTGAAAAAACAATTGTAGATAGAAATAAAAGAGGATCCATGTGGTATTCCAGAAACAAAATTGATATTTTTGGAGAAAAAAACTTGATATTTTCGAAGAAGAAAAATTTTGTTTTTCCTTGAATTACGAATTTAGGATAAACAGGAAAGATTGGACCAACGTTTTGAAGAACTTTTTCTGAATTTTTTGGTTGAGATTTTTTTTTTTAATTAACTGAAAAAATAATTGTAGATAGAAATAAAAGAGGATCCATGTGGTACTCCAGAAACAAAATTGATATTTTTGGAGAAAAAAACTTTGCTTTTTCTTGAATTACGATTTTAGGATAAACAGGAAAGATTGGACCAACGGTTTGAAGAACTTTTTCCGAATTTTTTTATTGAAATTAACTGAAAAAAGAATTGTAGATAGATATAAAAAAGGACCCAAGTAGTACCCCAAAAGCAAAATTGATATTTTCGACTTTTTCTTAATTTTTTTTGTTGAGATTTTGTTAAAGAGATAAGGTTTATATAATTCAATTCTTGTGGCACTCCATCAGAAACTTTTTAGATTTCATAAGTACTGTGACTTTTTGTTTTGATTTTCAAGGAGAAACCGGAAAATATCATAATTTAAAAATTACCAATGTAATTATAAATTTGTATATTTGCAATATTTGATTTATTTATAAATTTGTTGGGAAAAAATTGATTTGTTTTGAATTTTAATGTAATTTTGCGTGAATTTCATAAACAATTTGTTCATCGAATAATTGAAAACAGGTTGAATCAGTTTAATGAAATTAGCATTTCAGTTAACTCTTACTGTAGTTTTATAAAAAAAAGCTTACAGAATTTATTGATAAAATGCAAATTTCCACTAATCGGTAAGCTGAATCCAGAAAAGCGGAAATCGGCGCTTAAATACTCTCCTCCTGCAAAAGCTATTAATTACGAACAATTATTCTAATTTACAATTGACTTGCTAATCAATACTAAAAATTGCAATTTTTTTTCAAGTATTTTTCTGCTGATAATGTCAAATAGCAGGTCAATGATTACGCTTTATAAATATCTAAGGACGCTAATTAGGTCTAAATACTATACTCTGCGTTGTTTATGATCAATTATTGCACCACTTTGCCTCATCTCTAACGGATATTATCAAACAGGAAGCGACACCATGTTCTTCTCAAAATTTCATAATTGATAGCTAAGACAAGATGTAACTCTTCCTGTTTGACGAGTCCTCCCGATTCCTCCTTATTCAGAAATTAATCGGTCAATTGCATTAATGCAAATGACATTTTGTAGTAGGTAGGTACGTTTATTTAAAGCACATTTTTTTTAAATAGGTATCGAACGAACGGTAATAAATGTTTTTCGTTAAGCAGGAAATTGTATTTTCCCACGTAGTTTACATTTTGTACTAATTCTATCAGATGAATTAATCGCTTATTGAAATTTATTATGCAATCAATTTTACTGTCCACCGGTGTGGTATTCCGCGAGATCCATAACTAGGCCTCATTATATTTTATTAATTTATAATGACGTCTTCATCAGTTGCAGGATTTTGTTAGACTTTTTTTTAATCAAAAGGGATTAGCAGTATTTATCATTTTTATAAACTTCCACAGCGAGGTTATCCGTATTTTTAAAAGAAAAGCCTATTTTATTTTTTACAGTCAGAAATTATACTTAAGACTTACTTTTTACTTTATTTTTTTTTCAACTTCGGCTACTATATTATTCTCTTCAGTTGTTTTATTGTTTTTGAACTTTTTATTAGTCATTCTGTTTTTTACTACAGCCGGTGAAAGTGTTTTTTTCTGACTACTTTTTTTTATCTTTATGTGTTTTTTTTCCTTAGCCTTTGCTCAATAATTTTGTTTTCAATAAGATCATTTGTTTTGTTTTCTCTGAATGCTGGTATAGGTTACAATTTTATTCTCACTTATTTATACCATTTGATAGTTTTTTAGTCGTTTTTTTCCAGATATGTCTCGAATTCACTTGACGTTAGCTGGTCAGTATTAATAGTTATTTACCTTACGTGTTCGAAAAATGAAATTTCCCCCATGTGCACTTTGTTTCACTCCTTTCAGTCGTGCTGCATTAGCGTGAATGGGGCAAATGTTAGATAGGTTTTTTTGCAACGAATAATTTTTTAATAATAAATAACTCTAAATTTCTAATGATAAATGATTTAGTTTTTCACTTATTTTTTGGTTGTAGTGTTGCTTCCGCCGATTATCTGATTTTTTAAATTTAATTTAATTTAATCTCTTGGTTGCTATGGCTTTGTTGAAATAAAAGAACATTGTTTTCTCTAGTTTTGGCAGCAAAGTAAAAAACACCGTGAAACTGCCGATCTTTAAGCGATGAGTGCAAAATAATTATTCACATTTGCGTGCGGTAACTCGCAATTGACGGCGCAAGATAATTTTGTAGTATGATGCAATTTTTTTTAAATTAATAATATTAACATTTTTTTGGCAAATAATATCTAAAACGCTATGGCATTTTTGAAATTGAACAATTACAATATCTATGCACTTGTTTTAGTTTATCTATTGATTTAAAAGTGTATTTTGTGTCAAACAATTGGTTTTGTAGGTTATATGGTTTGAATAGCCACATCAGAAGTGAGGATTAGTTTAAAGCTATATATGTATTTAGCAATTAGTGAACTAATTTTTAATATTTTTGTATTCTTAATCTAAAATAAAGTTAAAAAACATAACGTATTGGCTTTTTACAAAGATACGTTTGATCCAACATCACTTTCTCTGTTTTGATTGTAAATTTGCATCAGGTACAATCCGTTAAGTTAAATCGAATAAATATTTCTAAATTATTTCTGATTCCGTTTTGTAATTGGCACACAAGATGGCGTTTAATACAATTGAAACTGAAAAATAATTAAAATCATATAGTTTTTCACCGTCAAACAATAAAATAGTTATGTATTAAGCGTGCGATAAAAAGATTGTAATTTATTAACGTATCTAAAGAGTAGACATTTGGACATCTTTTTCGTACGGCGGATGGAAAAAATGTAGGCGATTTTGAATATGATATTTCTGGAAATTGCCATTTGAGTGCTAATTTTACGTTTACATGTTGTCAGAAGGGGTAAAGTGTTTTTTTGTAACTAACAATTTTTTTTTAATGATTTTTTTCTAATTAACTCAAATAAAATTACTATGAAAAAACTGGTTGTAAAGGGGGCATAATAAACAATTTTTATATTTGTAATAGACCGCATCAAAGAAACTTTGAATATAATAACAACCCTGTTTGTAGCAACAGAAAAATAATGTGAGCCGTCACGGGACGCCTGGAAGATGTGAAATATCGAAATTATTTTGTGCATAAAAGAACAGATTACGACCAAAACTAAACATGGCTTAATGTAAAAAATAAATTATTTTAATGTTTTTTCGGAAAATAATGACTGTTTATTCAACAATCATTTATTTTCATTAAATACAAAAATCAAAAATTTATTTCGAACTTCTTTGTTATATTCAATGTTGCCTCTAACTGATCTGACTGAAGTATCCAAGGCAGCTTGGAAACTCGGTGTTGCGAGCAAGATGATGCTAAAGAATGCGGTAGGTTTAACTTCAAAATTAGTAATTTTGTTAGTTTGACTAACCATCATTTAATTGAAAAGAAGCTTTAATTTTTAGCAGATTTTAACATTTTTTTAGTCTTTTAAGGCCTTTAATTTGTGCTAAGCTAAATACTTATTCATAAGAGCCTTAAGTTGTTGGTTTATTATTTATGGGTTTATAAATATATAATGGCCCGCTTATTAATAACAGTTTGAATCATAATAGAATTTTTTTAAAATTTAAGTGGATTTTTTAAGAAAGCTAAAACTAAGACAAAACATTTTTGAATTTTTTATTCTGTAAACAAACCTAGTCTTTCGTTGAAATTTCTAAACTGGTAATTACAAAAATAGGAGATAGATGCTCACGGATATTATTTTATGAAGACTGGAGTACCTTAGGGATCTATTTCTGGTTTATCAGATTTTGTTCAATTTTCCTAAGACACTGTCAATGGCTTTTATTTCTTCACAAATGGTATTCGAGTAGAGAATCCCATGACGTTTCCGATGGTTTAAGAAAAAGTAAGACATAGAACTTGCACATATGATATGATATGTGGTAATAGCCCTACAGTGATTAAGTAGGCCGGAGTACCATTGGAGCGTATTCTAGGGTTATGGACAATTAAGTTTGTTAGTGTAGAATGACAAATATGAGAACTTTTATGCGAAGCAAAAGCAGCATTTTCTTTAATGTCGTTGTAATTCCTGGAAATTTTGATAAATTTATGAGAATTTGTGTGAATAATCTTGTATATTAAATATAATAAAATTAGCTGAGAGTTTCACCCTCTGGTTATGTAATTTGGTTCAGTCATCCGTGATACGTTCATCAAAAGTTGAATAATTGGGCAACCGGTTGGCTGCTTACCTTTTGGCATTTCCTTTTCGGCGAAAATTTTCGAAAATTATTTTAAGCCAGTCAGATAGAGACAATTCGAAGTTATTTGTTCGTCACAAGTTAGATGACCACCGCCGACCACTTTAATCTCATCTGACAGAGTTTCGAGTGGGTTTGCGAAGTTGTTGGCATGTGGTTCTATTGGAAAATTGGAGAAAGTTTTGGAGGAAATGTACGTTTAATTTAAGTATATTGGAATGTGGAGTATTACCTAAAGAAAATCCAACCAATCACTGTCATTTTGCGCTTTTATAAAGATTTGTTTTTATCGTTAAAGTCCAGTAGTAATCCGATTTATTAAGTTTTTCTGCTGTCCGATATGATGCTCGGATAAATGCATTTCATTAGCGAATGAATTATCTACACTCTATACTTCTAAAGCTTTACAAAACCGACGCGACATATTGAAATGCAAATAATTACATTCAGTTGTATCCAATCGAGCATTAATTAGTGTATACAAGGTGTTTGAGAAGAAAAATAATGACAATCTGATATGTGACAGTTTGGCGAACGACCAGTTTCCTAAGACAGGTATGGTGATGACATTAAATGTTGAGTCTGTAATGAGCTTTATCTCTGAGAATTCTGAAATGCTTTACAGTCATTATCGACTATTGGATGCAAACAACAAAAAAACTGATAATTAGAAAATTCTTGCTTCATCAGATTAGATTATAGCAATTTTACCGATTTTATTCATCAATAAATCTTCAACCACAAGCTTACAGATCTAAATGCACTACACCATTACAATTAAACGGTTTTGGATTTATTGGTTTCAAATGGGCACATCATTTAATGATCCTTGAAACGAACAATCAATTTAAACAGTTTTTAGAATGGAACCAAGATTGGAAGATTTTTTGGTGTTAATCTAAAACTGCTAAAGATGGACAGGGAGAGAATTCTCAACAGTTTAATGTAGAAACTTAATTCTGTCAAATTGACTTAGTAGCTTAAAATAATGGGCAGAAAATCAAAATAGCACAAATATGGGAAACAATGTAAAAGTTAGAAATTAGTTGTAAAAAAACAGCAGTCATCGGGAGAAGGCGGGAAAAGAAATATGTGGTAAACTTAAAAAAACTTGGATGGAAAAAAAAGAGTTTAGTGCTGAAAAGGATTTTTGGAATAGTAAAGAAAAAGCTTTTGTAGTCTGTGAGGTATCAGAAAAAAAGAGGATAAAAGTATGAGAGAAAATGAGTGATAATTCTTACACAACTAGGAGGCTAGTTGAAGAGTAAGAAAAAAAAAGTTGTTATTTTCTTGTAAATTTGGTAAAGGAGCATGAAATGGGACCAAATAGAGAAAGTACAACTGAGACATGGTACTAGCAACGTGCAACAAAAGAAAAATAATAGTGAATCTTGTGAGGGACAGAAAATATAAAAAAGATTACAACAACTCATGAGAAACATATCTTTGGATAGAAATAATTAGTGCAAGAAGAATCATCCCCTTTTTAGGTGGTAGAGAACTGACTGAGAGAAGAAAAAGTTTGGTAGAAGATATAACAATGTAAATAAGGGAAATGAAGATAAAGTTTTTGAGACACAACTGTCATATTTTACCTTAAAGCATCCTTAAAGCATAAAAATATGAAATAGATAGAGCACTCTTAGAAAATTTATAAATTGGTGAAAAAAAATATAAAACAAATGAAATAGATTAAACAAATTTTTAAAACAAAAGAATAAAAATGTAATCTAGATAAATAAAACAAATAAAACACACTAAAAAATGTTTGAAAATTAAATTAACATAAAAGTGTTAAAATCCTAAAGTAAGAAAAAAGAAAATACAACTATTATGGCAAAGTCTAGTCAAAAAAATTAAATCAAGTATTTTATAAAGACGTCTGATAAAGGTATTTAAAATATGTTGTAAAAAGACAAAAAAACACTTGACATAATGAAAAATTTAAAAAAAAAGTGTAGAGTTAAAATTAAAAATATCACAGTATTTTTATTTACAAAAAAAAAAGATTCTAGAAGTAGAGAAGATGATATTTTAATCAGTTTTTTTTTGATCTATATTAGTGCCTTAAACAAAAGTTAAGAACAGCACAAAAAATTGCAGTTTTAAGCCATAAAAAAGGTATAAACAATAGTGATTGCAGAGCAAAAACAACAAAAAAATTAAATTAAAAAAGATTAGTTTTAGTATCTTGAATATAATTTTAAAGCAAATACAAAAAAGAAATTAAAAATAAAACAAATTAATGACAAAATAGAAAACAATCTAAAAAAATAATTAAACAAAAAAAATTATTATAGAAAAAATGTTTGAGAACATGTTTCGAGCAAAAACTTATATCTAAAACTCTACCAAAAATAATTGTATAAGTAAAAGCTAAGCTTAGACAAAACGCCAGAAAAGAAAGTCTTAAACAGTGTTGAACTATAAAAATACATATATAAAAATATTAACGTAAGCAAAAAACAAGTTACAAAAAAATAATAACCAAAAAAAAATTAATACCAGTTAACAAAAGTGTACTATTAAAATTTATTGAAACAATAGAAAAAAAACCAAACAAAAAAAGATAGATGAAGCGTGTTAAAGAAAATATCGAAATTGAATAAACAAAAATGTACTTAATTATTTAAAATAATCAATAAAATATCTACTAACAGAAATAAAAGCACGTATTTGATAAAAAAGAAAACAAAAATTAGAATCCGCTGCAAAAAAAATTGGTCATAACACTTGTCAAATTCACAGAGATCACAAAAGAAGAAAAAAAACGAGAACCAAACACAAAAATTAAAAAAAAATAACAAAAGATACAAATTTTTTTCATTATTTAATGGAGATTATGTAAACAGAGTAACTGGAGGGTACATAAGTGTTTGAGGAATCGAGCAGAAAAGATAGAAAGGATTTTTGAAAGGTGAAAACAATTAAATACTAAATTAAATCATGAAAAAGGCTAAGATGTGCTAGAACAAGACAGAAGCTAGAGGAAATTATGAGAAACTAAACAAGAGCAGAAAAGGAATTAGACGATGATGAGCAAGAATGTAAAGAAGTACTGATAGTAAGAAATTAAAAATAATAGACGTTAAGAAACTGTCACAAGAAGATTATTTATTTAATTATAAGTAATATTAGAAATTCCAAAGAGTAAATATTGGTATTTTTATTAGATTGTTAGCATAACAAAGATATCAAGCGAGAAAAAAACATTTAACGGACGAGTAAGAAAAACTATTTGGGAAAACTACAATAAATGTTATGGAAAAAATAATTTGAAAAGCTGTTTTTTTGTCATAACAACATGACCCATGACTGAAAAAATTCGGAAAATTTTTGTAGATTGACAAAGCTGGAAGAATGAAGAGAAAGATTAAAAATGATTAGAATTGGACATTGTTGGAAATAATTAGAGAAGTCAAAACATTTTTAAAGTAAAACTGTAGCTAAGAGCAGTCGTACCTTTCCAAGATACGGCTTCTAGATAGAAAACAAAACTGATTTTTTATATAGGGCTGTCTATATAGAAAGAAAGTCCATAAGGAAATATATTTATAAACATTTTCGATTTTAGAGCAAAATAATATCAGGAAAAACATAAGCCACGGAACTGCTTTTACTTCCTAGAGTACTTTCTGATTTTTTTATATAATAGAAGGAAAAGCTATGAAGCAAATGTATTTAATCACATTTTTGATTTTAGGGCAAAATAATATCGGGAAAAACATAGGCCCGAGGAGCTGTTTGTACTTTCTAGAGTACTTACTGATTTTTTTATATAATAGAAGGAAAAGATATGAGGGAAATGTGTTTATTTGCATTTTTTGATTTTAGGTCAACATAAAAATAGGAAGAAGCTAGGCCTAATTGGACAAAGAAAGAGAAAAAGGTAGTCACAAGATGATATGAACAATGCAAAACAAATAACATAACAGTAAAATTGTTAGCAGTAGAAACAAAGAAAAAAATTGAATGTTGAAAAAAGGTGAAGATTTAAATGATCAATAATAATTTATGGATATTAAATGTGAGGTGTGTCTAATTAGGCGTTTAAATGTATAGATTTAATAGACAATAAAGAAGATTTCATAATAGCCAATGGGCAGTAAAAAGGCCACTCATTAATCACTACTGTATTTTGAGTTAATAATAGAAATTCTTTACTTACCACTTTCCTCCTGGAGGCTTTCATACATTGCCGTTTGGTCTTTGATGTTTTAATTATATATCCTCAAGACATCATATTCTTCACCCACCGCCTATTTCATGTTGCAAGAAAAGGCGAAGGAAAAATGTTCTAAAAATTATATAATGTAGTTTTAATGATATAGTAATAGAAATTTATTAATAAAATTTTTGCGCTGTTGGCTCTGACAATATCCCGTAGAGAGAACGTGCAGCTACTGTTTTTGTGTCATCCACCTCTAACCCCAATGCCCTAATAGAAGGAGGGTTATTTTTATAAGATGGATGCTACGTATAAATTGTGTCTCGCTGGAAATTCTTCTATCGACATTTGCATTTATTACTATTGTTACTAAACAATAATATTGTGCAGCGAGCACGAAGCAGTCGTGTTGTACTATCTCCCACAGTCGTAATGTTAAATCAAACTATATTTACTGGAAGATTGAACATAAGAATTACTTTTCATAGAAAAAGTATAAGACCAATAGTAGTTCCGTGTGGGATGCGCACACAGGAAATTCATATTTTCTTCCTTCTAGTATTTATTACCGTTTAAATATCGGTTGTGTTACGTAAAACTGGCTCTTTTAATTGAGAGAATCTTGTCGGAGAAGTAATCTACTCTATAATAATCATTTAAAAGATCTTTCTCCGATGTGTCTGATCTAAGCTAATACTTAATGTTTTGCGCTCGAGTACCTCATTAAGGCTGTGCGCTATCATCAGCGGATTTACAGTTAGGAAAAGACTACATCGGAAAACAATAAGAAGTATGCATGTTGCGTGCCCTACCAGAATTACACGATGCTCATTGTGAGCAGTACCGTGCGAACAGGAATCTTTGTTTGGAAAATTTTTTGGTCTCATCTAGCCGTCTAACTGTTTTTTTTTCGGAAAATTGGACATTTAGAAGCTTATCTCTATCATTTGTAAGAAGATGGAGATGAGAACATTTTCAGATAGTAGTACTATTCCTAACAAAAAATTAGATAAGTTATTATGAGACCAAGAAATACAATGACATTGCAAGTTGCAATTTGTGACGAGGGAAACAGATTTTTATCTCAAATGCAAGAATCTGACACTGGAATTAGGAGAATTTAAATACAAGCGTCTGTCATCATTAGCTGGGAGAATTTGGCAAGAACTACTGGAAGGTACCTAGATAAAATTTAATTCTTTCTACCATAAAGCAAAAATTTTTGACAGCGAAACAACTGTAAGCGATAAATTTTTTCTCTACAAAGGCATTACTTTTTTTAGTTAAAACAGAAAATAACTAAATATAAAAGTACAATATTTGTAATGCTAGCTGAAAGTTTTGTCAGCAATAATCAAAAGAGATTATGTCTGCTAAAAACTAAGACCATGGAGCTATACAATCTTTGCTGCAAAGCTTTCTGGTTACCGATTGCGAATGGAATAAATTTTGAGATTAGGATTTTCTGTTAAAATGGTACCAAATTTTGTAGAAGATTCATCTAGAAGTTTTGATTTGACGGTTTTAGTACAAAACAATAGAACAGAAATAGATTAACAAACAAAAAACTAATTGTTTGTTATACCTATTAACAAACATTGCTAAGGCCTCACAAGAAGCAAAACAAATGCCGGTAATAAATAACTAAATATCATAAGTAATTGGAAAGCTATAAACGGTAAAAGCAACCATTAAGTATTAAGACGTTTTTTTTTGTTGGAAAATGTCATTAAATATTTTATTCTCATTAGTGGTATAAGCTGGACATAAGCTATTTTTACATTTTAAGAGCTTTAATAATGCAATTTAAAAATTAAAAAAATTGATGGCTAATTTTTTCACAGGTAATTACGTAGAAAGGCAGGTTATTGTTGATTTTAGATTTTTTTGCAATGGTTATGGTAGAATATGATTTGGTTAATCTTCCTGAATCTCATCCGATAATTGTCGCCAGTTTTTGTCAGAGGGCACATGTATAATAACAAATTAAAATGCTTATTGTGGATTTTATATAATTTTTGGAATTGTGTTTTTCTTTTTTGTAGATTAAGAGTTTTATAAGGATCTTAACTGGGAAACATTACTTTTATAGTTTTATACCAATATTTCATAAATATCTATTCTAGTAATCACTAGATTGAAGTAAAAGTAGGTTATATGTAACTAAAGAGTCTTGAAGAAGCTCAAATATGTATCGTGTTGTTGTCGATATACTTAAAAAAATGGCTACAGAAAGACAATTTAGCTAATTTTTTTAGTTTTCTGTTAGCTAATGAAAGCTGCGAATTTGCACTAAATCAGAAAGTTTTTTCAATTCCAGATCACTAAATGATGCAGTATAAAAAAAATAGTTTAGAGTTAGTTGAGCACCTCAAAGGCAAGGCTGCAAGTGTCAAAAATATTTTGTGACGACGTAGGGAGAACATTTAGGTTTTTTTTAAGTTTGACCAGTTATTAGAGAAAAATATAAATCGGAAGCACGGAAAAATAACGCATTATGGTATTTTGCAATAGTAGGACAATAAAAAAACAATAAAGAGAGCAATGATTTCCATAGTTGTATAAAACTCAAAATCTTATTACAGGAAGTTTTTGGACCGACACCTTAAAGTAAAGAAGGAACTGTGTTTACACTGTCATGGAAAAATTACAATGTTTGTTTTTATGAGAGCTTCAGCTTTTATTATGTTGATCTTGACTCTTTACCGGTTTTAAGCTTTAAGAAGAAGATAAAATATGCTTTTGATTTGATTTGTTGTTGAACTAAATAAATAATTAACAAGTAAGATTGAATAACTGTAGTTATAGGGCATTGAAAATTTTGGAACATCTCCAGATCAACTTAAAAGCTCCTATCTTTAGTTGAATATTTAAGTTTTATAAAATACTCATTTATTGTCAATTATTTTAATTTTTTGTCAACACAGAAAGCAACAAAAAAATGTAAGAAACACAAATAAAATGAAACAAATTAAATTTGGATAAATAATATCAATCAGAAGTAAAAAAGTAGAAGAAATCTGTTTTTTGATCAAATTACAAGAATTTTTGATGAAAGCGAGAGATTTGATAAACACAAATAAAAAAATTAACTGAAACAACAGTAACAAACAAATAGCACAGAAAAAATAAAAATAAAAAAGAAAAATTATATATATAATAGGCAAAGTTTTATAATCATAAAAACAGTAGAATCAGAAAAAAATTATTGTACGTTACACATTGTTTAAACTTGAATATTGCAAAAATTTTGTAAAATTTGTTTTTTAGTATCAAATTGTGAACAGTTGGTTTTCACGTTTTTCAAATTTTCACGTTTGAAATAAATATGAAAATTGGTTTTTCAATAATTATAAAAATTTAAAAAAAGTTGGCAAATTCAAGTCGAAAATATTAGGTATATAATAATTTTTCTGTGTTTTTTTATATTTTGGTACCCTGAGCTGAGCTGAGAACATAATTGCCAACAACTTTATATTGAATTTTGAAAATAATTATGACATACCGTTAATAAATAGATAATATAAAATTTCATAATATTAATGAATCAGATTTTTCAATTTTTTTATATTATTTTAAGTGCCATATTTAGTATTTTGCGGTTAGAAAAGTGAAACATTAAATTGAATAAATTTTTATATAGCGTATTTTTTAAAATAGTTTTCAGTTTAAAAGTGTGAATTTTAAATAAAAAAAAAATTGAATTTTATTGGAGTTTTCCAAACATATTTTTTTGTTATATTTTAAAGTTAGCTTTAACTAAAATATTAGCGTGTTGCCAAAAAAATTATGATGTTTAAACCATTTGTTTAACTTGTGAAGGTGTTCCATCTTTTTGACACAAAATGGGATTGTAATAATTAATTGTAAATTAAAAAAACACAATATCTTCCCATAGATGCATCTATGGGAAGATATTGTGTTTTTTTAATTTACAATTCATTTTTTTAACTTTTCTTTTGTTTTACATTAAAAAGTTGTATGGAATATTTATGTCAGATTTAAATCGAAAATATTTGGTTTATTATATTTCATGATTTTAGTACCTAATTTGAAGAGCATAATTATTGAAATTTATATTTTTAGTTTAGCAGTAATTTTTGCGAATAAAATAGTGTCAATAAACAACATAAGTAATCAGACTTTTTATTTATTAATTAATAAATTCATAAACAATATTTGGATATAACTTTTATTAAAAAAAAATTAATTTAATGCTACCAGATTTGTAAAGCTTTAATATTTTATTTACCTAGAATATATTTTTTTAAATATATTTGATTTTATCACATTCTTTATTTGTCAACTTTAAAAAATCTAATATTTAGTTAGAATTAAACAACAACATTGAATTTTTGCTATTTTATTTTGAAAAATTTCTTTTGTTACATTGAAGTTAAGAGTTTGTTCATATTTTTCTATATTTTGTAGTATTTGGCACTCTTTTGTGGCTTTAGCATATTTTAAAAAACGCCTCATATTTTTAATGTCATGTTTGATATTTTAGAAAAATTTATTTCCAGTTCGAAATAGTTGAAAAAGTTGATTTAAAAATAAATTGAATTTATTTAGGTTCTTACGTGGTTTTTTTAAAATTGAGAATATTTGGGGTTTTTGAATTATTTTTTTTGTTTTTTCTATAAATTATAAATTATAAGTTATTTCTATTATGCCATTAATTTGAAAATCTGTTATGGCCTTAGTTACTAATTTTCAACAGTTTAATTAGATATTGGACTTAGTACCTAATTTCAGTCCAAACATTGCAAATAAATTATTTTTAATAACTAAAATAATATATTAGGCTTCTTTTCATTAATTGATTATTAATTTTTTTGCGGAAACGTTTTTTTTTCATTTTTCAATATAATGTTCCTTTTATATTTTTCAAGCTTGAATATTCTAAAGTTTTTGTAAAATATTTATACACTGTTTATTTGTATCGAATTAAAATATATTTAATTCTACCATATGATTTTTTGTTGTTTCAAATAATTGAAGATTTGATTTAAACTAATGAAAAAAATTGATTTTTTTCAAATTTTCTATTATATAAATGTTTTTTGTCAAATTTAAATGTAGAAAATTTGTTTATTTATCTTTTAAGTTTTATATTTGTTTTATAATTTTTTAGTAGTTTTTAGTAATTTATTTTGGTTTTACATAAAAAATATATCTTATTGTTAAAAATTTTTAAATATTTGAAGTTGAACTGGAACTGAATTATTGACAAGATCATAAATGATATTTATATGATTTTGATGAATGATTTTTCATGCTTGTATATTAAAAAAAAAATACTTGTGTCAGATTTATATCGAAATTATTTAATTTTCATATATTTTTATGTTTTAATAGCTTTTTTACATTGTGGTGTGGTACTTTGGTACTTTGTTTTGATGTTAGCTCATAATATTCAACAAAATAATAATTATTTTACAGTCTGACCGTAAATTATTACCAATAAATAATATAATGATGAGAATATTTTTGGACTTATAACTTTATATTTAATATTTTGCTGCTAACAAATATATATACTGCCACTTAATTTTTTGAATATAAATATTAAAGGTTCCAGATTTTTCTATTTTTGAGTTTTAAATATTTACAAATTATTTGGTATTTTATACTATAATCAATTTTTGACAAAATTGGTTTTTTTTAATTACATTTTGTGGTATTTGGTACTTTGTTTTGGCCTAAAAGTACTTAGTTTAAAACGATCGGTTGAAGATGAGACAAAAATCAACACTTGGAGGTGAGAGAAGCGCATTAATCTCTGACAACAATGGGGTCGCCGATGAAGATACGCATCTCATGTGAAGGAGTTCGCTAATGAAAACGCGCGCGCGATATCCGTTAATCGGTACCGAGGATGTGTGGGAGTACTCCAGGTCGCACGATCTGGCATCGAAGAGGGTTGCAAAAAAGTGCTCTTGAGTCCGTATTTGGCAAAGCGCAAAAAACTAGGAAGTCGCGATTCTCAGGTGCTCCAATGGTAAAAATCGGTAAACCTTTATGATACCCACGCTGGAGTTCGCGTCCAAGTGACCCGTAAACCCACCAGTTTCAACCGTAATCTGACCTTGGTTAAGCCAAGACGTTTAAATGGAAAACGGTAGATGCGATTTTTATGCGGATTTTGTACAAATCAAAAAATTTTTCAAAGATTTTCTAAATGGTCAAAAATACAGTTATCATGGGATAGTTTGTTTGACCCTGATTTTGGAACAGTTACGATATTGCATTGTCCCATAACAGGAATAATAGTTGTAATAAGGGAGAAAATTTTAGCGATCTTTAAAAAAAGTGGCAAAAAAATGTTGGCCATACGCCACCTAATCTGAAACGTGAAGCTAGTGATGCGTGCGGCAATGTCGTACTTGACAGATTATTCACTTTTTTTTCGGCCAAAAGTACCGGTAGCAAAAATCAGGAAATAAAATTCTTAGGTGATGCTGCAAAATTTTTGGAAGACGCACTGCACTAGGTTCACTCACGCGCTACGGATCAATGCACCTACCTTGAGCTTCCTTCCGTGTGTGATGATGGGTGAGTATAGTGGAAGCTGTTCAAGTTCCACCTGAAGAAGTAGTAGTTGAACTGTTTGAACACTGACACTGGGATTCCTTGTCCTTGGCCTTGTCTTTTGCGGTGCGTTCACGGTCACAACCACGACAGAAATGCTTTGGCGAGCGACGAACTGCTTCTTTTCCTGCTGTTTGCGGAGCTCCTGAAGACCTCAAGGAGGTGGTGGTGGGGCCTTACCACTACTCGACCACGGCAGGTGGAACATTGCGGAAATTTTTTTTTTCGAAAAAATTAACCGAAGAAGATCACCATTGGATGATGTATCGTCCTGGGTATAGTATTACTCAAGAATCCGGAAGTGCAAACATCCTTCCGAATTCGTGTATCTACCAGAGAGCAATTGGTACCGTCTTCAGGAGGTACAATGTGTTGGATAATTGCGCGAATTTGCACATCGTTTAACACGAAATCAAACAATTCTATTTATTGAGTTGGAGAAACACAGGTACTCCAATTGTTCCTTCATACCCGGAATGCAAATAAGCCTCGCCATAGAGGAACGTTCCGCTTGGTACATTCTATGTACCAAAGAGGTTCATTACCAAGGCCGTATGAAGACCGTGCGTTCACTGAACCTCAGCACCCACATTCAGCTATTGGATTTTCCTCAAATTATTTGTTTTTCTCATCAAATTTGCTTCAAATAATGATGGTTCTTAAGATATTGTTTGGCCATCTAAGAATTTTGTATAACCAACACTTGTATGCGTGACATGTTGTCAAAATTTGGCCAACTCTTACTTTTTTCTTCAGTTTCTATACTATCTCTTTCCAGTATTTTAGATTGATATTCTACTGGGTTCACCTACTAATTATCTTCTTTTAAGCTAGTTCTAATCTTATTTTGAAGAAAAAAGTAGAGTGGTTCAAAACAATCGCTTAACTGTTATAAGGAAAGATTGGCAAATTATTGTGTTATTACAAAATTTAGGCAAACTTACGGTTTTGTCGTAATTTGGTATAATTAGAAAGGTGGTCTAAAATTTGAGGTAAATTGGCACTGTGCCGATTTCACCAAGTTCAATAATAAAAAAATTGTATCTAAAATAATACTATTTTTTGGTTATTTGCTTAGAAGAAGGTGGATTTAATATGGCGTTGGTGGCAGCCTATATTACAAATTCTTATCAAAGATATTTTTGATTTATTTTTGATCTATTTCTGGTGTATTTATATATAAGAAGACTCAAATTATTTATGATTAAGTAACAATTTCTATTAATTTTGGTTTTTTTTTAAATTGTTTGTGTTTTTTTTTATCTTAATGCTCTTTTTGTTTTCATACAGTATGTTCCTGAATGCACATGAGATGATTTTTTATAGTTTTTTAATTTATAACTATAAAAAATCTTAAAACTTTAAGCATTTAAATGAACCTTTTATTAGGACATGTTAAAAAAGTCAAGACGGAAAAGTGCCTAGTCAGAATTGTTAAATACGTTTTTGTTTTACTTTTTTTATCATTTTAGAACAAGAAAAACTTGTCAAAATCAAAAATATTTTTTTGGGAAACATTGCCTTATTTACACATCATCTAAAGACACCGCATAATTTTTTTTAAGACTTTCTGTTTTTTTTTTTTAATATATTTTTGTAAATTTATTTTTGCTAAATACTCTGCTGCATGTTTATGTTTTTTTTTGGTGTAGTTGTTTTGTACTACACGGAATGTTCTTATCACAGATGTCACATGGGCTGAATCTACGCTCTGCTGTTCTCTATTTTTTTATTATTATTAGTACGTTTATATTGTGTTAGTTTTTGGCTACACATTTTGTTACATGTTTTTTTATTATGTTATTATTTATTACACTCTACTCTTTTTTTTTGTTCTCAGATTTTTTTTTATTTAATTTACCAATTCTTGTTTTGTTCGCTATTTTTTTTTGTTTTTCATGTATGTCTGCAGTTTGCATTTTTTATTTAATTTTTTAAGTTGTGTAATTTTTTTATTTCAATCTTGTTTTTTATGTTGTTTATATAATGTATGAGCATTGGACTTTTTCCTGTAAAAAGTAATTTTTTGGTTGAAATATAGGTACTCAGTTGTTTTTGTCTTATTTTTTGGTTTCCAGTTGCTTAGCACATTTTAAAAATTTAATCTAAGAATTATTTTTTTGTTGCTTGATACAGCAAAAAAAAAATTCTTAATTTTATTTCTTTTATTTATTTTTTTCTGGTTTTATTTCGTTAATTTTTGGAAACATTACTTTTTGAAAAAGTCTTTATTTATTCATACCTCATTTCTTTTTTTTTGATATTATTATCAATTTTTTCAATATTTATTATTTTATTTAGTTTTTTGTCTTTAAAATTTTTTTTGGTTTTTTCTCTCTGACATATTTGCTTTTATGTTTAAAATCTATTTTTTGCCTAGATCTAGTACATATTTATTTTTTTGTTTTAATAAGTTAGCTTGCTTTAATTTTGTGTTGCGTTTTATTTTTTTTGTTAGGTTTTTTAGTCAATTCTTTATCCACATTTTAAGGCCGCCTGTTTAAAGGTATTTGATGAATATTTTTTGTTTTCAAGACAGCGGCGAAGATTCTATATTTTTTTAATCACTTTCTTTGCGTTCTTATTGTTTCTGTCACTTTCTTGATTCTTTGAATGATTTTTTGTTGTTGATTTTTTTTCTCTTTGTTATTTTCTATAATTTTGCTCTGGTTTACTCATTTTGTGTTTCCCGCTTATTTTATGCTTTGACGTTTTTCAATTTTTTTTTTATCTTTTTTTTAAGATGTTTTCTTAGTCAACTTTTTGTTATTTATCTGTACTTTTTTAATTTATTCTTTTATATATTTTTTTAATTTTGGATTCTTGCTATTGATTGTTTATATTTGAACATTGTTTCTGTTTTACCTCTTATCTTCTTTTTATTTTTTTTTATTTGGTTTGCGTTGGAATTATATATTGTTACTACATTTAACATGTTTATGTTGTATTTACATTTTTTTTTAAAATCGGTTTTTTTTGTTTTATTTTATACATTTTTTTTTTTTGGTTTTTTTTCTACGTGTTATTTTTGTCGTGTAACTACTTTTCTATCAGACGTTTTTTTTTTTATTTTCAAGACAGCGGCAAGACTTTTTTATTTTGTTATTTAATTTTTTTTTGTTTTTGTCGCTTTCTTGTTTTCTTGAATTTTTTTTTTTGTTGTTTTTTACTTATTTTTGTCATTTTTCATAAGTTAGTTCTGATTTGCTCTTATCGCGCTCATCGCTTATTTTATTTTTTGACATAATAAATAATAATTTTTTTTGTTTGACATTTTTTTAGAATGTCGTCATTGACAACTCTTTGTTATTTATCTGTAATTTTTATATTTTTTTCTAGTATATATATATTTTCAAAATTTTTAAATTTTGTATTTTTTTTGCTCAGTTTAAATATTGTATTGGTTTATTTCCTCTTTATTTTTTAGGACGCTATTCACTGCCATTTTTATGGATTTGCTTATCTTTTACATTTTCAATACCATTTTCTTATTTTTCTACGTTTGTATTTGTCTTTTCATTTGTTTTCTATGATTTTTTTAATGATTGTTGGAATTTTTCTTAGCGTTTTAATCAATTTTATTTTACGATATTATTATTGTCTTGCTTTTACTAAAAATGTCTTCTTTATCTTCTGTAGTTTTTAAATTATGTTTCTTGTTTGTATTTTTGATATCTATAGGTCAGTTGAGTTCGATGCGAAATTTTCCTTACAATTTTGAAGAAAACTTATTTTTCTGTTTTTTTTTTACAAGATTTATCTTTTTTTGAGTCTCGTTACTTATTTACTAATTGGTACTGTTTGTTTGATTATTTGCTTTTGTTAGTTACACAAAATAAAATTTTAAGGCTTGCCGAATTAATAAAATGGAAACTGGAGAATTTATATAAATTTTCTTAATAATTAATCAGTTATAATTTTATTAGCAAAAAATATTTCTAATGATTAGGCTTAAACAATGAAAGAACAATTACCAACAATATAATTGGCGTTAACAATAATTATCTAATTACAGCGTGACCAGCTTGAATCTCAAGCTTATGTAGATGCTTTTTTTTCGGTGCGATGAAACTGTGAAAATGATTTCCTACCATACAATGTAAATTATTCAGCTATCTTTTATAACTACTCGTAAAGTATTTATTATCAAAAATTATATTTTATTTAAATTGGAATGTGAAGAGTTTTTAGTAAGAAGCCTTAAGGTTATATAGAATAACGAAAGATTTATTACTATAGAGGTATTTCAATGTTTTTCATGGGTGCTATACCATAAAAATCTATCTTCCCATATGTGACGATTTTTTCTAATAAATGTCAAAGGGATGGGTTTTATTACCTAAATTTGACAAAACATGAACTGTTTTGCAATTAAAAATAAAGCTGGAGTTCTTTAGAAACCCTATTTAGGGATCAATTTAATTTGTATTTTTTATAAATATTATTGATTGTGGAATATTTATCTTTTAACATCTATATATAGATGTTAATATATATATAGATATAACATATATATATATATACAACTAGTTAATAATATTTTAAAATAAAGTGTGATTTTTTGCTACCAACTACATATTTTGTAAAATTAAAATGTAACTGTTTCAATTATGAAGCACTAATAACTCAAATATTGTAAAATCTGTTGAACAATAAAATTGTCTTTGATTATATGATAAGGATAGATGGGATAAAGCAAGGAATGTATAGTATCCAAGATATAACCGCACTCGACACACGATTAATCATTAAACTCGTATATCTTACCGATTAGAATAAATTCAACTAGATTTGGACAGTTAAGAATTTTTCAAACACTGCTTAACCGCTTAAGCTATTATTAGTAGAGGCATTATCAAAGAGTGAGTAAAAGAAAAAACAATTTCTTTTCAGTTAACCCACACCTGAATTTTCAGCTGAGTCAGGGCCTTAGAATGATGAGTTTGCAACTTTTCAGACAAGCTCTTTCAGGACTTAACTGATAGTAGAGATAATCAGCGGCTACTGAACGTTGCTGAATAAAAAATTTACTTTTTTCGCTACTTTAATAGTAGCTATGGATGTTCTATGAGGGGCAATCAGTGATGCTAATATTAGCAGCTAATGCTGAATAAATTGCATTTGTACAGTTTATTTCGTAATAAATTGTTTTTTTAGTTTAAAGTAGTCTAAACAAGCGGTGGTCTAATTGCTTATGCAGACAATTGGGGCGGCCTGACCGCCGAAATTGATCAACGTTGGGTCTAATTGCTTGTAGGTATTTAGCTTTAATAAAATGAGAATGTATAAAACTCGAATATAAATTGAAACTTGATGAGAAATAAGCTTTAAATTTTAAATTTACCGCCCAACTTTTTATAATAGCCCAAAATATTTCAAAAAAAAAGAAAGGCTTGTCTTTCTGATTCTTCTTTTTCTTTAATCAAGAGTCATTATCTCTGATGTGTTTTTTATTATTTGTTTATTATTTCAACTGTTTTTCTCACGTGTACTATACTGCCATGTTTAATTTTCAGCAGTAATGAAATTTACATTACGTTTTGGTTTTGTGTTTTACTTTATAAGGATTTTTTTTCTCATATTGCTTGGATTTTTTTTTAATTTTTTGTCATTTTTGTTGGTTTGAAGGTCAGTTTTTTTGTTTATCACAATTTTTTTTATCTTTTCTAGTTCCTTTCTATAGAATACTATTTTCCTTCATTATTTGTTGTTTGTATTAATTTTTCTTGCGTTCTATTGCTTTAATTTTTTATTATTATTTTTATAACTCAAGCTATAATTTTATTTCTTTTGAATTATTTTTTTTGTTTAATTTTTGGCTTATTTTTTAATTTTCTTGTTTTGGTTTTCATATTTGCTTGTTTTATTTTTGTCTTTATGTATCATTTTTATTTATTTATTGTTTTTTATTAGTCAAATATTTCAATTATATTTATTATTGATCAATCTTCTTTCTTGGAGTTTTTTTAATAGATGTTTTTTTTTTCGTTTTGTAAAACTTTACTTTATTAAATTTTTGATCGTTTAATAATTTTTTATGTAGTTTTATCATGGTTTTCTTTTGTTTAGTTTTCTATTTGCACTAGTATTTAGTTTATTCTGATTTGGAAGTTGTTGCTGATTTTGGTTGTTCTTGCTAATTTTCAATTCATTTTCTATTTTTTGATAATTTGTTTTAAACCATCTTTAAATTAAGGAGACAGATTGTTTTTGTTTTGTAATGTCACTGTTTATATAGTTTTTAGTTTTATAGCGTGTTTTTATGTAGTTTTATTATATATTTTTTCTGTACTGAATTTTTAATACTTTTTCTATTCTTTTCTTATTAATTTTTTGATAATTTGTTTTTAGCTATTTTCAAATAAATAAAGAATAAGGTTTTCTTTCAATTTTACTATATTTATTTTATTTGGGGTTTGTTGTCTCTTATCTTAGGAAAAGGATTTTTTTGTAATATAATTGTGTATAGAATTTTTGTTTGTAGTTTTATTATATAGGTGTAATAATAACATTAATCACGAGTGGATATGCTTTTTTGCCAGCAAGTCTTAGATCGGCTCGTACAAAAACCGGTAACAATCTGGAAACATAAAGTCGCAATGGCGTAGAGATTTCTTCGAATTTTAGTATAGCAGATTCATTGGTTTGCGTTATGTGTTTTGAATGCTATAAAATAAGAAAGCTTTTTTCTTCAGAAAATGGCTGCGGCAGGCATTTGTGCACGGCACTGTGCTCAAAAACGACTATGTCAGTTGAGAATAGACACCTGCAATACCGCCTTAGCTTACCGACACTGAAAATGCAATCAAGCCAAGGCAATCGTTTTATTTTTCAAAGCCACTCTGATTAATGTTAATATTATACACCGTGTATATATTTTTTCTGTACAGTTTTTATTTTTACTAATATTAATCTTGTTGTGATTTGAAACCTGTCGCTTAATTTTTTTTTTATTTATTTGTCGATATATTTTTTTAACCGTCTTTGAACAAATTAGAAGATTCTTAATTTGACTTGTTTTGACTTTTTTGTTGTGTGTTTTACTTTTCATAATGTTAGTCTGATTTTTTATTGGTTTTGAAGTTAATTGTTTTATATCTTATTTTGTTTTTTTTATTTTTGATACTTTTTTTCAGTTTGTGGCTATAGAACGTTATTTTTCTCTAATATTTGTTGTTTATTTTATTTTTTTAAACATTTTTTTTTGCGTTTTATTGATTTGCTTTCGTTTATATATATTTTTAAATTTAGATATTTTTTTTTGCTTATTTTTCTTAAAAATTTTGTACGTGTTTTATAATGTTGGTGTTTTGTTTCTTATATTTGCTTTATTCACTGTCTTGAGCTGTTGTACTTTTGTTATTATGCAATTTTATTTCATTTCTGTTTTTTTTCCATTATTTTTAAAAAGTTTATTTATTCATTCTGTATCAATCTTGCTGTTTTTAATATGTTTCGAGACATTTTTGGTTTTGTAAGAATTTTTTAAGAAATTTCTGGTCATTCAATGATTTTTATGTAGATTAATTGTCTTTTTTATTCAGGTTTTTGTTCCCTGTGATTTAAAAGCAGTTGCTTTTTTTGTGTTCTTTCTCTAGTCTTTTTATCTATTTTTTGATAATTTGTTTCAAACCGACTTCAAATAATGAAGGATCTCTTGCGTAGTTTTTTTTTTTGCCTAGTTTTTATTTTCAATTAGTATTTATCTTGTAGTGATTCCCAAGCAGTTGCTGATTTTTTTTTGTTTTTATTAATTTTCAATTTTTTCTTTATTTCATTTATCTATTTCTTGATAGTTTGTCCTAAACCAATCTCAAATAAAGGAGAGGATTTTTTTCTTTTTGTAATATTATTGTTTAGATATGAAATTTGGAGTGCAATGCTTTTTTGTGTAGTTTAATTATGTTTTTTTTGTTTATTTTTTTATTTTCATTTAGTATTTATCTCATTATGAGTAGGAAGCAGTCTCTGTTTTTTTTGTGGTTTTTGCTAATTTTTAATTTTTTCTGTATTCTTTTTATTTATATTTTGATAATTTGCTTTTAACCGACTTTAACTATAGGAGGAGGTTCTTAATTCGACTGTATTTTTTGTGTTATTTCAGAACTTTTTAAGTGATGAACCTAATTTGATTTTTTTTTATTCAAAATCAAATGTTTTTAATAAAACGGATTTAAATAGTAGTTTTAAAATTTGTTGTTTTCGACTTTGATTTTTGGCACTGATTGTGAAAAATTAATGACAAATCAATAAATTTGAAAATTGACTTCAATATAATTAATTATTAATTTATCTATGTGATTAATTAGAACAAATTAAGCAAAAAAAAGGAATTTGTTTAAATTAATTAAATATATTGAAGTTAATTTCTTCTAATTATTGAACTTGTTGTTATTTATTTTAATTATTATCTGTTTTCTTTAGTTTTAAATTTTTTTTTAGTTTTTTTTAATTTTTGTTTCACTTTTCGATTGTGGTTTTACTGCTTTTAACCTGTTGACTCTAACTGATCAAGGTTGATAAACCGGTAACACGAAAGAGCTTTATGGGTGTTGTTTGTGAATAAATTTTGCGTAGCTTTATTATTATTATATTTTAATAATTGAAGTGTTTATGCATCTAGGCGGTTCAAATTACAGAACTTATAAGTTGAAATTATCAATATAATATAACAATTTTAAGTACTTACAAAACCATGTACACAATATCGTTTAAGGTAAAACTGTTATAATAAATAATGATTGGAAGTTAATTATAATGTTTATCTAGAAGTACATTCAGTTGAAACACTATAATAGCTGTTTCACATGTATGAATATCATGCCATGAATGTTTTAAGTGTAATCAGAATGTATGGCAATAGCAGAAATGTAAGAATATTTAAAGACTGATTTTAATGTAGGGTTACACATTACAAGGAAATAATTATATACTGTACGTTCATAAATTATTTAGATCAAGTCTTGCTATGGAATTTAGAACGTATGTGAATTTTTTCATTAGCTCAGACGCAGAAACGTACGATATTGTAGTCGTAGGTTTGACATTTTTCAGCAATCATACTGTTAATCATACTTTTATTCGTCAGACTTACCTGTTTTTATTTGACATGGATATTAGTAGGAAATGTCGTCAGCTTCTTTCATAAAAATGAATTCTCTAGAGTTAATTCTCGAAGAGAAAAATCTTTCAAATCAAACTGCATTAATTTCATACGTCAGTCTTAAGAAAAATAATTTTCCAAGAAGCATTAAGGCTTATAGTTTTTTTTTGAATATTTTTGCATCGCATTACTGCGTGAAGACTTATGTTGGGCAATTTCATCTCATAAATTTGGAATAAATTTTTCCAATTTACAATAACTTAAGCTATTTTTGGCGCTGATCAGCCGTAAGCCAAAATTCGGACAGAATTTTGGCAAAAATTGCTGATCGATGAGAGAAAAAAAGCTACTCATACAGGTTTCCCGCGTGATCGCCCATCGCAGTCTCCGATTTCCGGCGAATTCAAAGGCCGTTGCCATCTCGCTACTTAATGGACAGTTTTTTTTTTCTTTTAAATCATGATAAACAAACAGGAAATTGATGTTATTTTTAATTTTGGATGGACAAGTATTGTGGTTTTTTATTATTTTTATTTTTTTTTTAATCAAGATCTAGCAAGTGGTGAGGTACAAGCAGCGACCTAATTAGAAGTAGACAGATGTAGATGATGTATTATGGATTGACAACAAAAGAGTATTAGATTAGAATTTTTTTCATTAGTAAATTTAAAAATTCTTTGGAAAAAAATTATAAAAAACTTTAATAACAGTGTTCATAAAATGATAATTATAAGTTGAATAAAAAAAATTATGATTTATTTATGACATCAGACTCATAGCATAGCTCGACTAGAAAAATACTCCTGACCACCGCAATTTTGGAAAGCGTTCCACCACAAACCCGAAAGGGTAATGACTTTTCTATTTACATTTTTTTTTCGAATGGTAAAAACCGTGAAATTATTCATTTAACTACCATAAGTTTATATCTGATTCCGTTTATTATTATACGGGGTGAACAACTTTAAATCGACCCAGTGAGAACAAAATAGAGAAATAATATTGTATTGAAACATTTTTATTTAATAATGTAATTAGATTACAAAAAAAATAAGTTTTTGGTTACCTGGTTGAGAAATAGGTGATTACAATCTCACGGGTGGGAAATGACATAACAAGCTTTTCCTTCACGGGTGGGAAATAGTTGCTGAGGGTTGCATAATGCTTACAAAATGAAATTGATGATCATTAGTAATTTTTTCACTTGCCAAAGCTGTTTTTAAAAAATACATTTTTTTTGCTTTCCTTATTTTAGTTTTCGATTTTTTACTTTTTTTTTTTTATAATCTTGTATCATCTTTTTTATTTTTTTTATTTTTCTTAATCATTTAATTTGCTTTTTCCTACATTTTGCATTTTTTAAGACAATTTTTTTTCTTTTTTTAGATCTATAGTTTTTACGACAGTTTTTTTTTTGGCTACTTTTTTATTATTGTTTTTTTCTAACATATCAAGTCTTATTTTGACATAAAAAGTGTTAATCTTTCTTTTATCTTTATGTACTTGTGGTTCTTTTATTCTTTTTATCTAAATTTGTCTTGTACTAAATTCTTTTTATTTATATAATTATTTTTTCTTTCTATCGTTTTTTTTTTCACATTTTTTTACTAGGGCTTTTGTTTATCTCTAATACCCACTTTAGTATTTTTTTGATCTCTACATTGTCTTTCTATTTTTCAACTACTAAACATTATTATTGTTTTTTTTATTATATTTTTCCTAAATCCTTTATTGCTACAACTATTATTGCTTATACTTTGTTACTTTTCCTCACTAATTTCTATTTATTTAAATGGACGCTACAGTGCAATACCGGTTTAGAGCTAATTAGCTTTTCAATTGCGTATAATGGCAACTTTGATTAAATGACTCTCTTTTTAGGGGTTGCTTTATACTGTGAAAACCAATATAATGTTATTATGCCTATCTTAAAACCGTCTAAGAAGAAGAAGATAAAAAAAAAATTAAATTTACATAAAAATTGCATAACTTGTATAATTAATCTCTATTTTATTTTTTAACTTTAACGATATAACTTTATAAAGTGTTAATTAAATTCTAAGCGTTATCTGTTTTATAATGTCGGCATATTTATTGACAGATATAAAACTGTTGATTTGTCAAGAAATACTTATTTTGCGTATCAGTCTGGTAAAAAATAACAACCTTAAATGACCAATTTGTTACATTTCACAAAGTAATTTTGTTCTTTCAGTTTTTTTAGCTATGTTTTTTTATAATATTGGATTTTTATACGGTTTTTTGTGGTCTAATTGGTCTTTTGTTTCCACATTCTTGCAAAAATTTACTTTTTTTCTTATTGTATTCTCTTTTTATATTGTACGTTTTTTCTTTTTCTCTTTTTTTATTGTTTATGCGAATGTTTTTTTATTAATCTAAGTTTTTATTTTACATACATTTTGTTCTTTACGCATTTCTGTGTTCATTTTAGCTTTTTATTTCTGTTTTTCAGCTTAGATTAAAAAGTTATTACATTTTTAGCAGACTGTCATCTGATAATTTTTGACAACGGTTTCTGTTTTATTTGTTTTTGCGCATGTGTTTTTTTAGTTAGTTTTTTTAAGTGGATCTTACATCTATCTCTTTTATCAAAAATGTAGTCTGCATACTTTTAATTTTTTTATAATGGTTTTATTTCTTTCCTGCATATTGACTCAACTTTTTCCGTTTTTCTTAGTTTTGTTCTATCACATATAGATTATTAATTTTTATGTAATTTTTGTAACGTTTTTTTTACCATTATTATTTTTTACCAAACTCTATTTTTCTCGTCGGATTATTGGTGAAAAAATATCAGTCAATGATCTGAAACATGTTGTTATCTGCAGCCGGTTTTATCCGAAATTTTTATCTTTTGTTATACATTTTCTATACCATTCTCTTATTTTTCTACGTTTGTGTTTGTCTCTTTATTTGTTTTCTATAATTTTTTTAATAATTATTTGGATTTTTCTTAGCGCTTTAATCAAATTTGTATCAAAAATATATTGCTTCTCGTACAAAGTATTGATAATTTTTTCCTAAAAATCCGGATTTATTGAGGAAAATAAGGTTGTTATTTAAAATTTTAAAGTCAATCACATCCCCTGCAAAGAGGCGAGAAGGTGAAGAATGGTTTAGTTACCAAAAAATTTGTAACCAACTAAATTCTGTACCAAATTTTTTTTTTGAAACCTTTTTTCGTGGAAATACTGACTTTGTGCCGGACTTTTGGCGGATCCGGTACATACGCCAGCGTTCTAATGTTTTTTTTTTATTTTTCTTATATCATTAAGGTGATTGCTTATTGTTTGTCTAAAACCACTACTTTTTGTTTTTTGTTCTATTTTCTTTTGGCATGCACTTTGTTGCTTTATAATGCTATCTTTATCATTTTCTTATTCTGCATTTTTAATTTTTTAAGTTGTGGCATTACTTTTGGTTTACATTTTGTTGCTCAAAAACAAAAAACCTTGTTTTTTTTCTGAATTGAGTTTTTTAAATCTTAGATAAATGTGCTTTTTGTCATACATTAAAAGTGTAGAAACATGCTGTTTTCTATATAATTTTTTTTTTTATTATAAAAATGTGCCTTTTGCTCACCTACCTGTTTCTATCAGGTAAGGCTACTTGTTCATAATATCTCTTTTTCTTTGTGTTTTTTTTTGCTTTCACATTCCACAGACTATATGTATTTTTTTTAAATTGAAGAAACTACTAAAACATGTAATCTACAATCTGAAAAGCGTTAATCTAATTCAATATGATCAACACAATATTAAGATCATCTTCTGCTGCGCAAGCTAGCTTGATACATTCTATTGTCAAACGTCAAAGCTCATTCAATATCCACAACATGCTTTTATCTGCGTATGAACTAATCAAAAAATGAACATATGTTTTAAATTTTATAGCAAGAGTTGATCTAAAGAAATTATAAGCCAACAGTTTTATTAGATTAGATTGACGCGTTTCAGATTTTTTAATTTGAAAAAAGTCTTATGTTTTGCATATCTTAAAAATTTTTTTTTTAAATATTTCTGTTTATATTGACTCTATCTTGTTGATTAATTTTATTCAATATATTTCTTCCGCTGATGCATAAGATGTCTGGGGCGTGAGGTAGACTGCTTAGTCTTGTAATTGACACATGCCACACATGTTCAATAGGTGACAAGTCTGGTTAACGTGATTGCTGAGGGAGTTGATTGAGAGAGAGTTTGGGAAATAATAGTGGTAGAATCGTTAGTCTTGTATTTGACATATGCCACACATGATCGATAGGTGACAAGTCTGGTTAACGTGATTGCTGAGGGAGTTGATTGAGAGAGTGTTTGGGAAATAATAGTGGTAGAGTCGTTAGTCTTGTATTTGACATATGCCACACATGATCAATAGGTGACAAGTCTGGGTAACGTGAATGCTACGGGTTGCTGTAGTTTCTTAATACGCAAGACTTAGTGAGACAATTAGCATAGCGTCATCTGTCTGATTGAGAACGTACGACTTGTTTTGACTTTGACAGATTATAAAAAAGCTTCTGATACTGATACTGAATATTAGGAGATTTTTTTTTATTACAGTGTCTATAGATATCGTGAGACATTTGTGGTTTTTATTCTCTAATTCTCTTAAATTGCATTAGATTTTTTCTCTCTTAAATCACCTATTTGGCCACATTGCATATCCGATTATTTAATAAAGATTCATTCTATACGTGACGTTTGGTTTAACGGTCCTTTTTTTATCCTTCTCTCGACCTACCATACGACGTAATAAATTCAATTATTCGAAGATTGAATTCTGTTGAATGTTTTTGTTTGGTATTTATTGTGTGAGAGATGAAAGTTAAAAAAAATTTTTCAGATAGTAATTATTCTATTCTCCTTAAACTTTTTTCTAGTAGCAATAATAATATATTTCAATTTAAGCATTTGATTGACAGTAGAGGAATATAGGCGGGTTGGGTAGGTCCAGGAAATTGAAAGTTATGAGTAGTCGACACTGTATGAATTGTTAACTTACCGTTCATTTTTATGGTTATTTGTAGATCTGTAATGTAATTATAGAGGTATATTGTGCCAAAAAAAAAAGTGTTAAAAATAGTTTTTACCGTAGAAAAAATCTAATTAAGGCGTATGCCAAATATAGACGCTCTATACATCAGAGAGAGAATAAAATGTTATTGTATTTTGATAATTGACATAAAAAAGCTGCAAAATGTATTTTTTTCTCACACTACATTACCCACTAGTTGGTTATTTGAGGTCAGAAGTGTTAACAAATGTTAGAGTTGTCAGGTAATGTGTAATTCATAGCTGGTGGTTAAACTGGATTCATTAGTATTCAGCAAATCGCTGACGACATTTACTGATCCAAATACATGACCAAGATTACTGGAATATGAACAATGATTATCGTCATTTATCGCTATTACTTGATTATACGTTAAAAGCTGTTTTAAATTGTTAATAATCGAGAGGGATAAATCATTATTTCATCGAAGGACTGGCTGGACAAAAACACTTTCGAACCTGAACTTCTACAACACTGAATCAACTTGATAATAAAGCAGACAATCAAGATAAACACTCAGCTGGAGAACCGCCAACCATTAAATGTTTAATCTTAATAAAATAAAATTCTCCAATCTGTCAAACCGAGAAATGCTTTACCAGGTATTTCAGCTTGGCTGTTTTTGCTAAAATGCATCTGACAAAACGATTCCATTAGACAAAATGTATGCCAAACTTGCAAATAATTTAAAAGATGAGATGATAAGGGTTCGGACAAAAAAACAGTTTGAAGCCGAAAATAGGACGGGTTCCAGAACAAGTGCAGCGTGAACAATATGAGCTAACAAATGACAGCAAAGCATTGCTGTCATTTGGATGAAGTTATCTTCTGACCAAACGAGCTTATGAGACAGAATTTGAAAGATAACAGGAGTTTCGAACAACAAAAAATTGTTTGAAGGCGAAAACACTACGTTTTGCAAAATAAGTAAAGCAAGCGTAAACAACAAGAACTGAAACTCTTGGTATCAAGTTAAAGAAAAATATTTTAAAAAATATGATAAAAGAGTGTTTGCACCAACTGGGTGATGCTGTCTTCTGACAAAACAATCCTATCAGATAAAATGTGCAAAGAATTTGAGAGATGGTAGGAGTTTTGACAAAAATAAAACAATGTGAAGACGAAAGTAGCACGATCTCTAGAACAAGTTCAGCGTGAGCCACGAGAACTGAAGCTCTTGGCAACAAAAGACAGCAAAGTATTAAAAAAATATGAAAAAAGAGTGTTGGCATCAATTGGTGAATTAATTAATGAACGGTGCAAGGACTTTTAGAGATAACAGGGCAAAATGTGCAAAGACCTTTAGAGATGGCAGGGATTTTGATAAAAAACAAAAATTTGAAGCCAAAAACAGCACGATTTGATAAACAACGAGAACTGAAGCTCTTGGCAACAAGTTACAGCAAAATATTGAAAAAAATAAATAAAAAAGAAGTTTTGAAATTAACTGGGTGAAGTTGTCTTCTGACCAAACGATCCTGTCAAACAAAAAAGCAAAGAATTTAAGGAACGGTAGGAGTTTTGACCAAAATAAAACAATTTGAAGCCAAAAATAGCACGAGCTGAAGAACAATGAAAGCGTGAGCAACGAGAACTCGAGCTTTTGGCTACAAATGACAGCAAAATTTTGAAAAAACATGAAAAATAACTATTGGCATTAGTTGTCTTTTGACAAAACGATCCTATCAGACAAAAGGTGCAAAATCGTTTAGAGGTGGCAGGGCAAAAATGTGCAAAGACTTTTAGCGATGACAGGGGTTTTGATCAAAAAGAGAATAGTTTGAAGGCAAAAACAGCACGATCTAATAAACAAGTTAAGCGGAAACAGCGAGAACTGGATCTTCAAAAGACAACAAAGTTTTAAAAAAATAGAAAACAGGAGTGTTGGCATTATCTGGGTGAAGTTGTCTTCTGACAACACGATCTCATCAGACAACATGTGCAAAGAATTTGAGAGATGACAGGGGTTTTGTACAAAAAAATAGTTTAAAGCCAAAAACAGCACGATCTGAAAGTAAAGCGTAGACAACTAGAGCTGATGCTCTTGGCGAATGACAGCAAAACATTTGAAAAGTATGAAATTGTGCAACAGTGTTAGCTAGAACAACCTCAGAAATTTCAGATTGGCTTTATTTGACAAAATACTTCTAAATCCACCTGACAAAATGCATGCAAAATTTCTATAAAAATTGAGAGAAGAGATGGCAGAGGTTTTGACAAAAGAAAAAATAGTTTTAAGCCAAAAACATCACGATCTGAAGAACAAGTACAACGTGAACAACGAGAACTGAAGCCCCTGGCACCAAATGGCAGCAAAATCTTGAGAACATATGAAAAAAAGTGTTGATACGAACTGGGTGCACTTGTTACGCTATAAAAACTTTAAGTTGGTTCAAATGGTTTGAAAATTCAATATTTTTGTCAATGAGCTACCGGTAATGGAAATTCTCTTGGACATTTTGCCAATTTAGGATTTTGCAACAAGATGATGAAGATCATAGCTACAAAACATACTTCAGTAGCCAAATTGAATATGATTAAATGGTCTGCACGATAGTCGGATTTTAGACCAGTTGATTTTTTTTCCATTATATCAAAAGACCTGTTTAACAAGATAACAGATTCTCCAAAGAATTTATTCTGCAAAAACCACACTGGAACGTTTCAACATGGCAGAGAATATACTGGAATGAAAAACGATCGGAAAACAATAAATGACTTTCCGGTGTCTGAAACCGAGCAAACGGATAACAAGATTGTACAAAAAAATACTTCAATAGATGGATCTGCAATCGTCTGCTCAGTTGCCAGATTTTATACCAGTCGTTTTTTCATCTCATTTAAAGAGTTTGTCTACATTATTAAACAATGTTGAATGACTTTTAAAGAAAATTTGGACAGCATGTTAATGATCAATTAGAGACCTTAATAGATGTATTCTAATCTTTTTTTCAAAGAAGACAAAATTTACTAAAAAACAGTCGAAATTTTGACATTTGTCACCATAACTTAACTATTTCGTCTAATTGAATGAATTATTAGTAAATATATCAACTTTATTGAGATATTTTGTCAATTTATAGGCTCATTTGGACACCCAGTATATTGAAAAATTGATAACATTCCAAACACCTAATTAGATTAATCATAGGTTCAGTAAGTTTTTGTCTAAATATAGCGGCTATTTCCAGGCAACCTCAAATAATTATAGTTACAAAAGAAGAAAACGTGCGTTTATTTTTTCAATTTTTTAGAGTTGTTTAATCTGGCAAAAATATCTATAAAGGCTACACACACAACATTAAGGCAACATCAGATAAGGTCAACAAACAGGGTCTTTAAGAAAAATATTGATTTTTTTTATAACGACTTTCCATAATTATTGTGAAACATTGATTATTAGAGTCTGGATATTGATTTGGTGTCTATCTAGCCATTTAATTGATCTTATGTTTGGCAGAATTTTTTGGTATGTAATTAGTTGCCAAATTGAGATGAAAACACTTATTTACAATAATTGAACATAACAATTGATCACAGCATAACCAAAATTCTACGAAACCAGCAGCAAATTCAGAGAAAATTTATTAAACTTTCTAAAATGGTATGGTAAAAATGATAAAAATGGAAATGGTAAAAATGATTGGTAGAAGAGGTTTATTTAAATGACCACCCAGATCACTTGATCTAAAACTTTTGAAATGTTATTTGTGAACTATTATAAACTTGGTTTTGGGCATGACCAAGAAATTAACACATTAGCAAGAAAATTGTATGACGACGTAGCACTAAAAAATTAGAAAATTGCAGAAAAGTAGAAAGAAGTGGTAAGGATTTAGATAAAACAACACAGATGTTGGCAGTAGGATATTATAGTAGTTTTTTTTTTGTATTGTCACAAAATGGCATTTGAACGTGTTAAGTGAGTCATTATAAACAACATATCATAACATTAGACAACATCAGCAAAATGTTAGATACGGCCAAGAAAAACAAACAGGTTTTTTGAAAAAAATATTGTCTTCTTTTTCATGGTGGAAAATAATGACGATTATTAGAGTCTGGATTTTGATTTGGTGTCTATCTAGTTATTTAATTGTTCTTATGTTTGGGTCTCAGTTTTTGGTATATAATTAGTTGCCAAATTGAGATGGAAACACTTATTTACAATAATTGAACATAACAATTGATTATATCATAACAGAAATTGTACGAAACCAGCAGCAAATTCCGAGAAAATTTTTTAAACTTTTTAATATGATATGTGAAGTTCTCAGATTCTTATTTTATGTATTATCATTTTTAAAACGATGGATTAGTAGAAGAGGTTTATTTAATGACCACCCAGATCACTTGATCTAAAGCTCTTGAAGTGTTTTTTGTAAAATGGAATGACATTTGAGACTGAAAAGTGAACCATTACATAACCGTTTATGGAAATTTTGCCTGAATTCTGGAGCTAGTGATTCTAACAGCTACGACGCTTATAGACCGCAGAAATGAGCAGTAAAAAGTTGTAGATACTTGTAAAAAACGCATTAAAAAATTTGTATCATTGTATTTAAAAATTTAGTAATGTGTTTATAATTATAGTCTTTTGAAGCATTTTAAAGACGAAAAGGTCACTAAACCGCACTAAAAGAAACCACAAATGAGCAAGCACTTTGCATCTAATTGAATTAAAGCAAGATAATGTCTTGGAATAGGTAGTTATTAAAGTTTAATTTTAGGAAGTGTTTTATGGAAGCATCACACAACATCCGTACCACGACACTGTAGATATGTGGTTGTTTGGTGTAAATTGGTAAAAGCAGCTTGAGTATAATCTTATCTGGATGTTCACATGATGATTTCTCACACATTTATTTTGTTGAAAGCACTGATCAGGGATTTTTCTCGTTGTTTTGTTGGGATTACTTACATAATTACCGGTATGGAGCAAGTAATGAGAACACCATTAACCATTTCATAATAAGGGTCACTGAAACTTTTACCTATTTTACATTAAACTAAATCTTGGAAAGGATTCTTCTCTTTTGATTTTTAATCAAGATAACATTATTTATTGTGGTTTAGAGCGGCTTTTAGCTATGTAACGGATAATACAACCCAAGTTTTTCCATACTAGGCTGACCACCAATAATCAAATTACCATTTTATTATCTATATTTTTGCTAAACCGTTATTTATAGTATATTTGCAATCAATTGCCATTTTTTTTTTGGCAGGAATTTTTCGTACTGGTTATTAGAGTTGATTTGGTATTTTTGCACGTCCTGATTCACATACTATCACGGAAAAATGTGTTTTATTAATATAAATTGGAAAAGAATTGGTTTTTGACCACTGTTTTTTTTTGAAATGATGATGATGTTTTCATTACTCGCTAATTTTTTTTTAATATCAAGTTAATTATGGTAAGTTTAATTAATTTTTTGCGGCAATGCACTTCAATCAGGCTATTTTGCTTAAAATAATCACAAAATAAAGGACTTTTATACAGATTTACTATTGTACTATATAAGAAATGTTTTTTTAGACTTCAAAAATTTTAAAAAGCATTTTTGCAACAAATTAGGTAACAGTTTTGTTTTAAGTCTCTTTCAACAATAATTTTACTATTTAATTGAGACTTGCTATAAATAGATATTTTGTAGTTGCGATAAAAAAGTAATTTTTTGAATTATGGATGCTTGATGGTTAGTTTATAACACGTTTCTGAGTAGGCGTTTTTCTATCATTTTGATAGTTTTTTTTTTTTGGTCTGTTGTGCTTTGTTTTTTTAGTTACTATCTTAAATTACCATATTGAATGTAATTTTTTAGGTTTTTGCTTTAATTTGTGTCGATTGTTCTACATTCTATTCCTGTTGAATTTTCGTTTATTGTTTTTGCTTTTTGGAAAACATTAACGAAAAATCAAACGACTGTGAGTAGCCGGTTCTTTCTTTTCTTTTTTCAAACAGTTGTCGATTGTTTTTTTTCTTGTTTTACTCTCAGTCTTTACTGTACTATTGTTTTATAATACTTTTTTTATCCTACACCAACTCAAAATAAAATTTTCTTGTCTCTCGACAGCACTGAAAGTACATCATTTCTAGGCTAGCCGAGAAAAGAAATAGTTTCTCGGCTCTAAAAAAAAATCTGCTTTTCTTCGTCAGGAGTCGCTGTTATAAGAAAAATTACTCTAATCTCTAAACGTCTCACTATTTATGAAGGGTGTTGAAATTTTAAATCACATTTACTGTTTAAGAACATCAATCTTATTTTAAAAAATTACTTTTGTGCAAGATAAATTGTGTAAATCACGACAGTAAAGCAATTCATAAATTTTTGACATCTGTCAAAGTTTGACATTTTGAATTGGCGATTGGCGGTAATAACCTCAAATCAATTTTAAGATAATGCTCGATTATAAGGTAATTTGTGTAGGATAAAAAATAATGTGTAAACCACGGCCGCAGAGTGATTTTCCAGGTCTTGAGAAGTGGCCAGGCTCGCCTTTGGCTCGCCTGTCCATATCTTCTCTCGGCCTGGAAAATACCACTTTGCCGCCTAGGTTTACAAAATACTATTGTTTTATTATGTACATTTCTTATGTTCTAAGTTTTATACACATTTTTTCTTCTGTTATTTCACTCAATCTTCCTTTGTTCGTCTACTGTCCCATTTGAATTTTTTCTTAAGGATATTTAGATGATTTATTAATTTAACAAACAGTGTAATTAAATATTTGGGTTGACACTTGATATATTTCTCAAAGAACTGCTTACAACGACTGTAAATTTTGTATTAACAAAATAAATACAAAGAGTAGCGAAAAAACTAAGAGAACGGATTTCAGCAACATAAAGAAAACTGAAGAAAAGACAAAACAAAGTTGAGACAAAATCTGTCTGAGACCAAAAAATATTTAAAATAATGTTTTTGAAAAAATAGTTGAACGAGGGAATTTAAAACAAATAAAATTTATTCATAAGAAGCGGAATCTTTAATAACATTTTGATGATAAAGCCAAGAATTTTCAGTAGCTACCAATAAACAGTTTTTGTCATTGTCATTCAAACATTGTCTTATATTGTCTATATATTTTTTTCTTGTTTTTATTTATCTATGTTAATTTGTTTTTTTTTGCATTTTTGTTATTATTCTTTCTTCTGCTTTTTATTGTTTTTCTTGCATAATTTAAATACGTTATTATTTTTTAATTTTTTTTACTTCTTCATCTATCTATCTATGTCTTTATCGTTAAAGTCTTTTTCTAAATTTGGGTTTTTTTTTTGTAATATGCAGAAAACTTGACTAAATCCAAATATAAAATGAATTTGCTTTGTTTATTAGTTTTGGGTAGTTTGCTGTTTTTGAAGTAGAAAGTGTCAATACTTACATCGAAAAAACATTGTAACTTGCAATTTTTATCTGAATTTTTTCAATTTTGTTTAGAATGTTTTTTTTTGAAAGCTTGGTTACATAAAAAAATATAAATTTTTTAAATTTGTTTTTGTTGTATAATGGTTTTACGAATTCTTATTTTGTTTTTTAGTTATTTTTAACAGACTTCAAAAAAAAGGAGGAGGCTTTTAATTGGACTGGATTTTTTTTATGTGTGTTACCTCATATTTTTTTTGCTGGGTCAACAAATTTTGATGATTCCTTCTTTAATTAAAAGCTGATACTTTTTAACTTTCCAGCTTTGATATGAGATCATATCGATTTGATCAAGATCTGAATAGTGGTTCTTAAGTTTTTGTTATTATATCTGTTGTTTTTGACATATGTTTTTGACAGTTTAACAGAAATTAAAAAAAAAACATTTTAATATTTAAATATTAGTTTATATATTTAATTAATTACTTACTTAAAGAATTTCAGCAATTTAAATTAATTAAATAAATAAACTTATAATTAATCATATTGAGGTCGGTTTTTTCCAAATTTTTAATTTGTATTATTATAATGTATTTTGCTGTTGTTGTCATTGTAGCTTTTTTAATTTTTTGCCATTTTCTTTTCTAAAATCTGTAATCTTTGTTTTTTTATCCAACTTTATTTTTGTAGATAAATATGTTGTTGTTTTTATAAACGTCTATGTTTTGTTGTCTTTTTCTCTTTTCATCTTTGTTGATATATCTTTTTTTCTCATCATACATTTCTGTTTTTTGTCAGATTGTATTTATTATGAGTAATTGTAATATTTTCTAGTTTTTTTACGTTTTTCTAGTTTTTTATTTAAAGTAAAATTTTTAAGTATTTTTGGCGTTTACTTTGATTCTTTTTTTTTCTGGCTTGTTTGGTCTAAAGCCTCTTTAGACCAAACGTCTTAGATAAAAACGTTTATGATTTTAACAGTTTTTTTATACTGGCGACTTATTTTTCTGGCATATTGATTCAGTTTTTGTTTATGGGGATTTTTTCTTGCTTAAATCTTTAATTTTTTTCTCTGGTGGGTGTTTGTCTGATAGAGATATTTAAATCTTTAGAAAGGCTTAAAGTTTTACAAAATCTGTTTGGAGATATTGACGACTGTTTTTTTTCAAATAAAATTATGTACGTCATATTGTTTTCTACAATTATATTGATCTTTTTTTCATCTATTTGATTTTTTTTTGTTCAAGATGACGTTGTGTTATAGAATATATTGATCTATTTATTTTTCTGTTTTTCTTTTTGTTTAAGATGAAGTTGTGGTATATCGTATTACAAAAACTAGGTCAGCTTTCATTTCCTTTTTTTGTTTTTTTTTTTCATTTTGATGAAAATTTTTTTTTCTGGGGTTTTTTTGTTGCTTAAATGTTTCATTCTTTTTCTGGTAAAAACATTTAAATCTTTGGAAAGGCCTTTAATCTTTGTTTCAGAAAATTTGTTTAGGACATTGAAAACTTGTTTTTAGAGATTTTTGTTTTAAATAAAACTATGTATGTTAGACTGTTTTTGTATATTTATATTGATCTTTTGTCTCTATTTGATTTTTTTGTTCAACATTTTAGCAGCGTTCTTATTATATCTGTTTTTTACATTTTGATATAGTTTTTCTTTTGGGAATTCTTTATTGGTTAAATCTTTATTGGTTTTATTGGTTTTAGAAAATCTCTTTGGAGATATTAAAGGCTATTTTAAAGAAAAAAAATATGTTTGACAGATTGTTTTCTTGATCTTTTTTTTTCTATTTTATTTTTTTTTGTTCAAGATGAAGTTGTGGTTTATTTTGTTAGAAAAGCTAGGTCAGCAGTGTTCTTATATTTGTTTTGTTTATTATGTAAAAAATTTTTCTGGGGATTGTTTGTTACTCAAATCTTTCATTCTTTTCCTGGTGAGTGTTTGTTCTGTAGCAATATTTAAATCTTCAGAAGGGCTTGAGGGTTTAAAAATTCTGTAAAGAGATATTGAAGACTACTTTTTGCAATTTTTTTTCAAATAAAGTCATTATGTATGTCAATATTTTTTTTTTCTATTTTTTCTTTCAAGATGAAATTGTGGTAGAATATATTGATCTTTTTATTTTCCTAGATGATTATTTTATTGTTTAAGATGAAGTTGTGGTATATTGTGTTAGAAATGCTAGGGCCGCTGTGTTCTTATATTTGTTTTTTTTTTTTGATACATTTTTTTTGTAGGAATGTTTTCTACCTGGAATCTTTAATTTTTTTTCTGCTGGATGTTTGTCTGGTAGGGATATTTACATTTTTAGAAAGGCTTAAGGTCTTACAAAATCTGGAGATATTGAAGACTGTTTGTTGCAGATTTTTTTTTAAATAAAATTATAAATGTCAGATTGTTTTTCACAGTTCTATTGATATTTTTTTTCTATTTGATTTTTTTTTTTTGATTAAGATGAAGTTGTGGTTTATTGTATTAGAAAAGTTAGGTCAGCAGTGTTATATTTGTTTTTTTCCTATGATAAATTTTTAATTCTGGGGATTTTTGTTGCTCAAATCTTTCATTCTTTATCTCGTTGGAATATCTAAATATTAAGAAAGGTTTAATTTTCTACATGATTTGTTTGGAGATATCGAAGATCTGTTTTCTAGCAATTCTGTTTTTTCAATGGATGTAGTATGATGTCAAATTGTTTTCTACAGTTATATTGATTCTTTTTTTTTTATTTTTTTTCCCAAAATGAAGTTGTGACATATTGTGTTGTCAAATTTAGAACTAATTTGACTTAATGGACGACTAAGTTTCATAACTTGATTTTTATGAGAAGCTGCAAGTATTTGAATGTCAAGTTGTTTGGAGAGCAGAACATCTTAAAAAAATGTTTTTTTGACAAGAGAGAAGGAATATTGTGAGAAAAAAAAAGATGATTATAGTGAATACTGAAGAAAGGCTTTCGCGGCCAAAGGTCATCAAAAGATTGACATCTTTTGGACAAGACCAAATCACGTTTTGCATTTCATCATCAGGATAGGAAAATGCTGGTGTACACTGTTGATGACAAACAACTGGTTGGGATCAGACTTAAATAACTTTTTTGACATAGACCAAACAGATTCCAAACATATATAATAATTTTTTTTAGCAGTTTTCTCACAACTTTTGGTATAAATTACAAAAGAAAAACATGTGTTCACATGTTGTACATTTTAAACAAGTTTTTTTCTCCAGTAACGTTTATGTAAATAGAATGCAAAACATTAAAAATATTTGTAAATTAAATACTTAACTGTTTTAAGAAGTGAACATAAAAGAAGATTTATAACCACTCAAAAGCATGTAAAGCAAATTGAGTACATACAACAAACATTTTGGTATAAAGGCCGATTCGGCGGCGTTGACATCTTAACAAATTTGTATGAAAATGAGCAGTTTGCGTTGTAGTAAAAGAGCATTTCGAATATCTAAATTTGAATCAAAAGCTCTTTAGCACCCGGTTTTCAGGAACCCAAGTCCTTTAATTAATTCTAAAAACAGGTATGGGAATCGTTAAACGTTAAAACTGTTAGCGTGCATTGAAATAGGTAAGGTCCATTATTTATGAGTGCAGTAAGATACAGGCCTGAGGCACCATCAACTTGCTAAAGAATTTTTTTTTAACTGCAGTATTAATTTATAAGGTACCCGGCAACACGATCTGGTAATTAGCTACCTATACTCGTACTTATCTATTAAAACTCTTCGGATTATTTGCTCTTAGGGTATGTATCTGATTTAAACAATGGTGAAACATGGGATTTGCGTTATATCTAGTCAGGCTTTGAGGTTAATAGTGAGTTATAGCTATTGCGGGATTAATTCTTTATTTTTCAATTGAAAACACTCATCTATACGCAAGAAACTTAATTGCATCTAACAGAATATCTGCAAAACCAAATCCATCTTACTATAGAAACTAAAATTAAGAGCAAGAACTAAATCAACCAAAAGCTCAGATTGAAACAACTTGTCACTTTCTTGAACATAAAATCCCAACAGAAAAGCAGCCACCATCTTGCTTTGCCAGACGATTTGATGTTTTCAATTAAATCCTCCTCTAGGCTCGAAATAGATGTAGATTATATTGTGTAGCCTACCAGTCTCGCCTTTTATTCAATTTTTTTGTGCCACTAGTGTGTAGGTCGTTGTTTTCAAGTTACACCTCTATGGTGATTCTATATCTTCTATTTTTTTTTGGTTACCGTCTTGTTAATGCTTTCAAGCATTTTCTTACACATGCATTCTACTTTTATTGCTTTACCATTATCTATTTTTAAATCTAAGCTATTTATTTTTAATTTTTACTGTTTCAGATTTGGCTTCTACTGAGATAGTTTAACTGGGTTTAGTCTAGATTTATCTACATTAGATTAGGCTTTTTTTTGAAATTTTTTTACCGTTTTCTAGCAAAATATGTCTATTATTTGTAATTCGTTTCTTTATTTGTTGAGTTTGTTGTTTTAGTCCTCTACAACCTTGTGTCTCACCCATCATTTTTTATTGGCATTGCCAAACCAATTTATGTTTACTCTGTGTTCTGCTATTTTTTGGAAATGGTGACGCTTTGTTTTGGTACCAAGCATTTTTTGTCATTATTATTCTCTTTTTTCTTTTGGTTTGTTTTTGTCACCTGTCTTATTTTTGCTTTCTTAGTAGTCTTCCTCATATTTATCTTAAATTTCTACGATTTATAACCTATTTTTGGTTTTCTTAACGTATGTTTTGTTTTTTTTTTCTGAAAATCAAACGTGATTTTGTTTATAAGATTTTTTTTGTATTCGTCTACTTTTTGTTGTCTGGTTTTTTGTTTTGGTGTACTACCTTGTTGATGTCTTCTAAATCTTTTAAAATGTTTCAGACTTTTTGTTGCTTACTTATATATTTACTGATATACCTCATCTCTCTCGGTTGAAACCATATTTATTTACATCAAATTTTGCTTAATCTAGTCTAATTTGGGATGACATCTTTTTTTTTAGAATTATAGAGATGTTTTGAAAATGCTTTTTTTTCTTTGTTATGTTTTAGTTCTGAGTCTATTGTTTTAGTTTTCTAAAACCATCTTTTTTTGAAATCATTTTTTCTAATACATTTAGGTATTTGTGATCTTTTGATCAATGTACATTTACTTGGTGTTCTGGAATTTTTTGAACTTGATGAGGCTTTGTTTTACGGTTTTTTTGTCATTAAACATTTTACATCTATTTGTGGTCATTTTTTTCGCATATTTATTTTGTTTTTTTTCTTGCTACTCCAGTTGAAAGTACGTGGTTTCGGCTGCGATTCCACGGCAGAAAGTGTATCTTTCATGCACTGGTAGAGCTATCCGCGCGCTCTCTAGAAAAGCGGGAGTAAAAATTTATTACTGCACTTTCTGCCGTGGAATCGTACGTTTGACTGGAGTAGCAAGAAAACTAGTATACACTACACGGGCAGAAATTTGAGAGCCCTGAACTGCGTGCCATGATGCCCTCGGCTCCGCCTTGGGCATTGTGGCGCGCAGTGCAGGAATTTCAACTTTCTGCCCTTGTAGTGTAATATACTATTTTTGTGGGTTTTTTTTCAGATATTTTTTTGTAGTTTATTGTCTTCTGCTTTACTTTTTATTTCAATAGTCTACAGTCTTACTCATATTTATCTTAAATTTCTACAATTTTTACTCTTCTTTTGGTTTTTTTACCGTATATTCTGACTTTTTTTGTGACAAAATATCTTGATCGTTGGCAAAAACTCATGAATGCAATACATTTTGTTAAATTTTTATAAATTTTTTTGATTTTGTTGAAATATGTTGAAAAGTTTGAGACTTTTTGTTTCGATAATTGTTTTAGTTAATTAATTTTTTATTTTTATTTTGTGCTTTTGTTTTGTTTTATCTTGTTTTTATATTGTATTTGTTTTTTTATATATCATATTTGTCGTTTATTTTTGATGAAATATTGTCTAAACATGATCTGGTTTTTGATTACTAGAGAAAAAATTCTTGAAATTGAAGATATGACAGTTATTATTTCTATATTTATTTCCTAAGTTTTAGATTTGAAATACAGACAAGAATGATAAATTATAAAAAGCTGGATTTTTACTGATCTTTCTTTTTTGTTAAAAGAGAGTCGTATGCATAATTTTTTTATGTCTATATTTTAATAGTTTAGTTTTTGTTTTATAAATGGCTTTGTTTTTGGTGTTTGGATGGTTTAAGTTTTGTTTTTAATCTTTATGAAAGTTTTGTTATATCTTCTCTACTGATTTTTGCTTTTTTGGTCTTTGTTGTTATAATATTTCTTATTCCATGTTTTGGTCTATACATATTTCTTTGCAGCAATCTTTTCTAATTTTATAGTTTTTTTTTATGTGAATTATTTTTATTTATGGAATAACTGTAACAGGTTAGACTTTTTAACTTTTAGTCCCTTCTAGGCTTTGGTTAGTTTTTTACTAGAAATTCTACTGGGGTGGGTTGCTATGCTTTTTAACAGGATTGTACTGGTTTACAGAGAAATAATAGGGATAGATATTATTAACAATGAATTTTTTTTTTAATTTAGGAATGTTTTGGTTTTATATGACGTATTATTTGAAATCTAATGATTTTTCATTATTTACCTGGTTTATATGTCTTTTTATTTTTTATGTATATATTGTTGTCAATAGTTTGACGTTTTTCGTATATATTAGTTGTTTTTTATAGCGTTTTTTGACGATTTCTTCGTAAAAACTTTTTCAAATCGATTTGGATAGATTCTGATATTTTTGCAGTATAATTATTTTTACAAAATTATAATTTTTGTATTCCTTATATATAGTTATTGTTTTTTTATTTTTTAGAATAAAAATAATTTTTGTAAAGCACAGGAAAGTTTAGATGTAGGTTTAACTAGCTGACCTGACCTGAGAATAGCAAAAGTAAAGAATATTGAAGAAAATGGGGAACAGTATGGGAAGATGTATAAAAAAAAGAGTAAATGACGGCATAGAAAAACCAATAAGTTTTTATGAAAAAAGATAGGGAGAGAGAAAAAAAACTATGGGGGATGTAAAAAATAACAAAAGCAAATGAAGGAATTGATGAGTAATTAAAGAAAAAAAACAGATATGACACAAGTAAAGAAACTTACAGCAAAAGGGAATCAAATATGTGGAAGGAGAAGAAAAGGGAAATAACAAGAAAAGAATGATAAGACGGTCTGCTAAAAGTATGGAGGATATGTAGTCAAGAAAAAGTCAGTGATAAATAAAGTGCCAGAAAAGTAGATGAGTGGCTAGTGGTGTCAAATATATAAATTCAAAGATATAGGATAAAAAATCATAATTAAAACAAAAGAAAAAAAACAGTGAAATATGTGAACCAGATTAAAGAGGCAAATAAGTGTAAAATATTGTAGCAATGCTGAGAAGGGGGGCAACGTTATAGAAACACTAAAGAGACAAAAATAGTTTCAAGAACAAACATATAAACAGACAAGAGAAGAGCAGAAAAAAATATATATAGGTCTGTCAGCGGGAACTCGGAAAATACAGAGATAAGAATGATTGGAAAAATTTGGATGATTTTAAAACACGGGAATAGAACATTGAAATCCAAGTTTGTAGCTGAAACTTCATGTAAAAGGAGTTGATAATAGAAAGCCAGCTAAAATATCTAAAAAACAAAAGAATAAAATGATAGAAAGGCTTGGGTGAGGAAATGAAGAAATAGAATAAAATGAAAAACATAAGCATAATATAACTTATAAAGGGCTGCTGCCCCTCTTGTCAGATGAAAAAAAAAGAAGAGTACATGTGAACGTTAGGGTAAAGAAAAGACAAGACAGAAAATGAATAAGAATTTATACAAGAAAAGAATAAATATGAAGCGTTAAAGAGAAAAACAATTAATACATTGTGATATTTCCTTAGAGACTTTTTTGTTGATGACATTGTATTGTTTTAGAACAACAATCAACTACTTTATCATCAGCAGTCTACAACAACTGAGTGTTATCGAAGCACTTGAACGGTCCTGATGAATCAATTGGTCTACAAATAGTTCCAAAATAACCAAAATAGGATTAAGAACATAAGATTGAAGCTAATGTTAATCAGCACCATTTAGCTGTCAGAAGAGCCCAATATCGGTCTATTGGGTTTTTCTGACAACTAAATGGTCTTGATTAACATTAGCTTCCGTCTTATGTTCTTAATCCTATTTTTGTTATTTTGGAACTATCTTAGAGTAACGTGGACGGTGTTGCTAGACTTTATTTTGATTATTTGGAATAAGGATAAAGAATTGTTTCTGATGGACAATTATAGGTTATTTGTGGATTTTAATTATTGTGGCCAGTAGCTAATTTTGGCAGAATGTCAATATTTTTGCTTCTTGTGCCACTAAAATGTCAAGAATAGGTTCAGAATTGATTGGCGAGCAACTTTGTGTTGATGTTGGTTATTAAGCCTGCTTACCGATTTAATCTCGATTTGCGATTAAGATATGTATGTTATGATTGAAAGTATTTCTAGGAAAAAGAGCAAAAATAACAGAATTCTAAGCTCGTAGATATCTAGATTGATGTAAGAGCTGATAACTAAAGGATACAGTTAGCGAAAATAGTTACTTGGTTGAATGATTGATATGGAATTGGATAAAAATGAGGAAATTAATGTGAAAATTACTCTAACGTAGTTATCATAAATTTTTCACGCCATCTCAATAATCTAATTACTGCATCAGGTTCATTTGCATTTTGATGATTAATCTTTTCATTGATAAACTGGTTCTAGCCGGCAGCTTGTCTAAATATTAATAACAACCAGGACAGCTACTGGGAAAATCTGTTTCTTCTTTCTTCATCGCAGTGGTGGTAGTAGTAGTAGAAAACTCCTCTTCCTTTCGATGGTTGATGCTACTGATGTTGATCTTCATACTACACCCAACTAAGCTAAGAAGTTTCACTTTTCTTCAACGAAGCTCGCGCTCCGGTGAATGTCTAGGTCGTTAAACATTTCTTCACGAACAGGTGTTATTAATCATTCGGAATCTTTTAACGTTACGGTTTACGGTTACAAAAGAAGAAGAAGAAGGAGGACGAAATCCAGAAGATGCGTGTTATAATTATTTGCTCTGATCTTTACAATTTGTGTAATCATTCTGATGCCGTAAGGAGTGCTTTTAGCTTTTGCATGTTAGCCTCTACTCTACACCTTTTTTCCTTCCCCTTTTTCCCAAAGGTGCATTTATCAGTTTTTAGATTTTTTTGATATTGTCAAGATCGATAAATATATAGCGTGTTACCTTTCGAGGCAGACATAAATTATAAACTGTCAGAAGCTCGACATTTATTAGCGGTGTGCTCGAAAACCTGAATGTCTTAACAGATATGTCTCTTTTTTGACATTTACTGTTAATGCAACTATAAATTATATTTGCCGTAAATACACAAGTTATCTAATGCAGATAGCTAGATTGTTGCTCATATTACTATATCGATTTCTGATTTTTATTTTTTTGCCATAATTAAAGCTTGAGAAAAATCTAGGGTTATTATTAGTCTTGACAGTTGGTAACATTGCTAGTTCTAGGGATATTTTGATCAACAATAGAAAAAGGTTGATTCTATTGGGCATGTCTATTGTTATTATCTATAATTGTACATAAATCCAAAGAGATATACATCACCAGAACTGGCATTGCTTCAGAAAATTGTCTTAATTTTTCTAATACTTGATTTGGTCGTTTGTGATCAACCATGATTGAATCTGCTGGTAACAATGATAATGATAACAAAATTTGGTATTTCTGGCTTTAAGACATTTTCAGTTGTCACTTGTCAGTACCATTCATTTGCCAGAAGAAAATTGTTGGAGTTTAAATTATTGCAATCAAGTGTGCAAAATACAAGGCAAAAAAAGTGAGCAATCAGGGCATTTTTTCTTAATTTTGTTGGTATTATGGCTCATTTTTGAGGAAAAAAGGAGCAATTTTGTTGTCTGGGCGTTATAGAAAATGCATTAAAATATTTTCGGGAGTACAGTATAAGAAAAAGAAATAAATGAAAAATAAATTAAAGCATTCTGAGAGTTTGTTTTTTCAAAAATTATTATAAACAATGGAGATCTATGATCTCAGAATATTATGAAGAAAAATAAAAAAAAATGTAGAAACAGAGAAATTGGAAAGATAATAGTACATTTAACGAAAAAAAGCAAAAGAAATATAGGCAACAGATACTGAGAAGGTATTCTTGGGTAAAACCAAAAAAGTGGAACAATTTCTGTAATAAGAGAAAAATTGACAGAAAAAAGAAGAATGATTGTGTAATTTTGACAACATTTTAGTATATTTGTAAAGTGGCAGTTTTCGCCTTCCAAAATAAAAAGGAATACGAAAACATTGAAAGTTTGTTTTTTAAAAAAGCATCAAACAAACGATTGACATTTAAGATCTCTTAGTTATACAAATAAAATTAAAGAAACGAATGAAGAAATGGTGTAAGACTAATGAAAAATTAGGAAAATAGAAGAAGATTTGGCAAAGTAGAAAAAGATTTGGCAAAGTAGAAGAAGATTTGGCAAAGTAAAGCAGGAGAAATACCAGGAGATACTGAGAAGATATTTTTGGGTAATACCAGAAAAGTAGAAGAATTTTTGTAGCAAAATAAATGACAAAAACAATAAAAATAAATGAGTAATTTTTATGACATTTTATATATTTGTATAAATGGCGTTTTAGAACTAGCAAAAGTTAAGGAATAGAGCAACCTCTTATCCTAGGGGCTTCTACGCGTTAAGACTATTTGTACGTTTGTCAAAATATCTGTTTCTTAGGTTAGGACTTAAGAATCCGCATGCAAAACTTAAGACAAAAAAACAGCAATCTAAGAATAAATAATTATATGATTTTTTTTCCTATATGTAAAACTCCTTTTTAAAAATGAGAAAAATTTAAAAGATTTGCAGTGATAGCCAAAGACAAAGAGAGACAAAAGAAAATTTGATAAAGGAAGAAAAAGAAAGTTTAAGCAAGAGGGCAGAACATACATTGCGTAAAAGTAAGGGGAGAGGCTATTTACACAAGATCAAAAGAATAAGAAGAAGATATGAAGAAAGTGAAGGATTAATATGAGGCAAATCTCTTGACTACAGGAAAAAAAACCTTATCTCGAACTTTCTATGAACTATGTTTTGTTGGAAGAATGTTATAAGAAAGAAATTGAATGTAAATAGAAGCAATTGAAAAAAAATCTATTGAAGAAAAGTGAGAGCTAGCTATTCAGGAATGTAACAAATAAATAATGAATATTTATCGATGTGAGATAACGTAAGACTATTTAAGAAGGTGATCGGAAGAAAAGAAGATATAATGGAAAAACTCAAACAAAAAAAATGTCTTAAAAAGTTAGACCTGAACATTTTTGAATAAAAAAAAAAGGTATCATCATCTTTACAGGAGAAAAAAAACTGCAAAAGGTAAAAAGTTTATTTTATAAAAATCCTGAGAAAAATTAAAAACGAAATGAAAATTTAAAATAATAAAAAGAACGTGTTTTTTGCTACAGATAGCGATAGAGATGGAAAAGGTACCACAAGATGAAAATACGAAATAGACATGCTTGAGTAAAAGTAAAGAAATTACTAGACGTATAATTTGATGAGTGCCCCGAGAGAAACCAAGAAAGAAATTAGAAAAATTAATAATTGAGAAAAATGAAGAAAAAGGAGAAGAAAAAGTTTGGAAACAAACAATGTAAACGGAGAACGTGTCTTCTATAACATGCGTTAATAAAAAAAAGCTCAAACATATAAAAAATGAGCAAATGATACAACAATAACTGAGTCAAATATAAATACTAAAGTAGAACCGAAGGTGAAGGGTTTTTTTTGTACTACGTTGGAAGTAAACAATAGAGGTTATGGATATAAAAAACACAAACAAAATGGCAATATTTTAAGAAGGTTGAGAAAAATCAATGAAAAAATGGAAGAGAATGAAACGTAAATTAGAAAATAGAAGTGAGGCGGTCATTGGAAAAAACCAATATTGCAAAACAACAGCATGTTATGAAAGATTATCACAATGGGAAGGACAACGTTGTACAAAAATTAGAATGAAATAGAAAATCTTGTAGAATTATGTTAGGATGCATGAATAAAGAATGAAATAAAAAAAATAAGATTAATAAATAATTAATATTACAGTAGAAAGAGAACATCTTTAAAGAAATTGACTTTTAATTATCTCGTGTAATTTTGCAATGGGAATATATAAATTTCTAAGAAAATGAAAGAAAATCCAACGTGGCTACAGGGTGGAAAAACCAATAAAAATAGATTTGCAATAGGTTCTTTTGAGTGAAAGAATAAGATTCATGACAAGGCATTAAAACAGAAGGAAGAAAAATAGACAGAAAGTTTTGTAAATGTGCTAAGGGAAATTAAGGAGGAAAATAATGCAGAGAGTTTTGAAAATGTGCTAAGGCAGTCTTCTCTACTTAACAAGCCGTGAACGACGAAATGTGGCAGCGCTGCCAATGGGTCTATTGGCATAGTCTAGTGACAAGTTCAAATTTTAAGTATATTTATTTAATTTTTCCGGTAGCAATACTTTTGTTTCAAACTTCAAATAAGTTAGAAACCGTTTGTGGTTTATGTGTATTTTGTCTTTTAGTGTTTTTTTTCAATGTTTAATTTGTTAGTTCATTAGTGGGCTTATGGCCAATTGCATTATTTAGCAGAGGCAAATTTTTTGAGGTTAGGTGGGGTTAGCCGCATTGTTTTATGGTAGTTTTGTAGTGTAAGCGGGATTACAAAATTTGTACAGTGACTTAGGTAAGTTAACAATTAGTTACATGTGATCTGAAAGTCATACCTATCTACTTCTACTATGCCCTTAGCTGAGCCTACTCCCACAATAGACCCACTAACGCTGTTGCCAAGTTGATGTTTACGGCTTGTTAAATAGAGACGGCTGTGGCTAAGGGAAATTATTGAAGAAAAATATATTAAAAGAAGAACAGGAGAAGAGTTTAATAAAAAATCTGACAAAGAAGAACGTTTTTTTCATAACACGCAACAACAAAAAATTAAAAGGAGTGCAAAATGTGGAAAGAAGAACAATATGACAAAATAATAACAAATTGCAAGAAAAAAATATATAATGGATATGTGAGGGAAAAAAAAGATAGTTTAATCAAGCCAGAAATTTATGATAAGATAGAAGGCCCTTTTTCAAAAAAAGAAGCATAGCTAGCGGAAAGAAAAAGAAAATAGCAATAATGTAACTGAGTTGATAAAACAAGAATAGAGTGGAAAGACTTCCTGAAAAATATATAGTATAACCTCAGGCTTAAGGAAAAAAACATCAACTTGAAAGTTTTCCAAGGAGGGAAAGAAGAGAAAGCCGGGAATAGTAGCATGCTATTGAAGATAGCGGTTATGTGGAGGAAAATCTATCACAAGGAACTGAGAGAAAAAAGAAATAGTAATAACTAAACTCAAAAACAAAAGAAAAATTTAAGAAAAAAATGTGGTATATATTTAATTGTTGACAAATTAAAAAAAATATGAAAGAAAGAATAAAACAATAAGAACTCTATGAAAGTGTTGAGAGCATTTGGGAAGAAATGAAAAAAAAGAACAAGAAAGGAAATTAATCAAAAAAGAGATGAAATTTTAGAAAAGAAATTTTTGTTTTATTACTACTAGTCAATTTTTCAGTTTTTATCTAGGCACCACCTCTCTAACCGTAGCTGGCGTCTTTTGTTTTCACTATAAAAATTTTTTGTGGCGCCAACTTGATTGTTATTCAAAGTCATAAATATTATGCTTATTTGCCAAAGTATAATTATTCCACATGATTACTGTTTCATATGGGGCTGCTTAAGAAGGAATGATTGGATGCTAATCACAAAATGGATTTAAAAATTGATTGTTATTTTATTATGTACTCAAGTGTTATAATATTATGTTTTTAGTACTAAAATAGATAAGGCAATGTCCATTAATTTTAGTTTTGTATAATAATGCTTTTATTCTTGTAATAATAATTATTCGGTGAGTTTGATGTAGTAGATGCTTTAGCATTAGCTTTTATATTATGTCCATCTGTGGTATTATCTGCATTCTTTGTTTTTTTCTGCTATTGTCTTGTCATCTAACTAAATGGAAAGCTTCAGCTTTAGGCAAAACATTTCTATAATATATTTTTCAACAATCTGAGTATATAATAACGGTTCTAACAATTACAAGAGCCAACTTTGATTTGTCTATCCTAGGGTGATGCGGGACAAATGTACCTTTTATTGATACTGTCATTTACAAATGTACAACAAATCAGATAACCATAGCTTTAGCAAACTTCTACATAATAAGAGAAATTCTTGGTCGTTATGTAAACCATCTGAATTACAAATCGCGCATATTTCTCCAATCAGATACGCAATTTCAGAAAACAATAGAGCAACGAAATCGTTAGATCAATAGGGGAACGAGGGGCAGACGTAAAAAAGGACACAAGTAAACAATTCAAATAATTTGCCTAAAAGTTTTTTAATTAGCTCTAGACTTTACTCAGTGGTTTTATTTGCCCAATTTTTGTTTTTAAAAGTATACTCCATGAAATCAGAAGTTTTACACCTAAAAACCATTTTACTGTTTTTTTACCAAGACAAATGGTACCTGTCAAACTATAACGTGCGGTGGCCATCTCGTTTACCAGATTTAAGTCCCATAGAGCATCTGTGGGATATGAAAAGCTGCTCATTTCTACATCTTCTTTAGGCTCTGTCACAGTTAAAGTTTAAGTTGCTTGGAGGTGTGGGGTATTTATTTGTACCATAGCTAATTTAGACGAGTTTGCTGTTTTAAATATTATGAATTTTCTAGAAAAGTTGTATTATTTGCCTTTCGGTACCAACTCCTTCAAAAGGCCGCTATCTAAAATAACATAAATTTGGTCAAAAAAATTAATATTTTTTAGTTTAGAAAATTTATAAATTTATACTAAAATCTGTTCCTTCTTTCTCTATGTGCTACTCTCCCCTAATCATGGCATTTGATACGTTTCAAGCTTAATTAAGTTTAATTTCGGAATAACTGTCGGAGATTGAAAATTATTAATAATTATTGGGTAATTAATGGTATTGTTAAAGTATGAGTAACGGTATGAATGATGTTTGATGCGTAACGTGTAAAAACTAAAAATGTGCTAAAGTCTCCCATAGGATTTTCGATTATTGCTAATTTAATTAGAGCTTCCGGAAATACTCACACGCCATTTTGATATCGCATTATTGAATTATGACAATTTGGCGTCCGATACTGTATTTGGACATTGCTGAAATTTTAATGAAGAAAATGTGGCCTCACATTAATGATGGGAAATGGGACTTACGGATTGGGTGTTGTGAATTATAGAACGGAATTTTATCATTTGATGAATAAGGCATGTGCCAACAGATTGCATTAATGTTAAATACATCATTTGTGTGTGGTATTGTAAATGCGTTTGAGATAAACTCGTAGTAAACTTTATTACACTAATCCATCCGAAAGTTGGACACTCGAAGTCGTTTTCTGGTTGATTCTATTCATAATTCCAAGGTACGCGACACTTTGAACTGGAAATCTTTCTTATCTTTGTTGCCTGTTTCTCTCATTTCAAGCAATTACTTTTATGTGTATTTTGAATGTTCCTTCTATACATGATATGCTCTAAATTCTAGCAATACACATTATAATAGTTACATGAAAGATTGAAACAAACTCACTCACAATGTTCCTGATTACTAACTCACATATAATAGATTCATATTTTATAAAAGTGGAATAGACGGATCAGTTGAGTTTTTAATAAGACCGAAACAGCTATTAAGTTTTGCAAGATGTTTGAAATTTTTATGAGATGTTTGAGATGAAACATATAATAATATTTATAATAAATATAGAATTATAATTAAATTAAAGTTGTTTTGGTGTTGCTATAATTATGGCACGTCTGCAAAGACATCATTACGAACAAAGTCAGTAATGTCATGTATTTTTTTTTATTTTATAATTACTACGTATTTTCTTGTATAAATGATATTAATTCTTGTTTTTTCCTTCAGGTGAGTGTCACAACAACTCGTGCTGGAAATAATTGAAAGGTGAGAAATAAAATGCATCAGGTTGCGGCTTTTGCTGCAAGATCTTTGTTATAATTGCTGAGTTTATTGGAATACCTGATCGAAATATAAAGGCAATTTAATAACTAATATAGTTGGCGGTGATGTCGAGACTTTTCTAATTCCAGTTATTTAATTAGTACCGTTTTTAATTTGCACATTTCTACTATTTACTTATTTTGTACTGCAATGATATTTATTAATTGATAATGACCTATAGCAGGTTTTTTGTCGGTTTTATAGAATATTAGTACCAGTTTTTACGGTTATTAGAAGCATTTTAATTTAAAATGAGGAATTGATTGCGGTACACAGCGCGAATTACACTTTGGGAATTAACATTTTTGATAAAGATCTGAAATTTTTGAAAAATACATTCAGGTTAGGTCTAAGGCTCTTGTGCGATTATGGCTAAAAAATTTATAACGGGTTATTTAGCTTTCGACAATCTTTATATAGTTTGTCTAAACATTTTGTGCAAATTTGGTTTTATCGCTACTCAACTTTTACTAATCTTTATGAGGGTTTATTGCAGGGCTTTTTGTCTGTGCAGATTCTTGAAGATAGTGCGCCAAGACTGTATTTAGCTTGCTTCTACTTTCTTCGCTTGCATGTTACAAAAGATAACAATTACTCTGAATTATCTAGAGACAAATTTATTTATCATTGGATAATATAAAAGTTTTGTAGGCGGGTAATTTTCATCTTATCATCTGTCAAAATATCAGGATCACTGTTACTATCATTATTAGCTTGAAAATGGCTCTGGTATCATTTTTAATAACCGTTTTTTTAACTTGAAGTCCGATTAAAAAAAACCACAGACGACGCATCTGTTGGTTACCAGTTTTATGCAAAAATTGCACTAAAAATTAAGTTAATCTATAAGAACTTACCATAGAATTTATTGAAGTAACAAAATGTTTTTTATATTTATCAAAAGTTATTGAAGTCATTGAAATCTTACATCAGATTTACAGGGTCTTGACACTAAATTTAAAAAACATGAAAATGCTTCAGGAGTCGGATAGGCACTCCTATTTATAACTTTTACCATAATATCTATTGAACATCGTTGTTTGTCATCAAAAATAAGACTCAGTTACGAAGTTTACCAAAAAAATTTCATTTTTTTTTTAATTTTGATAAAAATTTGATTAAAAATATGAACGCGAGTTTACTGAATTAAAGAAGAGGAAAAAATATAGAAAACTTAACAACTTTTATGAAAATTTTAATTTTTTCTCTATTAAGCTTTTTCTTTTATTTTCTAAGAAAAATATGATTTTCTTAACAGCTTAAAAACTTGTAGCGGCTATAATGACAATTTTCAATTAAAAATTTTCAAAACTTTACATTTTGACTTAATTCTTGATTGACATCTTTGTCTTATAAGCTTTTTTCTAAAACTATAAATAAATGAGTCTTTTTCTTGAAACAATTCCATGTCTTCTTGTTTGGCAGATTAGCTGGGAATATTGAACTGCGACTTTTTTGATTTTTTGTGCTTACTACATTTACAAACACTTATAGCTAGACAAAGTATCCTCTTTGTAGAGAAAGAATCTTGCCTGGGTGGGAATCGAACCCACAACTTTGTCAGAGCAGACTTAAATGCAATCGTTGGCCATCTGATCAACCAAGGCCCCTATCTATGTTCTCTTAATTTGTTTAGCACTCTGTACATCTAATTTCAGATTTAAACGCTGCAGTCTTGGACTTTTGCAAAACAAAGCTTTTTCTAAAAACATTTTTTTGTAAAATTGATAATATAAATTGTTTCTATTTTGTAAACTCTATTTGGGCACATACTAAAGTAGTATGCGCAAATTAATTTTGATTTTTGGCTTACTGTTTTCTAATAAGCTCAGAGTAGGTCTAAATAAAACAGTTATTCTTAGATTGTGTTTTGTTTTATTTTTAAATAAAGATTGTTTTTATTTGAAATATTTGTTTGTTAGATTGCTGTTACTTTTACTTTATATTGCTTTAATAAATATTTTGGAGTTATGATTTCTATTTTCTTCAGAGTTCATTTTTACTTTTTTATTTATACATTCTACATTTGAAGTATTTTTCTAATTTTCACTAAAAAATAGGGATGTTATAGGTTTGTAGTGTATATTTATGTGTCCGACTGTCGTCCTGTAGCCTCTAAACAGTTTAACTGATTTTAACAGTGTTTCTCCTTGTTAAATGGAAATAAGCATTTTTTAGAGATCTGATCTTGTCTGAATTTTTTTGTTTTTTTTTATGACATTCGAATAATATTGTGATTATAAGATAATGTAATCATCTAAAATTTGAAAAACATTTTTTTTTATTCTTCTTTCTCTCTCTCACACACACACACCAACTTGCAGCAGATCTTGTTTTTGCTCATAAGAAGGGTTCCAATTAGGTTTTTTAAATTTTTAAGAAATGTTGCAGCTATTGTATCTACTGATCTACATTAGACGCATCTGTCACTTTTACATCATCTAATTTAGTTATAAATAAGCTTAAAATAGTTTTTCTTGCTCCTCCCGCCGAAAGTACGGTCTTCCGGGCCGCAGTTCACTCCAGAAAGAAGGACTTTTGTGGACGGCTCGAGGTACGAGGCGTTCTCACTAGAGTGCGCGGTTTCGTATGCGCAACGCGTGCGATTCTATTTAACTCTACATAAAAATACTTTACTATAAAATATATAACGCTCCATGGCTGCATCTCTCTTCGTGAAGATTAAAACAGTAAAAAAAATTAAAAGAAAAAATTCTATTAAAAAGTATTTAACAAAATTTTCAAGATTGCAACAACCTTTAAATTCTTTTTTTTTTATTTTCATCTTGGGAATTGATAGTAATATAAATAAAGCCTTCAGTACTTAACCTCAAGTATTTGTTAGTTTTTGAAAATTTGTAATTGTCAATGCCATTTTATCAATTTTTCATTTTAGTTATTAATATATTTTTTTTTGAATGCCCGCCCCGACCAGCAAAAACTTTGGCTTCGCCTCAGTTTTGCAAAAGTCGGGCGGGCCCGCCCCCTCTACCCCACCTCGGCTTCGCCTCGGAACGTGCTACTACTTTAATATAAATTATTTTAATTAACTTTCGGCGTAGGATCAAGAAAAATAGTATACAACCCACGACCATAAAGTTGGATAACCTGGCAGATGTGATAGAAGAGCCTCGGCTTCGCCTCGGCACTTCTATCACATCGGCCAGGAAATCCAACTTTCTGGCCTAGGGTCGTAATATACTATGAGTTGGAATAAACTTTTTTTCTTCAACTTTTTTTAGAACTTCTTAGGTCTGTGGTTTTTCTACCACACTTTCTATGTTTTTTATATCATAATCAATACTATCGATTCTTGGTTTTAAATCAGTTTTTAATTTTTTTATTATTGTATTTGTAAGTTTTTACTTGTCTGCTATTATTTTATGTCTTGTTAAATCTATTAGTTGATACTTATTCTGTTTTTTTTTTATCTTATTTATCTGTGATTTCTAATTTATTGGTTTTAACATACTTTTGTCAGTTTTCTGCTTTTTCGTTTATAATTATAAAAGATTTTTTTATTTGAGGTTGTATAGAGCATACTGTATCTGTTCTTTAGTTTTTTGTCAATTTTAAATTTTGACTTTATTTATGTCAAATATTATATTTGTCTTTTGTGCTCTCTTCTGTGATCATTTAGGTGTACCTATTTTAGACTCATTTAGTTGGTGGTCATTTTCTGTAAAGCTGTTTGATTTTTTTCCTTACTTTCTTATTAGTTTGTTTTCTATTGTTTTTTATTTTCAACAGTTTTTATTGATATGTGACTGTTCTGAATTCTCTGTTGATCATTGTAGTTTTTAACATTTTTCTTTTTCTATATGTCGTTTAGCTTCTAATATCTTATTTGACTGTTGTTGTGTAACTTGCACGTTTTCTTTAAGGTGAAGTTCTACAACAAATGTTCCATGCTTCAGTGTCTTAGCATAAACTTTTTGTAATTTTCTTTTGTTATTTTTGATATTTTTTCATTTTCGGATCCGTTATATTTGATTTATTAGTTTTTTCATCTAATCTAGATTTTAGTTTTTCTTTACAATTTTGCTGGTGTTTTTTCTCTTTTTATTTCTTCTACGATTTTTTTTTATAGATATTTATTTAGTTTAAATAGTGGACTTGTTAATTTGTTTTCAATGTCCAATTTGTTAACGGTTGATGTTTTTTTTGTAATTATACTTATTATTATTTTCCACCGTAGTGTTGTGTGGAAGAGTTTTTTTATGTCATTATATAATTCTCACACTTCTAAGCATAGATTTTTTCCTGCTGCTGAGACATTTGAAGATTAAAAGATTTTATCTTCAGTTTTCTCAATTATAGCGAATCAGAGTTTTTCTCTTTCTCGTTATTATTGTTTTCCTTCGAGTCGAAATCTGGTGGTCGGCTAGACCTACTTACTCTTCTCTCTGCGCTGAATTATAATAGTAGAACATTTCTTGATTTTTTCTTCAAAATTGGACTTAGACTTTCATTTGTTCGTATTAGATTTTTTGTTTTGTTTTTGTTTTAAAAATTACTTTTTCTATCTTTCCCTGGAAAAGATAAAGATGTATTTCTACATTTTCACTGGCTGAGTATTTCTTCTTCTCTATTTTTTCTGCGACTGCTGATCTATACTCAATTTAATGACTGAAGATGCATTTTTTTGATTTAGTTTCTGCAGTAATTTGTGGAAATGCTTACAACACAAGATTTTTTTTTCATTGGAGGATTTTTTTGTTATTGAACTTTGATCTGTTCTTGCTACTGAAGCATTGTGAGAGTAGAAGATTCTCTCTTCTGTTTTCTGTATTGTAGCGAATCTACAGTATATTGGCATAAGATTTATTAGCTAATGTAGTGCTTCTAGTTACATACTGACGAGTATGTTACCTACTCCTCTCACTGACTTGATCAAGGATCCGAGAACCTTTGCTTCGTAACTCAATTATTAATGTTTTTTATCTTTAGTCTATCTATATGTTTGGTGTGTCCTATTGTCTGTTGTCTTTGCCAAAAACCTGTTTGGCTTGGATGGTCCAACCAGTAGGAATTGCAAAAATTAAGATTTTAAGCTTTTCCTTTATGACATTTCTTACTGTAGTACCATTTCTATTCAGTTTGAAAACTATTGTAGGATTGCTAAAAAATTCATCAATAAATTTTTGCATCAGTTTAGAGTACAAGTTTCATAGTACTGGAGACAGTTATTGTAGTAGTGGTAGTAGTTATCTGCTAATTAATTTATTGGTCATCTGGGAATCTATAGTAGTTCCGTTGTAGAAAAACTTACTCAGTAAGGAACTTTAAATTTTTGCATAAGTTTAGAGTACAAGTTTTATAGTACTGCAGACAGTTATTGTAGTAGTGGTAGTAGTTATCTGCTAATTAATTTATTGGTCATCTGGGAATCTATAGTAGTACTGTTGTAGAAAAACTTACTCAGTAAGGAACTTTAAATTTTTGCATCAGTTTAGAGTACAAGTTTCATAGTACTGGACACAGTTATTGTAGTAGTGGTAGTAGTTATCTGCTAGTTAATTTATTGGTTATCTGGGAATCTACAGTAGTACTGTTGTAGACAAATTTACTCAGTAAGGAACTTTAAATTTTTGCTTCAGTTTAGAGTACAAGTTTTATAGTACTGAGCACAGTTATTGTAGTAGTGGTAGTAGTTATCTGCTAGTTAATTTATTGGCTATCTGGGAATCTATAAGAGTACTGTTGTAGAAAAACTGATTCAGTAAGGAAGTTTAAATTTTTGCATCAGTTTAGAGTACAAGTTTCATAGTACTGGACACAGTTATTGTAATAGTGGTAGTAGTTATCTGCTAGTTAGTTTATTGGTTATCTGGGAATCTATAGTAGTACTGTTGTAGAAAAACTTACTCAGTAAGGAACTTAAAATTTTTGCATCAGTTTAGAGTACAAGTTTCATAGTACTGGACACAGTTATTGTAGTAGTGGTAGTAGTTATCTGCTAGTTAGTTTATTGGTTATCTGGGAATCTATAGTAGTACTGTTGTAGAAAAACTTACTCAGTAAGGAACTTAAAATTTTTGCATCAGTTTAGAGTACAAGTTTTATAGTACTGGAGACAGTTATTGTAGTAGTGGTAGTAGTTATCTGCTAATTAATTTATTGGTTATCCGGGAATCTATAGTAGTTCTGTTGTAGAAAAACTTACTCAGTAAGGAACTTTAAATTTTTGCATCAGTTTAGAGTACAAGTTTTATAGTACTGGAGACAGTTATTGTAGTAGTGGTAGTAGTTATCTGCTAATTAATTTATTGGTCATCTGGGAATCTATAGTAGTTCTGTTGTAGAAAAACTTACTCAGTAAGGAACTTTAAATTTTTGCATCCGTTTAGAGTACAAGTTTCATAGTACTGGACACAGTTATTGTAGTAGTGGTAGTAGTTATCTGCTAATTAATTTATTGGTTATCTGGGAATCTATAGTAGTTCTGTTGTAGAAAAACTTACTCAGTAAGGAACTTTAAATTTTTGCATCAGTTTAGAGTACAAGTTTTATAGTACTGGACACAGTTATTGTAGTAGTGGTAGTAGTTATCTGCTAGTTAATTTATTGGTTATCTGGGAATCTATAGTAGTTCTATTGTAGAAAAACTTACTCAGTAAGGAACTTTAAATTTTTGCATCAGTTTAGAGTACAAGTTTTATAGTACTGGGCACAGTTATTGTAGTAGTGGTAGTAGTTATCTGCTAATTAATTTATTGGTCATCTGGGAATCTATAGTAGTTCTGTTGTAGAAAAACTTACTCAGTAAGGAACTTTAAATTTTTGCATCAGTTTAGAGTACAAGTTTCATAGTACTGGAGACAGTTATTGTAGTAGTGGTAGTAGTTATCTGCTAATTAATTTATTGGTCATCTGGGAATCTATAGTAGTTCTGTTGTAGAAAAACTTACTCAGTAAGGAACTTTAAATTTTTGCATCAGTTTAGAGTACAAGTTTTATAGTACTGGGCACAGTTATTGTAGTAGTGGTAGTAGTTATCTGCTAATTAATTTATTGGTCATCTGGGAATCTATAGTAGTTCTGTTGTAGAAAAACTTACTCAGTAAGGAACTTTAAATTTTTGCATCAGTTTAGAGTACAAGTTTCATAGTACTGGAGACAGTTATTGTAGTAGTGGTAGTAGTTATCTGCTAATTAATTTATTGGTCATCTGGGAATCTATAGTAGTACTGTTGTAGAAAAAATTACTCACTAAGGAACTTTAAATTTTTGCATCAGTTTAGAGTACAAGTTTTATAGTACTGGAGACAGTTATTGTAGTAGTGGTAGTAGTTATCTGCTAATTAATTTATTGGTCATCTGGGAATCTATAGTAGTACTGTTGTAGAAAAACTTACTCAGTAAGGAACTTTAAATTTTTGCATCAGTTTAGAGTACAAGTTTCATAGTACTGAACACAGTTATTGTAGTAGTGGTAGTAGTTATCTGCTAATTAATTTATTGGTTATCTGGGAATCTATAGTAGTTCTATTGTAGAAAAACTTACTCAGTAAGGAACTTTAAATTTTTGCATCAGTTTAGAGTACAAGTTTCATAGTACTGGACACAGCTATTGTAGTAGTGGTAGTAATTATCTGCTAGTTAATTTATTGGTTATCGGGGAATCTATAGTAGTACTGTTGTAGAAAAACTTACTCAGTAAGGAACTTTAAATTTTTGCACCAGTTTAGAGTACAAGTTTTATAGTACTGTAGACAGATATCGTAGTACTGGCAGTACTTATCTGCTAATTAATTTAATGGTGATCTGGGACTCTATAGTAGTACTGTTGTGGTGGTGCAGTAATGTAGTAACTATTTTCATAATTTTTGTAAATTTAACAAATGTTAATAACGTTTTTAGCTCAATCACTATTTGTCAATTAAGTGAATGGTTGCGTTGCAATCTTTTAATACGTACCCAGTCAGTGAGTTAATAAGTTTGGTTCAAGATCAGTGCAATAATAACTGATGATGTGCTGCACGATCCTTTAACTTCCCCTTTAATTTGCCTATCCACGCCATATATGGCATCTAATTACATGTTATTGCCATTATCATCACTCTTTGTATCATTATATAAAATAATTCATGGTCCTTCTTCTTGTTTATAGTATCTTTGAAGCTGAGTCAAATTGCATAACAATGTATTAAAAGGAAATTTTCGGCGCTCGTTCTGTCAGTCATCATTTCAGTCACGTACCCGACTCTTTTTGATGATGGAAGGTGATGGTTTTCGGTTAACCAAAAAAGACCATTTTGCAATCTTTGTTGGTCATCGACGCCGTCGAGCCCAACCAGTTATTGCATAAATCCGTATTATCATCTACTCTTTATCATTATTGCTATTGTCATGTCCATAATAGCATATGCTCGTACACTAGAATTACACCGGTTCGTGTATGGAAAATAATACAGAGGACAAGTAATTACATATAAGTAATTTCATGTTACTACTTATTGTATAAATAAAGCATTTAAGATCCTACGATAAGTCTTCAGCAGCAGCAGCAGCAGCAAGCTCTATAGCGCTAGTAGTTCTTGTCTTCAGCCCAGCTATACGTAATAAGACCTACATGAAATTATTTATTACTTTCTTATTTGGAAGACAACCACACAATTGTTCCAATTGACCATTATTTCATTAGATCCCTAATACAACATTTTCTAACTGTTATCTTAGCGCCAATTACAAATTGACAATTGGCACACTTAACTGTCATGCGAAACAACTATTTACGCACGCATTTTTTTGACGCGTTCATAGGGATTTTACTACAAATTTATGGGTGTTTGTTGGAAAAGCTTTTCATGCAAGAAATGAGAGAAACCGTTTGATGGAATTTTTATGCATTGCAATAACTAAATATTTTACTAGAAAAGTAAACCAAGAAGAAATAGTTTATTTAGTTTTGATGGCAAGTGAAGAGCTGGTGGAATTTGTTCTATTTTGTAAATAATGTAAGACGTAAAAATGTTACGAGGTAGATATTTGGTACTATGAGGGAAAACTTTCATAGTTACAGTGTCGATAAGGAAATATTGTCCATTATTTGACACAGACCTGGCATAAAACATTCAAATGTGACGCTGTAGTACAGACATTTGATCAAACAATATTCAATTATTTCACCGAATAATGATAATTTTTTTAAAAAATTAATTGAATTTTTGATTGTTTTCCTACCTTTAATTTGCGTTGTTTTTATTTTAGTTTTTTTTTTAAATTATATCAGTTGGATTTTTTTTTTCATTATTTTTTTCCTCTACATTTAGGCTTAATTTTTTATCACATTCTGTATAATGATTTTGTCTCATTTATTTTCCTTCTTTCTTCGTAGGTATTTATTTTAATTTTAAGTGGTTTAGGATAAGTTTTTATTGTTATATTAAAATAAATCTTTCGTTTTTTTTCTTTTCAGTATAGATTGTTAATTGTCTTACTCAGTTTTTAGTATAATGATTTATTTATTTCTCAGATTTATTTTTTTTTACACACTTTTAATTTTTTTCTGACTAATATTAATTTTTTGTTTTTTTAGAATTCTTTACAATTTGTATGTAATTTTTTAAGATGCTTTGGAAATTTTTCTACTATTATTTTACATTTTAATTCTTATTTTAACTATTATTAAAAACGACATTATTGCCGGAATATTACAGCAATGTGGTGAAGTTTAGCTATTCTTACAGTTAGCTACAAAAAGTAAAAAAAAACAATTATTTATGTAATTAATAATTATTTTCAGCTAAATAAGATATAAAAGCAATGATAAAATATAAAATAATAATTAAATAATGGTTTTAAATGTTAAATCCAACAATTCAAATAATATGATCTCAGATGCATAATTTAACTTGATTGTTTTTGTTTGTAATTTAATTCTTAAACTGGATTTTAAACTAATAAAAAGCTTGTTTTTCAACAATTTTAATATTATTTGATAAATAGTATTGTTATTATCATTACTTGTCAAAGACCGTAATCCAGCAAAATTGCTGCGTTTTCGGGACAGAGATGGTTGAACATAATAAAAGAACACTGCATTTTTAATGCTAATACTTGTTATTTTATCTTGATCTTCCATTTTGGTTTTTTTTTCTAATTTATCTATAGTTTTTTGTTACATTAGATGTTTATTTTCTTATCATTCTTCTGTCTCTTAGTCTTGACTGTATTATATATATTTTTTTGTTTTTTTTGTAATTATACATGTCTATTTTTTTCTAATTTTGTTTTTTTTTGTTTTTTACTTGTTTATGCTTCTAATTTTCTTTATTTTTTTCTTTTCTTGTTATATAACTTGGAGGGTGATTTATTCGATTGTTTATTATTAAAGTTTTTTATTTTAATATCACTTTGTTTTGTAACTTTTTCTTTAGTTTGTTTAATTGCTTTTGTCTATACCTCGTCGCTTTGTATATTTGAGTTTGTTTTCGCACACACATCTCACAAATTCTGTGTTTTTTTGACTAATATTAATTTTTTAATAACATTTTGTAATTTTATCTTCAGATGTTTCGGAAATTTTTTTACTATTATTCTCCATTTTAATAATTATTATAAATGACTTTATTGCCGGAATATTACAGCATTGTGGTGAAGTTTAGCTAGTCTTACAATTAGCTAGAAAAAGTAAGAAAAAACAATTATTTATGTAATTATTAAGTATTTTCAGCAAAATAAGATATAAAAGCAAAAATGAAATAAAAAAAAATAATAAGAGAACGCTGAATTTTTGATGCTGATGCTTGTTATTTTATCTTGATCCAGCAAATTATGATTTTTGTTTTGATTTATCTATACTTTTTTTATCTTAAATCAGTGATGTTTATTTTTTATTGTTTTTTTATCTGTTAGTCTTGACTGTATCATATTCTTTTTTTTGTAATTAGACATTTTTTTCTTATTGTGTTTTTATTTTACCCGTTTTTGCTTCTAATTTCTTTTTTTGCCGTTTTTTCTTGCTATATAACTTGGAGTGTGATTTATTTTATTTTTTATTTAAAATTGTTTGTTGTTAATATTAGTTTGTTTTGTTTTGTAATTTTTTCTTTAGTTTGCTTAATTATTTTTGTCTATACCTACTCTTAATAACTTGATCTTTTTCGCCTTTTTGTACTCTTTGACGTTTTTTCTCACACACATCTCACAAATTCTCTGTTGTTTTTTTTTACTAATATGAATTTTTTTATAACATTTTGTAATTTTAATTTCAGATGTTTCGGAAATTTTTTTAATACTATTTTTTATTTTAATAATTATTATAAACTTTGTTGCCGGAATGTTAGAGGAATGAGGTGAAGTTTAGCTATTCTAACACTTAGCTACAAAAAGTAAATAAAAACAATTATTTAAGTGATGATTTAGTGTTTTTAGCTAAATAAAATATAAAAGCAATAATAAAATTTTTAAAAAAATAATAAAAGAACACTGAATTTTGGATGCTAGTGCTTGTTATTTTATCTTGATTCTGCAATTTATGATTTTTTTTGTGATTTATCTATACTTTTTTTTTCTCAAATCAAATGCTTATTTTTCTATTGTTTTTTATCTCTCAGTGTTGGCTGTACCATATTCTTTTTTTTTTGTATCTATAAATTTTTTCTTATTGTGTTTTTGTGTTTTTACCCGTTTTGGCTTCTAATTTCTTTTCTTGCTATATAACTTGGAATGTGATTTATTCTTAAATTTTTTGTTTTTAATATCACTTTGTTTTGTAACTTTTTGTTTAGTTTGTTTAATTAGTTTTGTCTATACCTACTCTTAATAACTTGATTTTTCTCGCCTCTTTGTACCCGTTGACTTTTTTTGGTTAATATTAATTTTTTTCACTTTTTTCAATCTTTGCTATCATCTTTCTTGCTTTTTTTATATATTTTTATAATTGCTATATGGTTATTTGACTCTGCAATTGCAAATTTTTCAATTGTTGAGGTTACATAAAAATAATAAGCACGTTTTATGAATAGATTTAGCGTTTTCATTCATTTTATTCCAAATATTTTATGCATTCAGCTTTTTTTCTACAGGTTTTATAATTACTTCAATGTAGTAAAAACTTTATGGTCAATTTAAGCCTACTTCTAATTGTCACATAATAATGAAACTTTGTATGTATATGTAGTTGAGCTATCTTGGAGCTTATCTAATGATAAGAGCCAAAACTGACTAGTAAAAGTGCTATATTTTGTAGGTTTTTTACACTACTAAAGTCTTAAAGTGCTAAAGTGCAATGTTGAAAATGCATATTTAAGTTTGTTTTTTTGATAACTAATCAGCCGATCATCATAAAATTTTGCACACACATTGTCTGAGTATTTATGTATTGCACAAAACTAATAAATTAGTGATTTAATTTGTTCTAGCAGATGATGTTGTTATTTCCTTGAAAGTCTGCCAAAATAATAATTAATTCTTGCAGAAAAAAAAATAGAAATGGCAACGATTACAAAGAGTGCTGTTGGGCGTGTGCTTTTTTTAATCGATTATAGAAGAAAACCTGATCCCGTTAAAAACAAAACAACCGAGAACGTTTCGGAAACTGAAAAATTCTTAATTAAATTTTAATTTGGCGTGTTGTCCGATGGAAAAAAGTCGCTTCAGGCGTAGATTACTTTTACGTTTTGATCTAACATCATTAGTGTAATATAGTGAGCATTCAGATTTTTCGGTATGAACACGTCTCTTAAAATGATATTTTGTCGGTTGAGTGACCGACCATAAAAATGTTTTCAGTTTTTTTTTGATGTTGGTTAAATAAAATGTTATCGAAAGTGAGATAACTGGAATTTTTGTTTGGAATTCTTCTGATAATTGGGAATTTTCATAGTTCTATTGACTTTTTCAAGATTATGCATCGAGAAATATTCTTGCAGATTGCGAAAAACAAAAGTTTTGATTACCATCTGCTTTTTCTTTTGTTTTTGAATATTGTGCTGAAGCTATTCACTTGAAATCCCAGAACTTTCAATGACCGCAATTATTAGTAGTTACTCGATAATAGGTTCTTGTGATCTGCAATTGATTGTTTAGTAGAAATCGAACAATTAGTATCTTCAGCTATTTTTACAAAAATATAAATTTGCCACTGTATCCCACAGAGCTTTAAAATCAGCAAAATGCTTAAATTTCCAATTTGAACATTTTCTACCAACATCCATTTAATTACAGTATTTTGCGCAATTTTCAGCATTTTTTTACATTTTGTGGTCCTTCATAATTATGAACAAAAATTAATAAAACTTAGTTTTTCACCTTGCTTAAGCTTTTTGTTTTAATATGCTTAATTAAACACTAAGAATAAACTTGACATGTATTAATGAAGATTATATTATTTTAATATAAAAATAATAACAATTAAATACAAAGTATATACAATAAATAATAAACAAAAATTAAGTAACAAGAATTAAACGCAAGAACTGAACCCATTGTCAGGCAACTTATTTTTTAGTAATTGTACGCGTACGCAATCATCAGATAAGCAATCCTTAGCAAGGCCTGTTTGGACAACATAAATTTTTAAAATCATTGTCACACAGCGCAAGTCAAACAGATACATAAAATAAGTTACAGCAAAAAAAAAACTGCTGTAAAGACGCTTTAACACCTCCAAAATAGGCAATACAAATAAACATCACACTAAACAAAAATACAGCAAAAACAAAATACAAATCTAATGAATAATACAATAAAACCGAACTAAAAAACAATAATCATTATTAGGAAATGTGTGTACACAAACATTTTTAGTTATTAAGCAAAAGCGCAAGAAATACACAATGTTTTATGAAATAGCTTACAAAAAAGCATTATATAAGAACAATAAAAAAATTAAGCAAATTAAAAAAAAAAACCAACTGCAAAAGATGCTGATAAACGATAACAATCAAAAACAAAAAATGTTTATGCACAAAACACATGACAATAAAAAGCAAATCATTCACCGGTCAACAGAATAAAATTTTTTTTTTAGGTTTTGGTTTTCATGCTTAAATTCTGATTCTCGACGTTAAAAACCATTTAAATTTCAATTTTTAATTCTTAAAGTTTTCTGTTGTCTAATTTTAAAAACTTTAAAATTAAACGTGTAGAATGTCTCATAAACTTCATATATGCTAGAGCTTATTTGTTTTCTCTTGGCGGCTGTGACGTCACTAATCTGCGCGAACATTGACAGCTGATGGAATAAGTGAGCGCTGAAAACATTCGACCATCTTTTGAACCGCTTAAAATTAAATTAATGTAATTTATGTAATCTAAATTAAATTACTGTGCTAATATGCTGTAAGTATTGAGGTTGTTCTATTTATATTAAAGCAAGCAAGCAAAGTAAAAAAATTAAGATTTAGCTGACGTTTTTAGTTTAGTTAGTAATAGCAAAGAACTACCAATTACAGCTTCTGCGCATGAACACGTGACCCGCCAACAGAAAACAAATAAGCTCTACATTCTCATCTCTCAACGAATTTAGAGATAACATGGGTGCTTACTCTGAGGAACAAGGAGAACGTTTTCAATAAGATGTAATATTCAGTATAACGAGAATATGATGGGAGATTACATGTGTGGTGTAAAACGAGAAAATTTTTTGTTATTTTGCATTTATATGTTATTTTTTATCACAAATCTTGAATAAAAATGTTTTTGTATTTAGCAAAACTTTTCTGATTTTAATTTTGAGTAACATCATAAAAAAACAATTAGTGGTTTTTTCTAAAAAATGTTTCAATGACTTTAATGTCTACAAACGCAAACTTTAAAAGAAGATTTTCTATATATATAAAAGAAACTAAAATTTAAGATGTAGAAGTCAGACCTAAAAATCGGCTGGAGTAGAACTAAAATAAAATTAAGAAATAGTTGGCAAAAGTAATTGATCAGCTATGAGCGACAGATAACAAGTTGAACATAAATTTAAAAGATAAAATGTAGAAAAAGATAAAATAATAAAAAAAATTAAATGCTGGTATAGCAGCAAAACCGACAACACACAAAAAGATCAAAAAACAGATTATAGCGAGAAAAAAAAGTCGAACAAAAACATAATGAAAAGTGCAAAGAAATGAACAGCAGAAAAATAGTAGGCTAAAAGAAGTTTTAAAAGTGCAAACAAAAGATTCAAAATAAAGGAATAAATACAACAGTTAATAGATATTTATGCATTAAGGGAGATATGAATGTTTTTTCTCCGAGGTTGACGTGTTACAGACCAAGGGCCGGAGGCCCGCGGTCTGTAAGTCTACCGAGGGTGAAAAACAGAATATCTCCCGTAGTGCATTAAATATTTTATTTTTTAGCATTTCATTACTGCTTTCTTAATAAAATTATATGAAAAATAACAACATCCGAGAATGCATGAATGTATAATTGCTGCAAATGCATGGTAACCATGTGTTTGAGGGTGAAAAACTTTACAAAGTCCCAAGGGAGATATGAGATACGTTTCATATATCGTATCCATAACGAAAATCAACAATATCATGTCACTAAAAAATAAAAAAAATATATGTGTAAGACACAAACAAAACAATCTGTTAAAAAATTAAATAAAAAATGTGCGGTTGTATAAAAATTCAAACAAAAACATGCTTATGTTTGATTGCTAACCATGCCCTGTTTGCTTAAAAATAAAAAAAATTGAAAGTATTCAAAATATACAACGGATGTATAATAAAAAACAAAGAACAGAGCGAGAAAGTAAGGGTCAAGCCAGCTAAAAAACTTTAAAATACCAAAAAACAATTAAAGAAAACAAAAATCTGAGAAATTCAAAATATTGCAAGTCTTAGAGAAAAAAACGAACTAATAAAATGCAAACAAATATATTAAGAAAGAGAAGAATATACTTAGTCAAAGCAAAAAAATAGTTAAAGAATACTAAAAAAATGATGTAGATTGTAGAATCAAAATAGAATATACCTATTGGATAGAAAAAAATGTAAAATTTTTATTTGAACAACTCAAGAAAAGAATAAGATGAACAGAAACTTGACAAAAAAATTCAGATAAAAAAAATCAGAAAAATAAATTTATTTTGTCAAACAAAAATCTGAAAATATATAAGACTAACGTGAAAGTAACGAGAAATTATAGATAAAGCAAGTAAAAAAACAAACAAAACTAAGTATAATAAATATAGTACAGTAACGGTCAAGAAAAATATTGAATGTTAATTAAATATTTGGTTTAACAAAAAAAGTATGAATAAATACGAAATTGCAAAGTCAAATAACAATATACCAATTATAAAAGAATAACAAAAATAAAATCAAGAATTATGATAGCAAAGTTTAGTTTTGAAAAAAATCAAAACAATTAATATTAGCCAAAAAAATATGGAGACTTTTTAAAATATGCGTGAAGAAAAAAAGTCAAAGGGTGCAAAGAGGTGAGAAAAATTACGTTATTAAGAGCAGCTATAGACATAAATAATTAGAAAAGCAAAAAACAATCTAAAGTAAGAGTTACAAGACAAAGCAAAATGATATTAAAGACCAAAAATTTTAAATAAAAAATAGAATGAATCACACTATCCTAGTTATATAGCAAGAAAAAAAAAATTAAAAAGTTAGAAGCAAAAACAATTGAAAAAACAGAAACACAATAACAAAAAAGTGTATAAATGCAAAAAAAAACAAATAATCAAAAAGCAATATAGTACAGTCAAAACTAAGAGATAAAAATTTATTAAAAACATTTATATTTGATTCAAAAAAAAAAGTATAGATAAAACATTAAAAAATAAAACGTTTTATGTAAGAAAAAGTATAGATAAATTATGAAAAAAATCATAAATTAAAGGGTCAATTAACAAAAGAAAAAAAGAAAGTGTAACTAGAAGCAAAAACAATTGAAAAATCAGAAACGCAATAAGAAAAAAGGGTATTAAAAAATTAACATCTATCTGATTTAAAAACAAAAGTATAGATAAATTAAAAAAAAATCATAATTTGCAGGGTCAAGATAGAATAACAAGCATTAGCATAAAAAATGCAGTGTTCTTTCATTATTATTGTTTTTTATCTGATTTAGGTAAAAACAGTTAATAATTACATAAATAATGGTTTTTTCTTACTTTTTGTAGCGAACTGTAAAAATAGCTAATCTTCACCACATTTCTGTAATATTCCGGCAATAAAGTCGTTAATCATAATAATTAAAATGCAAAATAAAAGTAAAATAATAGAAACATCTTTAAAAAAAATGACAAAATGTAAATAATGATGAAACAATTTAAAAAAAATATATTAGTCAGAAAAAGATTAAAATAAATGTTAGAGAAATTAATAAAACATATTAATTTTCCTAAATTTAACGAGCTAATTAATTGATTAACGTGATATAATAAACCCAATGGCGTTTCTAAAAAATATTTATATTGCGTCAAATATATAATTATTTAATGTCAATAAACTTTGACAATAGTTTTGCTAACTTTTTGTTATTTAAATATATTTATTTTTTTATTTTAATAAATATCTAAAAAATTATATTTTAAAATAATTTTGTAATGACTTTTAAACTGTGATATAATTTTTTATTTGCTGTTGTTAATGGTACCATAACACCAATTTTCAATAATTTAGTGGTTGATTAATTAATTGGCCTTTTTTAATTTGTGAAAATTAATATTTTGGAAAACATTGGATATTCATATCTAGTCACCATTTGTGACAGCTTCTGATGACAGCTAAAGCCGTGGGCGCGCGACATCTGTAAGGGTGCGTTCGCACTGTACAAACCCAACAATTTATTCACTGTTGATTATACCGAGTGATTCTTCAGTTTCTGAATAGATTTTGTCAATGTTAAATAACTCATATTAAGCATTTAAAAATATTATAAAAATTTGTATGTCATTAGTAAACAATATTTAACCACACTTACTTTTTAGATTGATGACATTGACTATTTTATTGTAATACTTAAGAAGCGTCAAAAATAATTTGTAAATAATATTTTACCGCACTCACTTTCTAGATTAACGACATCCAATCCAAACAAAAAGTAGCATTAAAGATACGTTATGAAGCTTATTTTATGTACTGCCATATTGTTTATTTGATTGCAATTAAATTTTATTTACATATTTATTGCTTGTTTGCACTTGGGTGAAGAATATACAAAAAGTGGCATCGGAAACTGTATTTAGAAATGCATTGAAAAAGTGAGATGTATGAATGTGGCAGAAAGAAAAACAGTGCCAATATCTGATGACAATACAGTATATTAATAAAGTTATTTTTGTAAAAATTTTTTTTTTGATTATGTATATTTTATGTTTTTTTCTATACCCCTGACAGCGTGTGTGCAAAATTTTATGACAATCGGTTAAGTAGTTGAGGCGTAACCAGCATACAAACTTACAATCTTGTTTATAATATTAGTTATATAGGAATAGGATTGTGTTGTGTTTTATATAGCAGCTTGGCTATTAGTATTTTTTCTACGAGCAGATATAGATTAGAAAAAATTGTAATAATCTGATAACACCTTTAGTAATTTCCATTTTGCACAAACCTTGGTTTTGCGATTAAATGGCAAGATTTCTCGAATTGTAGAAATCATATAGATCTCGCTTGTATTGACTTCCGCATGGTTTTGTTTTGTTGCAAATAGACGTTGGGTACTAGTTAGAAAATAAATACCAAAAAAACAAAAAAAAAAAGAAGCGATAAAGAAAAATATCCCTAATGAAAATTTATCGTTTGCCAATAATAAATAGCTTGTGCTTATCGGAAAGGTAAAGAGGAACACAGTGTGTGTGTGTGTCCGCACGTCTACACAATTAAGGCCCTTTTATTACATGGGAATAATGCAGAACCGTACTGAGGACACCTGGTAGTGATTTATAGCAGGTCTGTGGGGAATACGGAAAAAGCTTAAGCCACTAATTTAGGAACGTAATATGTGGCTAACGTATACATACCGTAAATATTGACACTATTTTAACGTAATTACCAAACTTCAAAACGGTAAAATTCTATTTTGGCTCAATTCCAGTTTATGTTATCAAAATTAGAACAATTTGTCAAAAAAAATTATCAGAGTTTTGAAATGTGACATTTTTTAATTAGAAAAGTCAAATCCGAAGCTATAAGATTATATGGCGTCGAACAATAACGCTTAATGTATTAGAGAAGGTTATGTTTTTTTTCGCAATTAAACTATTAATTTTTATAATTAGTTCTACTTTTGTAGGCCCTTTTATGTTTGAAGCAATTAATATCTTTAATTAGTTTTGTTTACAAAAATTCAAATTTTTAAGTTTTGTGTTAATAGCATTGGACTGTCACTGTTTACTATTTACTGTGTATGATAATGATGAATTGCTTTTTGATATCATTATTTAACACACCAAGAACTTTACATGTTGGAATTTCGCCATTATTTAATTATGACTTTATAGTTTGGATTAGAATCTAGCACAAACAAAGGCTTTCTTGGCACCTGAAAGCCAAGATTACATTAGCCAATAACAGACTATATAATTAGGTAAAAACGTTTGGAAACAAGTTGGACAGATAATTTTGAGGTACGCTTCAGAATTCATCATTTGAAAGTTTAGTCTGACAATCTGCAATTTTATGTTGAATTTTCATGCACGGTTGTCACCTACCAGGACGCTAAATCAAAAGAAGGATTCTAGCTGAAAATTTCCTATATAAATGAACGAGGAGCGGGATTATAGGAATAATAATTATTAATATCATATTAATGATAAATATAGAAATAATAATAACAATTAATACTATAGTTTGAAAAAGTTTTTTTTTTCTATTATTTGTCTGATTTTTGATCTGTGATATCATAATATGCGGCTATAACATGATGCGCAATTTACACTTTTTTTGTGTAAAATATTATAATATATAAATTGCAGATTTTTAATCTCAATTCACCTGGTTTGGTTATAAAACTTAGACTAATTAATTCAATGGTAACAGCCTTACGTATAATTTTTTAAATGATTAGCGATAGAATTTAAAAATCTAAATATGCCTTTAGAATTTTTTTTTTAGTAAGATCCTCCGTGACATTAAGCAGTAACGAAAAATTAGTGTGGTTCCAATAGAAACCACAATGGTTTATTTGAAGAACTTTCTCGAATATAACTTAAATTGAAGAGGAAATTAATATTAAATTATCTTTTTTAAGTATAAACGTAATTAAAAACGCAACAGGCGATTTAGAATTTGATATATTTAGAAAAGAAGAAACAGCTAGCTTTAGTTTTTCGGTAAACAGATTCTCTCTTTTAGTTCAAAAAAATTTTATTACAGAAAAACCATTTATCAAGAGAGTTGCTACTATTAATGAATAGAATAAAGAATTAGTAAATAAGATATAAATAAACAAAAATTTGGAATAAATGTCAACAATTGTACAACTGTTCAAATATAGCTTAAAACTAGTCAAACAAATAAACACATACATGGCTGTCGAACGAGCTTTTGACATTTAATAAACAAGCTTTTTGTTAAGTGGTAAAATTGTGTTAATAAATCAAAGTTTAGATTAGAAACCAACACAAAGACTTTTGAGGCATCGGAAAGTCAAGATTAAATTATCAAACAACTGAACAAAAAATAAATAAACTGGGTGCAGGATTACAGCAATAACTATTATTATTTTGTCTAGAAATTTTTTTATTATTATTTATCTGATTTTTGAGCTTAATCTGTGGCTATAGCCTGATAGGCATTTCAAGCTTTGTTTGTCTGGGTGAAAATCAATTTAAATTGGTTAATACATGATGTACTTACTATGAAAAAATATATTTTTAACAAAATAATTTTCAGACGGATTTGGAATGAGCAATATAATATTGAAATCTTTTTTTTTCTTAATTGAATAATGGTCATTTACATTATTAGTGCGGTAACTTTCATTTTACAGCGCAGGGTTTTAATTTTGAAGCCGGAGTGCTTTAATAAAACTGATCGCTGTGAAATGACTAACGCACGAATAAGATATTAAACCGTTTAGTCGAAGATTCAATTTTGTCGGTTTTAAAAATTTTCAAATTTGAATTGGCGGAATTGGCAATTGAGTTTGATAGCTCAAGTCGGAGGCTGTGGCTCAGAACTCGATCGAAGGTTAGCTTCATACTACATCACAAGATGGCGCCTTAAGAGTTGCATCAAAAATAATTAATGGTCTCTATTTTTTAAATCAGTAGCTCTTACTGTTCTGGTATTTATGACTAAACAACACTTTTTTTGAAAAAGTCTCTATAAGCAGATAATTTTTATGTTTTCTTACAACACGCTGGTGAGTCAAAGTGGAAAAATCTAGAAACTATAACAGTTGACAAGTCCTGAATTTGCGCTTTACAATTGACGAAGCTAAAAAATAGTGTTATGAAAAAAAATTAAATAAGAAGACATGATAAGTTTCGTCAATATTATCTGAAATTCAAGGTGGGCTGACAATGTTTGGGAAATAGTTATTTACCTAACGAATTCAAAAAGTGAAATTTCCCACATGAGCAATTTGTTTGCGAATGTCTGCATCTATTGCGAATGGGGGAAATTTGTTTCCGAAAAAGTTAGGTACAATTTTTTTTGCAACGAATAACTAATTTTTTAATAATAAATAACTAATTTTTTGATAATAAATGATTTAGTTTTATACTTGTTTTTTGGTTGGTAGCGTTGCCCACGCCGATTATCTGATTTTTTAATTTTGAAATAGTGTTATTGTTTTGTTGCTATGGTTTTATTGAAATAAAAGAGCATCGTTTTGAAAATTTATTCCGCCATTTTCTTCTGCGAATTTTCGTTTCAAATTTGTAAATATGAGCGACTCCGATAGAGAAATTTTAACTCCACCTGAAATTAGAGAATCTGCAAATAGAGCAGTATCAAATTTGCTTCCTGAGAAAAGCCGCTCGAGGTACGAGCGGCTTTTAACCATACAACAAATTTTTAGATTGGTGCAAAAAAGGAAAAATAAAAAATTTCACCGAGAATCGCTCATTGGCAACTTTGCTTAATGGTAAAGAATAACGTAGATAATTCGAAATTTTATAAACTTTTTGGAACGTTGTGTAACTTGTAGAATGGTTGTGTGACAATTGACAGTTCGACGTGACGTCTCTGGATTTCAATACAAACCTGACTAAGTCATTTCCCCTAGTTTCGCTTGCAAAGGATAAAACACCGCAGTGTGGAAAAATTGTCTTTACATGCATTGGGAATGAAGGGAAACCACTGATGTTTGAGCGATGAGGGCAAAAAATTGTTTTTATATTCTGCGAATTTTGAAGAGGAAGTAACTATTGAAAAGCTTTTTGACAGAAATAGATATCAAAATTACAGAAGCGATATTGGTATTGATTTTAATGTTAATTGTCATGTTTTACTGATCAGTGCTAATGAGCACGAAACATGCTTACAAATTTTGTTTTGATCCTTGATTATGTAAAAGTTTAGACATTTTGGTGATGATAGAAATACTAGCAAGTGTATGTATGATCCCTGGTAAATGTTGGTGGGTGGATGAATGGGCGTACAATGTCTTGATAGCTTAAAAATGAATTATTTTTCTTATGTATCTTTGATGTTAGGGTTTAAATTAATTTTCGATTTTTAAATTTCTTAGACAATATTGTATTGTTCAAACCGCCTATCTTACTTTGCTATTATTAAAATTCTTGTTTTACTTTGTTGTTATTGTTGTTTTTTTTTGCTCTCTAAAACTTGCTTCGTATTTAACATAAACGATATTAAAATCTCTGACATTCCTTTTAAAATAATCCACTTCTTAGCGAGGAGAATGCCTAGAGGATCAATGTTTTAACTTCCGCTAAGCATTGAAACGTCAGAATTGCGTCAAAATAACAAAATGTCAGTTGGTGGTTTAATTTCGATCTGAATGGCTTCTAATAACAATAATTAACGAGCTCGAACATATATGTAGATGTTTCTGATTCGGTTTGAATGGAAAGAAAGAGGAAAAAAACACGCGAAACCTTGTTAGAAGTTTCGATTGATTCAATTATCGGCGTTAATGGCTTTTGATACTTTGATTGAGTTCTTGGTCTAATTTAAAATTTGGAGAAAAAATTCTAAAGTAATAATTTAGTTACGCATGATAATAAAAAAACAAATAAAAAATCTTTTGTTGAAGCCGGTGGTTTTTAAACAATGACACGTCTCACATTGTTTGGGTCGCACAAAATCATCATAATAATTGGAGCTTTTCTCATTTTGAAAAAAAAGCCTAATAATTTAATCAAAATACAAAAAATTGACATTAGATTAGATAAAACTTCTTTTTGTTTTAATTAAATAAAATAATGTCTAATCTAACTTTGTAAAAATAAATAATAAAAATAAAATAATGTCTAATCTAACGCTTTATAACTTTGTCTAATGCGCGCGTGATTTTTTAAACTTAGCATTGAAGCTTGCCATGAAAGTTTAACTTTGACATGTGGACGTACCTTTACCATCAAATCGAAGTGACAGTTATTAATTTGACATCTGGCTCTAATCTAGCTCAACTTTTTATTTAATGAATCTATAGTTCAACAGGTTGATAGGATTAGATTAAAAAGCACTTGTAGTGGTGTAACAAACGAAAAAATAAACTTTAATGAGAAAATAAAGTTTATGACAAATAATCAAAATGTGTTTTATTGATTTTCAAGGCATTTGCAGACTTTTTGAACAATTGTGTTATTCACATTTGCCAATATTTGAGGATTAATAATAATTTCCTCAATTTTGCAACTCATTGAAGTTATTTAGGCCTTGCTGGAAAATCGAGCTTTTCAAATAGGGCCACAAAAAGGAGTCACATGAAGTAAGGTCGCAGAGTTTTGAATGGTAAGTTATGGTTGTATTTCGGCTGATAACTCGACAATCATGAAATTCTTGTATCATATTTATGGTTTCATAAGTGGTGAAACCACTTAGAAAGGCAACGTCTTGCTGAAAACACCCGTCCACAATTTTATTGTTATGAAGCTGTGCAAAGAATAGCTGTTTTATTTAAAAAAAAAATGGCTTAATGATTCACCAGCAACTCGGTGATCGATGATGGTGAGAAAAGCATTTTAAATTCAAAAATCTTAAATTCAGAAGTTTAAGCGGAAGTCAACAAATTTAAGCGGAAGTCGACATGAAGGATTGTAATTAGACTTCTAGGAAAAAAATCATATATTTTTTTGAAATTGTTATATTTTCAAATTGTAAGGGACGTGATCAATCAAAAATTAATTGCACTTCTAGATTGTTTCGTTTGTCAGGTAATTTGTAGTTTTCATATAAACAGCACTTGAGTAGATGTCAACATTTATGAATATCAGCAAATTGTAATTAATTGCAGACACAAATAAATGTGGTATGTAATGTTAATTTATAACTTAGTTTGTAGAGTATTCAGATTTAGAGACTAGACGTTTGAAATTAATTTTAAATGCGATTAATAATTGTAAAACGTACAATTATTTGTTCTGGTCTTACTAATTAATTTATGATCAATGGAGCACAGAAGACACTATAAATTATATTTTTTTTGTTATACGTTGACTATAAGTTTCACATGCTTTCTTCTACGATTTGTGATAAAAAAAATTTTGTTCTACGACTACCTTTTCTTCTAATACTTTTTATTCTTTTTTTATGCTTTTTTGCTGTAGATTATGCTTTATTTTTTTGGGGGGCTCTTGAATCTTTTGATATTTTCTCTAATTATTTTCTTCTCTCTTTTTTAATTGTCAATTATTATTTTTTTTAATGCATATTATTTGAGTCTTTGCTGTTATACTACAATAGTTTTTTTGTTTACACTTGTTGTAGAAACTTATTTTTTCTTTTTATTGTGTTTCTTGCTTTTGCGTATATCTCTTTGTTGCGTTTCAACATGTATTTTGTATGTTTATATGTTTCAGGATTTTCAGTTATACTATAGATTTTCAGTTATAATAGAATTTTTAGTAGCAAGTGCCTTCTTTTTCTTGTTTCTACGTCGGCTATGTTTTTGCTATGTTTTTTGAATTTTTGGGTTTTTCTTAGATTTTTTTACGTTTTTCTATCTTTTTTTATTTATTTTGATAAGGTTTTTTTATTTTTTTTTAATTTATGGTATTTGTCAAAGGAGTTTTTGGTGCAGTAATTAAAAAATATTTTCGGCAAAGTTTTTTTGTTGTCGTGTTAATTTGTTGACCGAGTTTGCTATCATTTTTGTTAAGCTTATTGATGTTGTTTGTTGTGTTTCTGGTTAATTAAGCGCTACGACCACTTTAATTTATTTTTTTCTTATTCTACTTATTTATCCTGGTTTATTTTTTTTAACAGTTTATTTTGTTTTAGTTTTATTTGTGTTTTATGCTTTGCTCAACGATTTTTGATAAAAAAAATTTTGTTTTTTTTTAATTGTTTTTTTTAACATGCTCTACGACTACCTTTTGTTTGTTCTTTTCTTCTAATACTTTTTATTTTTTTTTATGTTCTTTTGCTGTATATTATGCTTTATTTTTTTGGGAGGTTTTATTTGTGTTTTATGCTTTGCTCAACGATTTTTGATAAAAAAAATTTTGTTTTTTTTTAATTGTTTTTTTTAACATGCTCTACGACTACCTTTTGTTTGTTCTTTTCTTCTAATACTTTTTATTTTTTTTTATGTTCTTTTGCTGTATATTATGCTTTATTTTTTTGGGAGGTTTTTGAATCTTTTAATATTTTCTCTAATTATTTCTCTTCTCTCTTATTTACACTTGTTGTAGAAAGTTGTTTTTTCTTTTTATTGTGTTTGGTGCTTTTGCGTATATCTCTTTGTTGTTTTTCAACATCTATTTTGTATGTTTATATGTTGTTTTAGGATTTTCAGTTATAATCTTGTAATAGAAATTTTAGTAGCAAGTGCCTTCTTCTTCTTGTTTCTACGTCGGCTATGTTTTTTGAGTTTTGGGGTTTTTCTTAGATTTTTTTACGTTTTTCTATCTTTTTTTATTTATTTTGATAAGGCTTTTGATTTTTTTTTAATATATGGTATTTGTTGAAGGAGTTTTTGGGACAGTAATTGAAAAATATTTTCGGCAATGTTTTTTTGTTGACGGAGTTTGCTATCATTTTTGTTAATCTTATTGATGTTGTTTGTTGTGTCTATTGTACTTGTTTATCCTGTTTTTATATTTTTTAACACTTTATTTTGCTTTAGCTTTATTTGTGTCTTGGCGCTTTTGTCTCAGTAGTTGATCTTTCTTTTTGCTAATTGGTTTATTTATTTATTCTTATAACGTGTTGTAGAAAAGTACGTTTTTTTTCCTTATTTGTGTTTGATATTTTTGTTTTCATCTATATTTTTTATTACTTTATAGTATCTGTTTCTGATTTCTATAGTTTGGTTTTAGAACTGTTAAGTATAATCTCATAAGTATTAAATTTTTCTGAAAATTCTTTATGCGTTTTTTATGTAAGAACAAGCTTTGTTTTTCTTTTTTTCTACGATGATTATATTTGCTATGCTTTATTCTTCGCTTTTTAATAGGTATTTTTGTTTTGTTTTTGTCTGACTTTACTACAATCACTTTTCTCTTTATTTTTATAGTAACTTTTTATTTTTTTTTTAATATTTATACCATTGATTTGGTATTAGTTTTTTTACTTTTTAAATTTTTTGTTTTTTTTTATTTTTATTTCATTTTCTCTGCTTTTTTGTTTTTTTTTTAGATTTTTTTATTAAGATATATCATCTATGCCTAGAGTTTATGCTTCATTAAGTGTTTATTTATAAACTTTCAATATATAGAAGAAAATCACTCTTCTTTTTTCTTGTTGTGTTTGTTATTTTTGCTTTCATGTGTACTACCTTGAGATTGTTCAGTTTTTATTTTTTGGGTTCTATTTGCAGTTTTTTTTTTGATATTTGACTTTTTCAGGCTTTCTTTGGTTGATTTTTATTTAATAGAAGGGTTATACCTAGTTTATCAGAATGTACATGGCTTATTTGATGAATAAAAGTAATATTATAAATTTGATATAATAAATGTTATAAATAAATGTTATTATTGAAGGGAAAATAAGATAATAGGTACAATTTAAAACAAAAAAAAAACAAAAAATAGCAATAGAAACAAAAACAAAACAAATTTTTGATGATGATTTACTTCAGTAAGAAAGTAGGAGTAAAGAAAAAAAAATGGGTAATTTCGAAATAAAGATAAAATGAAGGCTTATATAATGCGGTTCAAGGTAAAACTTAAAACGAATAAATAAAAAATGAGGTAGAAGAAATAGATAGCCGCTAAAAAAATATTATAATTGAAGTTCAAGCAGGGTATAATGTGTAGAAAAAGAAACAGAAAACATTAAAAATTTGAATTAAAAACACAAACAATTTTATTTGGAACAAACATACACACATTGAAAACTCATCATCAAAGCCAACATTAAGAAAGAAAAGTCAGAAGAGGGTGGTGAGAATGAGAATGAATAAAAGAAATTATAAAAGCAGAATAAAGTATGAAAATACATACAAATAATAAAGGACTGACAAATAGATAAAATATTTTTCTTGCTAGTCCAGTCGAAAGTACGTGGTTCCGGCTGCGATTCCACGGAAGCAGGAATCTTAACTTTCTGCCCTTGTAGTGTAATATACTATTGAAACATTACTGGAAAGGCTGGACAAAATGGCGATTGAATAAATTAAAGTAGAAGAAACAGAAATAGAGCATAAAAAATTGATAAAAAATACATTAGAAACATTGATTAAGGTTTTTTTTTCAATTTAATTTAATTTTGACATATTTATTTTGTGCTAATTTTTTTACGATTGCAAGCATAATATATAATTTTTTTTTGGTTTATTGTAGTTGTTTTTTTAGCACATTTTCTAGTATTTTTCGTCTGTTTCTTTGTTTGATTTTATGCTTTGATGGTTGTTAGTTTGTTGATTTTATTTGTATAACCGTAATAGTTATCAATTGGTTTCGTGCTGAGTTAACTATTTTGATATTTTGTTATTGTTTATTTTTCACTATAATGCGCGGTTTGATTGTTGCCTCTGTTTTGGTGTTATAATTATTCTTAACCTGTTTTTTTATTTTGCTTGTTTTAGCCAACATTTTGATGTTTAGTGTAGCTTTTTTTTTTAGGTTTTTTGATTGTTAATGTAGTTACAACTTTTTTTTGCAAAAGCTCTCTCTGCTCAATTTTTTCTATAATAATATTTTTATATAGGAAATGAATTTATACTTAAATGGTTTTATTGACGAATATTTTTCCAGTTTATTTTTTTTAACAAAGATTTTTGGTTTCTAATTGTGCTTACTTAATTAGAGTATAAGAAATCTTAAAGCGAAAATGGTGTTCAATTCATGTAGAAAAAAGTAAATGAAAGAAGCATATAATATAATGGCTCTAAATCCAATTGAGGCAGGCAAGCTTCATGCTAATTGAACAGTAACTGTTAAAGCAGTCTGTAAAGACCAATTAAACGCTGCTTGTTTCGTAAATATTTCCGTTTGGGCCGAGACATTTCCAAAAAAAGCGGTTACCGCATTGTTTATCTAATTAAATAAATATAAATCAAAATGCAAATTAATGTGTGCGGCACAAGTCAGGAAAGGTATTTTGTTAATCTACAGAGATGAGTAAATGTGGAGGCATATGTTATTTGTACAGTTACACATGAACAAGTGCTCTTTTATAATATTTGATGGGTAAAGTTCGTTGCCTGATCAATCGTTGAAGTTTCCTAATGGAGCAACGGATTCTTATGAAAAATTCTGAATTGGCACTATTCAAAATGAAATGAATTGGTTATTTTCTTAGAAGATCTAATGGTGAAAAATAATTTATGATTGATTACCACCCTGGGAAGATTACAGCTATAAGCAAATGCAATTTATTATGAATATTTTCGATTCTTCATGCGGATTTTTGAGATATTATTTAAAAAAATAATGTAATAGCTTGCCACTACTAGTGAAAAAGAAGTTTTATATCTATATTAAGGTTTCTCGCTTGATCGCCGATTAAAGTCTCTTTCCAAAATTTCCACTTGATTGCAAAATTTTTGTTTCTCACGCATTCCTCATCAACAGCAAACACCAAATGACATTCCATCTTTGCAATCCGCATCAAATCGTGACAGCCCATGTATCACAATCAGGACTCTATTACTAGAAAAGTAGCAAGTTAAGCTAAGAATTTTTCTTTTCCAAGAGTAACAAAAAAAAGTCTACTATATCTACCTGCTCTGAGCTTAATCAAAGGCGGATCAAGGTAATAAACCATAACTATCAGCGTCGCTTCATCTAATGTGATAATCGCAGTTGAGGCATAATGCAATACCAGATAGAGATAACGCCAAATATCTACACGTTAATTAACTTCCGTACATCGATCAATCTGACTCCTTTCGATTTCTGTGTACTATGCTAATTAATTTCCTTAAGATTTATTCAATATTACGGAAGGTGTCAGTAAAAGCTTCTAACGCAATTAAACTAAGCCGCTGATGAAACTCACATTAGATATTCTTTTTAACATCTGACCTAGCCTAACATTCATTCTCCGCCTACACTTACAAGAAGTATCGGCAAATACTTATAGCAGGCAAATAAAATTCAGCTCTTCAAAAAGAGCCACTTGAAACAAAATTATAAACATATTGACTGTAGATGATACAAAATTATCAAATATGGTCAATTGGATACGTCAAACTCGCATGTCAATAAACCCACAAACTATGCTGACTTAAAGTTTAGCCAATATTGGCCACATTGACCCCATATACAGGTGATACTGGCCAATAAATAGCTAATAGTAGTTTAAAATTGCGCTAATGGTGTCATACTTGGACAAATGACACAATTGGATGTCAATATAGATGACATGAGACATTATAGTTGACTTTCAATTAAGTGAGTTTTTATATTCGAGCGAGGCCAATATTAGTACAATATATACATTGGCTAATACTTATCTGATATTGGCTGATATAGAGCCAATACTAGACGTTGACATTTAAGCAATGTTGTGACTTTTTATATTGCAAAGCCCAATGTTCGTATCGATTTTATCTGATATTGGCTAATATAAAGCCAATACTAGACGTTGTCATTTAAGCAATATTGTTGGTATAATAAAAGCTTCTAACGCATCAGATTTTATAATTCTGATCAAAACTTTTATTATAAGCTTAGACTGACATATATAGAAGACATCTAATTTACTGTAAAGTTGTAGGAATAATGTATGTGTGAATTTATCTTTTTAAGCATTTTAGCTAATTTAGGTAATATTGACTGAAAATTTAGCCAATATTGGCTATTTACAGGTGATACTGGCCAATAAATAGCTAATAGTAATTTGAGATTGCGCTAATTGTGTCATACTAGGTCAAATGACAGAATTTGATGTCAATATAAATGACATAAGAAATTATAGTTGACTCTCAATTAAGTGAGTTTTTATGTTACAAAACCCAATGTTCGGTTTGAATTTGGCCAATATTAGTACATTAAATACATTGGCTAATAATTATCTGATATTGGTTAATGTAGAGCCAATACTAGACGTTGACATTCAAGCAATATTGTGAGTTTTTATATTGCAAAGCCCAATGTTCGTTTCGATATTAGTATATTATATACATTGGCAGACAATTATCTGATATTGGCTAATATAAAGCCAATACTTGACGTTGTCATTTAAGCAATTTTATTGGTATAATAAAAGCTTCTAACGCAGTTAATCTTACATAAGATCAGATTTTATAATTCTGATAAAAACTTTTATTATTAGCTTAGACTGACATATATAGAAGACATCTAAATTACTGTAAAGTTGTAGGAATAATGTATGTGTGAATTTGCCTTTTTAAGCCTTTTAGCTAATATTGACTAAAAAATTTAACCAATATTGGCTATTTACAGGTGATGCTGGCCAATAAATAGCTAATAGTAATTTAAGATTGCGCTAATAGTGCCATACTTGGTCAAATGACAGAATTTGATGTCAATACAAATGACATAAGAAATTATAGTTGACTCTCAATTAAGTGAGTTTTTATATTACAAAACTCAATGTTCGGTTTGAACGATGCCAATATTAGTACATTATATACATTAGCTAATACTTATCTGATATTGGCTAATATAAAGCCAATACTAGACGTTGACATTTAAGCAACATAGTAAGTTTTTATATTGCAAAGCCCAAGGTTCGTTTTGATATTAGTACACTATATACATTAGCTAACAAGTATCTGATATTGGCTAATATAAAGCCAATACTAGACGTTGTCATTTAAGCAATATTGTTAGTATAATACAAGCTTTTAACACATCAGATTTTATAATTCCGATCAAAACTTCTATTATAAGCTTAGACTGACATATATAGAAGACATCTAAATTACTGTAAAGTTGTAGGAATAATGTATGTGTGAATTTATCTTTTTAAGCATTTTAGCTAATTTAGGTAATATTGACTGAAAATTTAGCCAATATTGGCTATTTACAGGTGATACTGGCCAATAAATAGCTAATAGTAATTTGAGATTGCGCTAATTGTGTCATACTAGGTCAAATGACAGAATTTGATGTCAATATAAATGACATAAGAAATTATAGTTGACTTTCAATTAAGTGAGTTTTTATAATACAAAACCCAATGTTCGGTTCGAATTTGGCCAATATTAGTACATTAAATACATTGGCTAATAATTATCTGATATTGGTTAATGTAGAGCCAATACTAGACGTTGACATTTAAGCAATATTGTGAGTTTTTATATTGCAAAGCCCAATGTTCGTTTCGATATTAGTATATTATATACATTGGCTGACAAATATCTGATATTGGCTAATATAAAGCCAATACTTGACGTTGTCGTTTAAGCAATTTTATTGGTATAATAAAAGCTTTTAACGCAGTTAATCTTACATAAGATCAGATTTTATAATTCTGATAAAAACTTTTATTATAAGCTTAGACTGACATATATAGAAGACATCTAAATTACTGTAAAGTTGTAGGAATAATGTATGTGTGAATTTGCCTTTTTAAGCCTTTTAGCTAATATTGACTAAAAAATTTAACCAATATTGGCTATTTACAGGTGATGCTGGCCAATAAATAGCTAATAGTAATTTAAGATTGCGCTAATAGTGTCATATTTGGTCAAATGACACAATTTGATGTCAATATAAATGATATAAGAAATTATAGTTGACTCTCAATTAAGTGAGTTTTTATATTACAAAACCCAATGTTCGGTTCAAACGAAGCCAATATTAGTACATTATATACATTGGCTAATACTTATCTGATATTGGCTAATATAGAGCCAATACTTGACGTTGACATTTAAGCAATATTGTAAGTTTTTATATTGCAAAGCCCAATGCTCGTTTCGATATTAGTATATTATATAGATTGGCTAACAATTATCTGATATTGGCTTATATAAAGCCAATACTAGACGTTGTCATTTAAGCAGTACTGTTGGTATAAAAAAAGCTTCTAACGCAGTTAATCTTACATGAGATCAGATTTTATAATTCTGATCAAAACTTTTATAATAAGCTTAGACTGACATATATAGAAGACATCTAAGTTGCTGTAAAGTTGTAGGAGTAATGTATGTGTGAATTTGCCTTTTTAAGCCTTTTAGCTAATTTAGCTAATATTGACTTAAAATTTAACCAATATTGGCTATTTACAGGTGATACTGGCCAATAAATAGCTAATAGTAATTTGAGATTGCGCTAATAGTGTCATACTAGGTCAAATGACACAATTTGATGTCAATATAAATGATATAAGAAATTATAGTTGACTCTCAATTAATTGAGTTTTTATGTTGCAAAACCCTATGTTTGCTTCGAACTAGGCCAATATTAGTACATTAAATACATTGGCTAATAATTATCTGATATTGGTTAATGTAGAGCCAATACTAGACGTTGACATTCAAGCAATATTGTGAGTTTTTATATTGCAAAGCCCAATGTTTGTTTCGATATTAGTATATTATATACATTGGCTGACAATTATCTGATATTGGCTAATATAAAGCCAATACTTGACGTTGTCATTTAAGCAATTTTATTGGTATAATAAAAGCTTCTAACGCAGTTAATCTTACATAAGATCAGATTTTATAATTCAGATAAAAACTTTTATTATAAGCTTAGACTGACATATATAGAAGACATCTAAATTACTGTAAAGTTGTAGGAATAATGTATGTGTGAATTTATCTTTTTAACCATTTTAGCTAATTTAGGTAATATTGACTTAAAATTTAGCCAATATTGGCTATTTACAGGTGATAATGGCCAATAAATAGCTAATAGTAATTTGAGATTGCGCTAATAGTGTCATACTAGGTCAAATGACACAATTTGATGTCAATATAAATGACATAAGAAATTATAGTTGACTCTCAATTAAGTGAGTTTTTATATTACAAAACTCAATGTTCGGTTTGCACGAAGCCAATATTAGTACATTATATACATTGGCTAATACTTATCTGATATTGGCTAATATAGAGCCAATACTAGACGTTACCATTTAAGCAATTTTGTGATTTTTTATATTGCAAAACCCAATGTTTCGTTTGAACTAAGCTAATATTAGTACATTATGTACATTAGCTAATACTTTTGATATTGGCTAATACTAGACGTTGACGTTTAAGTTTATCTTACATGAGATCAGATTCTATAATTTTGATCAAAACTTCTATTATGAGCTTACACTCACATATTATAGAAGACATCTAAATTAGTCTAAAGTTATAGGAATAATATATTTGCCTTTTTAAGTTTTTTAGCTAATATGGCTTCAAAATACAGACATAATTAATACATTGAGCTATTTGTAGACAAATTGTTTTTTTTTATGTTGTTGTTTATTCTATTTATTGATAAGATGTGTTAAAAAAAAGAAAAGAACGTAATAAAAAATAAAAAAAGGTGAGAATTGGATAATTTGTCGGCAAATTGTCTTTTCTTATCTTCCATTTTACTTCTTGACTTCTCTAGCCTTTTATTTGATAATTCTTTTTTTCTCGTTCTTTATTGTTCAACAGTTTGACATAATTTTGCATTTTGTCTTTTTATCTACCTTTTCTTTTTCCTCTGTTCGTCTTATATTATAGTTTTTTCGTTATCTATAAGTTTGAGCATCTCCTGCATTATTTTTTTTTATATATATAAATTTGTCCCTTTTATCACATGATGTTTTCTATGAATTTGCCTTTTTAAGTTTTTCAGCTGATTTAGCTAATATTGCCTCAAAATACAGACATAATCAATACATTGAGCTATTGGCTAATACACCTATAGCTAATACTAGAGGTCAACTTTAAGCCAATGTAATATTGGCTGCTGATAATCATTTATTGCTATTGGCATAATTTTTTAGGTTTCATAATTAATATACTTGATCCAAACACTAAATTATATACAGATGATTATGGATTAAATAAGTTTTTATCATTCGATCAATGTTCTTGCAGTAGTTTGGTGCTGATATAGATGCTACAAGAAACCATCAAAGTTAACTCGGGATTAAATGAGTTATTATAATGATAATCTCAATTTAAAAGGTTTAAAACTGAGTCATTACTGATTCTGACCTAACCTAATTTTTACTACACGTTTACGCTCACACAAGAAAACATCTAAATCACACTAAACATATAGCAACAATTGTTTTGAACATATGTGTCTAGATTAGCTATATAGAAGTTCTACATGTTGCTTATAGATGGCATAATACATATATAGTTAAATACTAGATTTCAACATTTAGTCAATTTATTTGGAAAATAGCATAGCACAGGAATATTGGCTGATGTAATAGTGCTAATATTGGCACAGTTTTAGCTGTCAGCCAAAATATTGAATAGAATACGATAGCCAAATATAAACAGTTGAATTTGAATCAAATAAGTTCTTTTCAACAAACCTCATCATTGTTGGCTTAATATTAAACTAATTTTGAGTAAGACACAAGACGTAAACTTGTTTTTTGAGAGAATAGTTTTTACAAATTAATTGGTTTTTGGGTCTATTAAAATATATAAAAGTCAATTGATGAGCTCAAAACATGTCTGCTCTAAACAACAGGTGTTTGGTTATGAATAAATTTGCTTTGGCTGTACTTTTTATTAATATTGAGCCAATATCAGTACACTGGTGTTATCCATTTACCGAATATATTTAAATATGTTTTGTCATTCAAAATTCGATAAAGCGGTAACTAGAAAGTCTAATAAGTAATAATAGTCTACTATTCGTCGATGTTTAACAAATATGTATTGACAACATAAGAACAATGTTGACTTTTGCTGTTGAGTTAATATTTTGTGAATATTGGCACAAAATCAAGTGTTATAATTAAAAAATTAATGAAGGTTTAATATCTTGCTGTTGGATTAAATGAGCTAAATAAACTCAATTTTAATATTGCTTGAATTTGAGCCAATATATTTGCTTATTTATATATTGAACAGTTTGTCAACAAATATTTATTTAGTAAATTATGACAATACATATTTAAAAAAATTGGATTTTGTAAATACTATTTAGTGGATATTATCATAAATTCAGATAGCACAATTAAGCAAATGACACAACTTGCAATTAGTTCTACCAATAACGGTTTAAAATTAATGTTACTAGATTGGTAATGTCGTCTAATATTTAGCCTGATATTAGACGTCAAAATTTAACCAACATGTTGTAACAAAAATGAATCAAATTTCGCTTTTGTAATTGTGCTGATATCGTTTTGGGAACATAGCACAAATTTGTTTTAATTAAACTAATGTTTTTTTTTAACTTATCTAATGTCGGCTTAAAATTGAGCCAATATTGGCTACCACATTATGATAATATATTGACGATATTGGCCAATAAAAAGTAAATACTATGAAAAATTTGAGTCCGAATACTTTAAAGAATAAAAGGCAAGGTATATTTTTGGTAAATGAAGAATCAGTAAATTGGTTATGTTGTCTAATATTCTCCTCGATATTAGACGTCAAAATTGAACGAACATGTTGCAACAAAAATTAATCAAATTTCGCTTTGGAATTGTGCTGATTTGTAAACAAAGCACAAATTTGTTTTAATTAATCTATCGTTTTTTTCAACTTATCTACTGTTGGCTTAAAATTGAGCCAATATTGGCTAGCACATTGGGATAATATATTGACGATATTGGCCAATAAAAAGTTAATACTATGAAAAATTGGAGTCCGAATACTTTAAAGAATAAAAGGCAAGGTATATTTTTGGTAAATGAAGAATCAGTAAATTGATTATGTTGTCTAATATTCCCCTCGATATTAGACGCTAAAATTTAACCAACATGTTGCAACAAATAATAATCAAATTTGGCTTTTGTAATTGTGCTGACATTGTTTTGTGCACATAGCACAAATGCGTTGTAATTGAACTAATGTTTTTTTCAACTTATCTAATGTCGGTTTAAAATTGAGCCAATATTGGCTAGCACATTGGGATAATATATTGACGATATTGGCCAATAAAAAGTAAATACTATGAAAAATTTGAGTCCGAATACTTTAAAGAATAAAAGGCAAGGCATATTTTTGGTAAATGAAGAATCAGTAAATTGGTTATGTGGTCCAATAATCTCCTCGATATTAGACGCCAAAATTTAACCAACATGTTGCAACAAATATTAATCAAATTTGGCTTTTGTAATTGTGCTGACATTGTTTTGGGAGCATAGCACAAATTTGTTTTATAATGTTTTTTTTAACTTATCTAATGTCGGTTTAAAATTGAGCTAATATTGGCTAGCACATTGTTATAATATATTGACGATATTGGCCAATAGTCAGTTTATACTGATAAAAATAGGGGTTCGAATACTTTAAAAAATAGAAAACAAGGCACATTTTAGGCAAATGAAGAATCAGTAAATTGGTGATGTCTAATATTTAGTCTTATATTAGACGTCAAAATTTAGCCAAATTGTTGCAACAAAAGGTAATCAAATTTGGCTTTTGTAGTTAAGCTGATATTGTTTTGTGTACATAGCACGAGTGAGTTTTAATTAATCAAATGTTTTTTTTTAATTGATCTTATTTTGGCTTAAAATTGAGCCAATAGTGGGTAGCAAGTCAGGATAATATATTGATGATATTGACCACTAATAAGTTAATAGATGGAGGAATATTACGATTTTTAATAGCAATTGACATTCATATTACCAAAAATAGTCCGGAAGTTGTAACACAAAATCCTTTTTTTTCTATAATGCCAAATACCGGAAGTTGGATAGAAGCTATCACAATGTAGAAATCAAAGGTGATCTGCATAAGTATAAGTACATAAATGACATGTAAAGAATGATGTTGACAGAACATTCGCCTACGGATAATTTATGTTTGTATAACACAAGAACGATGACATTAATGACATACGAGGAGGAATGATGTAACATATTTTGCATTTTTACATCTGAAGAAACTAAAAATGCTTTTAGATAGAGATGGCAAAAAAAAAATGTCGAAATGGCAACAAAAGAGATATTTTATAGTATTTTGCGGTCATTTCGATTCAGTCGAAACGTTTTCTTCACTTCTCAATACTTGACGTAAGGAATCTACCATAGATAATTTGAATAAATACTAATTACCCTGACCTTGACAACCATGAAAACCAACGACAAAATTTCTATGATTACCAGATGTATCTATTTGCATTTTATTGAAGAACGGACATTATCGTCTTCAAAATGACAAAAGTGTCATTGATCTGGGGTGTTTTGGTTCAAAAAGTCATGACGTCTTAATAATTCTTATCTTTAAAAGGCACCGCAGCGCTATGCTGTCATAAATTATGTACCATGAGACCATAATCAGTGTATGAAATCAACTCATGCACCGTTCCACTAAGAATATAAGTCATAATAATCTGATTGGTAAGAAGTGAGGGCGTACGCGTGGCGTGCACACGCACAATTGCGACTTTTCAGTCATCCCTCGTATGCCGGAACTCAGTTTTGGGCCACCTAGTATAACAAAATAAAATTTTTAGCTAATAGGTGCTAATGTACACCAATCAATTTTGAGCTTCAGAAAATACTTACGAGGTTTGCTTTTAAAGTTAGAACAATTTAAGTTATTGTAAGCACTTTGTTTATTTTTTCTTTATATGACTGCATTTATTTATCTGTACATAAATAACCATTTATGAATTTCAAATTTATTGTGTTTGCGTTTTATTAATTTTGCTGGCTTTGGCTCAACTTACTGATTTTCTGGGAAGACTTTAAATTTTTTTGTTTTTGTTGTAATTAGTTATTTTTTTGTTTTTGTTTTAATTTATTGTAAAATTGTTTCATTTTATAACACCAAATGGGATTGTTTAAAAAATTTTAAACAAATAAAACACTTAAAGTCTTTCCATATAAGACTTTGTACTTTTTTATATGGAAAGACTTTAAGTGTTTTATTTGTTTGAAATTTATTTATTGTGTTTGCGTTTTATTAATTTTGATGTTTTTGTTTTGCTTCGCCTGAGGCTTAACTTTGACAAGTTTCTCCAGGCAGGTGTCGGTTCCTAATGGACCTCTGTCTTGGTTTACGTATTTTTTTTTTTCAAATAGAAAAAAGTACACGTTAAACTAAACTATCTTTTCTTACTTACTGTTTTTCTGGGAAGACTTTTTATTTTTTTGTTTTTGTTGTAATTAGTTATTTTTTTGTTTTTGTTTTAATTTATTGTAAAATTGTACTATTTTATAACACAAAATGGGATTGTTTAAAAAAATTTAATCAAATAAAAAACTTTAAAGTTTTTTAATATAAGACTTTGTACTTTTTCACATGGGAAGACTTTTTGTTTGCTTCACCTGAGGCTTAACTTTGACAAGTTTCTCCAGGCAGGTGTCGGTTCCTGATGGACCTCTCTCTTGGTTTACGTATTATATTTTTTTTTAAATAGAAAAAAGTACACGTCAAACTAAACTATCTTTTCTTACTTACTGTTTGTCGGGGAAGACTTTTTATTTTTGTGTTTTTGTTTTTTATTTGATACCATCTTTTTTATTTTTGGCATCTGATTTAAAATGCTATTATCTTGTTTTATTTACTTTTATGTTCAATTTACTTTTATTTTGTTATTTTTTTGTGACTATCATTATTATTATTATTATTATTATCTGTTTTTCTTTTGATCAACGAATAAACTTAAATTTTTATAAACTATTTTTTTCAACACAGATTAGTACGCTTTGCACATGATAACAATTGAAAGACTTAGTTTTGAATTTTTTGTCGCTGTCTTTTCAAATGTTTTTGCCAAATTCTTCATTTTTACTTTCTGTGTTAAATGTTGATATATCATCTATGATCGTGCATCGTGGGTGAGTTGTTAGCTCTTCAGGCAGGATATTGGGAAATACTTGCTTGTTTGTTTTAATCAACTATGCAATCGTTTATGAAATTAATAATTAAATAAAATATTATTTTTATTTATTTATTTTTTCACACAAGCTTTGTTTTTTATAATTTTTTTCAAATGTTTTTTGTTTTTGTTTTTATACTGGTTGATATTTTGTTCTTTAATTTTAATTTTTTTATAGTTTTTATTGTATATTGTTTTGAAAGCTTTTTGAGTCATTTTACATTGCCCCTCTATAATTTATTTTATGAATTTTATCCAATTATTTTTTTTTAATTATTCTTAATTCAGTTTGAACTATATATTTTCAGTTGTTTTGTTGAATTTTTTCTAAATTTGTTTTAGATCTTTTTTTTCTGTTTACTTGCTTTCTGTAAACAAATTTTTATTTTTAAATGTATTTTGACTACTTCTTTAATATACATTTTGTTGTTATGTTGCAATTGTTCTTTTTTTTTATTTAAGAATTTTTTTTATATCTGGCTTGTTTTTTTTGACAGATTCTTGTATTGCTTGCTTCATGTTTTAAGTGTGCTTTAGTTCTTTCATATATATTTAACTATTTTTAGGTGCGCTTTGATTTATAATAAATTTTTCTGAAAAAATGTTGTTTTTGTTTTTCTTTTTTGGCACAATTAAAAGGAAAATTGTCAGACCTTGCTTTGTACAAATTCACTTTTTGTATGGAAAACATTCTATATAAAACACTACAGTTTTATAAGTCTTTTATTTTTAAGTTTTTTTTTCTCAGTCGGAAACTGTTATTTTGTTTTTTTGTCTTGTATGAGCTTTTTGTGTTTTTCTTAGATGATTTCTATCTATCTTATGTATATATCGACGTGTTTATGTGTTTATGAATATTATTTTTTTTTGTGCTACTTTTTTTTTGTGTTTTTGTTAGGAACATAGGTTGTTTTAATTTATTTTGTAAGATAAATAGAAGTTGAATGATTCCACATTTGAGCTTTTTTACTATACTTTGTGATAAAATATTTTGTAAATAAAATATAAATATTTTTAATATTAATTGGTTTTTTAAATGAAAGTTTGTAAAATATTTTGCAAAAAATGTAGGATTTTTTATTTTGCTGTTAATCTAGATTAATGCGTATGTTTGTACTAATGTGTATCTGTGTGTAGTCCTGTAGCCACTAAACGGACCACTTTTGTTATATATTTTTTTTTATTTGAAAGCTGAGATAATTTAGAGTGATCTTAGCTTTAATAATTCAAGATAAATTAGCTTAGCTGTTTTAAAATTATACATTAATTTTGGTTGAAAAAGTGGTATAAACGTTTTTCGCAGGTTTGATTTAGGCAATTGAAATTGGTATTACATTTATTTATATAATAACAGAAAAACTTGCTAAAATGTTTCCTAAAATTTTTAACTTTTTCAGTAAATTTACAGCAGCAGTCTTTTGTTTGAACTCATTGGTGGTTTTTTGATTTTTGTAGAAATTTAGCAGTTATCAAATGTTTTTCTTCTGATGATTTCAACTATTTTGTTAATAGTTTTTTTAAAATTTGCTTATATTTTTCTTTATCTTAATTTTTTTTAATTGTTTGTTTTTATAACTGTTTTTATTTTGATTGCCTGTCTTAAGTGTACTCCAATTTTATTTTTGAGATGTTTTTTTAGTGAGACATAATTTTTTCTTCAATTTAATGTTTTTCTTTTTTTGATTTTTGAGCTATTTTAGTTATCAATTTCTAATTGTTTTTTTTGTCTTTCTTGCACAAGTTTTTTATAGTTTTATTTTTATTTTATTTTTAACATATTTTTACTTTTTAAAAGTTGTCATTTCGCTTCTTTTTTTTCTTGTATATGTTTTTTGTTTGAATGATTTTTAGTTATATTGGTTTTGTGCTTTTGAATAGTATCCTATTAGGAGTTATTTTTTATCATTAAATGTTGATAATGTTCTTAAACTATTTAAAATGTTTTCCAATAATATGTTGGATATTTTATATTGCTATTAATCTATATTAATGCGTATATTTCCACGGAGACTTCAATGCCGGTAATTACAAAAAAATATATCACTGCAAAGCAAAATAAATGTATTTCGTCTACGACCATTTCGTCGAAGTTACATGATTTTTATTATATCTAATGGTCCGTTATGGCTCGACCCAGATTATATCACTGTCCATTTGTGTCTATGTTTCCAGTTCCTCCGACCAACCACATAACCGTTCCAAAAAAAAAGAAACAAGATATTGTTGCAGGTTTTGCTTATACACTATTCTCGTTTCTCAAAAATAGGCTAATAGGTGGAAAAAATAATTATAAAATAAAGTGTAATGTTGGTATTTATATATTTTTTTTCTTTAATATCTTCTGGTCGCTTTAATATTATCATGTTCTTGTACTATGTGAAAATTATATGTAAGTAAGTGGAACGACATAGATTTGGTTCATTTGTTTACAATTAAAATGTCAGTAGGTAGCTGTGACCAACGGTATCTAGATCGTGTATTTAAATTTAATTATATAATTTACATAATGGTACGGTGAGAGTTTGTGGAAAACGAATATTGATCAAATTGAAGCGTCATCAAGGTCGTTTGGATGCATTAGACATATGGTAAAAACACAAAACAACAGTTTTAACCAATCAACAAAATGTTTTATTTATTGGATATTTAATATTTTATCTATTCTATGTGTAAAAGCTTTAATTAATCAAAGTTTTGTCAAAAAAATTTTTCTATGTAATTTTACAAAGTATATTCCTGTCCCGGGGGCACAACAATTTTGCTGAATTTAATAGATCTTCGGTCTTTGACAAGTAATAAAAATGACAATATTATTCCATCAATAATATAAAAATTACTGAAGTACATGCTTTCAATTTTTTATTATTGTTTGAAAAGTTGTAAACCTCTTTGAGAATTAAATTTTAAGCAAAATCTACCTACTGTGTTTTAAGCTAAGCAAAAAAAAAGACAAATTACGATGCCTCAAAGCATCTGCGATGATATTATGTATTTGAATTGTCGGATTCAACATTTAGAAACATTTGAACAATATGACATGACTGTAATGATGCTGTTTTTTGTAATTTTTCGCAGATTTTCAGATTTTTTTTTAAACCAGATCTAAAATTTTGAGATTGTGATTTGATAATATATTATGTTAAATAAAAGTTAAACTGTTATCATTTTCAAATTCGAAAGGGCTTCAATATCTACTGAATGCACCAAATGTTAGTATTTTTGAATTGAAAGAATGAATAATGCTACAAGAATTGGGAACAACAATATCTAGAAAATATAAATAATTATTGTTCGTTCTAATATGGTTCAACAATATTTAAATAAGAACTAAATTTGAATGCACTATTTTTGTAACGACGTCATGTGTTTTTTATTATCTCCATTAACTAACACTGAACAAGAAGATAAAATGTGTTCAATTGTTTTCGACTAATTAAAACATATTCTGCAAATGTCATTAACTAATTGATTTTTAATCATAAATCTACAGTAATGTGCAGTGATAATTACTCTACATCCTGAAAAGTAATAAAATTACTCAGTTTTTAGAAAAAGTTGATTTATTCTATCCAATTCAATTATTTTTTCAAAATTTTCTTTAATTTAATGTAACGTTCTAACAAAACAATTATTTATTATGATAAAACAGTATGAAACAATAATAATATGATATATGCATAGGTTATACATTAGATCTTTGATGCATGATGTAAAATGTCGACAAACAATCTAAAGGTCTTCGGTAAAAAATTTTGGAAATTTTTAAAAATTTTTAAAATGATGTGAAAAATTTTGGTGAAACATAGTATGTTTTCCAAGTCACAACTTATAAGTTTGGTCTTTCTAGGTTATTTACATTTATGTAGTATTAGTTGACAAAATTTTGTTAATTATTTAGAATAATATCTTTTATTTTTTTACAGATCTAGTATTATTTGAAGAAGGTTGGATATTTTACCTTATTTACCTTTTTTTTTATTAATAGTTTCTTTATGTTTTACTGTTCAACAGTTTAAGATAATTTTGCATTTTGTCTTTCTATCCATCTTTTTTTTTATACAATTTTTTTTTTTTTTATATTAAATTTTTTTCGTTATCTATAACTTCGAGCTTCTCTTGTATTATTTGAAGTTTTTTTATTTATTGGTCTACTCTCTTACATGTTGTTTTTTTTTAAGCTTTGAAGGATTATAATTAGACATTTCACTGAAATTTTAGAACCTTTTCTATTTTATCTGTAAATACGTTTTATAATGTTGTTGTTCATTTTATTTACTTATAAGATGAGTTAAAAAAAAGAAAGAACGTAATAAAAAATAAAAAGAGGTGAGAGAGAATTGGACAATTTGTAGACAATTTGTTTTTTTTTATTATGTTGTTCTTTATTCTATTTATTTATATGAGTTAAGAAAACAACAAAAGAACGTAATAAAAAATAAAAAAAAGTGAGAGTTGGACAATTTGTTGACAAATTGTGTTTTCTTATCTTCCATTCTACTTCTTGACTTCTCTGCCCTTTTATTTGATAATTTTTTTTTTCTCTCTTTATTCTTTATTGTTCAACAGTTTGACATAATTTTGCATTTTGTCTTTCTATCTACGTTTTCTTTTTATTCTGTTTTTATTTTTTTTTATTCTATTGTTTTCGTTATCTATAACTTTGAACTTCTCCTGGATTATTTATTTTTACATTTGTCTACTTCATCACATGATGTTTTCTATGATGCGTTGAAGGATTATAATTAGACATTTCATGGTAATTTAGAACCTTTTCTATTTTATCTCTAAATACATTTTATTTTTTTGTTGTTTATTTTATTTATTGATAAGATGAATTAAAAAAAAAAGAAAAGAACATAATAAAAAATAAAAATAAGTGAGAATTGGACTATTTGTAGACAAATTGTCTTTTCTTATCTTTCATTCTACTTCTTGACTTCTTACCCTTTTATTTGATAATTTTTTTTTCTTTTTCTTTATTCTTTATTGTTCAACAGTTTGACATAATTTTGGATTTTGTTTTTATCTACTTTTTCTTTTTCCTCGGTTTTTCTCATATCATATTTTTTTTGTTATTTATAACTTCGAGCATCTTTTGCATTATTTAATTTTTTTATATATATATATAAATTATATATATATATATATATATATATATATAAATTATATATATATATATATATATATATATAAATTATATATATATATATATATATATATATAAATTTGTCCTCTTTATGACATGATGTTTCCTATGATGCGTTGAAGGATTATAATTAGACATTTCACTGTAATTTAGAACCTTTTCTATTTTATCTCTAAATACATTTTATGCTTTTCTTGTTTATTTTATTTATTGATAAGATGAGTTAAAAAAAAGAAAAGAACGTAATAAAAAATAAAAAGATGTGAGAATTGAACAATTTGTAGACAAATTGTTTTTTTTTCATTATGTTGTTGTTTATTTTATTTATTTATAAGATGAAATAAAAAAAAAAGAAAAGAGGGTAATAAAAAATAAAAAGAGGTGAGAATTGGACAATTTACAGAGAAAATGTCTTTTCTTATCTTCCATTCTACTTCTTGACTTCTCTACCCTTTTATTTGATAATTTTTCTTTCTCTTTCTTTATTCTTTATTGTTCAATAGTTTGACATAATTTTGCATTTTGTCTTTCTATTTACCTTTTCTTTTTTTTCTGTTTTTCTTATTTTATATATTTTTTGTTATTAGCTTTAAGCATCTTTTGCATTATTTAATTTTTATATATATTTATATATATATATATAAATTTGTCCTTTTTATCACATGATGTTTTCTATGATGCGTTGAAGGATTATAATTAGACATTTCACTGTAATTTTAGAACCTTTTCTATTTTATCTCTAAATACATTTTATTTTTTCGTTGTTTATTTTATTTATTGATAAGATGAGTTAAAAAAAAGAAAAGAACGTAATAAAAAATAAAAAGAAGTGAGAATTGAACAATTTGTAGACAAATTGTTTTTTTTTCATTATGTTGTTGTTTATTCTATTTATTTATAAAATGTGTTAATAAAAAAGAAAAGAACGTAATAAAAAATAAAAAGATGTGAGAATTGGACAATTTGTAGACAAGTTGTCTTTTCTTATCTTTTATTCTACTTCTTGACTTCTTACCCTTTTATTTGATAATTCTTTTTTTCTTTTTCTTTATTCTTTATTGTTCAACAGTTTGACATAATTTTGGATTTTGTTTTTCTATCTACCTTTTCTTTTTCCTCGTTTTTTTTTGTATTATATTTTTTTCGTTATCTATAACTTCGAGCATCTCCTGCATTATTTAATTTTTTTATATATATAAATTTGTCCCCTTTATCACATGATGTTTTTTATGATGCGTTGAAGGATTATAATTAGACATTTCACTGTAATTTAGAACCTTTTCTAAATACATTTTATTCTTTTGTTGTTTATTTTGTTTATTGATGAGATGAGTTAAAAAAAAGGAAAGAACGTAATAAAAAATAAAAAGAAGTGAGAATTGGACAATTTGTAGACAAACTGTCTTTTTTATTATGTTGTTGTTTATTTTATTTAATTATAAAATGAGTCAATAAAAAAAAAGAACGTAATAAAAAATAAAAAGAAGTGAGAATTGGACAAATTGTAGACAAGTGGTCTTTTCTTATCTTCCATTCTACTTCTTGACTTCTCTAGCCTTTTATTTGATAATTCTTCTTTTTCCTTTTTTAATTTTTAATCTTCAACAGTTTGAGATAATTTTGCTTTCTGTCTTCCTATCTACCTTTTCTTTTTTTTCAGTTTTTTTTTTCTTTTCTATTCTATTGCTTTCGTTATCTATAACTTTGAGCTTCTCCTGGATTATTTAATAGTTTTTTTTTATTTTTACATTTGTCTACTTCATCACATGATGTTTTCTATGATGCGTTGTAGGATTATAATTAGACATTTCACTGTAATTTTAGAACTTTTTCTATTTTATCTCTAAATACATTTTATTATTTTGTTGTTTATTTTATTTATTGATAAGATGAGTTATAAATAAAATGAAAAGAACTCAATGACAAAAAAAATGATGTGAGAATTAGGCAAATTGTTTACTATTTTAACCTAAAATAGGAAGCAATAATAAAAGATATTTATAAACTATACCAAAGAAATACTTTTCAATTATTTATTTTTTAATTTAACTTAATATGTATATATTTTTGTGTGTGTGGGAAGGTTTGTATTTGCATAGTTCTTAGAAACAATCCCTATAATTGTTTTGGATTAACAAAAACCGTATTTTTAAAGTGCAATCGTATGTATTGACAGTTAATGATTCCGGATATTGTATTCTATCAAAATATGCAAATTTTGTTGGTTGCATTATCCTGTAGCAACATATTGCTGAACAAGTAGGCTGTCAACACATTCATTCATTGGAAAAGAACTGCAAGAAATCAAGTTTCTAGCGGTTCTAAAACCATTTTGGCAGAAAAAAAAGAACAAAAAAAACAATGAAAAGCGATGTTTCAGGAAAGAGTATTATCATGTAGAGTTGCTTCTTTCATGTTATTAATGGTTTGCATGGTAAGGAAGCAGGATTCCAACATAATTTTTGACATTGACACTTGATTATTAAAAAAAATCGTCTTAAGATGGTGTCGTGTAAACCCTAATTTTCGATTAAATTGTCGGATATGTAAACTTAATTCATTTTACCCAAGGAGGTTGAACAAGGCTATAATTTGTACTTTTACAGGTTGACATCTGCAGGGGTTTTGATATGCAATTTAACCTATGGCATGATGAGTAAGGAAAAAAAATTATCTTGTACACAGTGCATACAAAAAGTGCAACATAAAACTGAAATTGCTTTTGATAATGATCTTTATTAAGTAGTACAGCTGTTCTAGAATATTACAAACTTGCGGTATAGTAAAATTAATTTTTTTTTTTTGAAACCAGTAGTGAGTTGCTGTCGTATGAGTAATATTTCATGGAAGTTTGAAAAATTATGCCTCATATGTCATCGGATTTGTATATTTATTCTACATAAAGCATCGGTAGTCGGATGCTGCTTCAAATGTCATCTTTGCTTTACTTTGTCATTTATTACATACAATTCTATATCTCGGAGGTGACAAGGCAAATTTACTGCATCATAATTAACATGACTTATCTTGACAATCTCTCTTGTAGGGCAAAAATAAATTTTTTCTTAGCGTTTCCAATCATTGCTAACTTAATAAACTAATTAACTGTCTCTAATCCGAAGGAGAGGAGTCCGCCTTTCCTCTGTATAATCTGGTTAAAAGTCAAAATTAGCGATAATGGTTCTTGTGATTCGATTTGTGCTTAGTGACAGGATGATGCTTTTAAAATAGAGGGACAACAGGATATGATCCTGTCGCTTAGCTCGAAAGATTTAATTGCAAACAATTCACAGGTGAAGGCTTTAATTAAAAGTTTTGGGGAAGTTTTGCAAAGCTTTTATGTTGTCTGATTCTATTAGATGCTGCCTAAAATTAATGAACGAACTTTGATTTTGTCTTTTTTTTTCAGGTGAGTCTTTGACAAAAAGTTTTTTCCGCTATGCAAAGAATAGGGTAAGTCTGTAATTTACAAATTTTTGCATTTTTACTATAGATTTTATTTTAATTTTTAATTAGTTAATCAAGTTTCTTGAAGCAATTTTTTTTCATTTTAAATTTTAAAATTTTTATCATTCATTTAAAACGATGTATTTAAAATCTGTTTACTTATTTACATAAGTGTACCTTCTTGATTTAGATTTTTTTGCACATTTCTTTGACAGTTATCTGCTTTCGTTTTGAAAACGCAACATTTATAGACTTTTTAACATTTTTTTAAATTATTTATCTTCTAATTACGTTTTTTGCTTTTATTTATTGTTTTGGCTCTATTTAGGTTCCTAACACCAAAATGTATTTAGGCCGGAATGAAAAATAAAAATTTTTACAATTTGTTGACGTTCCAAACCATAGGGGGAATTTTTAATTCACAAAATTTAGTTTTTTACATCTATTTTACATTTATAATTGGTTTTAGTTTTAAACTAGCTAACTCGGTTTATTGAATTGATTTTTTTTTATTTTGAAAAATTTTACTGGTTATTGCCTAAATGTTTTTTTTTTTGATAAATAATTTATTTATGGCATTAATTGATTACATTTTATTTAAATAGGCTAATGCTGGTGACATTTTTTTTTGTACTACTACACTTCTTTGAGAAGTACCGTTTTCTTTCTTCTCATCTTCGACCTTATCTGTTGGTTTTATTATAACAATATTGAAATTTTTGACAAATTTCTTTTTATTTCAATGAATTATTTTGTATTTAATTTTTTTTATTGTTTTTGTTTTTTTTTTGTGGTTTTGTTCTATTTAGATTTCTAAGAGAAGGATATATATATTTAGATTTTTAGAAGAATATAAAATATTTTTTTTTTTAGATTTTTTTGACTTTGCAAACGAGAGAATAAGTTATTATTTGATTTTATTTTAGTCTTTAATTAGCTAATTTAGTTAATTAGGTTCGTTGAATTGATTTTTGTTTTGTTTTGAAGAAAAACTTTTGTTTTTTTATAATTAAAGTAAAAAGACTTTTGTTTAAAACATCTTATCTAAAAAACTGAAAACTTTTGAAAACAAATTGTTAATTTTTTTTTTCTAATTATCTATCTTTGTGTTATGTAACTTTTTTTTGATATTTGTGGTATAGTTTGTTTTAATATTTTTTCTTAAGCAAATTTTTTTGGTTTCTTTTTTTATTTCTGTATGTGTTAACCCAGAAATGTATTATTAATAATTAATTGATTTATTGTTTGGTTTTGGTATTATTTTTTAGTGGCATTGCCTAAATAGTATTTTTTTGATAAAATAATTTATTTATGGCATTAATTACTTTTTTTTTAAATAGGCTAATTTTGCTCACAATTTTTTTATAGTACCACCCTTCTTTGAGAAGTACCGTTTTCTTTCTTCTCATCTTCGACCTTATATGTTGGTTTTATTACAACAATATTGAAATTTTTGACAAATTTAGAAAATATTCTAGTTTTTATCTCGATGGATTATTTTGTATTTATTTTTTTTATTGTTTTTGTTTTTTTTGTGGTTTTGTTCTATTTAGATTTTTAAGAGGATATATAGATCTATGGTCAGAATGGAAAATATTTTTCTTTTAGATTTTTTTGACTTTGGAAACGAGAGAATAAGTTATTATTTGATTTTATTTTAGTCTTTAATTAGCTAATTAAGACTATTGAAAATGTTTTTTTTATAATTTTACTGGTTATTTTTTAATTTTTAATATTCTTTTTGATAATTTATTTTTAATGATATTGTATTTTAGTTTGAAATTAGTTAATTAGGTTTGTTGAAAAGATTTTTTTTTATTTTGAAAAGTTTAACTGGCCATTGCCTAAATGGTATTTTTTTGATAAAATAATTTATTTATGGCATTAATTACGTTTTTTTTCGAAAGGGAAATTCTAGTACCACACTTCTTTGAGAAGTACCGTTTTCTTTCTTCTCATCTTCGACCTTATATGTTGGTTTTATTACAAAAATATTGAAATTTTTGACAAATTTAGAAAATATTCTAGTTTTTATCTCGATGGATTATTTTGTATTTATTTTTTTTATTGTTTTTGTTTTTTTTGTGGTTTTGTTCTATTTAGATTTCTAAGATGATATATAGCTATGGTCAGAATGGAAAATATTGTTCTTTTAGATTTTTTTGACTTTGGAAATGAGAGAATAAGTTATTATTTGGTTTTATTTTAGTCTTTAATTAGCTAATTAAGTCTGTTGAAAATGTTTTTTTTATAATTTTACTGGTTATTTTTCAATTTTAATTTTTTAATGGTAATTTATTTTAGTTATAAACTAGTTAATTAGGTTTTTGTTTTGTTTTGAAAAGTTTTACTGGTCATTGTCTAAATGGTATTTTTTTGATAAAATAATTTATTTATGGCATTAATTACATTTTTTTTAAATAGGCTAATTTTGCTGACAATTTCTTTTTGTAGTTCCACACTTCTTTGAGAAGTACCGTTTTCTTTCTTCCTATCTTCGACCAACATAATATATGTTGGTTTTATTACAAAAATATTGAAGTTTTTGATAAATTTAGAAATTATTGTTTTTTTTATCTCAATGAATTATTTTGTATTTAGTTTTTTTTATTGTTTTTGTTTATTTTATGGTTTTGTTCTATTTAAGTTTCTAAGAGAACAATATATCTATGGTCAGAATGAAAAATAAATTTTTTTAGATTTTTTTGAGTTTACAAACAACAGGATAAGCTATTATTTAATTTTATTTTAGTTTTAAATATGCTAATCAAGTCTATTGAAAATGTTTTTTTTTAATTTTACTGGTTATTTTTTAATTTTTAATTTTCTTTTTGTTAATTTATTTTTAATGATAATGTATTTTAGTTTTAAATTAGTTAATTAGGTTTGTTGAAATGGTTTTTTTTTATTTTGAAAAGTTTTACTTGCCATTGCCTAAATGGTATTTTTTTGATAAAATAATTTATTTATGGCATTAATTACGTTTTTTTCAGAAAGGTTAATTCTGCTGACAATTTTTTTTGTAGTACCACACTTCTTTGAGAAGTACCGTTTTCTTTCTTCTCATCTTCGACCTTATATGTTGGTTTTATTACAACAATATTGAACTTTTCGACAAATTTTGAAATTATTGTACTTTTTATTTCAATGAATTATTTTGTATTTAGTTTTTCTTATTGTTTTTGTTTTTTTTTGTGGTTTCGTTTTGTTTAGATTTCTAAGAGAAGGATATATATATATATATAAATATCTATGGTCAAAATGGAAAATATTTTTTTTTTAGACTTTTTTGACTTTGCAAACGAGAGAATAAGTTATTATTTGATTTTATTTTAGTTTTTAATTAGCTAATTAAGTCTATTGAAAATGTTTTTTTTTATAATTTTACTGGTTATTTTTTAGTTTTTAATTTTTTTTTGTTAATTTATTTTTAATGATAATTTATTCAAGTTTTGAATTAGTTAATTAGGTTCGTTGAATTGATTTTCTTTTATTTTGAAAGGTTTTACTGGTCATTGCCTAAATGGTATTTTTTTGATAAAATAATTTATTTTTATGGCATTAATTACATTTTTTTTTAAATAAAGTACCGTCTTCTTTCTTCTCATCTTCGACCTTATATGTTGATTTTATTACAACAATATGGAAATTTTTGACAAATTCAGAAACTATTCTACTTTTTATCTCAATAAATTATTTTGTATTCAGTTTTTTTTTTATTGTTTTTGCTTTTTTGTGGTTTTGTTCTATTTAAGTTTCTAAAAGAACAATATATCTTTGGTCAGAAAAATAGCTTTTTTTAGATTTTTTTGAGTTTACAAGCAATAGGATAAGCTATTATTTAATTTTATTTTAGTTTTTAATTAGCTAATCAAGTGTATTCAGAATGTTTTTTTTAATTTTACCAATTGGATATTTTCAAAATTTTTATTTTTTTTTGTTAAAATAATTAATATATTGCTTATTTACTTTTTTTTCCAATTTAGTTAATTTCGCTGACAAGGCATTTGTTTTGAAACATGTCTTTAAGAAGTTTTTGAAGAATCATTTTTTTTTCTTGGAATATCTTTATAGTTTAGTTAAACATTTTGTGCAATTATAACTTTGCCTCTTTAAATACTTTACAACAAATTGACGCCTAATTTGCATAAATCTAGTAGCCAACAGATGCTTCTGTGACTTTGGTCAGTATGGACCGTAATGAAAATTTTAGTCGGACTAGCGTTTGTCATGATTTACACGATCTTTACAATATTCGACAATTTTTGACTGTGAATAGTATTTGAATTGAATAAGTCAACAAATAAATTTTACCTGTTATAGGTAATATTGAAGTAGCAATACCAATACCGCACTAGCTGGTAGCGATACCGTTCTAGGGATACCTTGGTTCTTTTGAGTAATTATCTCTTTGTAAAAAGGATTATAAATTGTCTTTTCCATACCCACCCACATAATATTTATCCTGAATACGGTCCTGGCGCAGTATCTTTAAGACTCTGCACAGGCGAGAAACCCGGCGGAGAACGCTCTTAAACATTAGGGAAAGTTAAGTAGAAATAAAACTATATTAACACAAAACGTTTAGCCGAAATATATCTATTAGTTTTATTACAACAATACTGAAATTTTCGACAAACTTATAAATGATTTTACATCTTTTTTCTATGAATTATATTATAATAATTTTATTACGTTTTATCATTTTTTATTTACTGCTTTTAGTTTAGTTTTATTTTAGTAAAGAGAAAGAGATATTTATGTCAATAATGGAAAATTAAGATTTTTAAATGTTCTAGACTAAGTAAACCATAGGGTAAATTTATAATTTAGTTTGCTTCATTCTACCCTATTTTTTGTTTTTTTTTATTTTTCTTAAGTTTTTTAAGTATTTTTGATTCAAGGCTTTATACGGTTCTGTGGTGTCTTTCTCTTCTCAGCATGTCTGAAAATACAGTCTTCTTGGGATTTGCATCTAATACTTATTTTTTCTCTCTTTCTTTTGTGTGGTTGTTTTGCATTCACATATACATTTTAAGGTCGCTCAGTAGCCCGGCGGCTGAGGATGGTGCGTTTAGAACCTGGACGAATGAATCTTTTTCTTAAAAAAAATATATATATATATACGGCAAGAATTAAAAATAAACTTTTTTAAATGCATAATTATATTAACATTTATTTGCATTTTTACAGAAGATTTTATTTTGTTCAATTAACTAATTAAGTTCATAAGTTTTTTTAGCTGGGAAAATTGAAGTGCTCATTGCTTCATTATGTTTTATTTATTTACAACGATTCATTCAATTTACTTATGGCATTACTTTATTACATTGGAGTAGCTTTTTGATTTAGCGGCAAAAAATTTTTTTATGCACTTTACATTTCTTTGAGAATCATCTGGAGAACCGTCAGCTTTTGTTTTTGAAAAACAAACTTCTGGATTTACTTGTTGGTTTTCTTATATTTATTACATAAATATTAATATTTTACAAAATTAGAAATGATTATACGTTCTTCTAAATTAATGATTTTGTAGTTACGTTCTCTTTGTTTATTATTTATATTTATTGTTTTTTCTCTATGGGTTTTTCAAGTTGCTTAGTTTTATTTAAGGTTTTATAAGGTTCTATCGTCTCTTTGTCTTCTCAGCATGTCTTAAAATATAGTCTTCTTGTAAGTTGCATCTAATACTAGCTCTTTCTTTCTTTTTTTTGTAGTCAATTGCACTCAATTATGCGCTTTTATTTTGTTTTATTTTTTATATAAAAGTGGTCGTTCGGTGGCCAGGTGGCTAACGATGTTGCGTTCTGAGCTTGGCCGAATGAGTAGCATGGGGGCAAATCTCACCCAGGCGAGAGTCTTTTTCTAAAAATAACGCGGTTTTGGTTTGATTATGGGTTTTTGTCTGTATGTTTGTAGGGAGCACAACAGATTAAAAAGGTTTCAGTGCAGGATCTCTATTCATAATTTTAACCTCACTTTTTTTTCTTTTTTTGTGCTTTTTCCGCATACATTCATATACTTCTTTTCTGTTTGTTTTTGCCAGTTACGTTTGTTTAAATTATTATTTTGGTATAGCGTCGGTTGCTGTTTTAACCTCTTTCTCAGCTTTTTTATTTTTTTTTTTATTTTTAAATTTCACATTTTCACAACGGATTATTTTGTACTTAATTTTTTTTGTTGTTTTGGTTTTTTTGTAGTTTTGTTCTATTTAGGTTTCTAAAAGAAGAATATATCTATCGTAAGAATAGAAAATTATTTTTTTTTTAATTTTTTTTATTTTACAAACAAGAGGATAAGCTATTATTTGATTTTATTTTAGTTTTTAATCAGCTAATTAAGTTCATTGAAGTGTTTTATTTTAAATTTACTGGTTATTTTCTAATTTTTTTTTTGTTAAAATAATGTATTTATACTTATTTACATGTTTTTTTTAATTTGGCTAATTGCGCTGACAAGACATTTTTATTGCAACTGACATGTCTTTGAGAAGTTTCTGGAGAATAATTTGTTTCTTCTTGGAATATCTTAGACATTATAGTTTAACTTAACAAAATTAAATATTTTGTGCGATTACAACTTTGCCTCTCTAAATACTTTACGACAGATCAACGCCCAATTTGCATAAAGCTGGTAGCCAACAGATGCTTCTGTGGCTCTGGTCAGTATGGACCGTAATGAAAATTTTAGTTATGAATTGCACCATCTTTACACTATTTAACAATTTTAGACTGCAAATAGTATTTAAATTGGATAAGTCACCAAATAAATTTTTATAGGTTATATTTAAGTAGCAATACCAATACCGCACTAGCAGTTAATTGCACTCAATTATGTATGCGCTTTTATTTTGTTTTATTTTTTATATAAAAGTGGTTGTTCGGTGGCCAGGTGGCTAACGATGTTGCGTTCTGAGCTTGGCCGAATGAGTAGCGTGGGGGCAAATCTCACCCAGGCGGGAGTTTTTTTCTAAAAATAACGTGGCTTTTGTTTGATTATAGGTTTTTGTCTGTATGTTTGTATGGAGCACAACAGATTAAACAGGTTTCAGTGCAGGATCTCTATTAATAATTTTAACCTCACTTTTTTTTTTTTCTTTGTGCTTTTTTCGCACTCATTCATATACTTCTTTTCTGTTTGTTTTTGCCAGTTACGTTTGTTTAAATTATTATTTTGGTATAGCGTCGGTTGCTGTTTTAACCTCTTTCTCAGCTTTTTTATTTTTTTTTAATTTTTGAATCTTACATTTTCTTGTGCGTTCAACTTGCTTAAAAAATGGTTGGAACAGTTTTCTCCACGTATTAATCTTTGCATTTTAGATTTTAATTATTATGCTCTACATTATGTGATTTTCAACTTTAGGCGATTATATGTTATAATCGGTTATTAGCGTTTTTAGGAAAGTCAGCCACCGAAAAGTGGCCTTCAATTATTTTGGTGTTCTGAAAGAATAGGCAATTACAAGAGGAGTTACATATCCGACAGAGCAAATCTGCATTACAAATGAAGAAAGAAAATGTAACATTTCCTGCGATTGATATAATTTTGTATACAATTGTAAGAAAATTGTTTGACAATAGTACATGTCATTTTTTGCATTGTAAACAACTACTATGCAGATAAAAATATATTGAGGACATTGGCTTTATTTTTGGATATTTTTGCTAATCTGATGTTGGAGTTTCTCAAGGTTCTATTTTGGGGTTTCTTTTATTTCCGTTGAGCATAAATCAAGAATGCAGACTTTTTCATTTTTACGTTTTTGCAATTAGAAAAAGTGGAAATTCTAGATAACGGTTTTTCATCTCAAAGAAATTTCCTATTCCATCCTAATCAAAATAGGTAGTTTTATAGATTTGTCAAAAAAGGTTGTGAAAGGAAGTTCTTAGCTTAGAAAAAAAAAACTCAACGGTTAGTAAATTATGCCGATATCACACTATCCACTTAATAACCGATATGGATTGATAAAAAGTTAATTTCCTTGTGCCACACTGACACATAATCCTCACATTTTCTAAAGTTCCGACAAAACATCTAATAACACCTTTCCTTTTATATCAGTTTGCCTTTAATGACCGCTATTAATCTTTTTTTTACTTAAATGAAAATTTAACCATAATGTAAGTAGGCGCTGTTCCATCTTAATTTTTAACACGGATTAAAACGGTTTAGACATGCGATATTTGGGTATGACGGTAACAAAATATCACACAACAACTATGCCAACATGTTTGTACATTATGACCATGCCGACTAGAAGAATAATTATCATTTTTTATTCTATTTTAAAGTTCAAGAAAACTTGAAATTGGCTTGACCTGGACCTGGCCAATGATGTTGATGACCCAAATGATAATAGGGTAGGTAGAACATATGGTGCCAAAAGCCGCCTACTTAATCACGTGCATTGGTAGTATTTAATGAAAAGAATACAGTTGGAAATGTGCTAAAAATGGATAAGGAATGAAATTGTAGCAGCGATTTGCCCAAAAAAAAAACGGTACTTTTTTGTTTGCTAATTAATTTTGGATTTGTAGGTCACATCCTGTGAGACCATGACGGTGTTGATAAGGAAAAAAACCTCTGGATTGACGGCACTTTGTTTTACATTATATAATTACGTAGAATAATTAATTATATAGAGACAAACAAAAGCATAATTGTTATACCTACTTAAGCAAGATAACATACTATAATGGATTGAAAAAACAGGAGAACACGGCTTTAGAACTACAATGATTGTTTAAGTTGGCAATCCTACATTTCATTTTAAAATGGTACAATTGCAATTACTGTCGGATGTTGACATTGACAATACCATTGCCAGATGCCAATTAAAAAGTTAGTCGCTGTAACATAACCTACAACTTTTTTTATGAGTGTTATGTGAAATATTTGTCAAACAAGCGTATTCGGTTACAGCGTTGCAACTAGACAAATAAAAAAAGTCTCTACAAAGTGTTGCCAACTCAAACAGTCATTGTTGACCGCGCTATAACTTACAAAATAGAGATGGTGGGAATAGTTAGAATTTAAAATAAGCCAAAATAAAAAGGACAGCTAATTAAACAAAGGAAAAAAAAATAATATTCGAAAGAGGTAAATAAAAGCGAAAAATATGCGTTTTACATAATAGATAAAATGGAAAAACTTAAAAAAACAGATCGAAATTTAGTAATTATGAAGATTCGAAAGACACGTTGATTAAAAAAACTAAACCAACTTTAATTCCATTAGCAAAAAAAGGCCCAAACAAAAGAAACAAATTAATACTTGAATTACAATATTGATAAATAATAGTAGAACTATAACAAAAGTCCTAACAAACAAAAAGAGTTACAAAGAATAATACTTAGAAAAATCGGAAAAATACTAAAAGAACTTAAAGAAAGACCAAAGAGATTCCAATAAGAGCGAAACATGTCCAAGTTTACAGATGTGATTTTAATGAATTTGCATTGGTCTTTCTTTATTTTACCAGTTGGTGGTTAACCAAAGAAGATAGATTACTTTGTATATCTTAGATGTACGTTTGAGACAAAAGCCGCTAACGGGATAACTTGGTTGTCCAATCAGCGATATAAACTTTGGTTTTAATAATTACTATTTATTTATAAGCATGTAGAAATTTTTTTTAATGTTTGATGCAAGGTAGTTTATAATAGATGGCGATATAAAAAAGCAATTGCAAAAACATTTTATAAAAATGGCAATATGAATCTTTTGAGCTTGAACGATAAAGAAAATAAAGAATGAAAGATAAGTGCAGAGATACAATAAATAAGCTTAGAAATGAATGAGAACAAAACAGAAGTGTGAAGAGAAAAAGTAATAAATGTGGGAAAGAAGATTGAACACATGATGAAGGAATGAAAGTATTTAGGGCATAGGTTTAAGAACAAGGCACAAATAAAATTAATAAAATATCTGTTTTGACAAAACAAAAAAAGGAGAACAATTATTTGTGAATGATTAATGGAAAAAACACTTAATATAATTTTTTTATCTCAAACGTCACAACAGTGCTACGTTATCTTGATATAGACGCAAAATTGAAGTGTTTAGGAGAGAAAATGCTGATTTTGTCTGCTTAGGAGAAAAAACACTATTTGAAAATAAAAAGAAGAGAGAAACTAACATCAAAATGATGGAAAAGACGACAACTAAAACAGGATAAAACAGATCTTCTAAAATGAAAAAATTTAGAGTCAAATTTAAATGTTAGAACGCACTACAAGTAGCAGTTAACGAGCTGTTTAACAGAAAATAATTTTATGGAAGAAACGATCTAATAAACCAACCACACGTATAGAAAAACAACAAATTATTAAAAAAATAGATCCCAGCTAACAACATGGAACGCAAATGTTGACTCAGAAGAATTACCAGAAATAGCAGCTGATTTGAAGCTCTGTGTTTGAATATGCTCTGTGGAAATAAAAATAGGAGAACATTGGGAGAAGACGGCATTTTGAAAGAAATGGTTACAATGGGAAAAAGATTTTTCTATGTAAAGTTTGCTAAGGTCTTAGAAAACTTCAATAGCTTTTTCATTACTGTCCAAATAAAAGAAAGGTTACTGAGATGCAGAACTATGGACCGACTAGTTTGTTCTAGCATCTATAAAAATTGTCTACTAGAATTGAATTAGTCTGGAAAGCACGCTCTAGATCTGGCTTAGCACCAACGCCATTTCAAATTTCGATTAGGGTTTGCCGAATTTTCCAACTTCTAAAAACTTTTAAGCAATGACAACATCAAACATTTAATGAGAAGATGTTTCTAATTTATAGAGAAGTGAGCTGGGGAAACACAATTTTTTTCAAACTAATATTTATTCCGGTTTTTGATAACCTGTTTGGAACATTAAACTAGAAAAGAAAGGTGTAACCATAGACGAAGATTATTGGCAAAACATGGCTGATGATTATCTGACAAAATGAAGATAGAAATCAATGATCTAAGAAAAAAATTGGAAGAAACAGATCTATTTATTGATCAATTTTGATGAATGTAAAATTATATCGAACCTGCTTACACCAGGTTTAGAAGAAGTGTTTACTGAAGTCACAAGAAGAAACAGTTTAAAGTCTTCAACCAGAGCATTTTTTCGGTGTTACTTTCTTAGTAAGAAAGAAATGAGACAACTAGAGGGCAGATAAGGGTTAAAAAGGAGAGGGCTGATTGGCACATGAGCTGGGGATCTGCAACTTTTTTGATCTATTGTGCTTCCTACAATTACAAACATATCAACAGCCACAGCCAGACAAGCTATTTTCCTTGTAGAGAAAGACTTTTGCTTGGGTGGGAATCAAATCCACGACCTCGTCAGACCAGATTTCAACGCACTATCGTTGGCCATCTGATCCATCGAGGCCTCTCATAATGGAGAGGGCAAACCACATAACAAATGCTACAGGCAATACATACATGAAGATAATTACCAAAGTGGACATCAAAAATACTCATGGGGACTTAAAAGATGGACAGATGATTTTAAAATAAAACTGATAAAAAAAATAAAGAATGCTTTTGTCCAGTATCTGATGATGATGATAAGTGGTAAACAAATGAGCGTTTTGCAGCTCTTGAAATCTGTTTGTTATTGAAATTAAAATATCGTCACTCTTAATGGTTCTCTCGAGACCTCATACCAATCATTTGATTTCTATTTTAGGATTCGAGAAGATGTTTATGTTTTATTGCAATATTTATGACTATAAGTTATGGAAATTTATACTCTGGGTGGTAGACGGTTATGATATGGCGATTATCTATGATAGTATCTTACAGGAATTATAAATATTTACTTTTTTGTGGTAAGATTTCTGTTGACGGCAGACAAATCGCATGACATGGTATGAACATGGCTTCGAAATGTTTGCCATATTTCACTTGACTTTTGTTATTTGTAATGAAAATTATTGAAGCACAAATCGAGCTATAACAGTACATGGGATGTAGATTAAATGTAGGACGTGAGAGCATATCTAGTCAAACATTTCAGTTTATTATAAACCCCTAGCAGTTTTATAGATTATAAATGAAGAGAATTAAGGGTAAATAGCAAAAATCACGATATTGTTGATCAAACACAACGGAAACAACAGACCTTTGACATTTATATTCGATGGTTGCTGTTTTTTTTTTTCGAGGAAAATTTATCAGTTTCCGCCATGTATTTTCAAACTGTCATCGTACATTACAAAACATTACACACAATTTTCAATTTTCCTCGTTTTGTTTTAATTTTTCCATCCTAGCCTAGCTACCTTCGTCGTCGTCGTCCGCAAAAGCGCAGTCGATTCACAAAACGAGATAAAAGCTCTTCTCCACCGACCAACTCTACCGGAAAAGTGGAATGTATTTGCCAATTAGAAAAATGATTTATGTTACACGAAAAGAATATTTACGTTAATTGCCTTTATCTTTTCGATTGCAATCAATTCGAAGAATTTGGTGGAAAAATAATGGCTAAGTTGGCACTTTTTGGCGATGGCTCATAAACATTTTACGCGTGACAATCTAAAAGCGAGAAAATTATTTATTATCTGTGTTTAATTAGGCATTTTGTAAAATATTTGAATTTTGAATGTGAAATTGATAATTTACGATCTATAAATTGTGACCATGATTGGGATAGAATATTTACTGAAAATTAAAAATCTGACTGTTCAAGACAAAATGGCGTTTAATCAACACTGAATCGACCAGGTCACTTTTTTGGCAAGGAAATGTGTATAACATACTAGTGTGCACTATAAATGTGAAAGGTTCCTTAAAATCTTAACAGACGAAATTAAAAATTGTTTTCCCTTAAAAGAAAAACCTGTTTCAAAAATCAAAATATTAAAATGGTTTAGTAAGGATCTTATTGATATGAGAGACAAATTAAACTTTTTGAAATCTGCAGTAGACCAGTATCCAACATTAAATAATAAAATTACTTATAAAAAACTTAAAATCAAGTATAGAAAAATGATCAATGAACACAGAACAAAGTTTAATGATAAGTATATACGAAACGCTGACAACCTAGCCAAAAGTTGTTGGAAAATAATCAATGTTTGCAGAAATAAAAAATCACAGAATGATAATACCTCACACTTAAGTGCCAAAGAAATGAATGATTTTTTTACAAATGCTGCATTTGACATTGTAAAAAGTATTCCAAATATAAATATTGATCCTTTAAAAAATGTACCAAATGTTCATTCAGCAAACCAATTTGAATTTGCAGAAATCAGTTTTAATGATCTAAGAGATGTAATCGACACTTTAAAAAGCAATAATAGCAATGATGTTTACGAAATAAACACTACGTTTGTTAAGCGTATACAAAATCTTATAATAGTGTCTTTTACTAAAATTATAAATCTTATTGTAGTAAGTGGGACTTACCCAAACAGTTTTAAAGTGTCTAAAGTAATCCCAATTCATAAAAAAGGTGATGTAAATGACACAAACAATTATCGACCTATATCTTTAATTCCAACACTTTCTAAAATAATTGAAAAGGTCTTTAAAGCTAAACTTTATAATTATCTTGAAACAAACAATATTCTCTCAAACTGACAGTTTGGTGTCCGAAACAATAGATCTACAACTTTAGCTTTAAACACAGCGCTCTTAAAAATTTCTGAAAATTTTGAGCTTGGAACTTATACTGGGTTTACTATGTGTGATCTTTCAAAAGCTTTTGATTGTGTCTCACATACCATTCTTCTAAATAAACTAAAAATTTACGGTCTTGGCACAACCACACTGAAATTATTAAGTTCTTACCTGGATGAAAGGAAACAAACAACCTACTATAAAAAAAAATATTCACAAACTTCCTTAGTAAGGTATGGCGTTCCACAGGGTTCGGTGCTAGAACCATTATTGTTTCTAGTCTATATAAATGATCTTTGACTCAAATTTTCAAACGACCGGATGATTCTTTTTGCGGACGACACAACTATTTTAAATACAAATAGTAATTTAGAAGATCTAAATAATGAAATGAATAATTCACACTTTGCGGTTGAACAATGGTTTAAATCAAACAAGCTTAGTTTAAATGCTAGCAAAACAGAAAGCATTATTTTTTCTTTCAATCATAAGACTGTAATAAAAAAGTCTGTTAAACTTTTGGGAATTACTTTAGATTCGAAACTGACTTGGGAATCTCATATTGAAATACTAGCAGTCAAACTATCTAGAACTGCTTACATACTGAAAAAAATTAGCAGCATTGTCTCCTTCTCAGTTGTCAAAATGGCATTTTATGGTCTTTTTCAAGGTTTTTACATATGCGATCTTGTGTTGGGGGCATAGTTGCCATTTGGAAAGATTATTTAAAATTCAAAGAAGAGTTGTAAGGTTCATTACTAATTTGGGATATAGAGATGATGTAAAATCTAAATGTTCTCAAGAAAAAATTCTCACACTACCTTGCGTCTACATTTTTGAGTGTTTAAAATTTATGAAAAAAAATCTTGACTTGTATGAAAAAAACGGTGATATTCATCAATATCACACGAGAACAAAAGATGATATTGTTAAAAAGTTTTTAAGAATGTCAAAAAGTAGAAACTCAGGAAATTATTATGGACCAACTTTTTTTAATAAATTACCCACTTCCATCCGAAAACTACCTTTTAACAAATTTGAGTCCTACATCAAAAACGCACTGATCGAGAAGACATATTACTCTATAATTGAATTTTTAAATGACGATACTCCTTTTGAGTAAAATCGTTGCCAGTTTGGCTTTTAGATTTTGTATGTTATTGTGTTTTTTGTTTGTTTTATTTCTTACATATTATAACAAGTGGTTTCTATGTTTATCTCTATGTTTTATTTAATTTATGTACTATATTTTATGTACTTTTGACGTGTGCAAACCGCTGTTGTAAAGCACGAATAAAGTTCTATTCTATTCTATTCTATAATTTTTTTTTATATATATGAAAGTAGAGTTTTTTTTTTAATACAGTAGGCTGGCCCTTCAAAATGTTAACAGAGTGGTGTCAAAAGAAAAGCTCTTTTGACGCCAATAAGAAGAGACAATAGGTTGAAAGCTTTTATTAGAGAACATTTCTATTGGCCATCTGCAAATAAACGGGTAACACATTTGACATTTAGCTGGTGGATCTCTAGAATATGCTTAACGATAAAACAATGTTGAAAGAATGCATTTTTTAGGTTAGGTTTAACATTACCGATTGCTTTTTCTACAAATGCTCAGAGTATAATGTGGAGATTTATGAACCTTTTACAATTGACCGAGTGGCCCTGTGCAACAGCATGCAGTCGAATACTGTTCAAGTATATGCAATGTTGATATGCTTGTTTGGAAAGGTAAGCATCTAAACAATTGCCTCAGGGAAGTCTCATTCGGATTGAGCCAACTACAGATTTTGAGTTTTTGATTTTGCGCTAAAGGTGGATCTAGGAGAAAGGAAATATACTGCGGACAATAATTTTCAATATGGTTTGAGAAGAGATTTAGAGACATTTACCGGGGAATCTCAGAAACCCTTTTTTGCTAGTAACGTACTTATGATATATATTCAAATTTGAATTTATTACGACTTGTTGAAGAGTTTCAAAAGGAACGAAACATGTTTCAAGTTTACAGATATATTTTGAATGAATTTGCTTTAATCTTTTTATTTTGCTTATGATATGATTGTCAGAAACAGTGAGGCACTTGATGGCAAAAGTTTTAGCTACTTGGAAAGTGTGGGTCTTAAAATAAATGTTTACAAAACTAAGCAAATTCTATATAGTAGACATAATGCGGGAAATCAAGCCTTAACTGTGTTCAATAATAGACCAAATTGTATAGAATATTGAGGTATAGACAAAATTGTACAAAATTTTGAAATTTTAAATGCTCAGCAGCTCTAATCAGGCCTATATCGTCAAGAGGAGGAGTTACCAAGAAGAATGGGGAAAAATACTCAGAAGAATTGTTGAACCGACATGTGAAAATTGAGTGTGAGGCTTGTCAGATTTATTGACAGAAGATTAGCAAATCTGTACCATAAACTTAATCTTATTATAGTGGCTCAGATGACTATTGAAATGACTAGATTGATTTTTTTTGAAACGTCTTTCTAAATGATCTTAGGCCATTTAGATTCGAATGTGTTAAAAGATGTGAAAAAAGATTTTGAGAAAGAATTAGGTGGAGAAGGATTGAGGACGTTGTTTTGCAGCTCTTAGCGTTGATGAGGTTGGCAAAGACACTCAGAAATAAATGCTGAGATTTGATTTGGATTATCTAGTGGACTGGTTACACCAGTAGTAGTATGTTTCAAGGCCTAGAACAGGTTTATAAGAAAATCGAAAAGGAGAGTATTGAGAAGAATTTTTAGATCTACATGTGAAAATAGAGTGTGGCGTAGCAGAAATATTGGCAGCAAGATAGCAAAACCTGTACAACAAACCTGATGTAAAAAATTGCTGAAACCGCAAACTCAGAAAGAATAGAAGTGTTTAAAAACTGTCAAAAAGACACAATGTGATCTGATCAATGAGGATAAGAGCTATTTTGAATAGTTATCATTTCTACAAACTGTAGCTTATGTGAAATACTGTTGCTACACCATATGAGGCTTATATCGTCAAGAGGAGGAGTTACCAAGAAAAGTGAAAAGAAAATACTAAGGAGAATTTATTCAGATTTATGAACAACAAATCGGTATAACAAACGCAGTGTCTAAGAGATGGTTGGTTTATTTAAAAAGATTTCGAAATGTTAGAAGTGTCAAAAAAATTTTAAAGAAAAGAATTTATAGAAAAGGATGTTGTGGAAAAACTAAGTAGAGAGGAGGTTGAAATAAAGAAATGTTACTGTGGCTACACCAGTAGTATTATCTAAGGCCTAAAACACACGTCAGCTTGTTAAGATGAAGAGTTATTAAGGAGATCGGAAGGGAAAGTAATGAAAAGAATTTTTAGATTTAAAAATTCTAGATGGAATAATGTAGTGTGGCGTAGAGAAAATATTGACAGCGAGATAGCAAACCTGCACAACAAACCTGCTGGAAGTTATTAAAACATTAAACTTGGAAAGAATAGAAGTGCATATATGAAAAAGAAACTAGGCGCTCTGATCAGCAAGGATGGGTCTGTAGGAGTCAAGAATAGTAGCGGAAAATAATAGATATTTTGAGTAGGAAACTGTATGTGGAATATTGTGACTACACCATTTGAGGCTTATACGTTAAGAGGAGGAGTTACAAAGACGAAGAAAAAAATGAAAATACTGAAGGGAATTGTTGAGCTGACATGTGAAAATTGTCTGTGGCGTATTATATTTATTGACAGCAAATTTGTACAACAAACTCAATCTGTTTGCAATCGCAAAGTCTCACTTGCTTACCGATTAGCTATAAATGCCGTTCTGTTTTGAAGATTTAAGAGACAGAAATCTATATGTCTGTTGTTTACCTACTGACAAAAACTGTACCTTTTTCGGCAGCAAAGTTTTTGTTCATTACATAGAGATTGTTTAGGATTTATGGCAACTTTGGTTTATGTGCTTTCGGAAACCAAGTGAGAAACAGATCTTAGAAAGATTTGGAGATGTTAGAATTGTCAAAAAGATGAAATAAAATAATGTGAAAAAAGAGGTTGATGAAGGATTAAGAGGTTGATATGAGATTCTTGATGCTGATATGGTATTCAGAAACACTCAGGTGCTAGACGAGAGTTCTAAAGTAAATGTTGATATAATTGTGTAGAATTGTTAAAAGTATAGACCGAAGCAAATCGGACCTTAATCATGTTCATCAACAGATAATAATTCAAGAAATGTTGAGGTTTCTCTGGTTGCTATTGTAAAAAATGAAGTCACAGCTGGAAATAGTAGCTATTTTGCGTCCCAGAAAATTTTTTGACGTCGAAATTGATTATTTAGTATAGTGGTTACACCAGTGGTGTTACCTAGGACCGAAAACAGGCGCCTGCTTGGAAGATGAATAGAAAATAAGAAGATTTGAAAGGAAAGTACTGATTGGAATCTTGAGATCTACATGTGAAAATAGAATGTGCCGTAGCACAAGTATTGACAGCGAAATAGCAAACAAATTTGATGAAGCAGTAAACTCAGAAAGAATAGAAACGCTTAAAAGATTTGAAGAAGAAGCAAGATGGAAGATAACGTCGAGCTGGACTAAGATGGAAGTTCTAAGAAGTGAAGACCATGATCTGCCTCATGGTGTCCACTGAAGTGGATCTGTCAAATATAGAAATCTGATGTTTGCAAAAACTTGCACATGATAGAGCTAATTTTTGGCCGAAAGGGCTGTGGACAGAATAGACCTTGAGGAAAACCTAGAGAAAGGTGGATTGAGCAAGTAGTGGCAAAATATTTGTCAAAGATGATGAAAATTTTGAGACTGAATGAGGTCTTAGAAGGACTGTCAAATAAGATTGAATTTTCAGTCAAAAGAAAAAAAATAGTGCCTCAACTGTGCTAACTATTCAAAATCTTGATCACTTGACACCTCTACTTCTAGTAGTTTCTTCAAAATATCTTTGTGACGTGCCGGTACTACCAGCATATTGGTGGTACTCCTTCCTCACAGTATTTTTTGATAGATTTAATCTTAAATCAGCTTTGATATAATCCACATTTTGATCAATTTTGTGTTCTACTTTTTCTAAGTTACAGTTTTGCAAACCAGCATGAACATCGGCAGAAAAAAAAACTTTTAAAAATTCAACATTAACTTGAAATATCTCGCTATCAGAATCAGCTGCTTGGATTTTTCTTTGCAAGCTGGCAGTTATTTTTTCTTCCAATTCCTTCAACCATTTTTTGACACATTCTTTGCTTATTTCAATATCTATGTTTTCTTCTTACCATAGAACTTCTCCGTGGCTAGCCTCTACTCCCTTAATAGTATCGCCATGGATTATCAAATTTCTTACACCACCGAATAGATTTTGGATGACATTTTGTAGGGTTTTGCCAAGTATTTGAAACATTTTTTCATTTGAGATGAAATAGAAACGAGGAAACTTCTCAGGAATTTGTGTGAAGTATAAAGTGATTTCTTTTCTGACAATTTCAAGTTGTTGGTTGCAGAAACGGAGATCAGGAAGGAAATAGGTTGTTTTCGTAGATATAAGCTCTAAATATTTGGTGTACATTTGAGAGATTTGACCGTGCATAAGGCATATGTTACTTGTAACGTGTTTACAATCAAATAAATCTCTTAGCTCTAATAGTTCTTCTTGGGTTCTTGCAAATTCATGTTTGGTTCTTTCAATTTTCATTAAATCAGCATAAAATCTTTTAACTTGTTCCATATATGGTTTGACATAAATAGAATCTAACATATTTGTGACTTTCATCAAGTGATCATCAGCAATTGTTTCTATTGTTTCCAATCCGGTCACTATGATTTCTGTTACTGCAAAAGTAATAGAACACCATTCTTCTTCCATATCTTTTAAGCTTTCAAATAAGTTTTTTTCTTTGGTGGCAGCAAGAGGATTTATTGCGTATTGGTGTGAATTGGGAAATAGATCTATTGGATGGGTTTTCTTAGAGTGGTACCGGCATTTGGTGTAATATCTAGACTTGCCACATGTGACATTTTCTCTCAATGTCGCTTTATCAAAGCTTTATTATACATTATTTTAATGACAGTTAAAAGTGGTTAAAAATTTTGGATTAGTTTTATGGCTTTTGCTTATAGTTTGGCCAATTCAGCATGTCAGGATCATCAACAGTACCTTTGAATCGTAACAAGAGATTTTCATCTTGTGCTTGACGCAGCTTGTTGCGATAGATTTTCTGAGTTGAAAGTAGCTCTTGGTGGTACTCTTTTTATACTTTATCATATTGGATTAAGGGAAACTGGCCATCCATCTAAGATGTATCGTTGCACATCCAGACACAATTTGAGAAGTCTATAGAAGGATATACATAGTTTTTGTCTACTACACTAATAGGATATACATAGTTTTTGTGCAAACACTAGTCTGAGTCCGCTACTGTTTACAATTTATATGAGTGATATGGAAGATGTGTTAGCAAAAGGACAAGAAGGAGGAGTGGTAGCAGGGAAAAAGGAAATTTGGTTGTTAGCGTATGCGGATGACATAGTGATGGTAGCGAAAGAAGAAAGAGAAATGAATAAATGATGAGAATCGCAGAGAGGTATATGAAAAAGAAGGGATTTGAGGTGAATGAAACTAAAACAAAGATAATAGTGTTTAGTAAGGGAGTAAGAAAAAAAGTAGTATGGAAATGGGGTGAGAAAGAAATAGAGCAGGTGAGAGAATGGAAGTATTTAGGATACATGTTTGAAGAAAGAAATCGAAGTAAGGCGCAGTTGAGAGAATTGGTGAAAAAGGGAAACCAGATGTGTGCGATAGTGTGGGGAATGGCAGAGAAAAAGTTTAGAGGAGAATATGAAATAGGGATGACGATGTTTGACAGTCTGGTAAAAAGTGTAATGATGTATGGAGCGGAAATCTGGGGATGGAAAGAGAGGAAAGAAATAGAAAGAGTGCAAGAAAAATATATGAGATGGATGCTAGGGCTAAGCAGAGAACCTCCAGGTTATATAGTTGAGAGAGGAAGGAAAGAGAGAAAAAGTAAGAATAGAGGCGGGAAAGAGAGCAGTTAAGTATGAAGACAAAATGCGGGAGAGAGAAGGGTGTGAGATACTGAAAAAGTGTAGAAAAATGATGAAAAGAAAGGGCGATAAGCGAATAAAAAAAGAGAGAAAAGAATACTATGAAAGTAAAGGGTTCAGTGTAGAAGAGATTGAGAGGAAAAGAGAAGAGAGGCAATGGGTGAATGGAGAAATGAGAGACCGAGATAGAGATATAGAGAAGCAAGAAAGGAGGGGTGAAATTAGAGAAAGCAGGTACAATACAAAATATAGGTCAATAATTACTGAAGAACTGCCAAGCTACCTGAAAAGAGAAAATAAGAGAGAGAGAAAAATGATTGCTAGATTTAGGTGTGGAAATGAAGAGAGAGAAAATAGATATTGGATGGAAGAAAATGAAAGAAAGTGCAGAATGTGTGGAAAAGAGAGAGAAACATTAGAACACATGATGAAGGAATGTGAGGAGGTACAAGAGAGCATGTTAGTAAGGGAGGATATAACGAAAGGAAAGAAAAAGGGAATAGAATGGATGAAAATGATAGAAAAAGAAAGAAAAAGATTAAACTGGGTGGATGAGGAAGAAGGAGAATAAGAATAAGAGAAGACATAATGAATGGATGAAAATGATAAAAAGAGAAAGAAAAAAGAAAAAAAAAGAGGAAGGAGAAAGAAGAAGATTTATTTTAATAAAAATTGTAAATACATTGTAAAACTGTAAAGTTAAACAATAAACCTTATATCAAAAAAAAATATATACATAGTTTTTCAAATCATCAAATTCTATATACTTGTGAACTTGATCTAAACGGCCTTTTGCAAAGAATCATCTAAAATGTCCAAAAGACAATGCAGAACTATCAAAGTAAGGAAAAACGTTCTAATGATGATTATAAAAAGTATATTGAATTTCTTCATGATTTTTGCTGCGATTAAAAGCCATTCTAAATAAACAAAAAAGGTTTTCCGCTTAATTAGACGCTGCTTTTGCACTTGTCATTCGTTCGCAGTCATTTAATTTGTCAACAGAGCTTCTCAAAAAAAAAAACGTAATGCAAATATGATAAGTAAAAGAAAATCCGCAACCGTTATCTGAGTCAGCCTCTGAAAATTTCAAATTCGTTTCCGGCAAAAACAAAAGCAAAAATTTTTTGATAAATACTCAGATAAACTGGTTCGGTTCAGTCACTGCAAATTATATACCACTTAACATTAATAATAGGTTGAAATACAGTGCGATTATGAAATTTTGCCAATTTTCTCGCTTTTAATGAATGGATTTTTGGAAAATGCACTTTAGCGCGTCCGTACGTACAAAATCGTATCGTAGGATTTCAATGAATAATGCAGTATTCCATTCGCATAAATGAATACGTTTCGTGTACGTGACGTGTCCATGTAAATGTCAAGTGAATTTGTGATGGATTATTTGCCCTTACAGACAACTAAACGATGACTTACATACAGATTTTCATTTTTCCACTTTTCGCCGAAAAGCCTCTTACCAGATTGGTATTTTATTATAGGAAGACCACCTTGTTTTTAGTAGCTTTAAAATTCAGTAATTAAAAAACTAATCAAAATGTATCTTGACGATTTTATTGTTAATTTAAAACATCTTAATTTTCTAATATTCATAAAATTTTAATAGTCACTTTATGATTCGAGTGCTAATCTATGTTGCAAATTCACATTAGGCCTACAAAGCCTTGGGCATAAATTCTAATTATAACATACATGAAATGCTAAAAATAGTTGTAAATTTACAATATTTTTGGCACTTAGCAGATTATTTTTCCATAAATAACAGCTTATGTCACTATTTACCAAAACGTTTTAATAAATTTCTGATAAAATAGCTAATAAATTTCAAATTATAATCTGTGAAATTAATTTTGTTACTGAATTAATTAAAGATATCTCAAAAAACGAATATTTTACTTTCGGTTTTTATATTTGAGATTGCGCAAACAAACAAAATCAAAGAATTTCATAAATTATATAACTGAATTATTTTTTAGCCGAATCTACAGTAGCTTTATTTTTTTTACTTATGACAAAACATTGTACCGGGTGTCTCAATAAGAGAGGTCACAGCTTGTAACAGATCTTTGAAATAAAAAAAATTATAACAAAAGTGACAAAAAAAATTGTCGAAAATTTTTTTCAAAATTCTAGATTAGCCACGAGCGGGAGAAATTCTCACAACCAATTAGAAAATCCGATTTTTTTTGTTATAAGACTAGAACAAGTTAATCAAAAATACGTTTATTGCAAAGACAAGACAATTTTGCACAAATTTGATTTGACACTTGTTCCTCTAAATTGTCAAATGAGTAGAAAGGGGTAAACTATCCGAAAAACGTCTACAACTTTGACTTGCCTCAACCAATTTAGACAAAATCGATTTCAATGAAAAGATAATTTTTGGTTTTATTTGATGGTTAATTAATTAATTGCTAAGTGACACTTTTTAAAAAAAATTTAAATTTTTTTGAAAATTTAAATAGAATTGATATAATTTGAAAGAAAATTAAACAACAAGTGCAAATTTTAAAACCGCACGTGGATATTTTTTTTGCAACAAAAGTTATACGTGGAAAAGTGAAAGGAGTATTATTTTTCAGTAAATGTTAGACATCATTCAGATGAGCTGTATTCTGGAAAATGGATTGGAAGAGAAAGTGTATCAACATGGCCACCAAAATCGCCAAACTTGACTTAGATTTTTCTTTGTGGTAAAAAACAAAAGATTTAGTTCACTTTATTAGACCGACATCAAAAGAAAACATTATTTCAGAAGCTGAAATTGAAGCAGCTGTAAACTCCACACACCAAAGTTTCTTTGACTACTAGATTTAGTACTTTTGTTAATTTTTTTGTCTTCAGTTGTGATTCATGCATGTTTGTTATTTTTGTTGTTCATGTTTATTTAGACTAAAATAATTTGTTTCTTGATACTTAACTTTGTAAATATAAAACGTATTACTAAAAATGTAATACCTGTCATATTCCTTTTACTTTTCCACCTATAACTTTTGTTGCAAAAAAGATATCAACGTGCAGTTTTTGAATTTGCACTTGTTGGTTAATCTTTTTTAACATTATTTAAAGACTTATAAACCGTTTTATTTAAATTTTCAAAAAATAAATTTGAAAAATTTTTGAGCCATGCTACTTAGCCGTTGAAAAATAGAATTGAATTTTTTAATTTATTAACTATCAATAAACATATTTTTGATTATCTTTTCCTAGTCTTATATACTAATCAAAAGTCCATTCTAAAATTAAAATTCGTCTCTTTTTCTTCTCGCTGGTTTCTTTTCATTTCTCTTTTTTCTTCACTTAAACCCTATTTTTAATATATACTTTATACCCTATCGTGTTTAAGCTTTTTTTATTCTATAACTATTTAAGCTATTTGGTTCAAAATTCCATTCCAAAAATTAAGTTTCTTTTTTTTTTCTTTCTCTCTTGTTTTCTATTTATTTCACTTTTTCTTTTACTTTTTCACTTCATACACTATCTTGTTTAATCTTTCTTTTTTCTCTTAATATCATATTCATTCATTCTATTCCTTCTTTTTATTATCTTTTTTTTTCAGCTTGCTTTCTATTACTTCCACCATGTGTTCTAATGTTTCTCTCTCACCTCCACAGACTTGCTTTCACTTATTTCTTCTCTCTTCTCGTTTTTTGCTTATGCTTCTATTTCTATATTTTATTTCTCTATGCACCCATTGGCTTGCCTGATATTTCTTTCAGTTCTACTTCTGTTTTCTCTACTTTTTGCTTCCTGAGTCTAGCATTTTTAGCTTTTTTCGGTACTCTTCCACGCCTTGCTCGTCCCATTTAATTATTACTTTTTGTTGTTCTGCATTTGTTTTTCTTTTTTTTAGGTGTTTTGTATAGGTATAGGAAGGTAGTCTGACTCCTATTCTGTCCCCTATTCTAAAGTCTTCTACTTTTCTCTACGCCTCCTTATTTGTAATTGCAGAGTCCATCACTGATTCTCCTCTACTGTTTACAACGTTCACTTCCCTTTTTCATTCCCTTGTTATATTACTATTTATCCCTTTTCTTCTATTCATTTTATGAATTTTTTTTTTCCACATTTTTTCTCTTATTTTTGTTGTTATCTCCTGTTGATTTCTTCCAATTTCTAGCTTTTCTTTCACCTATTCTTCCGTTAAAATCTTTTCTCATAAGTATACTTTTTCTGTATTTTTTTACTGTTACTTCTATGTTTCTCATTGTCTTTTTCATCTATTTGCTGTATATTGTCATTATTTTTTACATTTTTTGTTTATTTTGATATTTTCCTTTATGAGCTAGAGCAATCAATGTTTACTTTTGCCAGCATTGACACACAGGCTCTACTATTTCTCTCCATGAGTCCTTCTTGTTCTGTTTTCTATTGGTTTTTTTTTTATATGCTTTTTCTTACTATTGCTTCTGCTGCTCTTTCTGTTTTTTTTTCTATGCGTTTTTTGACATTTTTGCTTGAATTCTGCTGGTAACCTACTCTTTATTTTTTCCCAGGTTTTTTCTTCGATCGATGTTTTTACTAAACTCATTATGTTGAAAAGTTTGACGTAATTCCAAAAATTCAGGTTTTTTTGCAAATTTTAGGTCTTTCTTATTCTATTTGGATGTTTTTTCGTTCATGAATATCATTTCAAATCCAACTTTTGCTTTTGTGCCTTGCCCTCTCTTTTCTTTTGCGATTTTTCTTAATTTTTTCTGAACATTTATCTCTCTCTTTGGTTAAATGTTTATCGATGTAGATGTTCTTAGTAGTCTTTTTTCTCAGCTGTTTTTTATTTGTCATAACTTTTTTTTGCTTCCCAGTTTTGGCCGCTTTTACCGTTTCAACTACTTTTTTTTATTTTTTTTAAAGTTTTTTATTTGCCTTTTTTCTTTCTCTCAATTTTTAGGTCCTCTTTTGTGTATTCTTCCGTTAAAGTCCTCTCACATAAGTATACTTTCTTCTGTATTTTTTTTTTACTGTTTCTTATTGTCTTTTTCATCTCTTTGCTGTATATTGTCATTATTTTTCACATTCTTTTGTTTATTTCGACATTTTTCTCCATGAGCTACAGCAATCAGAGTTTACTTGTGCCATCACTGACACACATCTCCTACTATTTCTCTCTATGAGCCCCTCTTGTTTTCTCCTCATGGTTTTTTTCTTTCATTCTTTTTTTTTCTATTGCTTTTGCTGCTTTTCCTGTTTTTTTTTTCTTCGTTTGGTAACCGACTTTTTATTTTTTTCCAGTGTTTTCTATTTATGTTTTTACTAAACCCATTATGTTGAATAGTTTTACGTGATCCTAGATATCCTCTTCTTTCTTCTCTAATCCCGTTACATTTCAAAATTTTTTTTTACCGTTGCTTTTTTTTCTTGCAATTTTTGTATTTTCTTTTTGTTTTTATGGCGTTAATTTTCGCTGTTTCTGTTGTAGATTTGCCTGTGTCTTTTTCATTGTTTTGTTTCTCTCAACTTTGTTCTTACAAACCTGCAGTTTCTTATTCTATTTGGATGTTTTTTCGTTCATTTTTGATTCTTGCCCTCTCTTTTCTTTGGCGATATTTCTCATTTTTTTCTAAACATACCTTTCCTTCTTTGTTAAATATAAATGTTTTTAGTTGGTTTTTTTTCTCGGCTGCTTTTGTTTGTCATAACTCTTTTCTTTGCTTTCCAATCTTGGAGTTCCACTAGCACTTTTTCCTTGCCTATTTTGTGACAATTTTTTTTTAGTTGATTTTTTTTGTTGTTTTCTTACGTCAATTCCAGTTTTTACTATATTATTTTTTATTTTATCTTCTCTGCTTTTTCTGTTTCTTTTTCCAAGATTTCAATTTTCTACAGCATTTTATCTTTTTTTTTCTCCTGTTTCCTCTCTTTTATTTAAACTCATATTTTATCTCTTTTTTAACTTCTCTGTTTTCTTGTCTTAACAGTTTAATCTTCTTGATTAGTTTATCTAGTTTCATCATCCCATTTTTCTTTCCTGCTATTTCTGTTTTTTTTTCAAGATTTCTATTCTCTACAGCATTTTATCTTTTTCTTCCTCCTATTTCGTCTCTTTTATTTAAACTCATATTTTATCTGTTCTATTTCTTTTTTAACTTCTCTGTTTTCTTGTCTTAACAGTTTAATCTTCTTGATTAGTTTATCTAGTTTCATCATCCTATTTTTCTTTTCTGCTATTTCTGTTTTTTTTCAAGATTTCTATTCTCTACAGCATTTTATCTTTTTCTTCCTCTTATTTCGTCTCTTTTATTTAAACTCATATTTTATCTCTTCTATTTCTTTTTCAACTTCTCTGTTTTCTTGTCTTTTACAGTTTAATCTTTTTGATTAGTTTATCTAGTTTCATCACAACTAGCTCGAGCTCTGTTTTCATATTTGTTCCTTTCTTGTTTTTTGCTCCTATCGCCGATCTTAGAGACTTTCATTCTTATAAAATGTTTCTTTTGAGGAACACACACATAATTTGAGTTCTTACCTAGGTAAAACTGGAATTTGGACGTTTTTTAGTTTCCCATATTGAAATTTGAGATGTCATTGCGATTTAGTAATCTAATTCTTGTTATTTTTGGGTTTTGGAAATGTTTGAAAATATGTCGATAATGTAACAGTAAAATGGATGTCCCTCGTTGATAGAATTCAGGTAAAAATAAAAATGACCATTGGCGTTACAACATAACCTGAAATAATCGTTGATCAGCAGCAGGCTTTAGCCATAATAAAAGCTTGTAGTCAATTTGCCGTGCTGAAAAACTAGCATTTCGCTGAAAATCAGCTTGAGCGATCGCTGAAGCCATAAAGCAGTGAGTGTTATTTGTCAATGACTGTTGCTTTGCAAGAGTTTAATCAAAAAATCTTTGAAAACGAGCAAACGTGCTTATGTTAAACAACTTGCTTCTCGTGCTGATACTTTTCTTCTTTTTTTTTTCTCTCTGAGACCTTTTTGTAGGCGTATCGTCATCAGCTAACTGTCAAGAAGACGGTTTGACAACCGCGAAGCTTACACGACTCGAATTGCACACACAAGCTTGCTGCTGCTGCTGTTTATCTTTGTTAAATAATGGTTATTTGTGTTTTGTCTTTGGCGAAGCTTCTGTTTACTGACAACAGATTACTTTTTGTTGTTTTATACACAATCCAGAAACGATTAGATGTGGGTTTTCTATTTGAATAACGAAATATATACTCGAAAACAATCATATTTGGATTTTCCAGTCAAGAAAGATACAAAACAGATTAACATATTAAGGCCATTGAAACTTTACAGGTGTAACTTTTGAGGTAGACCAATTTCAACGGTTGCCATATAGATGAGCATAAAGCAAATTGTCTTTAATATGAAAGCAGATTTGCTTTAGATCAATTTAATCTCTTTAATCACATTGATAAATCTACTCCGCAATGTATTCTCTCCCTTGGAACTACCCTCCAGATAGTGAGTTGTGCAATGAGTATAAAGGAACCGGAAATACCAGGGTCATCCCGTATACTCGCCGTAGCTACCTGTCAAATGTCTTAATAATTCCCAGACTTAATAGCGAGTCGCTCCGAACTACCAGTCAAAACACGAAGCACAACCCATCATGCATCATAATTACATGCAAAAGATTTATCATTGAATATCATTTAATACCGGCCACATCTTCATGAACTCAACTCCTTTTCAATATAATTAAACCAATAATATTAACATGCATTATATTATAAGTAAAGTAATCGCTCAATGAGCAAAACTCACTAAACAATAATTAATGCACTATCAACTAAGGTAGACGCTCAATGAGAATAACTCACTGCATTATTCACAAAACTGGAAAACAAACACATTTTTCTACTCTACAAAGCATCCAGAAAGTCATCGAGAAATTATAAGATAACGAGCAGCGATACGGTATGCAGTCGATATGTTTATGTTATACAGATAAGAACATTCTATGAACTATTTTTAGAAAACACAAATTAAGGGAGTGAAATTACATTTAATATCTTGTTTCTCTTACAAAAAAGATCAGATCATACTCTTTTTGCAAAACAGAACACACTTGTGGCTTAACGTAAAAAAAAAAATTGGAATTTGTACACTTCTATTATCTCAAAGTTATGTTTCAGGGAGTTTTAAAAAGAAAGACAAATGTTTTTTTTTTAAATGGGTAAATATCTAGTTATATTTTACTGTAAGTCAAAAATCTCGTGATAATTAATTTGCGTTATTTTTTGTCTACTTGGTTCTACACCGCCTTGTTTGTCTATTTATCTTATAATGTTTTTTACTACCTATGGTATTTTGTTGATTCATTGTTACTCTATCTTTTGTCTTTTTTAATGTTTTTATGTTTTTTGCATATTTTTTAATTTTTTGCGTTGTGATTTAACTGTTTTAGTTTCGTTTGTGTCTGTCTTTAATTTTTTCTGCAATACTTTTCTATTTTAGTAAGATTATTTTCTGTATATGTTTTCTTTAGCTTATATAAGCATGTGCTCTTTTTGTATCCAATCTTTTGTTTTCACTAACATTTTTCTTTATAGGATTAGGTAACAGTTGTTGCTTCTCAATTCAGTGATGCTTTTTTTATAATCTCTTTCTATTTTGGTGGTTCTAAATCAATTGATTGCACAGTTTTTTTTAGCAGATTTTATTGCTATTTCAATTGCTGATGAAGGCTACTTGTAAAAGGCTAGAAACGTTTGGTTTTCTTATTAAGCAAAACTTGTATAGAACTGAGAGAGGGCAACTTTTCCGAGTGCTAATTTTGCTTCAGCTAGAGACATAATAAAAATTTTTAACATTCAGTCTAAATGAGATTTACTCTTTAAAGATATAATCTTAGTTAATCGATGATAAATTAATGATTTTACGAGTGTAATATGGTAGTTAAAATAACAAACTTGAGAGTTTTAATGCATCGTAAAATGCCTTTTTTATTATTTTTAACACATTAGAAATTTTAGATAGTTTAAAGTAGTAATTATTTGCATTTTTGAGATATAGATAACAATCAGAAATGATTCTTATTTCAACGGGTTCTCTTATTATTTTTTGAATACATTAAAAAAAGAATAAAATAGAGGATATATACAGGCAAATATGAAGAGATGAAAGTAAAACAACACATAGAAGAAGTGTTTAACAGCAATATTGAGGGAAGATTACGTAGCAAAAGAAAAAAAAGGCAGCTTAAAAAACAAAAAATAGCTAACTGTGTAAAAAATAATAAATATAATAATAATTGACTTTCTACGAAAGTTGAAAAAATATAGAAAACGATTAAGTGAATAGCTGAGAATGTACAATAATTAAAAATAGAAAATAACATAGAAATTTGAAAAAAAGTCTGATGTTTAAAAATATATATATAGAATTTGCCATCTGGAAAACCATAAACAAAAAATAACAAATATATAGACAAAAAAAGTTATTAAAATTTATAAAGAAAGAACAGAGAAAGAAAAAAAGATAGTACAAAAAAAAATTAATGACGAAAAGAATGGAAAGGGAAAAAATAAGAAGAAAAAGCTAAATTATGCTATCATTAGCTTATATCAGAATCAAAGAAAATTTGGCACATGAAAAATATAGTAAAATATCTCTTAGCTGTAATTTTTGCAGAAAAATACGTTCATTTGCTTAAAAAATTCTAAGCCAACTTGTTTTTTCTTTGAAGAGCAACAAAGATAAAATGCAGATTTTTTTTTATTTTAACAACAAAAAATGTGGAAAACATTTTTTTTTAAACAACACCAACAAATTTGAAGTGAAAATTGAATGTAATCAGATTCTGCCAAGTTACTGAAAAAATAGCAACAACTTTGTCGTTGGCTGGTTACTTGTAAAACAAAATTTTTTTGTTTTACATTTTGTAATTAAAAAAGGTAAACACATGAAACAGATAAAAACTTTCTTTTTCAAAAAAGTAAAATTTTGTCCGGTTGCTTGTTAAATAAAGCAAGTTGGCTTTAGATTTCTGAACCAAATGAACGTATTTATTGGAAAAATTTACAAAAAATAGATTTTTTTTTGTGCCAAATTCTATTTTATTTTGATAAGCAGTTTTCAAAATATTGGACCGTTTTCATACGACAAATGGTTTTGTGCCAAATTATTAAATGTAGATAACTAATTATTAGAGTGACTGTTTAAGACTGTTTAAGAGCGTTGAAAAAAAAGTTTAAAAAAATTAATTGAATAGGTTGAAGTAAAGCGGAAAAAGTACAGCAAAAAAAAAGAAAATAGCAGATACAAGCTATAAGAAAAAATTGCAATTAAACTAAAATATAGATTGAGTATAAGGAAAAAAATGTTAAAACCCGAGAAAAACGTCAAACAAGAAAAATAACAATTATAAAAATTTAAAAAGAAGTATGAAAATACATCAATGAAGAAAGAACACAGAAAAAAAAATTACAAAACAAAAATGAATGACGAAATGTTGAAAGGAAAAGATGTGGAAAAAAGGGAGAAAAAGAATATTGAAGCTAGATTATGATTGTACAGTCTAGGCAAGAAACGGACCCAAATTATAAAAGTCTGTTAATTTCTTTTTATGTAAAGTCATGACTCATGACTTATCTTCATGACAAATTGTTTGATGTATTAGAAGATTTTATGAAAGTTTAAGAAAATGTAGGAAAAAATTAAAAGAATAGATCGAAGTAAAGCAGAAAATGTACAACAAAAAAAAGAGAAAATAGAAGATACAAATTTAAAAAAAAAAAATCTATGTGTTTTAAAAAAAAATAACGAGTAAATGCTGGAAATGAACTTGCACCAAAAGTGGAAAACAACATACAGAAAAAAAAACAATTACAAAGACAAAAACAATCTGAAAATACTTAAATGAAGAAAAACACAGTAATAAAACAAATATGAATGACAAAATGTTGAAAAGAAAAAGAAGATTAGAGGTAGATTATGCTTTTATAGTTTGGACAAAAAACAGACCACAATTACAAGAGTCTGATAGTTTCTTTATATAAAGTCATGACTTATTGTTGTGACAAATGGTTTAATGTAACGGATTAATTATTTTAAATAGAATTTAAATAGAACAAAGAAAGCAATTCCAGATAAACACTTTAAAAAAATTGATGTTTTAAAAAAACATAGATTGAATTTACGAGAAAAATGTAAGGAAAAGAGAGAAATAACAGACAAAAAGAATGACAAATACAAAAACAAAAAGAAATATGAAAACAACATAAGACAAATAGACAAGACAACATAAATGAAGACAGAACCCATACGGAAAAAAAAAGGACAATACAATAATGAATTACGAAATGTTGAATGGAAAAAAATAAGAGAAGAAGAAGATTGGAGCCAGATTTCTTTCAAAGTTTAAGCACTGAGCAGACCAAAATTATCAAAATCTGGTGGTTTCTTTATATAACGAGCTATAGACATATTTTTGGGACAAAATTGTTTAATGTAACTATTTAATTGTTACAAGCCTCTATGAAATTGAAAAAAATGTTGGAAAAGATTAAGAGAATAGAAAAAAGTAAAACGGAGAATGTACGAAAAAAAAAATAGCAAATACAAATCTTAAACCAGGTTTAAAAAAAAACGATTAAATGCAGAAAATGGATTTGCAACAGACAGATAAAAAACAATTATAAGGACAAAGATAAATATATAAATGAAAAAAAAACACAGAAAGAAAAAAGAGAGTACAAAACAAAATGAATGATAAAATGTTCAAAAGAAAAGACAAAAAATGTGAAAAAGTAAATTGAAGTTAGATTATGCTTTTATAGTTTAGACAATAACGGACCCTAATTACAAGAGTCTGATAGTTTCTTCATATTATATAAAGTCATCACTATTGTTGTGACAAATTCTATTTAGAAGTCTGTATGAGAGTTGAGAAAATGTAGGAAAAAATAAGTGAATAGAACAAAGTTGCAGAGAAAGTACCGCAAAAAAATAGAAACTTGTAGATAAACACTTTAAACATAAAATATATAGATTGAGTTTGGGAGAAAAATGTGAAAAAAGGAGTGAGATAACAGTCAAAAAAACATAACAAATATATAGACAATAAGAAATATGAAAACAACATAAGACAACACAACATAAATGATAACATAACGAAAAAGAGCGTACAAGACAATAGTGAATTAAGAAATGTTAAAAGCAAAAAAGGAGAAGAAGAAGATTAGTGCCAGATTATTCTTTTACAGTTTAGACAACGAGCGGACCAAAATTATAAAAATCTTGTTAGTTTTTTTGACTAATTCTTGTGACAAAATTGTTTAATGTAACTAAATGTTATGAATTATGAGCTATAACTCATTTTATTAATTTTTGCTTTTCAAATGACAAAGAATCATTTTCTGCTTTTTAGTCACTTCAGTTATACAAATCACCACATCACAATTTAGAACCATACTGGTAGCATTTATATTACTGAAAGCTCTCGCTTTGAACTTGCAACAAAATTACAGGAAATAATTTTGCTGCAGCAATATAGCTTTGGTGTGTTGAAAGCGTCCTGCATATAGACAGCTTAGAACTTAATAGTCCTATATTCAAATCTATAGGTTGCGAGTTTCACATACTCACACCACACACGTCTTTGATTTGTTTTTAATATATTACTGGGGGAATTTGGTCTATTATACTTACAGCGTATGAAAGGTGGTCAGGTGGCTGAAGATAGTGCTTGCAGAGCTTTGCCGAATAAATGGCGAGGTTTGAGTCTGAGTTTTTTTGTAAAAAAATGATGTTTGTATATGTAGGCAGTACAATAGATCAAAAAAATCGTAGTGCAATATCCCTGTCAACCTCGTATGAATCAACTTGAATTTTTTACATAATAATGAGGTTGTCCTACTTATGACTTTAGTAATTTTTTTGGCGTTATCACTTAGTTTTGCAATGGTACTTACATTAGCAAAATAAAGTATCACTATATCACTTGCTGCGGTATTAATTATAACTTTTTATATTTACATAAACTGATATGTTAAGTTATGAAAAATAAAAAAAAATGACCGACATTTCTAAATAATTAAAAATAAACAATAAACTGATCATTCTGAAAAATCTTAAATTTTTCTCACATTGTATATTGTACATGAAAGATTAGCATTTTTTTATACACATTCTAGACATAAGTGTGCGACTGATAATACCATAATAATCCAAAACCGTTCCATTCAACTTAAAAATTATTCATTTCCAAATGCTTTTGACATTGATGTGCACTTTATTTTTGAATTTATGAAACCTGTAATAAGGTAGGCTATAACAAACTTGTTCCCAACTCCATTAATTAGACGTAATTAACAGGCATGTGTAAATGAATAATTAAAACAAATAATTTTCAACTCATATCTGTTGGAAAATTAATATAAAGTGATTTCCTTTTCTAATTAAAATCTATTTTTTAGGGAAATTAAATGAGGAATTGTGACGGAAAAAAATTGTAATAGTAAAAAGAAAATCATTTGCTTGCAACTGTAGATCAACTTACATTTAATAATGCATATAGATTACATGTTTCCGAATAAATTTTCAAATTAATGTCTAATTAGACGGAATAATTTAATTTTTAATTATTATTGCGCTGCTTTAATAATATTTAAAAATGATTAATGCATTACTTTATTTGGTTTCGACATTTAGTTATTAATATAAAATTTATTTTATTTGATTTTACCACGTAATACATTTTCTCGTGTCTTAATGACAGTTTTTACCGCACTAGTGCGGTAATAATTTGTTTTTACAGCAATATTGAGGCAAAGCGAATAAATATTACAAATAAATAATGTATATATAATATATATTTATTGATATAAAATAGACCGCTTGAAACATTTTAAAAATTAACTAGAGGTGCTATTCTCAAACTTATGGGTTCTTCTTTCTCGGGACATGTGACGTTACTTGTAGAAAGTACTTCAACTGACGAGTTCCTGATTTTTGTTGCAATTAGCTTATTACGACGTTACATGTAGAACCCACTATTTCTGTTGCAATTCTCTTTTTATTTTCAATTGACGTTTCCACATATCCCTCTGCAATACTGTCAGATTTCCAGCCTTCATGGCGCTTCAAAACAAAATTGTGTTTTTTCAAGAATGCTATGGAAATTGGACAATGACACTTATAGAAAACTTATTAAAATAAAAGAATAATAAATATCAGGATAAATGGTTGTTTAATATTGTTTTAATCTTATTAAAAATAATTATGTCTTGTCCTGACATGATTTGTTTATTATAATAGCAAAACTGTAGTAATAAATAAAGAAAAATATGCTTGTTTTAAAATAATCAAAAAATAAATATCAACATTTATTTCACTTTTGCTCTATTCTGTTTAACAGAAAAGGTTAACGACCATTTATTTTCTAATGATTTTTATGTTATAGGGGTGCAAATTTACAGATTTAACGGTTTGACATATAAGTTTCTACTATCTACTTTGGTTTGATAATTTTTTTTTCTGTTGTTGGTAACAAGAATTTGCATCAATAGAGACTAATTGGTTAGAAAAAATTATAGTTTTGTTATCTATTTGTTGTTATTTTAGTTGTTTGTTATTTTATTCATAGAATGGGAGTAATCTAAAAAAAAAAAGTAAAACAGCATTGCCAAATTCTTAGTGATAATTGACCGGTTTTGACATTTCAATGACTTCGATATCTAAATCATCAATTTCAGTGCCTAAAGCGCTGATTCTTAATTGGAGATCATTAATCAAAAGATAGAATCTGATATTTGCTATAATGATTCTCTCTCTATATGGTGTTTATTGATCATCTTTTGGTTGTTGGTTTTGTTGTTCTACTGTCATTTCCTTCAGAGATTTTGTTTTTTTGTTTGTTTAAAATACTGTAATAGTCGTAATTTTTTTTTGATGATTAAGGCTCACCTCTTGGGGCAAGTGTCAATGCTCTGGCTAAGGCCGATTTTTAATTTTTCTAGCAGAGTTGTCAAGTTTTTAGTCAAAAATTTTTTTTTTGTGAAACATGCAGTATAAAATTATACAGGGTAGAGCAAAAATTTCAAATAATAGCTGTACATTTGTTTGGTGTATGATCTATATAGTTTTTTTGTTTTGTTACTGCAGCTGACTTGTTTTTATTTATTGGTATATATATTTCTTTTATTATTTTGAATCAAGCGTATTTTTCTTTTTTTATAAAAATAAGTATTTAATCTTATATTGTTTTTTTTTAATATCTTTTGTACATCTGCTGTTGTCAAATTTTTATGGCATCCTATAATAAACATTATTTTGTTTTATTATCAATTTCGGTGTTTTTTCTTTTGATCTTTTTTTTTTAATCTCAAGCGTGTTTGAATTTAAACACGCTTTTCTCAGTTTCAACAGAAAAAAAATAGGTAAAATTAAAAAAGCACAGTTTGCTAACATGGCAGCAAAATAAAAGAAGATGGGATTAAAGTAAAAAGGTCTCATCATAATAAACCATATTTTCATAGGATTATGTGTTTTTTTTGGCTTTTCTAATTTTTTTAAAATGTTTTGGAGAAAAATATAAAGGGCAATTGAACTTTTTTATTGCGACTACTACATTTTTAAGTGTCGATTTGACATAATGTTTTCTGTTCTTGTTTTTTTTTAATAACTTACATTTTTTTGGTTATTTATTTAGTTTCTTATGATAATTAGTCAATTTCAGCTATGAAAAAAAAAGGATTTTTATCATCTTTTAGCTATAGAATTATAAATAGAATTTTCAGTTGATATTTTTTTTGGATTTTATTTTTGATATCTTAATCATAGCTTGAAATGGGTTATGGTAAAAAGAAAAAAAAAACAGTTTTTGTTATTTTTTATATTTTTGTTATCTTATGTATTAATATTGAATTATAACTTATTAATTTAACATAAGATATTTTAACTGTAAATGTCAATATTATGGTAAAGTTCCATTTTCTAAGTGTAATGTTTTTTTGCTAGAGATACACGTAGTTGCTCGGGGATCAGGTGATCAAAGGTAGTGCTTTCAGAGCCTGACCAGATGAGTCTCACTCAGACGAAAGTTTTTTTTCTAAAATGAAGATGCTTTCATCTGGCTACGGTTGTTTTTAAATGTAGAGAGGGAGCACAATAGATCAAAAGGTCGCAATGAAATATCCCTATTAATTTTAACCTTAACCTTAAACACATGACATAAATTATTATTTAAAATAATCTGCTCTACAATAAAAAATTGTAGAATGTCTTGTTTTCATCCTTTATGGTACTTTATAGAAAGAGAAATTAATAAATATTTTTGATTTTTTAGTGCAGAAGAAAGTAAACAAGGATTAAATATTTTGACAATCTTAGCATAAATAATTGTAAATAATGATCAACAATAAAGTATTTTCTGCAGCTGGCAACATTGCCGGACGCTATTTAGGCGCTTTTTGGATTCTTTTTTTTATGAATACAATTATGTATATACATAATTAAATAGTGCAACAAATAGTTTGCAGATGCTGTTTGGCTTTGGAAAAATAAATACTTTAGTATCATAAAATTTATAATCTACTTCAAAATAAAGTATATGTGATTGTGGAAAGCGCGTATTATTTTATTTGTATTTGTTTATAGAAAAAGATTGATATATTTTTAAATTCTAGTACACATTAAGAATAACACTGATAAATGTGTTTACAATTTAAAAATCAATTGTAAATATTGATACAAATCAAATATATACTCTAGTTGGCAACATTGCCGGACGCCACATGGAGGCTTTTTCTATTCCAGCTGTATTGAAAAAGTGTATATAAGTAGTTGATTATATAAAAAATTAATAATATATATATATATTATATAATCTACCTTCTATTATTATTATTCTTTATCGTACGTCTTTGGAGAGAGAAATTAATATATTTCTGATTTTTCAGTGCAAAGAAAATAAACCATGAGAAATATCATGGCAATCCAAGCATCAATAATTAAAAAAAAGTATTTACTGCAGTTGGCAACATTGTCGAATGCCATTTAGAGGCTTTTTTATTTAAATCTCTGTGCTGTATTAGAAAGCGAGTTATATATAAATTATAAAATTGTTTTTATATATAATCTACGTCACATTAAATGTGATTAAAGAGTATGTGATTATAAAAATCTTGTTTATCTATCTCTATCGTATTCTTTTCGATATGGAGAGAATATTTCTGAATTTTAGTATACTTTATAATAAACTGATAGATTTTACTTTTTTGACAGCGTATGAAATATTTATAATATATGCTGATAATTTATTATAAATTTATTATAAATATATTATAAATATATTATAAATATATTATAAATATATTATAAATATATTATAAATATATTATAAATATATTATAAATATATTATAAATATATTATAAATATATTATAAATATATTATAAATATATTATAAATATATTATAAATATATTATAAATATATTATAAATATATTATAAATATTTTATACATATATAAATATATTTCAATATATATTGAAAATATTATAAATATAATTGACAGTACTAACAAGTGACAGATTTTTGACAGAAACTAACTAAACAATCATAACTATTTAATAATTTACTAGCTAGGCAAACTTTTGTGTCTTGGTTAAACCTTTAAATGATATAGCTATTTAATTACGGGGAAGATGCATTAATTAATGAATTATTAATGTAATAATTTGTATTGCAAATATTGGAGGTTATGATTCTTTGCAGAATAATGTTACTGTATAAAATTTATAGGCTTTTTTACCGCTTGTGTCAAAAAACAGCTACATAATAATACAGCGAAGTCTCTAAGCATGGATACGCAATGCATAATTTTTTTAAAAAATAAATATTTTCAATTTGTCTGTTAAAATAGTAGAGATTAAGAAATAAACTTTTTATGAGGAATCAATTTATTTATTATTGATTAGTAAACTTTGCCTTATTTTCTTTTTATGGTGGAGCGTTGTATCATGTGTGCCAACCTACTTTAACAAAAGTAAGATCTATCAGCTTACAAAATATACTCATTTTTGATTAACACTGATGATTATTTCGCGAATGTGAAGAATCAATTGTAAATATTGATAAAAATTAAATATATACTCTAGCTGGCAACATTGCCGGACGCCATTAGGGCGCATAACCAATACACAGCTTTGCTTCATGAATCAGTGTATATAAATAATTGTCCACTGCAAAAAATAGCTTGTAGTTTTTGTGTGACGCTTAAAAAGTAAATCAAGTTATATTGTTATGGTTATCGATGACAGTTTGTTTCAGGAAAGGCCAACTTTATAATACATATTGAGATTTATATTGTTGATCTGCATTTTTGTTGGAAGAAAAAAATGTCATAAATCAGCGACTCCAATATATACCTAAATCATTCATTTCCTGTTAGCAAAAGAACTTATCGGCCAAACTATACTAGAAGAAATAAATCTTTTTGTATTCTCACGCTTTGAGCGTATATAGGCTCACCGCCGGAAGATCCTATCGATATCTTATTACAAATGTGTGTATTAATTTCCGAACACTAAGTTTGATCTTTATCGGAAGGTATAGTTTCCAGAAATGGTAATTAGGATAACTCGGAAGGGTGATGTTATCTGGTAAAGCAAATTTGGAACAAACTTTTTTCGTATTTCTGTTGATTATCCGTTATGAGAAAACGCTCATCTAGTGGGATTTATTATTTTAAGTATTTATGTATTTTAATCTGGTATTAAGCATGACAGGATCGGTGTTATTTCTCTTTCCATTCTATGAATGCCTGAGAATATAAATACTGTTGCCGTGAGTACACTTTAAAAAGATAATAATGTAGGTATGGTATATACAACTTCTCTCCCGTATAAAATACACACAGAGAGAAAAGATAACCCCGGATTAATTCGTACGGTACTTTAATGGCGACGTCTTTACATTTATATTATAATTTTTCTCTCTTCTTGCACCACCACAACCACAAACTCTTCTTCTCTTTCCTTTACAATTTTTTTCTTCTCTTCTGTCACTGTTGTTAACTGTTCGTGTGAATTGTTGTATGTATGGCCTCCTGCCTAAACAAACAATGGCGCATCCACCATGCATGATGACAGGTTAAATAAATTAATAACACAGACGACTGACAGTTGCTGAAGGACGGTGAGATATATTTTTTGTTTCTGCTGAAGGTTTAGTTCTAGGAAGTTTTTTTTTTCGGGTGTCAATGGACGAAAATTGCATTTGAATTGGTTAATTGTTGCTGGAGCTTTGTGAGAATGGTGTGCTTTATTAACAATGATGTCTTAAAAGTTACCATTCTGAATCAGATAAGATTAAAACAATACTTTAAATGCGGAAGTTGTCACAGATTTGTACAATTTAGTGACATAACTATAAAAGACAATACTACATAATTACGTAATTCAAAGCAACTCTTTGGTTGGACGTTCTATTCTATTTATAAAATCATTCGTGAGAATTACTTTTCTGCTTACACGATTTTGCTATATCTCACCTACAATAGTCTACAATATGTATCATAATTTTACAGTTTAAAGAGGAAATTACAGACTTGAGCAAGGCATTATAACAAAGAATTGATTAAGAGCTGATCTAAATACGATAAAAATCAATTTAACAAAAGTGAAAGAAAATACTGAGAGCAATAAGAATGTTAATAATCAGGAGGCCTTGGTAGACTAGTTGGCCAAACGAAAGTACGTTGGAGACAGGCCTGACAAGGTGTAGGCTCGATTATCAGCCAAACAAGAGCGTTTTTCTACAGGAACAATTGCTCTTGTCTGGCTCATGGGTGAATGTATAAATGTCTGTATATAGGAGAGTACAAAAGAACCTTAATAAAAAAAGGTCGCAGTACATATTTAAAATAATCTGCCATCAGGAGCTAAACAAAAGAATCAAATAATAGAGATCCAAATACAATAAATATTTTATTTAATTACAGTAAATAATTTATTTAATGGTGATAATCAGGAGGTCTTGGTAGACCAGTTGGCCAAACGAAAGTACGTTGGAGACAGGCTTGACAAGGTGTAGGCTCGATTCCCAGCCAAGCAAGAGCATTTTTCTACAAGGCGAATTGCTCTTGTCTGGCTCATGGATGTGTGTATATGTTGGAATACAATAGAACCTTAATAAAAAAGGTCGCAGAACATATTCAAAATAATTTGACAATCAGAAGCTAAACAAAAGAATTAAATGATAGAAATTTATAATACACCAATTATTTTAATGTTTTTATTTGAGAAAAGACATAAATACTGGAAAAGAGAGAATAAATAAAAAGAAGTTATAAATTAAAAAAACAAATTATTAATAAAAATTGCTTAATGATATAGCTTTTTTGTCTTTCTGCTCAGATCAAATTGTAGTATCTGTTCTTATCAATAATAAATTTGATTGTCAAAACTTTACAACAAATTTAAAAATACGGTAATAATAAATGTGAATTCAGAATTTTACAGTAAACATCAAAAACAGATGAATAAATGATAAATTTTGAATATTTGCACGTATAGGACTAGTTTTACAGGAATTGATTTGGAGCACAAGATTTAGAGGCAAGATTTTTATAAGACATGTTTGCTAATACCTCGTAAAAACCGTGTTCTTTAGGATTTTTTTTTAATTTGCGCATTTGTTTTATATTTTTTGTAAAAAAAATCAAACTTTTAAGCTCTGAGTAATTTTGGTGGTAATGGTTAGAAACAGCAACAGGTCATTCGATATAAAATTCAATGTAAAAGCTTTTGTTTGACATAAATTGTTTCATTTTTAACAAAAAATCAAAATAACAAGAGCAAAACCATTTACGTGCTTCGGCAATCAGCGAAGTGAAAACTTATTAGCTGATAAATCCGAAATAGCCTCACAATACCGAATGTAGCGAGATCTTATTAAACAAATTTTGGCAGCTCTGTTTGAAGCTATTTTGTGTTTAATTTGAACCACTTTTCAAAATCATTTTGGCTTAAAATTAATACGTATTGTTTTTCAAAAATATAACAGTATTAATCCTTAAGTAAACCGATGTTGACATCGACATTCAACGGACCTAGTTATTTTTTAGGCAGCTATGAATACCAATCTTTAAAAAGTTAAAAACATCTTTAAGAGCACGAGTGTTTCCATAGATTTTTATAAAAGGCTTCAAATAAATAAACTTTACAATAATAAACTTATTAAAGACTAGATTTTGAAAAAAAATTATTTTAATGAATTGTGCACAGCTAAACTAACCACACTACTAAACTAGTTGCATTTGTTGATTATCATTAAATTATATAATAACAAAAAATTATAATAATGTGGAGAGAACATGTAGAAGATGCAAAAGGCAAAAAAAAAACAAAATGTGTAATGAAGATAAAAAAAGCATAATGAGACATAAATGTGAAGTGGTGAGAGGAACAATAAACAATGAAAAATCTCACATGAGATTGTCTAAAAGATTGAAAAAAAAGAAGAAACATGAAAGAAAAGAAAAAAAAAAGAAAAGCGTTTTTTTTTGTGAATTTAATATAAAAGAACAATTTGTTGAAATTTTTGTATTTGGCGCTTGAATATTACTTGTCAAAGAATATGGCATATTATATAAATGTCAAAGTTATTACTAATCTACTATTTTTTTGTTTTTTCATAATAACTTGCTTAGTTAGGATTTTAATGTTAAAACAAACAAAACACAGTTTATACGCTTTATAATTATTTTGTTTTCTATTTCTGTTACGTTCCAAACTGCTTTGATTTCATCTACTTTTTCTTTCTCAATTTTGCTCTTCTTTCTCTTTCTTTTGTTATTTGTTCTTTTATTTACTTGTTTTCTTTGTTTCGCCTGCCTCTCGTTCGCTATTTTCTGTTATGTTTGTTTTGTGATACAATGTTTGGTCTTCTTTTTCTCCATTATGTTGTTGATTTTTTTGCTTTTAAGGAGCTGGTATGGTATTTATTGCATTATAACCACCAGTCAGTATAATTTAACAAAATTTAAAGTGCGATTACAACTATGTTTTCTTAAATACTTTACAACAGACATACAACCTCTAATTTGTATAAAAAAGATCGCCAAACAAAAAAATTATTTTAAATCCAGTTTTTTTAAAATACCTTTAATAGTTGCTTTATTCTTAAAATTATCAAATCTTGAGACATACACCGGCCATAGCATTCGACGTGCATCTTAGCGATACCTGAGTGATAACATTATATTTGCAAAAGACTTTAAAAAGATCGGTTGTCTACAAATTATTGAAGAAAACGAATCTAATAAAATTGGCACATAATGCGAAAATAACGCCAAATTACGCCAAAAATATGTTTAAAATCTAAAAATGTTAGTCTCAGTTTAAGCTGCACAAAACTAAATCCGCTAAAATTTGATGATGATGACTAAACAAAATTTCTTCAATTTTTTATTATTTACACTCTATAAGTCACTAGTGTTTTATGAGTAAAAAACACTAGTGTGTTATAGACCTAATAAGTTAATTTATTCAACAAATTTTGTTATTGTTTCTCTGTACGAGTTTTTAAAAAATCTTCAAATCCAAAAAATTTATATCTACAAAGATTAGTAGTAGTCTATGATTTGGTTGCCATGTTGTTGTTGACAACAAATTTATCCAGGGACGCTTATTACAAAGAATTGAGTGAATTCAATAACTGGAAAGAAGAAAGCGCTGTTAGTGGGGTAAGCCAAGTTGGGTGACTTCTTTAACGCCAAAAAAAGATTCGCGGTTTCTTCAATGTGGCGAAATACTGCATTTTAAGATCGATATTAAAGTTTCACAAAAATGCAGATATTTCACAATATGGCAAGTTAATCGCTGTTTTGAAGTAGTTTTTGATGTTCAAGAAATTGTTCTATTTTTTGTAAACTGCTGAATTATATTAAAACAGTTGTATTATTGATTCATTAAACCACTTGTGTTTTATAGACCCCATAACTCAATCAAAAACATCATTCTTATAACGTCATAATAAAGAGGTGTTGGGTAAAATAATTATTATACATACAAGAAAAAGAGTTTTTTGTTGTACAAGTTATTAATTGTATCATTTTCTCTATTCTAAATTTTAATTTTTTCTAGGAAAACCTCTCAAATATATTACAATTTACAACATCTGCGCCTCTTTCATCTATTCTTCCGAAATCATCCGTGTAATTCTTCTAAAGAAAGTATTCTATTGTCGAAAAAAATTAACGGGATCAGGTTAACAATACGGCAAATCTAAATAATTATTTTATTAGCTTGTCCAAATATCAAACAAAAATGTCAGATGTTCTATCTTAAATGGTATAATAATGGCACAATATTTACGCCGTTACCTTTTCGTCTAATGGTAAAACATGCTTTTTTACTCAAAGAGACCATAAAATGGCAGCATCCGGAATGGTTTATCTTTATGTAATTTTTTGGCATAACTGTCAAATTCGGCTTTTATGAAGCTTTTAACTTTAGATTTGTACAATTAGCGCTTGATATAACAGTACAGAGAGGCAATAAAGCCAAGAAACATCATTGAATTTGTTTAAAGAGAGAGATTTGGAGACGGTGAAAGCAAATAGATTCGTAATTACATACATTCGCAAATCTAAAAGCAAATGTACACTCCATTATCATAAAAAAACTGCTTATTCCTAATTGAGTCAATAAGTAGAATAAATACATTAGCGTGAGTTAAATATAGGGAATTTTGTTTTTTCTTCTTGCAACGTTTTATCTGTAAAGAAGCTTCTTCAGGTTCTCAAATCGTCTCCACACGTAAACGCCACTTAGCATAAATTCCAGAGAACAGTCCAACCTGAAGCCTGATTTGTTCATAACTAAACCATATTAATGAAACCTATAAAAAATCAAAAGAGTTTTTATCTTATATCTGCAAAGGTTAGTAATAATCTAATGTTGTGTGGTTGACAACAGTATTATTGTTTGAAAAAATTTTTGCAAACAAATAGTTTTTAAGAAAAGAAAAAAATAGTTTTTTTAGGGAAAAATTGGGAATGATGTTGAAGAAGTCACATAGAGTTTGCTTCCCAAAAAATCCAGGGAGGCTTATTACACACAATTGAGTGAGTTCTATAACTGGAAACAGGAAAACCATGTGGGTGGGGTGAGCCAAGAAGTTGAAAAAAGATTTGCGGTTTCTTCAATGTGGGCCAAATACTGCATGTTAAGATCGACATTAAAGCTTCACAAAAATACAGATTCTAGATTACAGATGTATTATTGATTTATAAAACCACTTGTGGTTTATAGACCCTATAATTCAATTTAAAACATTATTTTTATAACGTCATAATAGACAGATGTTGGATAAATATTTTTTTGTCTAATAATAACAAAGAAACACTGATGACAGCAGTCAGCAAGCAGTCATAGATAACCATGATCATAGTTATCCATGGGTTTACGTTACGGCGTTATAACAAAACGCTAAACAGCTTAACAAACTATCATTGAACTTAGTCCATTAATTAAAATACAAAGCAAACAACAACAAAACTAGTATAGTCTTTACTTATATACGTAATTTAACTAAAGACGATTGACAACTGTGACATCTGACAGGTTGCACTACCAGCCTTCTCAGTGTTGCCAATGTATTTTTTGTTCCACTCTTTGCTACAACTATCGTCACAGTTGTTTGGATTTTGCACTTTTTGTTTTCATCTAAGTAGGTGATTTAAAAAACTCAATTGTTTTTCTTCTAATGTTTTGTTTCTATTGGTTTATTTTCAAGTTTTTTATCATAACTGAGGGTTTATCTAACTTTCTTCAGATCTACTTTAATTTTTGTATCAATTTTGTTTCTTTAGTTATATACATTTGGGATAGCACTGGTGGATTACTTTTATAGATTACTGTATAATCTAATTTTATCATTTCAATTGTGTTTTTCTTTTTTTTAGTCTTGATTTATCTTATTTTGTAATTTAAAATGTAATATTTTTTTCCGGAAATCGTCTTGGAAACAAGATTTTCCTGCTTATTTACGCGCAGGAAAATTGAGTTTTCCGAACTAGTACTGTAAAAACTTTACAAGTCGCAAAATAAAACAGATACTGTAGTAACTATAGTTGCTAACAAAATTGACAAACTTGATTTTTGTAGAATTTGTAAAGAAAATTCTAAAATTTGTGAATTTTGTCTTTTTTACGGTTTCCGGAAAAATTTAATACAAAACACGTCAGTAAAATCTCTTACTTGAGTCGGAGCTTTAAAATACTCGGCACGCTTTTATGTAAATAACTATTAAATTTGCTGTTTTTTTTTCAATTGTTTCTACATGTTTTCAAATTAGGGGTGGATTTAAGAGCTTTTTATGATTTGTGTAAATATAATAAATTGTTTTATGATTATCTCAGCCAGAAACTGATATAGTGAGTTGCTAATTTGATAAATAATCTATCAATAATTATTATTGTTGTGGAATGTTATTTCAAACATTGTAGCTTAAAATAACGTTTGATATTCTATCTATCGACCTTTCACCTCCAATTTCCGCACATTGCAATATCAGTTTATGATCCCTAATAAATCTGTAATAATTCAATACCTTTATATTATGGTCGCTTAAAAATGAGTTTACCATGGATTTATCTATTTCCTCGACGAAAGAAAATAATTCTTCTTCATCATCATCGCTTAAATCAGTACCTAGTACCTAGATAAGCATTATTATAATAGGTGGTAGGTAAAGTGAAACTCAAATTTATGTTAGCCGATACTAGAAGCGTCCATTTCTCTTGAAATCCCGAAGGTTAAAAGCGCCGTTTGATAACTCATGTCCGGGAAATTTATGGAGAGAATAGGTCAAACTGAATTCCCATCGGCATATAGTATACTCCCATTTCAAATTATACCTTTAAAGTTTCCCTCTTTTTCTTACAAAAAAAATATATTCCTAGATGTATCTACTCGGCTATTTTACAAAATTGTTTTCTACATTGATTGTTGTTTATATTCTCCGTCAACCTGGAGCCGGACTTGTTTAGAATTAAACCATTTTTGGAACACAAAAGATGGAGTTGATTGCAGTGGAGTTTTATTATTTAGAGAGACTAAACTCACTAAACAATAGATAGTGGGCGAATTTTATGCGATAATTAATATTTACACCAAAAAAAAAACATTGAATTGTGGTTGAAATTGTTTGTAGCTTCCTGTATTGTAGAATACATAAAATTACAATTATAAGAAACAGGAATCTCAGATGAAATCTATTGAGATTTACGTTGACATTATTATCAAAATATAAATAAAAATAATAACAAAATCGGTCTACTTTCAACATTTAATATTTTTTATTGAGTGTTTCTGCTAGAAAGTGTTAAATATGCTCTTTTTTGAGAACTTTTGATTTCTTGCACTTGTAATTTTTTCATTCGATTTTTAAAAAAGCGACTGCATTTTTGTGAAGCTTTAATGCCGATCTTAACATGCAGTATTTCGCCCACATTGAAGAGACCGCGAATCATTTTTTGGCGTTGAAGAAATCACCCACAGCACGTCTTGGCTTACCCCAGTAGCATCGTTTTTTTTGTTTCCAACTATCGAACTCACTCAATCATTTGTCTGGAGTTCTTAGGTAGAAAACTCGATGTGACTTCTTTAACATCTTTCGCAATTTTCCTAGAAAGAAAACTATTTTTTTTTCATTTTCAACAATGTTAGAAGTTTCGAAACCGTTTGTAAAATTTCTCTCAAACAATAATTTTGTTGAAATATTGACATTTTTCGGAAAAGACCGTGTCGAAAAGTTAACTGAATTTGTCGACGTTTCGCTTTCCATCGGTAGAGGCGTCATCAGGACAGGGAAATAAAGATGCGAACAACCATGGTACCTCGACGTGTGAACCACGTTTTTCGGTCTTTTCCGAAAGATGTCAATATTTCAATGACTTCGGGCCGTGAAAGCCTTTCTTCTTCAATAAATTTGTTGTCAACAACAACATGACAACCAATTTTTTAAGTGGGAAATAGACACAATGAAATGGTTCAATGCAAACAAGGAAAGAAGGATGTTGGGAAGAAACTCTAATTTGAAACAATTGATAAACAAAAGAAAGAAGAAGAAAAGAAGTGGCAAGTGAAAAAACTAAAGAAAAAAGGTAGATAATATTAAAGTGGTGTTTTACAAAAAAAACACTAATTAAACAAAGTAAAAAAAAATAGTATATTGTAAACCTAGGCGGCAAAGTGGTATTTTGAGAAGTGGCCAGGCTCGCCTTTGGCTCGCCTGTTCATATCTTCTCTCGGCCTGGAAAATCACTTTGCGGCCGTGGTTTACACATTATTTTTTATCCTACACAAATTACCTTATAATCGAGCATTATCTTAAAATCGGTTTGAGGTTATTACCGCCAATCGCCAATTCAAAATGTCAAACCTTGACAGATGCCAAAAATTTATGGATTATTTTACTGTCGTGATTTACACAATTTATCTTGCACAAAAGTAGTTTTTTAATAAATGTGATTTAAAATTTCAACACTGCTTATGAATAATGGGACGTTTAGAGTGTCCTTGGTGCGTGACGACTGTTCAACCGTTTATTTAGCTTTAATTTTTCTTATAACAGCGACGCCTGGCGGAGAAAATCAGATTTTTTTTTCTCGGCTAGCCGAGAAAGTACATCATTTCTCGGCTAGCCTGAAAATAATGTACTTTCTCGGCTGTCGAGAGACGAGAAAATTTCATTTTGAGTTGGTGTAGGATAAAAACTAGATTTATTTTAACTTTTAGAACAAAATTTTAAACATGGCAACACGATTACTTAGAAGGCGCATAAATTGTGCTTTGTTTATTTTTATTTTGAACCCAGATATAAACATTATTCTGTTACGTGTGCTGATTGTAAATTAATTATTGCTTAAATTAATAATTGATGGGTTTTTCTATGTAAAACAATATTCGTCTAAAATGCTTTAATTATTAGCGCTTTTAACATTTGCCTAATTTGCCAGAAAAAGGGGAAAATTGGGAAGAGAAACTAAATTCAAGAACAAATTACAAAAGAAAGAAGAAAATGAGAAGTGACAAGTAAGAAAACTGAGGAAAAAAGTGAAACTAAAAAACACTAATTAAACAAAACAAAAAAAGCAGTCTCCGACTGCATGAGATTGTTTACAGTATTATAAGCAGAAATAGATATTTTGTTTATTTTTTTTTAAGTTAGTGGGTATTTGGGTGATAGAACTCATCTACTTATGTAATATCCAGTAAATAAAATGGCCGCAAAACGTCTCAAATGGAAAATAATTATCTAAAATATTTTGAATCATCTAATAATGGTCGATTATCCTAAGAGAATTTCTTAATCGACTTTAACTAATTCTAAGCAGTTTGCTCTATTAAGTTCTTTTGTGGTTGGACTATATTACACCAATTCTTAAAATGTTTATAGATGATGTCTACGTCTATCATTCATTTTAATTCTCGTATTCCTACGTGGGAAAGTAATTTCAAATCCGATGATGTCTTCATCGAAAGTGAAAAAGCGAAATTGATCGAAGATCAATTTTATTATTATTATTATCATTTAGAAATGTTATTAACCTATCAAAATTCTATTTCACTTCTCATAGGTAAGTAGCCATTGTTGACAATTTAATTAACTTTTAAAAGAACAATTTATCAAATCACCTTTGCGTAGCTAATTCTAATTAATTACAGAGTTATTGGTATGAAAAGGTTGTAATTAGTTAGTAATTAGGCTCTAATCATGAATGAAAAGAGTAGAGATTTTACGGCAGAATTGCACAATGTAATTGGTGCGCCATTACTTCGGTATTAGAAGTAATCAAAACTGAATCTTCTTGTAATTTCCAGTGATATTAAATGTTTATTGGTATTCGTGAGATGCTCAATCAAGACGTTTCATTTTATGGGTTTGAGTATCTTCAGGAAAAATTTCACGACTTCATGCAAGAATGCTTCAATCATTTGATGTTTAATTGTCAGTTTTACAAATTTCTCTGAACGCAACGACACTGATACTTACTACACACTGAATCTTTGCAAATTTTAATTGAGTTTCCTGAAATGATGGATCCTAGGATTTTCATGTCGACATTTTATGGGTTTTTAATGGCTTATATCAAATATAGATTCCATCTTGTTTTATTTTTTTATCTTACTTGGTCTTATTTAGTTTTCTTTTCCGTAATTTTGTTGTTTTCTCTCATCAAACTCTCCCCCACAATAACTTTGATTAATTGTTCCTCAATATTTAATTAATTTAATAATAATAGTACTATAAATTGTCTTTATTAACCATCTCTCATTATTTAACATCATTTTTAGATTTTTTTGTTTCGGTTGTTTTTGGCATATTGTGTTTGTCATCAATACTTTTTGTATTCTTTTTGTTCACTCTTTTTATGAATATTTAAAATATGTTTGAAAGATATATTTTTTTTTATTTATGTGTCTTAATTTGAGTCTGTAATCTAAAAAATGTTTCTCAACATTTTGTTTTTTTCTGCCGTTGTCAATATAAGTTTTTAAGAGTATAATAGATAAAATAATTATATTGATGACAGATCTTGTCAATTAATTTAAAAAAAAAATTTTTTTAATATTTTTAAAATTGTCTGTCACAATGTTAAACGCGTGATAATGGTCTGCCATTGTTATTTTCAATTAATAATAATAATATATTTTCAAATGTCAAAACGGCAGACGTGGTCAAATGCATTTATAAATAGCCAAAAATTGATACCTGTCTTACCTGCGCACTCGCCGCGTCTACCACTTTGGGCTTAGTGAGTCCCCATATCATGTACCGTAGGTCTAGGGGCCTCAATGTACAAAAACCCAGGTCTGGTCAAATACATACAGGTATCCGTTCACTGGCTCTTAGACTATTGCTAAACAATGGGTAAGAAATCTGTAAAATTTGCCATAATTTTGTTTAGATTTATTTAGTTTTCTTTTGTTGTATTCTCTAATTTTATTTCTGCTTATCATCAATTTTTTTTCGAATCTTTGCAAGTTTTAATTGAGTTTCATAAATTGATGGATTCTATGGTTTTGATGTCGAGATTTTATAGGTTTTTAATGGCTTATATTAAAAGGATAGGTCCTTTTATTTAATTTTTTTGTCTTACTCGGCTTTATTTAGTTTTCTTTTCTCGTATTTCTTAATTTTGTCATTTTTTCTCATCAAAATCTCCCTCACCAACAACATTGATTGATTTTTTTTTATTATTCACTTTAATTGAATAATAGTTTTACTATAAATTGTCTTTATTATCCATCTCTTATTATTTAACATTATTTTTAGATTTTTTGTTTCTGTTGTTTTGGCATATTGTGTTTGTCATCAATACTTTTTGTATTTTTTTTTGTTCAATGAATATTTAAAATATGTTTGAAAGATATTTTTTTTGTTTATGTGTATTAATTTGAGTCTTTAATCTAATAAATTTTTCTCAACATTTTGTTTTTTTCTTGAGTATCTTATTTTTTATTTTGGTCTTACTTAGTGATAGTGACTTTACTGTAAGATAGCAAATTAATTCAAACTGGATGCGTAGACTTGGGCACGTTTTGTTTTTATTGGAGCTCTTCAGTAGTAAGTCGCAGCAGTAGGTCGATTCTTATTTGAATAACTTGCAGTGACAATTTACCATAATTTTGCTTAGATTTATTTAGTTTTCTTCTGTTGTATTCTCTAATCTAGTTTCTGCTTATCATCAATTTTTTTTCGACTGACAATTTTCTTTTTCTTTTCTATAGTTTCTCTATTCTTTTTCTGCTGTTTATTTTACTTAGTTTTTATACTAATAAGTGAGAGGTAAAATTTTTGTCTCTTTATTAAGTGGAGCTAAAACAACTAGTTTTAATTAGTGATAAATGGAACTAGCTGTTCTACAAAGTTTCTTACCAATAAGTGGGAGGTAAAATTTTTCTATGGAACTAGATCAATTAGCTTTATTTTTTTGATAAATGGAACAAGTTGATCTACTAAGTTTTTCACTAAGAAATAAAGGGTGAAATCTTTGTCTCTTAATGAAACAGATCTTGAACAACTATACTGTATTCATTTTCAAGAGTGTATCAAAACAAATGCATGCAGGCTCCACGTGATCATATCTATGAAGTGGCAGATGGTTCAAACAGGACAGGCCGCAGAAAAAATCGTTTATTCTATTTTAGACCAAATTGTTTTCAATTCGGCTTAAATATATTCAAAATTATATTATTTTCACTAGTATTTAAGTGGTTACGTTAAGCTTTTTTTCTGGGAACACTGGAGTTCTGGGATTAACCTCAATCTCTGTCTCTGTAGCAGCACACAGAAACAGCAACGAAACAAATGCGCAATGCTTTCAAATGCTAGCTCCGCACAAATTCCAGGAAATCGGTATCACTTAGTCTTTATGAATGGATCAGGCACTGATCACGTCCTACACATTGTTTACTAGCACTCTTTCATGAAAATGAATACAGTATGGTTTTATTTTATCGATAAACGGAACGAGGTGTTCTACCAGGTTTTTTACTTATATTTTTTAATTAATTTAATTAAAAAATTTTATATTAAATAAGAAGGCTTTTTTATTTAATTAGTCGTTGCAGTAAATTCAAATTTTGATTAATTGTTTACTGAAATGAAATAATGGCGCAGGCGCTGGAATAACTCTATTATAACTCTAATGCTTCTTAGAATCTAAATAATTTTACTGTTGAATAGAACAAATACAGCAAATCAAAGAATTAAATTGAACAAAAAAATTGTTTAGAAAAAAACAGGGTTAATAAGAAAAAAATTGTACTGAATATAGCAAATATAGAGTTAAAAAGAGCAAAGTAAGAAGAAGAAACATCAAAATAAATAAAAGAATTAATAATAAAAAACATAAAAAATTGTATGCAAAGGAATGACAAAACGTAAAAACAAATATAATATGATGCTTTTACACTTATCAGAGTATGAAATGTAAAAAAAAACTGTTTTAAAAACTTTTAAATTTTTTTATTTTTTTGTTTGTTTCTGTAAGAAAGCTGTAATCTTACAATAGTTATGAATAGTTATGATGTATTGCTATTATAAATCTTTTCATAGTTATAATAGCAATACATATAAATATAATTTTTTTAATTAATTCAATTGAAGATTAATTAGTTGTTGCAAAGAATTATAGTTTTATTTTAATTTGCCCCATAAGAGAAATTATGGCGGAGGCGCTGGGAAAACTCTATTTTAACTATGGTGCTTCTTAGAACTTTAAATAATTGTACTGTTGAATAAAAAAAATGCAGCAAATACAAATAAACAAAAAAATTTTAATATAAAAAAATGTAAGGAATAAAACAGCTATAGAATAAAAAAGACAAACCAAAAAAAAAAGAAACATTAAAATAAAATAAAAAAACTAAAAAAAGAAGTTATAGAAAACCTTATGCGAAACAAATATAAAATGATGTTTTTACATATATCAAACTATGAAATGTAAATTAAAAAAACTATTTTAGACAATTTTTTTATTAAAAAAGTTAGTTGTTGCAGTCAATTACAGTTTTGTGTAATTGATAAATGAACTGAAATAATGGCGGAGGCGCTGGTATAATTATAACTCAACTATAGCGCTTCTTGGAACTATCAAACAATAATTTTAATATTGTTTAAAAAAATTCAGCTAAATCAAGAATGAAAATAATCAAAAAATTGTGGTCATATAAAAAAAAATTGTAATAAATAAAACATCCATGGAGTAAAGGAAAACAAAGCAAGAAGAAGAAACTTTAAAATAAAGAAAAACTGATTAAAAACAAAAACAAATATCAGATTTTGTTTTAAAGCTTATCCAAGATAACATTTAAATAAAAAAAAAATTATTCTAAAAACTTTTCGATTTTTTTGATTTTTTGCTTGTTTTTGTAGTCTTACCAAGTGTTTGTCTCTTAATAAAGTGAAACTAGAACAACTAGCTCTATTTTTGTTTATAAATCGAACAAGAACAGGAAAAAGAAAACCTTTTCTATGTTCAATGACAAGATTGTTGTCATTAACATCATCAACATAAAAGTACGACATTGTTGTAGTCAAAAATGCTTAACAGCACTCCAGCCATACTTTCTGCACCAAACGTTTTATAACACTTTAATATAAAATTCTTTAAAAACTGTCAGAGATCATCTCATCTTTAAGTTCATAAATTTTTTAGATCAAGTCTTGCTATGAAGTAATGAACATAATATGTCCATTTTTTGATTAGTTCATACGCATATACAGGCGTGTCGTGTATTATTAGATAAGCTTTGACGATTGAGGGCCCAATCAGACGACAAGCCAATGTTTTAAACTGAATTGCGCAGCAAGAGTTGATCTAAATATATTATGAACGCAGGGTAGTACTCAATATTTCCAATTAACAGTCGTAAATTGTTTCAAGAGACTACATAAAAGTACAACATTGTTGTAGTCAAAAATGCGGGCTTAACAGCACCCCAGGTACTAAGCCATACTTTCTGCACTAAACGTTCCATAACATTTTGACATAAATTTTTTTAGAAACTGTCAGAGATCATCTTATTTCTAAGTTCATAATTTATTTAGATCATCTCTTGCTATGAAGTAATGAACATATGTCCATTTTTTGATTAGTTCATACGCAGATACAGGCGTGTCGTGTATTATTAGATAAGCTTTGACGTTTGACAGCGCAATCAGACGACAAGCCAATGTTTTAAACTAAATTGCGCAGCAAGAGTTGATCTAAATAATTTATGTACTTAATATTTCCAATTAAGAGTCGTAAATTGTTTCAAGAGACTCAAATAAAAAAAGCTTTGATCTGGTAATACCACTCCATTTATGTATTCTGTGCAAAAAAAGAGACAATTGATTTTCTCAACAACCCAGTATGTTAATCTTTCCCAAAATGGCAATGCAAGCAAGCACCTTAATGACCATCAAAATTTGTCAATCAACTTTTTCTTGAATTGCGTGACCCACCTCCTCCCTCTTGGGCAAAGAATCTCGTGAATGAAAAGCTCCGTTATGCTGTCACCACTCTCATTGTGCGGCCTTCTCCAAAAATTCTTTGCGAAATGAAAAAAAAATGTCTTTATATAACTATTTCATGGATATAATCAAGCAGTACCATTAAAAGAAGTAAAAGAAAATAGAATTATATGAAGCGTAAAATTTTACAAATAGCGTTGGTTTTTCAAGTCAAAGAGATTTACTGTTTCAACGTCCATCCATGTTCGTTTTCAGTACATTGCGTCGCTCGAGAGCAAAAGGAATTGGTAAAATTGACAATTGACACTATTTCTATTTTTTTTTTTTTTGAAAATGTTATCTTATTTTCAAGTTGGCAATGCGTATAATGTATTAAATATCAATTTATTTGAAGAGTTTTCCACAGTGGCCTAACGTTTCCAGCAGAGTTCGTAATATATCAACGTTTCCGCTCAAGCTTCCGGTATTAGTCTCACCGCAAGTGCCATCTAATGAAACTTCCATCTGATGATCAAATAAAATATTATCCATCTTGCCATGTTCACTGTTTTTTTTTTCAAAATCCGAAAAAAATAATTCAAATTTTGTAGCATGCGATCTGTCAACTTTAAATTAGATTAAGATTTGATCGAGATTAGATAAGGTGTAATACATCATTCGAGAGACGACTATAAATCATCATCATTGGTGATGTATTGTACAAAAAGTTTTTATTGTTTGTCGTGGTTTTATTTAATTGAAAACAAGAATACTATTTAACTGATCAAGGTTTTTACGTCATGTGTTCCATCACCTTGTTGACCAACAGCAACAATGGCTTACCGCTAGAGTGTATTTGTTGGAAACAAGAAAAAAAGTTTTTGACTAAATTTTGAAAAGTACTTTTTTATCCTACACCAACTCAAAATGAAATTTTCTCGTTTCTCGACAGTCGAGAACGTACATTATTTTCAGGCCAGCCGAGAAATGATGTACTTTCTCGGCTGGCCGAGAAAAAAGAATCTTATTTTCTCCGCCAGGCGTCGCTGTTATAAGAAAAATGCGTCTCACTATTTATCAGAGGTCTTGAAATTTTAAATCACGTTTACTGTTTATGAACGTCAATCTTATTTTAAAAAACTACTTTTGTGCAAGATAAATTGTGTAAATCACGACAGTAAAGCAATCCATAAAGTTTTGACATCTGTCAAGATTTGACATTTTGAATTTGGCGATTGGCGGTAATAACCTCAAATCAATTTTAAGATAATGCTCGATTATAAGGTGTAGGTAATTTGTGTAGGATAAAAAATAATGTGTAAACCACGGTTGCAAAGTGATTTTCCAGGCCAGGCTCGCCTTTCTTCTCTCGGCCTGGAAAAATACTACTTTGCCGCCTAGGTTTACAATATACTATTTCTGATCATATAGATCATGAAAAAAAAATTATCGGTCAATTTAGAATTCAACATATATCGGGTGATTCATCGGATTCAGTCGGTCTAAAAACAACACTTGTAATTATTTAAAAATTATAATTAAAAGTGTATGCGTCTATTTTTTTTAAGAGTACAAAGTGTCAAAATTTTAAGTCTCTAGCATCTATGAACAGTTAATTAACTTCTTCGAATTTGAGTCATGAATAAGCTAAGACTTTCATAGATATCTTTGAAAGCACTTAAATTTTTTAAGGTTGGTATACATAACTGTCAAAAAAATTATTACGCCAAATGTCAATGTCAATTATTAGAATTGCTGATGATATTGTCAAATGACAATTACACTTATTTGCTCCAGCTGAATATCTATATATATATATATAAATGAAACCCGTTTTCCGTTGTCACGACATAGCATGAAAACGGCTTGACCGATTTGGCTGATTTTCTTTTTGTAGTTTTCTAATACTCTGTACAAGGTTCTTACGAAAAAAAATATCAAGAAAATTTCTCAGAAAGATTGAAAAATATACATTTATTTTTGCATTTTAAAAAAAAAGCGCGTTACAAATGTCAACGTCATTCAATTTAAAACAAAAAACTCTGTGGTGATCTATGACATCACAGACATAACCGCGCTAACAAATGTCAACGTCATTCAATTTAACTTCGAAGTACGAAGGCGAAGATGTTTTAATCCTACGCATCCCTATGATACCGAACGATACGCCATTCAGTTTTAAACGTTAACAGTTTCCAGTGCGGCTTGCATTTGCAATGTCAATAAATAAATCGCAAGGACAGTCAAAGTACGCTAAAAGAACATTATTAGAAACTGTTCTCTTTTTACCATTCCTCAATTTTCTAAAATTGGTTTCTGCAAGCTATTTCGGATTTATCAGGTAATAAATTTTAATTGTTGTCTAGGCTGGTTTTCAAATTTTGCTTGAGAAGCAAGAATTTTGTTGCTGTGATTTTTATTAATTTTTTGATTAAACTAAACAAATTATGGCTTATTGTTGTTAACAGCCGTTAGCATTAAATATCCCAAAATTTATGAATTTTGGAATTTTGTCATAAATAGTATACCTAGAACCTCACTTCTAATTTATACTTGGTAAATAATATTAAAAAAAAAAGATTTTAGAGAGAGTTAAGGAGCATAGCAAGAGAAGCGAGAACAAATAGGAAAAAAGCAAAAGTTGGATATAAAAAAATAATAATCAATGGAATACCATACAATGGGATAAACAGGAAAATGGTGAAGTAACCACTGAAAACAAAGTAAACCCTAAAAAATGTAACAAATAACCAAAAAAGACCCTAAAAACCTATAATGTGCAACATAATAGATGGAACATTAACAGTAGAAATGGTAAGGAAATAGAGTTAGTAGAAGTGTTTGAAAGAGATAACTTAGACTTATTGGCTATAACCGAAACAAAAATAAAAGAACAAGATATAAAAAAATAAATAACAAACATATTTTAATATTAGTGGAGTAGAATTAGAAGATAGAGCCACAAGCATAGAATAAACTTTGAAGAACTGGAAATGTGTCAATGAAAGATTAATAATTGTTTTGTCTGAGGATACTAACAAAGCAAAATGATATTCATGGTAATATATGGGCCAAATGATGATGACGATAAATCAACGAAAGATGAGTTTTGGGTTATAATACAATTAGAATATGAAAAACTAAAAGATCCAATATACTTAATGGGAGATTTTAATGCCAGAGTAGGTAATGGGAATAGAAGAAAAAATGAGAAGATATGGTGAAATAACAACAGAAAAAGAAGACCCGAGAAGTTAAAAATAGGAATTAGAGATCAATAATTGATTATTTTATCACAAATAAAAAACTTAAATGATGTTAAAGTCAAAATAAAAGAAGAAGAAACCCAAATTAAAACAGAAATAAACACGGTTAAACTAAAACTGAGCAACTTGGAAGTAAGGAGGCAATACCAAGATAGAATTGGAGATTTGATAATGAAAACATCAATTTCAAAGCTAGAAAATATAGAAAAAATGTTTAAACAAATAACACAAGAGGCAGCAAAAAAAGCTTGCAAATTTAATAAAACACAAGAAACATTACGCAGACATACTGCTGGAATAGAGAAGTTAGAGAAGTAATCAAAGTAAAAAATCAAAAATGGAAAAACTACTCAAGTACAAAAATGGAAGAAGACTACAAAGAGTATAAAATACAAAAAACGAAGGTAAAACAATCTAAAATAAAATCATAGGAGAATTCGGGAAAACAATGAAAAAAAAATACAAGGAAAATCAGAAACTTTTCTACAAAACATTGAAAACATGCAAAAAACAAAAAGAAATTATGCTAAAACATAAACAAGATAAACAGGAAATTATATAATATTAAAAGAAGATAAGTTAATAATGTAATGATGGAATGAACACTTCTAAGAGCTATTAGAGGAACACCAAATCATGGACGCAAGAGATATTTGAGAATTGAACAACAAAATTAATAACAAAACAGAAAATAACGGAAAAGCTTCAGGTCACGACATGATAAAGACAGAACAGCTGAAGTATATAGGGGAACATGAAAAGCAAATATTATTTTTTAATCATGCTTAACCAAATTTACAATACAGGAAAAATTCCAACAGACTGGAAAAGGCGCTGATATTTCCGATACATAAAAAAGCGACAGGAAAAAATGTAACAATTATAAAGGATTATCACTCTTATGCACAACGGCTAAAGTTTAAGAATCCATATGGGAAAACAAATTAAGAAGAAAAATAGAGCTAAACATTGAACTCGCGCAAAGTGGCTTTAGGAAGGGACACTCAACCCTAGACCACATTTCACTATCAGTACACTCACCGAAATAATAATAAAACAAAATAGGAGTCTATACGTAACACTTATTGACCTATAAAAGGCTTTTGATAGAGTCCTTAGGAAAAAAATGTGGGAAATACTAAGGAAGAGAGAAATAAGTGAGGAAATTACAAATGCAATAAAGAGTATATATAGTAGTACCTCAAATTGTATAAGAGCAAGAAAAGAGGCCTTAATAGAATTTATTACAACACAGGGACTTAAGCAAGAAGAAGCTTAAGCTCTTTACTAATTATAATTTTCTTGGACAATATATTGAAGAACACAAAGAGCAAAATAAGGAGGGTAGAAGTTGGATACCATAACCTAGCCAGGATATCAATGGCAGAATGCGCTTTTGCGGATGATCTAACAATTCTGGCAAAAACGAAAATGACATGCAACATAACCTGAACGTGTGGAATGTAGAACAAAGCACAACATGGAAGTGAACATAGAAAAAACAAAACTAATGGTAATAGTTAAAGAAGACATAGAAGCAAACGTAACAATAAACGGGGAAGAGATAGAACAAGACAAAATAGAGGAGGAATTGAGGAAGAAATAAACCAAAGAATTAAATTTATTTGCAACGCGAATAATAATTATTTACATAAAAGTCAGGAAAATTTCACATTACTGAAGAGGAGCTAAATTGAAATACGAGGCACTTTGTGCCGAGTATTTTAAAGCTCCGAGTCAAGTAAGAGATTTTACTGACGTGTTTTGTATTAAATTTTTCCGCAAATCGTAAAAAAAGACAAAATTTACAAGTTTTAGAATTATTTTTGACAAATTCCACAAAAATCAAGTTTGTCAATTTTGTTGGCAACTATAGTTACTAGAGTATCTTTTTTATTTTGCGACTTGTAAAGTTTTTACAGTACTAGTCCGGAAAACACAATTTTCCTGCGCGTTAAGCAGGAAAATGTTGTTTCCAAAACGATTTCCGGAAAAAGCTATTACTCAATAAACAAAACAATATTGAGCAATAAACAGATATATAAGGCTACCAAGATGACACTATACTTAACAATGTATAGACCAACATTAATATGGTAGTGAGTCATGGAAGATGAATGATAGAATTAAGAGTAAAAGATGGTTTTAAGAAGAGTAGAAGAGGTAACAAAGAGAGACAAAATTTGAAATGAACATAATATAAGAAAAAGTCGACAAGATGAAAATATACATATCACAATAGAAAAGAAACAAGCAGAATGGTACGAGAATGGAATAAGAATGCCAAAAACCCGATAAACAAACAAGTATAGAAGTCTAAAATAGGAGGGAAAAAAAGAGCTAGACTAACCAAAACATGGCTGGTGGATATAGTGGATGAAGTACTGAGAAGGAACAACATCAGCACCCAAGACGCAAATAGAATGGCAAAAAATTGCAAAAAATGGAAAGACTTTGTGAATAATATGAACTAACAGTTAATAGTCAATCTCGACACTCGTTAGAGTATTAAAGGATTCAAAATAATAATAATAATAATAAAAAAAATATTAAAAAAAAACAAAGCCATAAGGCTTAAAATTTAAACTACTTATTGTTTGAATGTCTACAAGTTGTCAGGAGACTAGTACTCAGCAAAAATATAAAATTGCTTTACATAAAAAATTGAACAATTTTTTGACAAAAAAACTTAAGTCAATGTTAAGTCAATGAATGACTTAATAGTGGTAAAAATTTGTCACTCAAGCTTTTATAAATATAGTTTTTTTTGTGATTTTTAGCTTTTAAAAAGCTAATTTTACTGAATCAATGTTTAGAGGGTTTTTAATGTAATATGTAACTTTTATTACATTTTCTACGCATTCAACATGTCTGATGGATCACCCGGTATAGGACATTTTTGCAAAAATGGCGAAATAGCTGGAAATTTTTGCTGAAAGCCGTCATTGCCCTGATATGATCTTTGCAAATATGTACACATGTTCTTCAAATTACTTAATTTAAATTTGCCAATCAGATAAGAGCCTTTAAAAGGTTGCTACAATAGTTTTAGTGTCACTATACGAATTTGCTGTGGCTAAAAAAGCTAATTCGCACATTTAACTAATGCTCCATCGACTTTATCTTCCAAATACATCAGAGAACTAGTCTTGAAGAATAAAAGATTTTTTTGTTTTTAAGTATGATATCAGAGGAAGAATCAATCTCCGTTTGACGTTTCCATTCGATCTTTTCCAAAAATTAATTAAGTATGCAAGTTGGCGACCACATTGTACAAAAACTATAAAAGATCGATGGTATGTATATAATAAAGCTGGTCAAATGGATAAAAAATGAAAAGAAGAGTAGTTCATTCATCTTGCGACCTTCAGCTACCCTGAACCGGCCTTGTCCTCTTCCTTTTAATAGAGCCGGTGACTTGTAGCGTGGAAGAAGGCTTTTTTTCACTTTTTGCAGGTAGCAATTGACTTGTTGAACAAAAGAGGCGAATAAAATGGAATTTTTTTGATAAAAATTTGAAAAATTTGCAATGGAAAATTTTTGATCAGCGTGTTTTCAGTGATTTTTCCTAAATTGTTATCATTTATTTATTTTTTTGGTAAACCTGGTATCAGAGTGTTTTTTAGCATCTTCTCAAGTAGCAAAGTTGTGACAAAGTTGTGAAAATCTTTTTTGCATTTTTGCTGCCTGTACTGCTGGCAGCTGGTTTTTGGGTTTTTTTAAATTAGTAATTTAGGGGTTTTTCCGAATTACCTGCACACTAGATGCTAAAATATTAAATTGGTTTTTTTAAACCAGTCCTTGCTAGTTTTTTATTTATTTACACTCTAAAATGACTTAGAGAGTTCTGGATTTATAGGTTTTTTTTTTGTAAACTTTGAAACGTTTTTAATCAAATTTTTTAGATTCCAATTGTGACTTTTGTACATATCACTAATTATTCACCTGCTTGCCATCGTTATTTTGAAACATTGTCTTTACATTTAATCTATTTATTCAAAATTATATCTTTTTATCTTCATAATTATGTTTTTCCTGCTTTCTTTATTTTTTATGTGTTTTTTTTTTATTTATTTATTCTTACCCGAGTTTCGATCCTTTTTCAATGTTTCTCGTTTTCTATTTTTTGGCTTTTGCGTTTTTATTTGAACGCCATCTTTCTATTCTTGTTTTTTTTTAGATATTCAGACAATTAATTATTTGGTTATTACCTCGCCGCTATTTTCGCATTTCTCGTTGTATTATTTTCTTTCATTGTTTTAAATAATCATGGTTTTTCTCTTCTCTTGCTCTTATACTAAACTTTGTACTCTAGCTTTTCCTTTCACATAATCTGTTTTGTCATCCATCTTTTTCCAACACCTCTTTGTTTTTTTCATTCTGTTTTTATAACTTTACTGCTTTAGTTTCAGTTTTTTTGGTTATATATCTTTTTTTTTTCAACATTCAAGCAGTTGCATAGCTCACTCACATAAGAAAAATATTTTTTTTACGGTTTTTTATGGTTTCACCTCATCAGAATTTTTACTGAACTACCAAATATCTTCATTTTTTTTTTCATATTACTATAGAGTATGAGCTAATAAACGCATCTTCTTCTAGCAAAATTATAAATTCTTTAATGTGTATGAGCAATTTTGTTATGGAATTGTGCAATGTTTATTGTATTTATAAAAAAATAGAACTAGTTGTTTTAGCTCCACTTGATAAAAAGACAAAAATTTTACTTCTCACTTATTAGTATTAAACTTGGTAGAACAACTTAAGATGAAATGCTTTTTTTAGTTTAATATTTTATGAAAAAGCTTTGCGATTTTGTTTAAGTTGCTTCTGAAATTCATACTAAAACCATGAGTGCAACGTTAGGAGCATGAGAAGACAAAATATTTTTTGTAAGTAAAAGTAATAATGTTGTTGAAACATCTCGTATGTAGCTAGAATAGATAACAATAACACAGCAGATGAGCTTATTTCAGGTATATTTAAAAAATAAATTAAGTGTAAAGCTGTTTTGTGATCTGTCTGCTTGTTAAAGCTTTCTATAATAAAGAGCAAAAAAAAGTAATTTGTAGTAGATTGTTAATAATAATGAAGCTTTTTGTAGTTCCTTAATCTACGCTTCATAAAAAAGTTATCATTGACTGTAAATAAAAGAAACCAATGAGTGAATGCAGAGCGAGGGTTTATAGGCAAGGAGACAAGAACAGATAAAAGAAACAAAGAAAAAAAAGATTAATACAAAATACAGAAGGAGCAACAAGAAAAAGAAAAAGCGTTTGCGCAAAGGAAATTTTTTTTATGACTACTGCAAGAGAAAAAGAGAAAAGAAACAGACAAAAAAGAGGTGCTGGAAAAATTAGACAAACGAATAACAGAAGTGAGAGAATTAAGAGAGGAAAGCAAGGAAGAGAAAAATAAATTGAAGAAAGTAATACAGAAAATGAAAGAAAAAGAACAAGAATGGGAAAAAGATAAAAGTTTAGTATTAAAAAGAATAAAAAAAAATAGGAAAAAAAACGATGATTTTAAGAATGACAAAAAAAATAGAAGCTAAAGAAATGACAAAAGAGATTGAGAAGTTGAAGATGGAGCAGATTAAAAGAATAAAAATTAAAGAGTTCAAAAAAATTGGAAAAAATGAGATATTGGTGTTGATGGGCAATTGGGAGGAAAAAATGAAAATGGGAAAAAGGAAACAAAGGAAGTACTCTAAATAGGTAAATTCATTGATGCCGATTCAACAGGAAAATCTACAAGGAATCTATAAAAAAGATTGTAAGAGAGAAAAATAGGCAAAATGTGGGATGCGGGAATAATTTTATGGAAAGAAAAAGATGGAAATTAACAAAAGAAGAAGAGATTAAGTTACCGGTTTTTACAAAAGGTACAAATAACAGCACGAAAGAAGACATATGCAAACGGAGTAAATAAAGATTAATTGATAACAAAACAACAATAACTGAAGAAAAACCAAAAAATTAATAATCAACAACAAAGAAAACAAAGAAAAAACATACAAAGCTGAGGAAAGTAAAAGAGAAGAAAAAAAATGATAAGAAGAAAAATAGAAAAATAGAAGGGATAAAAAGAAAAAAATCAGGTAGTAAAATTTTTATTTCAGCCTCACTATTTCAAAATACGGCAATTAAAACTTCATCTTTTATTTTTCACTTTTTTCCTGATTTTTTTTTTGTTCTTCGTTTTAAGCTTTCTGTTAAATTTTTAACACCTCTATTTTTTCTGGAAAAAATAAAAAAAATAAAAATTTAAGTGGGCACAATGAATCCTATTATTTCTCGCATTAATTACACTATTAATAAATGTTAAATTGTAATATATTTAACATTTAGTGCTACCAAGAAGGCCTCGGCGGATCAGTTGGTCAAACGAAAGTACGTTGGAGACTAGTCTGACGAGGCTGGGTTCGATTTTCACCCAGGCAAAAGTCATGTTCTGGCTTTTGTTTGGCTTGTCGGTGTGTGTGTGTGTTTGTGAATGTAGAAAATACCATAGAACCTTAAAAGTTCGCCGTACATATCCCCAAGTGTTACCAACTGTGTATCACGCTGATAACACTGTTAACGCGTAGTAAATTTATTCAACATCCAGTGCTACCAACTGTGTTTACCAATCCCTACTCGAATTAAAAAGAATAGTGAGATGTCAAACATGGAAAATGTAGCTAATAAATATAATTGTAAAAATCTTAATACAAAAGATAAAATAAAAAAAATGGCAATAAAGTCTGAATAAAAACTAATCTTCAAAAGTTGAAAATTTGTGAGACAAGCAACATAACAATAAAGAATATACCATTGATGAATAAGACACATGGCTTAAAAAAAAAGTAAGCAACAAAACAAGAACAACAATAATTATAATAACAAAAAAAGCTAGTAACATGAGACTAGTTGTCAGAAAACAAAAGTATGTAATAAAAATAATAACGCTAAAGAGAAAAAAATTAATGTTTTTGCAACAAATCCCAAAAGGCGGGATGTTTTAGAAAAAATACATATTTTTTATAGGAGATATGCCACCAAAAAAAAGTTTTTAATTCTTGAAAATTCATTACCTTGCGAAAAAATTGCTTTTTGAGTTTTTTGCTTTTTTTGTCTTCCCCTCAACGAAAAAGGTCATTTCTAAAAAAATGTAAACTATTGAAAATATTTACTCAACCGTTGCAGTCCTGATATTTATTTATCGAGTCATAAATCAAACAACAATTAAATAAAATACGGTAATGTTACGCCTAGAAATTATTAATAATTATTAGTGGGCCTCTCTTTTACCGGAGTCGTAAAGGAGTAACCTACTGCCACCATAAAAAAAACAGAAAGGTAGGCTTTGACTAGTAAACATTTATTAATTTTAGCCTTATCAGCTCAAAAATAAAAATATTTATCAATAGTACAGGGTGTGCAATATTAAAAGGAATCAAGGGCGGCTGTGTTATTTTGGCAGCAGGTTTTAGATCGGCGGATACTAAAGCAGGGTAAACATAAAGTCGTTTAGAGATTTTTGTGAATTTGAATATATTTAAGTTTGCAATATTGTTTTTGAGAGTTTTTCGTTTCTTTTTTTTAATAATTATCAATTTATTTCACATTTATAAAATGGCGCAAATGCATCGACTTGGCATTTATGCACGACATTGTGCTCCAATGTCAATGACAGTATTGATTAACAGTTGTGAATAAATTCGTGCAATACCGGGCACTTAATAATAAATAATTAATCAATGTTATGTTGGAAATGAATCAAGGCAACAAATCGGAGAATTGGAATATTAACTTGTGGCTTTAAGAAAACGCAGGCTGAGAAGTTATTTGAGTACGAACCGATCTAAGACCTGCTGCCAGAAAAGCATAACCGTTTTTGAATCTTGTTAATATCATACACCCGGTAGGTTTAGGGTGCAAATGCAAAATCTTATAGATTATAGGATAGAATTAAATTTTGATTTGGTTTTTAACCGAGCGTCAAAGAGTGTATTGAATTAAAAAGCAAAAAGAAGGTTGATTGCAATTCTGTTTGTCTTAGAAGTAGGTGTTTTTAGACCAAAAACTAATCAATAGTGTGTGTTATTAAATTTTCTGGAATAATACTTGGTTTAGCTTAGAGGTTTTGCTCTTTTTGATTCAGGGTGCAAAAGCACGCTTTAAAAGATTGTTAGGATGTTTTAAAAATTTTAATAATCTTGCATTAAAACTAATTTTTAAGAGTTGGAGTGCAAACCTATGATATTTTTACTATTATTCTACAAAAAACTTAAGTTGCAAAAGCAGTAGATATAATTTAAACGTTTTATTATAATCATTTTCAATTTGGTGGCTGATAATTTCAGAGCATTTGTCTTAGAAGTAGTTGTTTTCAGATGAAAGATCAGCTAATGTTTTAAGTTGGTTTGTGTGTTTGTTGTAAATGGGTTTAAAGTAGTATTAGTAGGCAAATTGCACCCTCTAATATAATATCAATAAAAATGGGATTACAAAGAGTAGGCAATTGCCCCTTTTTCCCTAGTAAATTAACATGTCGTGTTTCTGCTAATGATGTTCGGGCATTGTTCGGCTTGCTCTCTACATTCGACAAGTGACCACGATTGCCTATAAATTTGCATAAATCGTGCTAAATTAAATTAGGAAAAAAATTATATTGACTGTGTGTACAGTATCGGCTTAAGCTAACGGTATCCGGCAATAGTTCCCAATAAAGGATCGCGTCATTGTATGCTTATATTGGAATCTTGTAGTACAATTCCAATTTTTTTTCGCTTTGGACTTTATCCACATGTCACGAAACGTTAACACACCTACAATCTACTGGGTTTCCGTAGTTTTGTGTACTGTATTACCAGTGGCGTGGAACCAATGGACACGAGCAGGACTCGTTGGTAGGTCAAGAGGAGAAAAAAGGACATCTTAATCAATGTCATCAATTCTCACTTGTTTATCTCTTTTTAGTCCCACATTCTATTAGTCCTGCATGTAATCTTAAACAAGACTCATTTATGCATATATAGCTTAAAAATCTAACCTCACTTTTTTTCTTGCTCTAACAGTTTGCAAATCAATCTATAAAAAAAATTTGCTAGTGATTTTGAAGTCTTCATACGCTCCCAAATGAGTGGATAAATTGGTATTTATGGCACAGATCTGTCAAAAATTTATTGCAAATGTTGTCCAAACTTTTTGCGCGCTGCCACACGCAAAACTTGTCATATTCTTACACATGCAGATGTTCTGCTTTATCGGGAATCATTTTTCCCTGAGCAGTTTCACATTTTTGCTGAATAAACGCTTTCTGTTTCAGAAACGTTTATTTCGAAAAATGAATCGTTTTTTAAACAAACGTAGTAACCTTAACAACATTAAAAAATAGCTCACTTTTTACAGAACACTAAAATTTGAATTGATTTCCTTTGAGGAATACTAAATTTTTGTTTGAATCCATTAGGATTATAGAATAGAATTGAACGTTGTATGTACCACGGGCATAATTGTCGATTATGGCTCTCGGGAATTTAAAAGCCTTTGTTTTTTGGGTTTTAAACATTGCCTTATGCCATAATCACCTGATTATGCCCTTAGTAACAGAGAGAGACGATATGAGAACAGAATTAACTAAAGCGGCGTTTGATAGGAAAGATGAATATATAAAAGCACAAGAACTCTTAGAATTTATAAAGAGGAAGTGAAAAAGTAAAAAGATGCTTTAGTTAAATCAAAAACGAAAATGCGCAGAATCTGTGAGCCTGAGAGAGAGACAAACAGAGAAGAAAGTACGAAAAAACTAATAGATGAACGTGTGAGAAGTTGAAGTAATCAAAAATAATATAAAAAAATAGAAATAAAGAGCTAGAAAAAAAAAGTTGTTGCAGAGTTGAAAGAAATACTTTAAAAATTACTAAAAATAGAGATGGAAGCTTTATGATAAAGCCTAAAATTGTTGCTAATATTGATAAATTTAATTGTGAATAGAACGTTTAATGTGAAAGAGTAATAGAAAGAGAGACACCTATTGGAAGTTTCACTAATGAATTGGTTCAAGAGAAAGCTTCTACATTTTGATGATTTAGTCGCCGACGACATACGGAAGTATAATTATTATATATTTTTGATTTTTGATAATATAAGAATGTAGCAAGTTGTTTAACCATGTTGCTACATTTTCGTCTTTTACGTTCGGCTTACATGGTACTTCTTTAATTTTTTAATTGTCAAGCTTATTCATAGATTTGACAAATAATTACTTTTATTGGGGGGGGGGGTTGTCAATGACCAAAAGTTACGTCACAGGAGTTGTTAGAGTGTTGGTTAATGTTTTGTAAACGCTTTGTCATCATTATCATTTTAGAAATTATCAGGCCTATAGCTTTTAAGCAAATGATGATGATACAACACACTCTTTAGACTTGCAACAAATACAATAACTTAGGTTTTCAGAAACAATGGCCTGTATAAAAAAAACTATGAATATAAATTGAAACGTGCTTATTTTTTTCATCCCAAATTTAAATTAACAATAAACAATTATTAAAAATTGAATATTGTCTTGTTTAATTAGAAAGAAAAATCGAATTCTCAGTATTTCATTCAAGGATTTGTGAAAATCCTGAGTCACGGCCTAGTTGACTTTCTAAGCTCAGAATACGAGAGCTTTACTTACATCCGTAAGGATTTCGAATTCACTTCGATCCTTTGATTCAACGTCTAAAGGTGGTTCTTCCTTGTTGTTCTCTTTGACGCCTCTTCTCTTTAAAAGAGAAAAAAAGACCGTAAAATGACGGGAAAGAGAGCGTTTTAATATTTCAGCGTTAGTCAAAGAAGGCTCTGATGGGTGGGTGGGTTTTTTTTTGATGAAGGTTGCTAGATGAATACTTAATCAAAAAGATGAGTAAACAGTCGATTCAATGAAGAAGAGGAATAATGCAAACAAAATGAAATCTTATCATAGTAAAAAGAGGGGGTTATGGTCGACGAAAAGATAATAATGAGGTTAAAGACTCAAGGAGAAAATTTAAAATGACATTTTATTGCAAAATTACTCATTATTAGTCAAACTGGAACGCTGTTTACAAAAATATCAATTTTTGTTTTATTTACCTCACAGGTGATAAGATGCAATTAATAATTGAGACTGTTTAAAGCGAGTGGCAAGCTCGTTAAACATGCGACTTGATTACAATATTTTTGTCTTGATTGAAAGCTTTTTACTCTGGAAACAAAAATCCAGAAGCGAATTTGTTATTTTAATTTGTTAAAAATTATTGTCATTTATGTCAGTAGTGGTCTTAAAAAAGAATTAAAGTCGTTAATTGTTAACAGTTTTGTATATCATAATTTAATTTGTTGATTGAAGCTTCTCAGCTTCTTGTTGATCATTGTGAGATGTTTTCAAATGCTATTGAAAGTGTTTAATTTTGGAATGGTTGTGAATACAGATTCTAGTTCTACACGTTTTATAGACAGGTTGTCTGAATCTTCAGTTTTATGCGGTTGTCTGAATCTTCAGTTTTATGCATATCTTTTGAATGACATTGAATACTACTTATGACGTAGTTTGGATATGACAATTATAACAAATTACATTTTAATATAAAATTTTGCTTACTAATATTGGTTTACTATCTGACCAGAATTTTAAAAATTTATATTTGTGTAATTAATTTTGAAGATTAAAACACAGATAACTCTTGATCACTTTTGATTTATCTTCATTTGGTTGACGTTTGAGTTTGACAAGTGACCACATCATTGACATTTAGTACACTTTCAGCGTTTAAAATCTCTATAATTTTTATAAACTATTTAGATTTACTCTTGCTATGGATTCTTGATTGGTTTATTTGCAGAAACGTAAGGTATTATTAGGCAAACTTTGACGTTTGTTTGACATTTGTCGGCAATTATACTATAAAACAATTTAAAATCTGCTAAGATAAGTTACACACAACAAAATTAAATTGGGAACACCCGATATTACATACGCTATTTAGATAATTATGTTACATTCAAAGCTCCAAAAAGTCTAAAAAAATCTTTATTATGCAAAATTTTAGATAAGTATTTGCAATTTTCGATGAACGCATAACGTCTATAATGGTCAAATGGTTTACGAAGTCGATCGAAGATTTTTTCTATGAATTAACTGGTGAAAAATTGTTATCATAACTGCAAAATTGCGCATTAATGTAAAATTGTGCATTAATGAGGTCTATTAACAATCTCTTTTTTAGTAAAAATCAAACTTTAACTACACTCTTGATAATTGGTCAGAAAAAAAAGTGTATACCAATTACGATTGTCAAAAAGATTTGTCGTGCAATCTTAGCCACGTATAATTTTTTTTATTATTACTTCAATTCACCATATAATTAAAAAAAACCGTTAATTGAAGAGAAAATAATTTTTATAATTTCCTCGAAAACAGCAAGCAAACTGTACAATTTCCACCCATTTTCCATCTGTGCAATTAAATTCATTGATGATTGTAATGTTTTAGATTTTTTTAATGAACGCATAATGGGTAAGAATGAAGATAATTGTAAGGTTGTTAAAAAAAATGAAGGGAGTGTTTGTGGGAAATGCTCAAATCTGCAATTATTGTCGGTAATTCAATGAAAAAACCAACGGCTTTGTTGTGCTGTCACATGCACTAATAATTTTTCAAAAAAAAAATATTGTTGAGAGTAATACGTAGTATGATTAATTAAAGTTAAAAAAATGCTGTAAAAGGCAGGTTTTAACAGAGTTTAAGTGTTTTTTTCAAATTTTTGTTAAACTTTTGTTGGAAGAACTTTAAAAAAAATTTTTAAAAAAAATCAAGTTATATAGAATAAAACCATAAATAATATTATCCAGCGGATTTTGTTATCAAAAACAATTGGTTGAATTGATAGAATTTTTTTGATAAATAGGTACAGAAAATGGAGGGATCTGTCTTGCATAATTTTAGGTAAGTTATTTTTTTTACAGATAGGTGCAGTATGAACTTACAAACACAAAATACTTACAAATAAAGCGGGAGGAAGTGCCGCCATTTTGCAAAAAACTGTTTGGGCTTGCTTCTCGCACTTGAAGCTTATAATTATAAGGAAGGACCTTTATTATAGATAATTAATTTTTCTATTAATTTTTGTTTATTAATTTATTTTTATTATTTACCGTTTACGATTTATAAGCTTATTACTGTTTGTTTATTGACTTTTTTACCAATATCTCTACTAATAATTATTTAAATTATAAATTGCCGATGGTCAAACTTTTAAGTCGATAAATTGTCTACAACTTTTAATTCAAATTTTAGAGGTTATAACGCAATAATTTTTAAAATCTTGTGCTTGGGCGATTGACGCTAGATAGGCCTGAACACATAAATACAAAAAAATTGAAAAAATAAATAATAAAACTGTAAGAGAAGATGAACTGACAAACAAAATTAATAAATACAGCACAGAAAAAGTGACTTAAACAATAAAGAAAGTCATAAAGAATGTATGGCAGAAAAGAAGAATGTCAAATCAATTATGGATAAGTCTGTTATTTTTATAAATAAAAAGAAAAACAAATAAAACAAAAAACTATAGAAGAATAAGCTAAATAAGCACAAAATGCTTAAAAAAAATTAGAAGAAAAACTAGATTGAATAAAAGCATTATCAGATGGGAAGCTCAGAAAATGATATAGATGAAAAAATATTTTAATAAGTAATCGCTGTTTTTTTAAGGTAAGAAGGTAAATTATTTATTATGTTGAAAAAATACAATAAAAATTTAATGGCAAAAAAGAAGAGTGCCAAATCAAGTATGCATAAGTCTGTTATCTTTATAAATAAAAGAAAAAACAAATAAATCAAAAAACTATAGAAGAATAGGCTCAATAAGCACAAAATGCTTAAAAAAAATTAGAAGAAAAGCTAGATCGAATACAAGCATTATCAGATGGGAAGCTCAGAAAATGATATAGATGAAAAAATATTTTAATAAGTAATCGCTGTTTTTTTAAGGTAATAAGGTAAATTATTTATGAAAAAAAAATACTATAATTGATATTTTTTAAATATTTATTGAATTTTCATCATTATGCAATGCATATTAACCTTCTACTTGGTAGTACAACATTGAACACGTTATAACTATCTATCATACAAAACAGATAGGAAATTCAATTGTTGATGATCAAGATTTTTACAATCATAGGTCTTAAGTGTACGGTTACACAGATACAGGCTCAAACGGTTTTTTGCAAAATGGCGGCACTTTCACCTGCTTTATTATTGTAAGATGCTTGTGTTTTTAAGTTCATTACGTCATACTGCACTTATCTGTGAAAAAAATAACTTACCTAGAATTATGCATTATGGACAAAATTAACTTGCTTGTCTATTACCTGTACGATTATTTTGCATGGGCGTGACTTGTCAGTGAAATTATGACATTTTATTGTGAATGACATTTGGGAGACAAATAAAAGAGCTAAATTATTTTTTTTATAAATATTTTTAAAAAACCAACTCGTGATGAATTTTTGTGTGGTTAGTTTGACTGTTTCAATATTTTGAAGAAATATATTCTTCTATTTGCTTAGGCTATCTAAGCTGTAAGCTGTGAAGCTTACATAACCTACAAATTGTCATAAATCACAAAGTGGAAATTACTTTTCAAACCTTTGCAACACTGAACGTTATTTTCACGAGTTTATCATTTACATCACTGTATAGTGGTAAGAAGAAGCTATTTGACAACTTCCTGAAGCAAAAAAAAACACAATTGTGTCAAAGCCCAAAAATAATAAAATATTTTAAAACCAAATAATTTATTGCATATTATAACTATCACCTTGTACGTACGGTAGTGACAATTTATGACGATTTGTAAGTTATGTTAGATATATAGATATCCTGAGTGAATAAAAGAATTTATTTCTTCAAAATATTGAAACAGTCGAGATAACCACACAAAAATACATCACAAGTTGGTGCTTTTAAAATTTCATGTGTGCTCCAAAATGACTTTTGGAATAAGACGTCATAATTCACTGACAAGACCTCGCCCATATAATTTATATCTTATTATCACATTTGACTAGCTGACCCGGCGAACTTCGTACCGCCTAACAGTCAATGAATGTCGTGTTACTTTTTAGCTGCACTAATTTAGGCTTTGATGAACGTAAAACAATGATACAAAATAATATATTTATATAGATAGAAACAAAAAAGTATTTTATTATGATGAATGATGATGAAAACATACATACAGAATGAGATAACAAATAAAACTCGGATTAATTCAATAATAGGATTTTCATTCAAGCACTTTGTGGTAAACGACATTTTTTGTTTTTTGGTCAGGCGCAAGAACAAATAAAGCGGATGGTTTGCCGACACGTGAGCATGCCACGTACAATTGACCATGAGAAAAACATGCATTTTCTAGATTGAGGCGACAAATAGTCAAGGATTGGCCCTGTGATTTGTTGATCGTCATGGCGAAGGCAAGACGAATCGGGAATTTGTTTAAACTCAAAGGGCATATCCGTTGGGATCATCGGAATCCTTGGAATAAGAACTTCCTCATCTTTAAATTTTTCTTTAAGTATCGACGCGTGCAATTTCTCGCAGATAATTGACTCGCGATATTCCGTTGCCTAATTGCATTACGGCTTCGCTGGGAAAGATTAGATCTTCTAGGACCCGGCATTGTTATTAAAATATGCATTCGCATAAAACCACCAAATATAATAACAGTGCCTGAACTTTCGAGACATAGACAATAGCTCAAAGAGTATATAACCACTACGTATGAATAGCTTATCAAGAAAAATCATAGACAACCTATAAAAGGACATTTACACTTTTTTTAATCTGTAGATTTTTTTTCCTTAATCTTATAACCTTTACCAACTGACTTTTTATTGTCCTTTTATTATTCCTTTCCGATGATTTTATGTTTTTACTGTAGAATAAATCTTAGGTATTATTTTCGGGGTGTAAAAACAAATATGACAGTACCTGAACTTTGTAGACATTTTACAAAAAATAAATTTCTGAACGCACACATGATGTCTTCAGAAAAAAATAAAGTTGTGGCTTAAAGGTCTCAGCAACCAGGCCATAAGCCCCAAAAAAAAAAAAGTTGTTACACTATTTGACATGATTGGACAACAAATGTTTGACATGTAATAAACAAATCAGCATCTATTGAAATGATTAAGTATTCATTACACAAATCGAGTTTTCATTGTTTTTAAGATGTATTCTGCTGTTCGGGACAAATCCAACAAATCAAAAACCATGGCAAGGGGTCCAGCCGTTCTCGAGTTATAAGTGTTGTAACAAACACGACTTTCTTTTATATATATAGATTACGTATCCTCGAAAATAGCACCCTTAGTATGTAGCTTTCTAGAAAAATGTAAGGCAAAGGAATTTGTGTTAAAAAATTAGTTGTGGAAGCAAATAACCGTTACGTTGCAGTAATTGGGATAACCTACAGCCCTTTCTGTGGACGGTAGCTAACTGGCTGGAAGCAGGCATTCTTTGATAACCCTTTGTACCTCTCATCACAAAGTCAAAAGGTTTATGTTTAAAACAATTCAAAACTGTTAGCCGCCTATTAATTTACTATGCAGTCAGTGCCATCAAAAACATTTTGCAAATAATAATACGGTAAAGCTAGATTATTACTATCTTTATCGTATATTAAATGAATTACGCCTACTTGTGACAGTAAAAAAAATTCTTATTGTAACTGTTTTGAAGTAAATTCACATAATTTTTCTATGCATATTAACTGTGCCTTGGGGTATTTTTTTGCTATTTAAGCTAACGCCATGTTAACCATGTCATATTTCCGAACCTCTCGCCTAAAGTCCTAAATTATCGCACGTTAAAGCATGAATAATCCGAGACAATATAGTTAAGCCAAAAAAGTCGAAAAAAAGTAGTTAACAACAACCATCTATTGTACATCGGCCACACCTTTAGTGCAACAAATGAGGTATTAGTTGTTTTTTCCTTTGTAGATCTTCTCGTTTTCTCTCTTGTTTCATTATTTCGATCGAGATAATGAACAAGAGTACTTCTGCGAATTGATTCTTTCTTTCAAAAATGAAATTTTATGCCTGTTAGAGTGAATATGCATTCCGCGAATTTGTAACGTTTAAGTATTTTTCTTGAAGAACAACATTCTGGTATTGTCATTGTAAATTGGAATTGTCCAAGACGTCTTTTTAACAAACTTTTTTTTTCTTGCATTATCCAAGGGAAATTTTGAAAAGGACGTGACCAGAAACGGAACCGTTACGCGTTCACAAAAAAAATCTAAACAATGTGCTTTATCATTAATAGCTAAATATCACTTTTCATTCAATTTTTCCTGCAATGTTGGTTGGTTTTAATGGATTTTTTTTGTGGATAAATAAAGGAACGACCTTGACTAATTGGCATTTATATAAGTTTTTGCTCATAAAGCGATCTTAAGCTGGTGAAACCAGGCATGCACGATGCATTACGTCTAAAGAAGTGCAGCTCCAATGAAATTAGTTTAACTTTATTCTATAAAAGAAAACGCGTTCTACCGATTTAGCTAAACATAAGAAACTGTACGACTAAGACTATTGAGTTCCACAGAGATCCTTCTTAGCGCCTATCTTATTCCCTATATTTGCTGCAAGTCTACTGAACGTTGGAAAATCTAGAATATTCTTCCCGATACCATCTAGATCAATAGATTTTGGTCCAACAGAACAATTGCTTCAAATGTGAATTTGTTGCTAAATTTTTAAGCTCTTCTTTTTTTGAGCTAGAATCTAATGATCTGAATCGTATTATGCCAAAATATTTAGGAGTTTCTAATTTTTACAATCGAAGCAAGTCTTCTGAAAATTGAAAAATCTAGAATTTTTTTTCTGATACCATCTAGATCAATAGATTTAGGTCCAACAGAACAATTACTTTAAATGTGAATTTGCTGTTCAATTTTTAAGCTATTTTTTTTTGAGCCAGAATCTAATGATCTGAATCGTATCATGTCAAAATATTTAGAAGTTTCTAAGTTTACAATAGGAACAAGCCTTCTGAAAGTTGAAAAATCTAGAATATTTTTCCTGATACCATCTAGATTAACAGATTTTGGTTCAACAGAACGAATCTAATGATCTGAGTCGTATCATGTCAAAATATCTAGGAGTTTCTAATATTTAAAATAGAAACAAATCTTCTGAAAATTGAAAAATCTAGAATATTTTTCCTGATACCATCTAGATCAATAGATTTTGGTCTAACAGAACAATTGCTTTAAATGTGAATTTGGTGTTCAATTTTTAAGCTATTTTTTTTTGAGTCAGAATCTAATGATCTGAATCGTATCATGTCAAAATATTTAGGAGTTTCTAATTTTTACTAAAGAAACAAGTTTTCTGAAAATTGAAAAATTTAAAATATTCTTCCTGATACCATCTAGATCGATAGATTTTGGTCCAACAGAACAATTGCTTTAAATGTGAATTTGGTGTTCAATTTTTAAGCTATTCTTTTTTTGAGTCAGTATCTAATGATCTGAATCATATCATGTCAAAATATTTTAATTTTACAATAGAAACAAGTCTTTTGAAAATTGAAAAATCTAGAATTTTCTTCCTGATACCATCTAGATCAATAGATTTTGGTTCAACAAAACAATTGTTTTAAATGTGAATTTGGTGTTCAATTTTTAAGCTATTCTTTTCTTACGCCAGAATCTAATGATTTGAATCGTATCATGTCAAAATATTCAGGAGTTTCTAATTTTACAATAGAAACAAGTCTTCTGAAAATTGAAAAATCTAGAATTTTTTTTCTGATACCATCTAGATCAATAGATTTAGGTCCAACAGAACAATTACTTTAAATGTGAATTTGCTGTTCAATTTTTAAGCTGTTCTTTTTTTGAGCTAGAATCTAATGATCTGAATCGTATTATGCCAAAATATTTAGGAGTTTCTAATTTTTACTAAAGAAACAAGTTTTCTGAAAATTGAAAAATCTATAATATTCTTTCTGATACCATCTAGATCATTAGATTTTGGTCCAACAGAACAATTGCTCCAAATGTGAATTTAGTGTTCAGTTTTTAAGCTATTCTTTTTTTGAGTCAGAATCTAATGATCTGAATCGTATCATGTCAAAATATTTAGGAGTTTTTAATTTTCACTATAGAAACCAGTCTTCTGAAAATAGAAAAATCTGGAATATTCTTTCTGATACCATCTATATCCTTGGATTTTGGCCAATCAGAACAATAGCTTAAAATTTGAATCTAGTGTTCAAATTTCAACCTATTCTTTTCTTGGGCCAGAATCTAATGATTGGAATGATATAATGTCAAAATTTTTTTGGAGTTTCTAATTTTTACAATACTTTCAGTAAATACAAACAAGTTTTCTGAAAATTGGAAAATTTAGAATATTCTTTCCGATACCATCTAGATCATTGGATTTTGGCTCATCAGAACACTAGCTTAAAATGTGAATTTGGTGTTCAAATGTTAGCTTTTTATGAACCAGAATTCAATGATCTGAATGATATAATGTCAAAATGTTTTGGAGTTTTTAATTTTTGCAATACTTGCAGTAAATAGAAGCAACTTTGCTGAAAACTTAAAAATCTAGAATATTCTTTCTGATACCAGCTAGATCATTGGATTTTGTCCCAGCAAAAGAATAGTTTTAAATCTGAACATATTTTCTTAGCAAGTGACTACTTGGTGGAAAGATTTTTATAAAAATACACATCTAGTCTGCAGTTCTAGAGCTTATTTGTTTTCTCTTGGCGGCTCTGACGTCACTAATCTGCGCGAACATTGACAGCTGATGGAATAAGTGAGCGCTGAAAACATTCGACCATCTTTTGAACCGCTCAAACTTAAATTAATGTAATTTATGTAATCTAAATTAAATTACTGTGCTAATATGCTGTAAGTATTGAGGTTGTTCTATTTATATTAAAGCAAGCAAGCAAAGTAAAAAAATTAAGATTTAGCTGACGTTTTTAGTTTAGTTAGTAATAGCAAAGCACTACCAATTACAGCTTCTGCGCATGAACACGTGACCCGCCAACAGAAAACAAATAAGCTCTACAAGGTATTTTATTAGGATACATGTTATACCTTACATTTATTGCAGGTCTTCTGAAAATCCAAATTATGTGTGCTTACCTGAAAAAATTTGTTATATTATATATTCTTATATAATATCTTCTAGATTGGTAGATTCTGGCTCAACAAAAGAATACCTTAAAATGTAAACATCAACTTAAGAAATTATTATTTATATTAGTATTGTTCTCAAAATAACATTTTATTTAAATTTTTATCTCATTTTGAGTATTGAATATATAAAGGGTAATCTTGTACTCTTTTTTATTAAGTTCTGTGGTATTCCCACATATACACACATCCATGAGCCAGAGAAGAGCAATTCTCCCTGTAGAAAAATGCTTTTGCTTGGTTGAGAATCGAGCTTACACCTCTTCAGACCAGTCTCTAACGTACTATCGCTTGGCGAACTGGTCTACCAAGGTCTCCAAGATCTTACACAGATATAGTTTTAAACCAGAAATTCACACAAAAGTCGGCTTGGACTGACAAAAGTACAAAACAGTATTGATCTTACTAGAAATTAAGCTCGTATATTGCAGATTAATCTATATTCTACTGTTTATTTGAAGCTATTTTCATTCTTTTTGTGTTGCAATAATATTGCTCAATTGACACTATTTCTACTTTGTAGTCTATTATAGATTTTGTTTTAATTTTTTAAGGCATATGTTATCATTTTTTTCTCGACTCAAGCTTGATCTTCAGTCTATAGATAGTGTTTTAGTTTCGGTAGCATTCGTTTCTTTTTTTTGTTACTTCAGAGCTTTTTCTAAATTTCTTCTCTAACGTTGTTTGAGCTTTATTAAACTTTTCAGAATCTTGATACAATTTTCTCTTATTTGACGCTTAGTTAGTTTTTTGTCTCAAATTTTCAAAACTTTTTTTTATTGTTTTACTTACTAACTGCTTATGTGTGGTTTCTTTTTTGAAAAAATTGGCTCTGTTGGCTGCAAGTTGAAATATTTCATGATCTTCAAAAACTTAATATTTGGTTCGATTTGTAGGTTATGGTGGCAACTTCTCTGATCATCATTTTCTACAGACTTTAGTTTTAGAATTTGAGTTTTTAATAATCTAATTAATTATAAATATGAAAGTGATGTTTAGATGTCTATAAAAGCATTAGTGCTCTTATAGATATGCTTTTAAAGGTTGGTATAGCATAACTGTCATAATCAAGTCAAATGTCAATGTTATTATCACTGATTGTTATTTTTTTCAGTTAAATTGTGCTATTAATTTCCTGTTTTTTGTTTTGAACAAATTATTGTCACAACATTATGCTATGGCTGACAAAACTAATTAAGCTTCTGGTGTACGTACGACTTAATTGTAGTTAAATTTGTGTTCTATGCTAATGTTTATTTGAATATTATTGGTTGGATTTGAATGTATGACGGGTTGGATTAAAGTTTTTTAACAGTATTATTTATATTTAAAATCGATTTGATCAAATTTTGTGGTAAAGCCGCCTCGTCCTGGATCTGTCTATTCAATCGTTATTTGTTGTATCGTCATGAAATAAAGATGTAGATCTTTTGAGTTCGTTCGTGTCATGTTTTCCCTAGTATGATGGATGTCTTAGGGAATCATCGGATAAGTGACATCTCTTTCATGCATTCTCGATTAGAAATTACGTAGAGCGAACGCTTTTGCTATTTATCTTCTTCGTTCGATGATGATGATGATTTTTCGTAAAATGTTAAAGGTAATAAGTGATTCATGAGGCATGTGTAAGGAGGATACAGAAATAGACAGAAACATTGAAGATGAATTCATGTTTGGTGCTTTCTAACGGTATGGAGATCATGAGATATCAATACTAGTCTAGTGTGTATAGTGGGACTCGAGGAATGTTGTATATTACTGCATGATGCTATCGCTGATAACAGATGGCTTTCGGAAACTTAGACTTAGATCCACATGAAGACTAGCCTCTGTATATTTTACTTCACAAATACTCACTATATTTATCTTATTCATACAATTACCTCAAGTCATTCCTATTTCCGACTATTGTGATTCTGCAGATATCTTTCAACTTTTTTTTCATCCACTATTTCCTTATAGATCTAACACTTTTTTGTCTTATTATAGCCGACGAAAAGATATTACAATGCTTCTGTACCCTCGCATCTGTGTTTCTTCTTCTAACAACCTATCAAATCTTCTTTTTGTGTCTAACAATAAAGTAATATTGGCTCAATTACAAGAGCCAAGATTGATTGGCTCAAATATCTAGAAAATCTCTTACATCACAGCGAAGATTGACTGTCACAATATCAAATCAAAGCTGACGTTTGGGGTTGGCTAAATATTAGCATATAACAAAAATATTGGCCTATATCATTAATATATTAAAAGTGAGTGATCTGTGGAGTAAGCCTTTTTCAATAAAAAAATGTCTCACACCTTAACATCAAAACTGTGGATGGAGTCAAGATTGGTTGTCACAAAAAAACTGACTTTTAGGGTTGGCTATGTATTCGCCAATAACAATAATATAGTTTTTAGTCCACGTGCACATCAAAACTGTAGATGATTTTTAATTTTAGTATTAGTGATATTGGCTCAATTTTATAAGCCAACTAATATAAAGATATTACAACGGTTTGAACTTTTGCAACTTTTTTTTTCTAATACTTTATCAATTTTCTTTTTTATGTGTGACAGAACGGATATTTAGGTTTGGCTAAATATTGGCTAATGTTATTAAAATTCTAATACTTGGTAATCAGCTGTCTGTGGAGAAAGTTATTTCACTAAACAAAAGTCTTACATTTCAACATCAAAGCTGTGGATGAAGCCAACTTGGCTAAATATACGTCAATAACATTAATATATTTTTAATGTACTGATATTGGATGATCAGCTGTTGTTCTGGTAAACTTTTTCCAATAAGTTTTACAAGTGAATTCTAAAACTGTAGATGATCTTACAGTTTAGTATTGGTAATATTGGCTCACTTTTAAGCTAACCGATATAAAGATATTACAATGGTTTGGATCCTTGCAACATTATTTTTTCTTCTAATACTATAACAATTTTTTTTATGTGTGACAGAGCTGATGTTTAGTTTTGGCTAAATATTGGCTAATGTTATTAATATATTTTTTTAATATAATAATTTTTGGAGATCAGCGGTCCCAGGAATAACCCTTTTCCACTAAAAAAATGTTTTACACTTTGACATCAAAATTGTGGATGGAACCAGGATTAAAGATTACAATATTAAATAAAAACTGTTGTGTAGAGTTGGCTAAATATTGGTCATAAACATTAATATGTTTATATCACATATAAAACTATAGATTATCTTAAATTTTAGTATTAGTAATATTGGCTCAATTTCAAGCCAACTAATGAAAAGATTTTACAATGCTTGTGTATGGCAAAATATTGGACAATATCATTAATATATTAAAAGTGAATATCATTAATATATTAAAAGTGAGTGATCTGTGGCGTAAGCCTTTTCTAATTAAAAAATGTCTTACACTTTAACATCAAAACTGTGAATGGAGTCAACTTGGCTAAAGATTGGCCAATAACATTAATATATTTTTAATGTACTAATATTGGATGATCAGCTGTTGCTGTGGTAAACTGTTTTCAATAAGTCTTACAAGTGAATTCCAAAACTGTAGATGATCTTACATTTTAGTATTGGTAATATTGGCTCACTTTTAAGCTAACCGATATAAAGATGTTACAATGGTTTGGATCCTTGCAAACTTTATTTTTTCTTCTAATACTATAACAATTTATTTCAAGTGTGACAGAGCTGATGTTTACTTTTGGCTAATGTTATTAATATTTTTTTTTAATATAATAATTTTGGTTGATTAGCGGTCCTAGGAATAACCCTTTTTCACTAAAAAAATGTTTTACACTTTAACATCAAAATTGTGGATGGAGCCAGGATTAAAGATTACAATATTAAATAAAAACTGTTGTTTAGGGTTGGCTAAATATTGGCCATAAACATTAATATATTTATTGCACATATAAAACTATAGATTATTATATGCGAAGAAATTTTTTTATAGAGGATTTAGGGTATAAAATGTATATGTTTTTTACAGTTCTTTATTTCATCTGAGAGCTACGTTTCGGTAACAAAGTTTTACCTTCTTCAGGCTGTTGATGTCATTGAACTGGTAATTTTTTTTATAAAGGGAAACACGTTAAAATAGAAAGATAAAAAAAAAACTAAAATTATTTCTAATATCTATAACTAATATTTTTTTTTATTTTTCTATTTTGACGTGTTTTCCTTTATAAAAAAAAAAAACCGGTTTAATGACATGAACAGCTTGAAAGTAAAATTTTGTTACCGAAACGTAGCTCTCAGATAAAATAAAGAACTGTAAAAAACATCTACATTTTATACCCTAAATCCTTCATAAAAAAATTTCTTGGCATATAATATTAAACAAAAAAAGAGTGATAGCTTTTCTAAACTATAGATTATCTTAAATTTTAGTATTAGTAATATTGGCTCAATTTCAAGCCAACTAATGAAAAGATTTTACAATGCTTGTGTATGGCAAAATATTGGCCAATATCATTAATTGATTAAAAGTGAATATCATTAATATATTAAAAGTGAGTGATCTGTGGAGTAAGTCTTTTTCAATAAAAAAATGTCTTACACTTCAACATCAAAACTGTGGATGGAGCCAACTTGGCTAAATATTGGCCAATAACATTAATATATTTTTAATGTACTAATATTGGATGATCAGCTGTTGTTGTGGTAAACTATTTTCAATAAGAAAATGTTTTACAAGTGAATTCCAAAACTGTAGATGATCTTACATTTTGGTATTGGTAATGTTGGCTCACTTTTAAGCTAACCGATATAAAGATATTACAATGGTTTGGATCCTTGCAACTTTATTTTTTCTTCTAATACTATACCAATTTTTTTTATGTGTGACAGAGCTGATGTTTAGTTTTGGCTAAATATTATTAATATTTATTTTTAATGAACTAATACTTGGTGATCAGCTGTCTCTGGAGTAAGCTTTTTTTACTAAAAAATTGTCTTACGCTTTGACATTAAAATTGTGGATGGAACCAGGATCAAAGGTTACAATATTAAATGAAAACTGATGTTTAGGGTTGGCTAAATATTGGCCAATAACATTAATATATTTTTAATGATTGGGTGATCAGTTGTTTTTGGATTAAACTATTTTTAATAAGAAAATATTTAATACGTGAATTTCAAAACTGTATATGATCTTACATTTTAGTATTAGTAATATTGGCTCAATTTTAAGCCAACTAATATAAATATATTACAATGATTTGAACTTTTGCAACTTTATTTCTTGCTCTAATACTATATCAATTTTTTTTATGTGTGACAGAGCTTATGTTTAGTTTTGACTAAATAGTGGCTAATGTTAATAATATATATTTTTAATGAACTAATACTTGGTGAGCAGCTGACTCTAGAGTAAGCCATTTTCACTAAAAAAATGTTTTAAACTTTAATTAAACATAAAATAGTTATATATATTTATAAATAAATTTTAAACATTATAACTGTGGATGTAGCCAATATCGACCCTTACAATATTAAATAAAAAATGAGGTGTAGGGTTGGCTAAATATTGGCCAATAACAATAATATATTTTCAATGTACTAATCATGGAGACTAGATAAGGAGCACGAACTCCATGTATGCAAATAGGGCTACTAAAATAAGAGGGCGCTGGTGCTCGACATGTACCAAAGCGGTGGGGGAATGAGGCGGCAGTTTCAAATAGAAATAATACTTATTATTTCTATTGCAAATAATACCAATATTTATTATTTAACATTTATTATTTAACAATAGAAACCAATATTTATTATTTAAGTACAAATTAAAGGTTAGTATTTACTAGCTTACTTCACATATATTTATGATGCTATTTTCAGAGCGGTACACAAAGAACAGAGCGACGCCAGTGGTAGAAAAAAAAAAGCTTAATACCCTTAATTTTAGTGGGCAAGCTTTGGCAATTGACCCGTTAGAGCTCGTGCTCCTTATCTAGTCTCCATGGTACTAATATTGGGTAATCAGCTGTTTTTGGATCAAACCATTTTTAATAAAAAAATGTTTTAGACGTGAACTTTAAAACTGTAGATGATCTTACATTCTAGTATTAGTAGTATTGGCTCAATTTTAAGCCAATTGATATAAAGATATTACAATGATTAGGACTTTTGCAACTTTGTTTCTTTTTCAAATATTGTATCAATTTTTTTTATGTGTGGCAGAGCTGATGTTTAGTTTTGGCTAAATATTGGCTAATGTTATTAATATATTTTTTTAATATACTAATTTTTGGTCATTAGTTGTTCAAGGAGTAGCCTTTTTTCACTAAAAAAATGTTTTACAGTTCAACTTAAAACTGTGGATGTAGCCAATATTGATTGTTGCAATATTAAATAAAAAATGATGTTTAGGGTTGGCTAAGTATTGGCCAATAACATTAATATATTTTTAATGTACTTGATTGGGTGATCAGCTGTTTCTGGAGTAAACTATTTTTAATAAAAAAATATCTTACACGTGAATTCTAAAACTCTAGAATATCTTACATTTTAGTATTAGTAATATTGGCTCAATCTGAAGCCAACTGATATCACAATGATTAGGATCTTTGCAACTTTATTTCTTCCTTTAATACTATATCAATTTTTTTTTATGTGTGGCGGATTTGATGTTTAGTTTTGGCTCAATATTGGCTAATGTTATCAATATATTTTGTTAATATAGTAATACTTGTTGATTAGCTGTCCTAGGAGTAAGTCTTTTTTACCAAAAAGATGTCTTATACTTCAACATAACATACAACAACTTCAACAAAACTTTTGATGGAGCCAAGATTGATTGTCACAATATTAAATAAAAACTGATGTTTAATGTTGGCTAAATATTGGCCAATAACATTATTATATCATTAATGATTATAATATTGGCTCATTTTTTAATATGGGCTCTCTGGAGTAAATCATTTCTAATATGAAAATGTCTTACACACATAAATATCAAAACTGTTGATGAAGTGAAAAATCTTACATTTTAGTATTAGTAATATTGGCTCAATTTTAAGTAAATTTTTTTGTATTTGGTAAAATCGAGTTCTAGTCAGTTAGATCAAATTGTATCAATTACAACATCTTAGGTTTTATCAAATTGTGCAAAATATTCTTAATTTTACTAAATTCATATAGTTAAATGCCAATAATATCTAGTGTTGGCATTGGTATCTAATATTGGCTTAATTTTGAGCCAATATTAGTTGTATTAGTGTAATCAAAACTTATTCTAGTCAAAAATAATAAATTGTTTTTTTGTGCGCCATTGTGTCTTTTTCTTTTAAATATGACACTTACGATTCTATCTGTAATTATAGAATATTATTGGCACAATTAAAAAAGCTAATATTCTAGCTAATATGTTAGTGGATAACTGCTGACGCTCAGCAATGACTTAATAAATAGCCAATATCACTCATATTAGGTTGTAATGTACTGTTATTTTTTGAAATTTAGGCCAATTTGGCGTTATCTACCAATGAATAACAAAAACGAATTAAAATAGTTTCAAAGGTATTAAGATATGAATATTGCAGCCTACAACCAACATGTTAACATCTTTTCAATCAAAGTCCAAGTAATGCGGATGTCTAGTATTGGCTAATATCGCCAATATGTCTCAATGTGCTAATATTGGCTTAAATCAGCTTTGGTTGCATCTAAGGATACCAAGGCTTATTTGTATATTTGAGACTTTATATGTTAGTGTTTTGTGCTGTCGATATTGTGATTCAATTGTCTTTTCTGTTTAATTATAACATCTAAGATTCTGCTAACCATTTCAAAATAGTATTGACACAATCGCAAAAATGGAGATTTTTTTAATATAATAATATTATACTGGTCGCTTAGTATTGGCTTGTTATTAAGCGCTTATTGATCGCTTGTGGTTTAAATGGACTAATATTGGCTGTAACTTAATATAAGCCAATATTGGTGGAATTTACTGATATGGGGAATTACGTAGTTTAATTAATATTTTTGGCTTAATAATTTGAGCCAATATATTGTTCCAATTGTATAATTTTGCCCTGAATTCAAGTTTAGACTTTTTAAATATTGGGGGGTTACTCAATCCAACTAGTCATAGGCTGTTGTATAGTAAATCCTTATATAAACAGTCATCGCATAATATTGGCTCAATTTAGATTTGGTTTTTTTGATTATTTTGTCATAATTAAATGCTCATATGGCGTAAAGTCAAACCATTATTGGCTGGATTTATAGATTTGAGTGTTAATTTAACGCAATCAATCATAAATTGCGGTTTTGTGACCTTGACTTATTTTGTTCAGTATTGGCCTAACAATTGGCTAATATCACCCATATAATAATAAGAGTGTGTTAATATTGGCTCAAATGCAAGTAATCAGTGGATGCAGTGGTAAAAATAAAGCTTTACTTAATCTAATCAGTCATACGGTAATGTTTTATTTTATAGACTTATGACGCTTAGTATTGGGTTAATAATTTGCCAATATTTTTAACATATATCTATAGTTTTTTAAAACTATCGCCAAGTGTGGATTTTTTATATTGGGGTCTACTAGAGCACTATTTGGGTTGTTGTTTTGCGCGATAAACTTATTGGATCGCTTAGTATTGGCACATGTTGTATCAATGTAAGAATATTGGCTTAAAATAAAGTTGGATTTATTTCTATAAGGGCGTACTTAGATTGCTATTTTGTGTCATGGTATTGGAACAATAATTGGCTAATATCACTAATATATTTTTCCAATCTTATAATATTGGCTTAAATCGAGTTATAGATTAAGTTTTAACAATTTACTTTTATTTGATTTATACAATTATGTCAAGTTATTTCTTCGTCCGTCTATTGTGGTTTTATTTTTTTGTAGACCTATATTCTTATGACCTGATATATATTTTTCTATTGAATATACGAGGAAAAAAAATTACAAATTTTCTTTTATATATTTAACGGTTCTGGCATATTTGTGGTTTTGTTCAAAGCATTCACTTAATGTGTTGACTACTTAATATGGATATTGTTAATCAGTCAATAGCTTCTCTTCTGGCAGCTATTACGAAAGATACGGAATCTCCTATGATGATGAATGCAAATATTTGGAGACCATGCTTTGATTTCTCTTTTGCAAGTAAATACTTACATGAGGAAATTCGATATAGATATGCTAATTTATTCTGTATGCAAATTCATTATCTTCGCTAATGATAGGTGAGTAACATTAGAAGTGATAATAATTTTGCTAATTTTTTTTTCTCCCAAAATGGGTTGGAATTGCTTATGGTAACTGTTGACTTGTTCTTGCCAAAACTAGAAACAAATAAAGCAATTATCTGAGTAATAAATTTATGAAGACAGTGTTGTGAACCTGAAAGCTGATTGTTGTATCTGAAGCCGTTTCCGGGAAGAAATCACTGCTTTCAGTTGGCTACAATTGAGAATATTGCAAAAAATTGAATAAAAAAAAACAGTTAATCAGTTTTCTATTCTTTACTCTAAATTAACAGTTTGTCCTGATTCCTGATTTTTTCTCTGCTGTAGCATTTTTTTTGCGTTTTTTGCTTTTTTTTATTTTGATATAGTCTTTGGTTATTACTCTGATTTTTTTTTTCTCATTCTTTTTCAATATTGTTTTGCATTACTATCTAGCATTTTGTATGCGGAGCTGAAGTCTGTACATCTTTTTCCCTACATTATTTATTTTTTTTCTTCTTTTGCTACTCTTAACATTTTATTTATTTTGAATGTATCGTTTTTTTATTTGTTTTCTTACTTTTTTAATTGTTGTTATAATTTTTTCAGCTTTATGTTGTTTTATCTGTTTCATACAGCAAGTCTTTAATTTATTTTTTAATTGTTTTTTATTATTATTTAATTAGATTCTTTAGTGTCTTTTTTTACAATTTTTTTTATTGTTTATAGAGCTTTTGTGATGTTTCTTATTAAAAGCTATTAGATTTAAAATTTTGAAATATGTTTCAATTTCTGTTCAAATTGTGGTGGAAAATGTGCAAGAAAACGTATTATTTTGTGTCTTGTGTTGAGGGTTTTTGAATGGAGAAAGAAGGTATTATGATTGAGAATAAAAATAAAAATAGATAAGCATCTGATAGGAGAGGAGTCAATATGGCATTGTGGTCGTCTTCTGTTCGATTTTCTTTTAGGAAACTCTAACTAGAACATCTCTATTGGCATTATTATTGAATTAAGAGTCTTTTTGTTGTTGTTTATTTACAGTGCTCGAACCGAAGAAAATAGAAAATCCTTTTTAACAATAGCAACTCGAAGCGCAATTTTCCACTTTTAACAATGTTACTTCTTGACGTTCAATTTTTCCTACTCTAGAGTTTATTAAAAAGGCCAATTTACAAAGAGTATGTAAATTAATGCTTTTACGGAAGTTAGATAGGAAAGTTTAAACTAATAAAAGGAAATTTTATGAAACCATCCTTCCTTTATTGGAGATTTATAACCTAAAAATTGCCAAGAAAATGCTATTAACATAATTAAAACTGAAAGTCTGGAAGGATTCTAACCAATGTAGTCAGGATTTTATCGTCTCAAATTAATAATATAAGCTCAATTTTATTGAAACAATTTTCCCTAGTTCTGACAGCTTGGATTTTCCTTTAAACGTTTTTTTCTGATTAGGTGTAAATTTACTTCTAAAATCTAAAAAAGAGATCAGTCAAATATGTTTCTAGATTTAATAATGAAATTATTTAATTTAATTAGAAGAGATTTATTAAAATTAATTCAACATAAATTATGAAAATGGCCAGCTGAAAGAAAAATTACTATAATTATAAAAGAAATAACACTTTTTTCTATAGAATGGTTCAGGCTTGAATAGTTCAAGATGCTTATAAGTAGGTGTAAAACCTTAAATAAACATTGATAACGACTAATAAAAGATGTTAAAAGAGAAAAACAAATATAAAGTAGCATAAAATAATATTTAAATCGAAAACAATTAGAATAAATTGAAAAATATGAAATATTGTATCAACATTTTTTTGACGAGAGGGTTGAGTTTGAATTACTTAAAAAGCTCAAAAATAGTGTCAAAGCTCAAATAAACATTTATATGGCAAATAAAAGATGTTAAGAGAAAAAAACAAATAGAAAATAGAATAAAATGAAATTTAAAAGAAAAACAATAAGAATAAAATAAAAAAATTCAAATATTGTGTTAGCAAGTTTTTTTTAATTGTTTTTTTTTTCTCTTTATTTTCAATTTTTTTTTTAATTTAAATAAATGTAATTTTTGCTTTTTTACTGTTTTTTTTATTTAGTTAAATATACCACTTTTTTTCTGTGTGACAGAGCTGATATAAATATAGGTAAAAATATGGAACGATAGGTTTGAGTTTGAATTACTTAAAAAGCTCAAAAATAGGTGTCAAATATTAAATAAACATTTATAATGGCAGATGAAAGATGTTAAGAGTAAAAAACAAATAGAAAATAGATTAAAATAAAATTTAAAAGAAAAACAATAAAAATAAAATAAAAAATTTCAAATATTGTGTCAAAAAGTTTTTTTTAATTTTTTTTTCTTCTCGTAATTTTTAAATTTTTTTTAATGCAAATAAATGTAATTTTTGTTTTTTTACTGTTTTGTTTTTTATATTTAGTTAAGTATACCACATTTTTTTTCTGTGTGACAGATCTGGTATAAATATAGGTAAAAATATGAAACGATAGGTTTGAGTTTGAATTACTTAAAAAGCTTAAAAATAGGTGTCAAAGATTAAATAAACATTTATAATGGCAAATAAAAGATGTTAAGAGAAAAAAACAAATAGAAAATAGAATAAAATGAAATTTAAAAGAAAAACAATAAGAATAAAATAAAAAATTTCAAATATTGTGTCAAAAAGTTTTTTTTCGTTATTTGTTCATCTTTTCTTTATTTTTAAATTAATAAATGTTACTTTTTGCTTATTTACTGTTTTTTTTTATATTTACTTAAGTATACTACATATTTTTTTCTGTGTGACAGAGCTGATATAAATATAGGTAAAAATATGGAACGATAGGTTTGAGTTTGAATTACTTAAAAAGCTCAAAAATAGGTGTCAAAGATTAAATAAACATTTATAATGGCAAATAAAAGGTGTTAAGAGAAAAAAAAACAAATAGAAAATAGAATAAAATGAAATTTAAAAGAAAAACAATAAGAATAAAATAAAAAATTTCAAATATTGTGTCAAAAAGTTTTTTTTCATTATTTGTTCTTCTTTTCTTTATTTTTAATTTAAATAAATGTTACTTTTTGCTTATTTACTGTGTTTTTTTATATTTACTTAAGTATACTACATATTTTTTTCTGTGTGACAGAGCTGATATAAATATAGGTAAAAATATGGAACGATAGGTTTGAGTTTGAATTACTTAAAAAGCTCAAAAATAGGTGTCAAAGATTAAATAAACATTTATAATGGCAAATAAAAGATGTTAAGAGAAAAAAACAAATAGAAAATAGAATAAAATGACATTTAAAAGAAAAACAGTAAGAATAAAATAAAAAATTTCAAATATTGTGTCAAAAAGTTTTTTTCAATTTTTTTTTTTCTCTTAATTTTTAATTTTTTTTTAATTTAAATAAATGTAATTTTTGCTTTTTTACGGTTTTGTTTTTTATATTTAGTTAAGTATACCACATATTTTTTTTGTGTGACAGAGCTGATATAAATATAGGTAAAAATATGGGACGATAGGTTTGAGTTTGAATAATTTAAAAAGCTCAAAAATATGTGTAAAAGCTTAAATAAACATTTAAAATGGCAAATAAAAGAGGTTAAAAGGAAAAGACAAATAGAAAGCAGAATAAAATGAAATTTAAAACAAAACAATCAGAATAAAATGGAAAAATATTGTACAACAAGTTTTTTTTCATTTTGTTTTTTTTCTTCTCTTTATCATTACTTTTTTTTTAAATTTAAATAAATGCGATTTTTGCTTTTTTTTCTGTTATATTAAGTTAGGTATTTCACTTTTTTTTAACACCCTATCAATTTTTTTTTGCGTGACGGAGCTAATGTTTAGGACAGAGCTTTTTTCATTTTTTATTTTGTTTTCTCTTTATGATTAACTTTTTTTTTTATTTAAATAGATATTAGTTTTGCTGTTTTTTGTGTTTTATTTTTAAAATTTAGTGTGGAATATTTGTGTGGAATACTTAATTCCACAGTTTTTTCGTTCTGCCATTGTTTACTGTTCGATCGATTGTTTGCAATTAGCTTATTTTACAATGGACAATTTTCTTGGTTTTTGTTGCTGTTTTTGTTTTCAATTGTTGTGTATTTTATAGTTTGTTTGCTTTTTGTTCCTCTTTGCCCGCACTCTTTATTTTTTTTTAGATAATCTTTTAGGTTTTTTTCTATTCTTTTTGTTCTACTATTTTTGGCTTTTATCAGTCTTGTCAAAATTTTTTTTTCAAATTTACATTATCTTGTATATTTTACTTTATCATTATTTTTGTCAAAAAATTTTTATTTTTTTCATCCACAATTTTTATCTTTAAACTTATTTATTGCTTCACAGAGACTGATAATATTTCTGGTGTTCCTCTGTAAGAAAGAGAGATTATGTATTATGTTGTTTTTTGTTTTTTTTTTACTAATTTATGTCTTTATAATTTAATTATGTTATGTTTGTAATTCTATAAACTTTTTAGAAATCTTTTTTTTTTCTGGAATACTGTTGAAAATACTCCAATCTATCTCTTTTCTATTACATTTTTCTTTTTCAAGCCTTTTACTTTTTTGTGTTTGTCTAGTTTTTGTTTTCATCATTCTTTCTTGCTTTTGTACAGGGTGTATACTATTAACATTAATCATAAATGGTTATGTTTTTTGGCAGCAGGTCTTAGATCGGTTCCTACTAAAGCCGATAACAATCTGTAAACATAGAATCGCTTACGCAATGCCGTAGAGATTTTTGTTATTATATTAATTGAATTTGTTTCTGTTATGGTTTTTGAGCGCTGTAAGTTAAAAAATACATATTTTTATCCTGTTGAGAATTTCCCGTTTTGGTTTACACAATTAAAAATCTATTTTACAGCTAGAAAATGGCGCAAATGCCCGCGGAAAGCATTTGTGCACGGCACTGTGCTCTAAAATGGTAATGTTATTTGTGAACAGACACCTGCAATACCGGCTTAGCTAACCGGCACTACAAATGTAATAAAATAACTGAATCTAGCCAAGACAATCGTTTCATTTTTCAAAGCCACTTTTAACTAATGTAAATATTAAGGTGCACTGATTGGTTATCTTATTTTCAAACAAGTTCATCCATTTCTTTTACTTTTATCAAGATCTTTTACATTGTTTCTGTTTTTGCTTTCAAATGTGTGTTTTGTACTTTGTCTTTTCTATGTTTCTTGTTGAAAACATTTTTATTTGTTTTTTTTGATACTTTCACATGGGTTTCTTTTGGGTTTCTGTTGGTTTTTTTTTTGACTCTTACCATTCTTGTCATATTTTTTTTGATTTTCACGTTTTTTTGGACATTTTACTTCTTCTACAATGTTTGTATTATTGGTTCTATATTTTTTATTTTTGGTGATTTTTTCACAGTTTTTTATGATTATATAACTAGTTTTTTCACTCATTTTAGTTATTTTTTATAATTCTATGATTTTTTGTTTTTGAATTTATATTTTATTTTTTCTAGAATACGGTTGAAATTATTCTTATCTATTTCTTTTTAATCACGTCTTTCTTTCTCAACTTTTTTTATTAATTACTTATTTGTTATTGTTTTATCTTGCCTACATCATTTTTTATAGAATTTTATATAATGTTTGTTTTCAATCGTTTTATTGCTACACCTAATTCTGGTTATCATTTCTGTCATTCTTTCTTGTTTTTGCATTTTAAAGGACACTTGTTAGTCATCTCATTTGCAAACAATTTCATTTCTTTATTTTTTTTTATCTCTCTCTTTCTACCTATTCTTCTACTCTATATTATACGTTTTATTGCACTTTCTCTTGCAGACATTTCCCAATAGTTTTCGAATTTTTGTCAGCAATGTCAACAGTGAGGAAGAAAAACCAAACAAGTGTGAGGTAAAAGAAGAAGAGTCAAATAAGAATTTGTAACTAATGCAAAACTGAACACAAAGAAAGTGACAAAAAATAAAAAAAAAAGAGAAATGAACAAAAAGTTGGAAAATATTTCAGTTTCAAATGGGAAATTATTTTTCAACTTTTTTTTGGGATTGGCTGGAAATAATAGTTTTTCAGGCCAGTAGCAGTACAGCACACAATTAATACTAAAACAATGTATTAGCAAATGAAAATTTTATTACAAAAGCCACTGTAAGCCATGGGCTTCCATCAACCACTTTCCTATCTCAAAAAAAATTGACATTTTAACAAGAATACACTGATTAAAATCTACCGTTATTAAAACAATCTTAAATAGTTTTCTATGCTTAACTTTGTAACGGTTTAAGATTCATAATCAATTTTTTCATTCGATCTGATACTATATAAGTAAAGTGTGAAATTAAATAGTTAAGGGACCTTATCCGAAACTATTATACCTTTTAAATTTATTAAATTCTTTACTTGTTTTCTGATTAATGATGAGCATTACTCGCAAGATTTTCTAGCTGTGGTAACTGGATGGGGCCAAATAAATTATTAGGATGGTTCTAAATAATGTATTTAATTTTTTATTCATATTTTGCTGTATAGAATATAAAATACAGTTTAATAATTTACTGCTTGGAACATTTTTAGCCTGTTAAGTCTCACTGATGAAAGCTAATGAGTTTAAAATACGTATGATTTTTTTTTGTTTAATTTTTGACACTTTACATCACAAAAAGTGTAAATTTTTCTATAATTTGCAGATATGAAATTAAAAAAAATATAATTTAATTACGTTTATCTACGCAGTTTTTTAATTATAATATTTTTTTGTGAATTATTACTACAGTTAGTTTGTTAATTGGAAATTAGTATTTTGCTATTGATCATTTAATTTTCCTTTGTGTACGGTAAATATTTGTAGATACAGACAAAGTATGTCAAATCTTTTTTTAGCTACTATACTACCGTATCGGTTCGTTAACAAATAATTGCCTCTTTAACCTATGGAGACCTATAACTTGAACATTATCATAAATTTTTCCTTTTGAAGCCTTTATAGAAAACCTATATTCGGGGAGATTGCATAATTAGATAATTAAGCTTCATTAAATTAATTATAGATAATTATCCTTGGCCATGCATTTCACCTCCAACGTAGAATTGCTTGGAGATAGTATTTGGGTACTAATTTCGGAAACCGGCTGTGATAGATTAAGATAAATTTGAAATGTTTTTTTTTTTTGTTAATTAATTATTTTGATAGATTGGAGAATTAATTAACACTGTGCTTTTATAGATAATTATATATTTTATAGATATAGATTACTATATGAGGTTGCAAATCGAACCTTTTTGCAATTTGTCAGCGTTAATTATGGTATTTATCGTCAACAAACTCAACAAGTTATTTACAAACTGCTAAACTGTTTGCAACAGAACATAAAGTCTTTCCAACTAATAACAAAATCAAAGGGGAATAAAATTGCGAGAAAAATTAATTACAGATTTAATTACAATAATTGGTTGATGAGTTTCTAAAAATTTAAACAAAATACCGCATTCAGCAAGGAAAATATAAAAAATTAAAAAAAACATTTTTTTAGAAAAATGTGGAAATAGAGCAATAGAGGAAATATTTCTTTATAGAATACCGTCACAGATTTTTCATCTATGGTCACTTATACTTACTTAATAAGCAATATTATGTCAAAATAAAACACAAACAAGTATAGAAATACAATATTTAACAAATAAGTAGTGAAAACTAACAACAAGATATAGGAGATGAACAAAAAAAAAATAAAAAAAGTGACGAAAAAAACAAAAAACTGAGAAAAAACTGTAAAGTAGTAAAATACCGTTTTTAATGACCATTTGGCATAACTGACATTATAGTATAACCTCAATTAGGCTTATCATTTATTAACATATCAACAGCTTGTGGAGTTTTTTGCAACCTGAGATTAAAATTTTTCTAGCTGAATACAAACCTGCGAAGAATTATAATTAGAAGAAAGAAGAAGTACAGACTGATTTTTGATTAATGAATAACTAGAAAATGAAACAAGCTTGAAATGAACAATTATTATTTTTTTTAATCTTTTTTTATTTTTTTCTGTTATTTAACTGAAGAGAAGAAGTGATAACTAAACAAATGTATTAAGCAAGAAAATCAGACGGAAACAAACTAAAAAAAGACATATTTTAAGAATGAGTAAAAAATGAGAGAGGTTAAAAATTGAGGGTAAAGAAAAGCGTAGGTTTTTTTTAATTAAAAACTGAAGTAAATGCATTACTGGAGATTGATAAATACAATCAAATAATAAAATATGAATTTGTTTTTGTTTTGTGTTACAATTATTCGAAAAATTTACTTTAGGAAAAATTTTGAAATAATTTGAGAAGACAAAATAACAAGTTTTTTAAAAGCAGAAATTAAAGAAAAAGTAAAACAACTGAGTGAGACAAGAGAGTTTTATGTGATAAAAAAAAATAAGATTAAACTCATAGAGAAAAAAATACTAAGGTGGCTGACTTTCACTTTTTTGCATAATTTTTTTTTATTAAATATTTATTGTTATTATTTTCTGTTATGTCAGTATAATTATTGGATTATATAAGTGTTTTTTTATGTTTTTTTATTTTTTATAAATTTTAGGTACTTAAAACGTCTTACCTTTTTTTCTAACACACATCACATAAGTTTTTTTTGATTTTTTTTGTTTACATGCATTTTGGTTTTTGCTCTGTGTTTCTATCTGATCTTTTTTATGTTTTTACATCTATTTTTTTATAGTTTATGGTTTCTTTTACTTTTTAACATGTTTTTTCAGACAGTTGTAAAGTGCTTTTCTAGCGATGTCTTTGAATCTGCATGCTCCTTTCTTCCTCTATTTAATTTTTTTTGCTTATTTGTAGTTTTTTAGTTTGCAGTTTTTTCTGTATCATAAGCAATGTTTTATAAATCGTTACACTTACTTTTTTGGCGTCTTCTTAAAAAGCGAGTTTTTTTGTAGCTTCACAAAGTGTTTTTTCTTTCTATTGTCTCGTACACTTTTTTTTTCTATTTATCGTTTTGTTTTTGTTGTTTTTTTAATTGTTTTGTCTGACTCTTTTGATAATTTGTCTAGTGTAGTGTTCCTTTTAAATTTAAAAAAAATTTAGAAAAGACAAATCAAGAAATTTATCAATTTTAACAAATATGAAGATGAAACCTATTGGACAGAAGCACAAGGGATACGATACTTATTTATACAAAAATAAACTACCTGATACAAGAAAGAAAAATCTGATACAAGAAAGTTTTATGAGAACAATAAAAATTAAGATTAAATTCATAGAGAAGAAAATACTAAGATGGCTGACTTCTGTTGATTGTATCACCTAAAATTTATTTTTTATTTTTTTTACTTTTATTTATTTGAATATATAAGTGTTTATCCTATCACTTTTATTTTTTATAAATTCTAAGTACTTGATAAATACTAAGATGGCTGTCTTTCACTTTTTTGCATAATTTTTTTTATATTAATTATTTATTGTTATTATTTTTTGTTATGTCAGTATAATTATTTGATTATATAAGTGTTTTTTTATGTTTTTTTATGTTTTTTTATTTTTTATAAATTTTAGATACTTAAAACGTCTTACCCTTTTTTCTAACACACATCACATAAGTTTTTTTTGTTTTTTTTTTGTTTACATGCATTTTGGTTTTTGCTCTGTGTTCTTTTTTATGTTTTTACATCTATTTTTTTATAGTGTATGGTTTCTTTTACTTTTTAACATGTTTTTTCAGACGGTTGTAGAGTGCTTTTCTAGCGATGTCTTTGAATCTGCATGCTCCTTTCTTCCTCTCTTCCAAATTTTTTTTTGCATATTTGTAGTTTTTTAGTTCGCAGTTTTTTCTGTATCATAAGCAGAGTTTTATAAAGCGTTACACTTACTTTTTTGGCGTCTTTTTAAAATCGAGTTTTTTTGTAGCTTCACAAAGTGCTTTTTCTTTCTGTTGTCTCATACACTTTTTTTTCTATTTATCGTTTTGTTTTTGTTGTTTTTTTAATTGTTTTGTCTGACTTGTTTGATAACTTGTCTAGTGTAGTGTTCCTTTTAAATTTAAAAAAAATTTAGAAAAGACAAATCAAGAAATTTAACAATTTTAACAAATATGAAGATGAAACCTATTGGACAGAAGCACAAGGGATACGATACTTATTTATACAAAAATAAACTACCTGATACAAGAAAGAAAAATCTGATACAAGAAAGTTTTATGAGAACAAAAAAAATTAAGATTAAATTCATAGAGAAAAAAATACTAAGATGGCTGACTTCTGTTGATTGTATCACCTAAAATTTATTTTCAATTTTTTTTACTTTTATTTATTTGAGTATATAAGTGTTTACCCTATCACTTTTATTTTTTATAAATTCTAAGTACTTGATACATCGTACCTTTTTTTTCCAACACATCACATATGTTTTTTTTGTTTACAGACATTTTAGTTTTTGTTCTTTGTTTCTATTTAATCTTTTTTATGTTTTTATTTTTATTTAGTTTAATCATTTTTTTTATGGTTGTATGGTTTATTTTTAGTTATTTAATATATGTGTTTTTCCTATCTTTTCTTAATTCTTATAAATTTTAGTTACTTAAAACGTCTTACTTTTTTTTTACAACACACACCACATACGTTTTTTTTTTTTTGTTTTTTTTTGTCTTTGGTCTGTGTTTCTATTTGAACTTTTTTTTTGTTTTTTTCTGATTTATTAGGAATTTTACATGTTTTTTTAGACACCACAAAGAGTGGTTTCTAGCGATGTTATTGAAATTGCATCTTTTTTCTTTCTCTTTTTTTGCATATTTTTAGAAGAACGTACTCTGCTGTTTTTCTGTTTACCTATTTTTAACAGCTATTTTTAGTGCATGTTTTTTTTATGCTTTTTTGAATTTTCTATACTTTATATTCCGTCCTATTTCGCGCTAACCTAATTCTTGTTGGTTATTTTTTTAATTTTTGGTTACTTGCGTAATATTTTAAACTTTTGCATAAAATTGTTGTCTTTATTTTATTTTTATTTTTTTTATTGTTTACATTTGTTTTTGTTTTATCTACATTTACTCTTACTCTTTTTTTTCATTGTTTATATATCTTTCTAAGCATCTGAACATTAAATTTTTTATTTCAAATCTTAGACTTTTACAACTATTCTGTTTCTAAAAAACCACTCAAAAACTCAACATTCTGTCACTCTTTTGGTGTCTTCTTGAAAAGCGAAGTTTTTTTGTAATTTTATAAACTGTAACTCTCTAAGAGAGTAACAGAGATCTCCACTTCTAGAAAAGCGAGTTTTTTTTGTAGTTTCACAAACTGCTTTTTTCTTACTTTTGTCTCATACACTTTTTTTTCTATTTATTTTTCTGCTTTTGCTTTTTTAATGATTTGTTTGGCTTTTTAGATAATGTGTGGTGTAGTGTTTCTTGTAAATTTAAAAGAAATGTAGAAAAGACAAGACCATAAATTTAATGTAAATAAAACTTATTGAAAATGGCGCCATCTAATGATACAAAAATAAACTAACTTTTCAAGAAAAACAAATAGATTGTAATCTAACTTTGTAAATGAATATGTCAAATTGCAAGTTTAAAAATACTAGACTCATATTTCCCAGTTAAGATGCCCAGAAAATCAAAATCTTATTGTTCAGTGCCCTAGTGCAATAATTACTTGAATAAAAGTGTTAGCATATGCAATTTTTCCTCGGACAAAAAATTAAAGAAAAAGATGCCAAATTAAAGACAAATGGCTTTACAAACAGAAAATCTAAATAGCAGATCTTGGTCTGTGTGCAGCCAACATTGCTTGCCATCGCATTTTGTAAGTGCCACAGGACCAAAACGCTACCTAAAATAATATGTCCATCTTCCTTATGCGAGTATCTGACAAAAACAATTCAATTCATGTTATTATGATATAATGATTCAAAAAGCTCATTAACAAAACAATGAATCTGACACTAATGTTAGCATAGTGGCAGAATTGACAGTGATCAGCAAGTCAAAAACAGCTTATCATTGTTTTCCTTGGGATTTAAGAGCGCCATCTGGTGTTGTCAAATAGGAAACAATAAAGAAATGCAATTGGGCTTATTTAGTTTTTAATGATTTGTTTGGCTTTTTAGATAATGTGGGGTGTAGTGTTTCTTGTAAATTTAAAAGAAATGTAGAAAAAACAAACAAGAAATTTAATGAAAATAAAACCTATTGAACCAAAGCACAAAAATGACGCCATCTAATGATACAAAAATAAACTAACTTTTCAAAGAAAACAAACAGATTGTAATTTAACTTTGTAAATGAATATGTCAAATCGCAAGATTAAAAATATTAGACTTATATTGCCCAGTTAAGATGCCCAGAAAATCAAAATCTTATTGTTCAGTGCCCTAGTGCAATAATAAATTAAAGAAAAAGATGCCAAATTAAATAAAAATGGTCTTACAAACAGAAAATCTAAATAGCAGATCTTGTGCAGTCTGTGTGCAGCCAACGGATTTTGTAAGTGCCACAGGACCAAAACACTACCTAAAATAATATATCCATCTTCCTTATGCGAGTATCTGACAAAGACAATTCAATTCATGTCATTATGATGTAATGATTCAAAAAGCTCATTAACAAAACAATGAATCTGACACCAATGTTAGCATAATGGCAGAATTGACAGTGATCAACAAATCAAAAACAGCTGATTATTGTTTTCTTTGGCATTTAAGGGCGTCATCTGGTGTTGTCAAATAGGAAACAATAAAGAAATGCAATTGGGCTTATTAGTGTGAAATAGATTAGTATATATATCAAAGAAGAGCACTAATAAAGGCACAAAGTAAGAGATCTTTGAAAAGACGTAACGATAATGTGAAAGAGAAATGTACGTTTCAGATTACAAATCTAAATAAAATAAATGAGTAATTAATGATTGGAAAAGACGGCAGGATGTCTGCAAATCTTCAAATGTAATTGAATCTCGAAAATAAATTGCATCTATTATGCATTTTAATACAAATTGATTTGAATTAGATTGATCAACACCATCATGTATCATGATTATTCACGATAGATAAGACTAGATCGAATGAACGTGTCATGTGATTTAGGAAAGTAATTTATTTTAATGTTCACCTGTCACTACCAATTACTTTAATTTGACAAGCCTAAAATCTCAAAGAGTTATGACTTTTGTGAGAAGAACAAAAGACATGGTGGTATGTAATACCTATTCCATGCTGAGAGTGAATATTTTTTTGACAGGAGTAAGTGAGGTTAAGAAACCTAGAAATTGAATTTGTGGCCAATGTAGATTTTCTACAAGAGCCAAAATCTAGTGACTCATTTACATAATATTCTATCATCGATTGTTTGCCATGTCCCAATTATAATCCTACAACTTATCTTCTGCAAATCGGTAGGTACGTTTATATAATAATAATTAAGTTGAAAGCCTAAGGACTAAATTAAAGCTTTCATATTCTACCTCCTATCCTTCCATCTGAAAATATTTGAAATTGTATTCAAAGAGAAGTTAAAAGATTCTTTAGTGAACGTGTCAATATGAAACGTAGATTGCAGGCAGCAGCCTTATGAGGTATTTGAACTAAAGTTTTGCAAAAAAAAATGAAAAAAATTGGCAAAGCCATAACGCAACCGTATAATTATTCGATTAGAAACAAAAGACGTATAATTTTGCGTGAATTCCTCACTATATTTCCCATCGCGTTTGAAGATTAAGACTTAACTGATTTATGTCTTGTCATGAACATCATATAGTGTGCCACTGCAAAGAGCTTTGCCTGAGTCAACAAATAATCTAATTTGGGTTTTTTAAGGTCTGCTCAGTTGATATTAATGGAAAAACATATCATAAACAGGATTAGCTACAGAAGGCGTGCAATTCTTGCTTCTTGCATTATACATCATAATCTAAGCTTAACTTTCACTTTTTTTGCAATTTGCTGATTTTGAAGCTTTATTGTTCAGCCTAGGATTGATTAATGAAAACTAGAATAAAAACTTTTATTTTTTTGCTGCCAGAACTGCTAAACGGCCAACTTTACATTTTATTTTCATTTTGCTCTTCTTTATTTTCATACATTGTTTTTTTAGAACATCTTCTTTTATTAAGTTTTTTACCTCATTCAGTTTCAATGGTTCAGTAATTGTCTGTCCTGCGGTACTAAATAGTATTTTTTTATTTTCCTGCCACTTTTTTTTGCCTTTATTTCTACACCTAAACCTTTCTAACATTTTTTTTTTTTGTATTATTTTGACAGGTTTTATTCATTTTGGTTTAAAAGTTTCTATTGTATCTGGATTGATTACTTTTTAATTTTGCATTTTTTATACTTTTGTGGATAAAATGCACTATCGGTTATTTTTTTTTCACTTGGTTTAACGTGTCGTAAATTTTTTTTTCTAAATTGTACTTTTTCGGTCCTTTAATGATTTGTTTTTTTTTTGTTTAATAAAATTCTTGTTTTGCTAATGTTTTCTTACACTTTTAGCTGTTGTTTCTTAGCATTTTTGTTACATTATAATCTAAGCTCAACTTTCACTTTTTTTGCAATTTTTTGATTTTGTAGCTTGATAGTTCAGCCTAGGATTGATTAAGGGTACAGTTAATTCAAATCTGACATTTTGCAATATTATAATTGGGGATTAATTGATGATTTTTGGAAAACTTTTAATTTTTTTCTACCAGAACTGCTCTAATGGTCAATTTCACATTTATTCCTATTTTGCTTTTTTTACCACTTATTTTCATACATTGTTTTTCTCGCACATTTTTTTTTATTAAGTTTCTTTCCTTATTTACTTTAAATAGTTCAGCAATGTTCTGTCCTACTCTACTAAATTGCATCTTTTTATTTTCCAGCTACTTTTTTTTTGCTTTATTTCTACATCTAAACCTCTCTAACATGTTTTTTTGTTTTATTTTAACACGGTTTTATTATTGAATCTAGTTTAAAAGTTTCTATTGAATTTGGATTTACTTTTCTTTTTTTCGCATTTTTTATACTTTTGGGGACAAAAAATATTATCGGTTATTTTTTTTTATTTGACTTAACTTAACGTGACTTAAAAATTTAACATTTTTGGTTTTTTAATGTTTTGTTTTTTTTTGTTTAATAAAATGTTTGTTTTGCTAATGTTTTTTTACACTTTTAGCTGTTGTTTCTTAAGATTTATGTTACATCATAATTTAAGCTTAACTTTGACTTTTTTTGCAATTTGCTGATTTTGTAGCTTTATTGTTCAGCCTAGAATTGATTAATGAAAACTAGAATAAAAACTTTTATTTTTTTGCTGCCAGAACTGCTAAACGGCCAACTTTACATTTTATTTCTATTTTGCTTTTCTTTATTTTCATACATTGTTTTTTTAGCACATTTTCTTTTATTAGGTTTTTTACCTCATTCAGTTTCAATGGTTCAGCAATTTTCTGTCCTGCTGTACTAAATAGTATTTTTTTATTTTCCTGCCACTTTTTTTTGCTTTATTTCCACACCTAAACCTTTCGAACATGTTTTTTTTTGTATTATTTTGACACGGTTTTATTCATTTTGGTTTAAAAGTTCCTATTGTATCTGGTTTGTTTACTTTTTTATTTTGCATTTTTCATACTTTTGTGGATAAAAACCACTATCGGCTATTTTTTTTAACGTGTCTTAAATTTTTTTTTATAAACTGTACTTTTTCCGTTCTTTAATGATTTGCTTTTTTTTTTGTTTAACAAAATACTTGTTTTGCTAAGGTTTTTTTACACTTTTAGCTGTTGTTTCTTAGCATTTTTGTTACATTATAATCTAAGCTCAACTTTCACTTTTTTTGCAATTTTTTGATTTTGTAGCTTGATAGTTCAGCCTAGGATTGATTAAGGGTACAGTTAATTCAAATCTGACATTTTGCAATATTATAATTGAGGATTAATTGATGATTTTTGGAAAACTTTTAATTTTTTTCTACCTGAACTGCTCAATGGGCAATTTTACATTTTGTTTCTATTTTGCTTTTTTTATCACTTATTTTCATACATTGTTTTTCTCGCACATTTTTTTTTATTAAGTTTCTTTCCTTATTTACTTTAAATAGTTCAGCAATGTTCTGTCCTACTCTACTAAATTGCATCTTTTTATTTTCCACCTACTTTTTTTTGCTTTATTTCTACATCTAAACCTCTCTAACATGTTTTTTTTTTATTTTATTTTAACACGGTTTTATTATTGAATCTAGTTTAAATGTTTCTATTGAATTTGAATTTACTTTTTCTTTTTTTTGCGTTTTTTATACTTTTGGGGACAAAAAATATTATCGGTTATTTTTTTTTATTTGACTTAACTTAACGTGACTTAAAAATTTAACATTTTCGGTGTTTTAATGTTTTGTTTTTTTTTGTTTAATAAAATGTTTGTTTTGCTAATGTTTTTTTACACTTTTAGCTGTTGTTTCTTGAGATTTATGTTACATCATAATTTTGACTTTTTTTGCAATTTGCTGATTTTGTAGCTTTATTGTTCAGCCTAGGATTGAATAATGAAAACTAGAATAAAAACTTTTACTTTTTTTGCTACCAGAACTGCTAAACGGCCAACTTTACATTTTATTTCTATTTTACTTTTTTTTATTTTCATACATTGTTTTTCTAGCACATCTTCTTTTATTAAGTTTTTTACCTCATTCTGTTTCAATGGTTCAGCAATTTTCTGTCCTGCTGTACTAAATAGTATTTTTTTATTTTCTTGCCACTTTTTTTTGCTTTATTTCCACACCTAAACCTTTCTAACATGTTTTTTTTTTTGTATTATTTTGACACGGTTTTATTCATTTTGGTTTAAAAGATTCTATTGTATCTGGACTGATTACTTTTCAATTTTGCATTTTTTATACTTTTGTGGATAAAATGCACTATCGGTTTTTTTTTATTTTACACTTGATTTAACGTGTCTTAAATTTTTTTTTATAAATTGTATTTTTTCGGTTTTTTAATGATTTGTTTTTTTTTTTTGTTTAATAAAATACTTGTTTTGCTAATGTCTTTTTACACTTTTAGCTGTTGTTTCTTAGCATTTTTGTTACATTATAATCTAAGCTTAACTCTCACTTTTTTTGCAAGTTTTTGATTTTGTAGCTTTATAGTTCAGCCTAGGATTGATTAAGGGTACAGTCAATTCAAATCTGACATTTTGCAATATTGTAATTGGGGATTAATTGATGATTTTTGGAAAACTTTTAATTTTTTTCTACCAGAACTGCTCAATGGTCAATTTTACATTTTGTTTCTATTTTGCTTTTTTTACCACTCATGTTCATCCATTGTTTTTCTCGCACATTTTTTTTTATAAGTTTCTTTCCTTATTTACTTTAAATAGTTTAGCAATGTTCTGTCCTACTCTACTAAATTGCATCTTTTTATTTTCCAGCTACTTTTTTTTGCTTTATTTCTACATCTAAACCTCTCTAACATGTTTTTTTTTTGTTTTATTTTAACACGGTTTTATTATTGAATCTAGTTTAAAAGTTTCTATTGAATTTGGATTTACTTTTCTTTTTTTTGCATTTTTTATACTTTTGGGGACAAAAAATATTATCGGTTATTTTTTTTTATTTGACTTGACTTAACGTGACTTAAAAATTTAACATTTTTGGTTTTTTAATGTTTTGTTTTTTTTTGTTTAATAAAATGTTTGTTTTGCTAATGTTTTTTTACACTTTTAGCTGTTGTTTCTTAAGATTTATGTTACATCATAATTTAAGCTTAACTTTGACTTTTTTTGCAATTTGCTGATTTTGTAGCTTTATTGTTCAGCCTAGGATTGAATAATGAAAACTAGAATAAACACTTATACTTTTTTTGCTGCCAGAACTGCTAAACGGCCAACTTTACATTTTATTTCTATTTTGCTTTTTTTTATTTTCATACATTGTTTTTTTAGCACATCTTCTTTTATTAAGTTTTTTACCTCACTCTGTTTCAATGGTTCAGCAATTTTCTGACCTGCGGTACTAAATAGTATTTTTTTATTTTCCTGCCACTTTTTTTGCTTTATTTCTACACCTAAACCTTTCTAACATGTTTTTTTTTGTATTATTTTGACACGGTTTTATTTATTTTGGTTTAAAAGTCTCTATTGTATCTGGATTTTTTATACATGCATTTTTTATACTTTTGGGAACAAAAAATACTATCGGCTATTTTTTTTTGACTTGACTTAACGTGACTTAAAAATTTAAAATTTTTGGTTTTTCAATGTTTTGTTATTTTTTGTTTAATAAAATATTTGTTTTGCTAATGTTTTTTACACTTTCAGCTGTTGTTTCTTAGCATTTATGTTACATCATAATCTAAGCTTAACTTTTACTTTTTTTGCTATTTGTTGGTTTTGTAGCTTTATAGTTTAGCCTAGGATTGATTAAGGCCTTAATCTATTCAAATCTGACATTTTGTAACATTATAATTGGGGAATAATTGATGATTTTTGGAAACTTTAATTTTATTTTTACATTTTATTTCGATTTTATTTTTTTTAGCACTTATTTTCATACATTACATCTTCTTTTACTAAGTTTTTTACCTTATTTAGTTTCAATGGTTCGGCTATCTTTTGTCCTACTCTACCAAATAGTATCTTTTTATTTTCTAGCCATTCTTTTGCTCTATTTTTACACCTAAACCTTTCTAACATGGTTTTTATTGTATTATTTTGTCACGTTTTTAGCCATTGTTAAAAGTCTATATTGTATCTGGATTTATTTTTTATCTTTTTTGCATTTTTTATACTTATGGGTATAAAAAATCCTATCGGCTATTTTTTATTTGACTTGACTCAACGTGACGTAAAAAAAATTTTTTCTAAATTTTAATTTTTCGGTTCTTTAACATTTCGCTTTTTTCTGTTTAATAAAATACTATTTTCTAAGTCTTTTTGCGGTTGATTCTAAGGAATTTTTAGAACTCTCGGTCTATATTTTGTATGATTAGTTTTTTACTTATTATTTTTTATTTATTTGCAATTTTAGTTGTGATAGTATTTTAGATTGCTTAATTGATCTATTGTTTTATGTTTGTTTTAGTTTATTTTTTTAGTTTTTTCTTTTATCTGTAGGGTGTTGCTTATTGTTTTTTATTACTCATGGGCATGTATTTGACTTTTCAAAACTTTATTATTTTATCATCATTGATTTGGTTAATTTGTTTTTTTTGTTAGGTTTTTTTTTTGTAATTGCTTTGCTTTGCTGTTCTATTTTGCTTTTTTTAGCACTCATTTTCATACGTTGTTTTTCTTACACATCTTCTTTTATCAAGTCTTTTACTTTATTTAGTTTTGACTATTTTCAAATGTTTCAGCAATCTTCTGTCCTACTCTGGTTACTAGCTTTTTATATAATAACAATTTTTTTTGCTTTATTTTTTCAATTTTACCTTTTTTATAATTTTTTTTTGTTGTATTGTTTTGACACAGTTTTATTCATGTATGTTTTACAGCATCTATTATATTTGGGTTTTTTTTCTTTACAGACGTTGTTTATGCAAGAGTATTTTTTTGTACCTGACTGCTTTAAATGTTTTTCTGATACTTTTGATATTACTTTAATTTTTTTTTAAGTCTAATTTTTTTGGTTTTTTAATGCTATTCTTCTTGCTGTTGTTTTTCTGTTTTTTTTAAAATTTTAAAGTTTTTTAATACATTAAGCACTTTTTGTCTATATTCTTTAATGATTATTTTTTTACTGTTGGATTTTTTATAATTTTTTTTTTTGCAACTTCAGTTTGGATTGTTTTTGGATTGCTTAATTTATCTGTTGACGTTGTAGTTATCATATGCTGCTATTTTTTTGGTTTTCTATTTCGTAGAGTTATATTTATTGTTTTTTACTACTGTATTGGTCTTTTCATAACTTTTTACTTATTTTTGATTAGGTTACTTTGTTTTTCTTTTCTATGTGGTTGAGATTTTTCTATAATTTTAACAGATTTTTCTTCTGTTTTTACTTATTATTTTTTTCTTTTTTTATTTTGTATTTTTTTTTTACTTTTTTGTTTATCTCATAATTAACCTATTTGGTTTGCTATAATTTTCCTATTAAATTTTAAGTTTTTATATTTTTTCTTTGTTTGTGTAATTTTTCTATCGTCTTACTTTTGCAGCGAATATGTTTTAAAGTTTTTTTATCTTTTCGTTGTTGTGCTTATACTTAATATCTGTTCAAAATTTACTAATAAGAAATTACCTTTACTAATAAGAAAGAAATTGTTTATTTTAAACCAATTGTGCTGTCTAGAGTGAGATGCAATTATACTTTCACGTGCAATAGACAAAGGCGTTTTATGATGAATTACAAATAATTTAATCATTGTTAAAGGAATTAATTTCTTTGTGTCAGTTTTTATTAAAGTGTTGAATTTATCATCTGCTGCTATTTGTATTTAGGTCAAATATTTTTTAGGATGTTATCAGAGCATTATTATCTTTTTTATTATTGATTTGATCAGTTAGTGTTTTTTTTTAATTTTGTTGAGGTTTTTTCTTGATTTTGTGTGTGTGTTTTTTTAACAGCTTTTTTTTTGTATTTACTTTCATTTTATCTGTATTTTATTATCATTTTATCCTTCGTTTTTCATTAAATTTATTTCTGGCTTTTTTATTACTTATTTCTTTATACTTCATTATGATTTCTCTTTTCTTCTCTGTTGATGTTATTTTTTTTTGTTTTATTCTTGCAGCTTTTTCACGTTTTTTTGTCTTTTGTGGTTGTTTGGTCTGATGATACATATCAACACAAAATAAGTATTAATGACAAACTTTTACTAATGAGAAAGAAATTCTACGTGCAACAGATAAACCGTTATACGATCAATTACAAATAATTTAATAAAGACAACAAAGTTTTTGTGTCACTTCTTATAAAGTCTGATTAAAAATAATCACTTTGTGAGACATCCCAACATGCCATGTTGGATCAAAGTAAGTTATATAGTGAATGCATTTGATTAAAAATTTTTAATTGATATTGCAAATATTGCAGAAAAGAGGACAAAGTCAATTTGCGAATATTTGAAAAAACTTATAATGGATAAAAGATGACAAAAAGATGAAAGAGCACGACAATGACTAGCTCTTCTTCCGATTTACTGTTAATTGGCTAAAGTTTTTGCATCCACGTGCAAATATTTGTACGACGTCAGGCAGTTACACACGAATTTTCCTGATTCGTGTCGGAAAAAAAAACATTCACCAAACCTAACCTAAAAAATGAGTTTTTTGTATATTGTCTGTTCATCTATTGTATTGGAAACCGTTACGTAGTCAAACATGTGATAGAATGTGAGGTTTCTTTATTACTTTGAGGAGATCACTCCAGGATATCAGATTCATCTATCAAATAAAAAATATTAAATGGCACGGGTGTGACGTCACACGTCATACGTGACGTCACGCGTCACATACATCGGTTTTGCAATCTTTATGCTTTTGTTGTAACAATAACACATTTAAGAGGTAATTGGTGTGCATTCTTCTTTGACACCATTTCAATGGTGGACTCGGTTCGGAAGCTTCATCAGCGGTAATTGACAGTCAATTACAATTTAGGAAGCGTGCGGTGATTGATTGGCCAATGAATCCGTGTCCGTGATCGGACTGATCCAAACCGAAATGGATTTTACGCGGAAGCAACAGCAGCAATAGAAGGAAAGATGGACGTTGGACGTCGTTTGCAGACGCGTACTGGGATATTTGCTGCTGGAAATGCTGGATGACATAAACAGAAGAGAACGCATCAGATACTAAAATAATCGCTCAAGCTCGATATTCACCAAACCTGTCTCGAACAAAGCTTTTGAGTCTGTCCATCATCAAGTATACAGCTTCTGAAAATAAACCAAACTGATGATTAGACATTTTCATCCAGCATAGATCTAAAATCAACAATGACTGTTTCAGTTGGCAACACTTTTTAGAGCCTTTTTTTGTTGCCTGGTTGTAACACTGTAACCGGAGGCGCTTGTTTGACAGATATTTGACATAACACTCATAAATCAAATTGTAGGTTAGGTCACAGTGACCAACTTTTAAATTGACATCTGTCAATGATGTTGTTAGTTAGTGTCAAAGGTGGTTGCACTTGTACTATTTTAAAATGAGATGTAGGATTGCCAACTCAAGCAGTTATTGTTGACCACGCTGTAGATAAGTGGGACAACTGAAAGATAAACAGTCTAAAACTTTAATGTTTTTAACTCAGCTAGAATCTTTTTGGTACATTTCGTTTAAAAGTCAATATTTTTCTATAAAGATTATACCTAGCTTAGCTGAAAAAATTTAATTAAAAAAAGAGGATTTTTAAGCTGATGGAACAAAAATTATAATATTGAAAGGGCAATCAGAAATGAGGCAAAAGTTGAAATTGCTATTACTTCAGCAGAAAAAATACAAAGAAGGCACAGTAGAGATAAAAGGGAATAGAATGATAGAAAATGTATGACGTTAATGAGAAAAATTGTTATAAAAAGAATAATGGAGGTGAGGATTAGCACGGTAACTTTCGTGTGAACTACGCTAGAGGTGAGGTTTTCACCTGTGAAAGTGGTGTAACAATGTTGATACTAGAGAAAAACGCTTAAATGCTGGTTTGGTAAGTGTATCCGAGGTGTTCTAATATAATATTCTAATTGACCTGACCTGACCTGACTTGACATATTAGCTATTTTGACAAATTTAAACCGCCTGCCTTAAATGATCAATATTAGAATCAACAAATCACTTTTATTGCAATACGAGAAAAAAATCTTAACAAGTTTACCTTATGTAGGTAAATTTCTAATCTAAGCCACCATTATTAAATTTGAATTTTTTAAAATGTGAGTATCTGAAGTCTTTTTTAAAATGGTTTTTTGTTTTTTAGCTGACTCGAATCGGTTTTATTTCTATTTTGTTTTTTTGTGATTTTTTTTATTTATTTTGTCATGTGTTTGCTGTTTTTTTTCGGTGACATGATTTTTAATAAAGTCCAAACTTAAATTAAAGCTTGTTTTGCATTATAATGCTATCACTATTTCTGTTTCGACAGGTTTATCTGCTTTAAAAAGCAGTTAAATCAAATAATTAATTAGCAAAAAGCATGAATATATTTTGTTAATTAATTTGCAACAATTTTTTTTTTATCAAAAAACCGGTATTTTTGGAATAATAATATGAAATGCGAAATATATTATCTCATGGTTTTGATCTTTTAAATTTATTATTCAAATAGTAATGTTATTATTATCTAAAAGTGTTATCATTTATTTCTTGTTTCAGGTAAGTGCCACACATCTTAATCCATTATGTTTGGCAGAGGTGAGAATATTTTTTTTTTGATTTTCAACGTGTGAAGTTACATGCTTTTTGCATTATTGGATCAGATTATTTTTGTAAAATGTTATGTGAGAGTTTTTTTCGATTTAATTGGATAATAAAAGTGATTTTAATCTTTTTATATCTAATTGCATTATTGCAGGAATTTAATTCTTCTAATGCTACAGAAGGATTTATCATAATAATTTTTTTATTGAGTTTAAATATCTACAATTTTTCCAGTGTAAATATTATTGTAAATATTTACAGAAAATAGAACATTATCTTAAATGTCAAAAGATACATAACATAAAAAAATACAGTTATAAGAAACAGGAATCTCAGATGATGATATTTACGTTAACATTTATATTAAAAGATAAATAAAAATAATAACAAAATTGGTCTACCTTCAACATCAAATATTTTTTACTGCTAGAAACTGTTGAATATGCTCTCTTTCAAGAACTTTTGATTTCTTACACTTGTAATTTTTTGATTCGTTCTTCAAAGCAGCGATTAAAGTATTTTCGTGAAGCTTTAATGTCGATCTTAACATGCAGTATTTCGCCCACATTGAAGAGACAGCGAATCTTTTTTTGGCGTTGAAGAAGTAACCCAACAGCTCACTTGTCTTGGCCTACCCCACTAACATCGTTTTCTTGTTGAACTCACTCAATTCTTTGTAATAAGCGTCCCTGGATTTGTTCGGTAGCAGACTCTATGTGACTTCTACAACATCTTTTGCAATTTTTTCCAGGATGAGAATCATTTTATTTTATTTTCAACAATGTTACAAGCGCCGAAACAGTTTGTTTTGGGTTTTGATTATTTTTTAAGAACTCTTACAGAGAGAGGGGTTGGATAAAATTATGTATTGTACTCGTGTCTTAAGAGCAAATAAGTTACTCAAAAAAAATTAAGCCACTTGAGCACATTTGTTTTGTGACATGTTTACCTTATAAGACACTTCTATAATAAATAGCAATTTTGTATTTAATTTTTTTTTGTATTTACTTTTTTTTAAATTCTCTAACATTTTAATGGTTTTTTCTTTTTTTTTTAAATTTTTTTAAACTACTTACTAATAAGTTATGGTACTGTTTCTATCTTTTAAGGTTAACATTTTGTTCTGCGCGTTTTGGTAATCATTGTATAGTAAGGTGACTTGAAAAGTAAAACTTTTTTTTGAGTCTTGAAATAAAATATTAAATGTTAGTTTAGAATGTTTTAAGAATTTTCTCCAAATAGCAGGACAAAAAAAATAATTTAAAAGTCACTCAAAATTATTTAAAATTTCTAAAATGGTCAAAAACCGTTTTATTTAATTTTTTCTACAAGAAAAAAGATAAAAAACTTAAAAATCCCATCTTGAAATTTGAGTTTTTAATGGCAGGTTGAAATTTTATAAAATTTCAAAGTTATATATTTTTGAGCTATTTTTGAACATGAATATTAACAAACTGGATATATTTTTTTACTGAAGAATGTAATTAAAAGACAAGAATTAACAAAAAAGTTGAATGAACATTTCTCACTATTGTCAAAAAATCATAATTATTTGAATTTATTTATTTTCCAAAAATAAACATTTTAATAATTTCTTATAAAATTTTTATAAACCCTAAACACAACAATAAACAATTATTAGTTATATTCAAATCATTTTTTGTTCAATTTTATGACGTTAAGCTTTAAAAAATTTGGAGCGATTTTTAAAAAATAAAGTTTTGACTTAAGATTATCTTTCTTGTATAAAAAAATATAATTAACTAGAAAAACAAGTTAAAAACCAAAAAATTCATTTTCGCCGATTTTAGGAATTTTTGAGAATTTGACTGACTTTTAAATATATTTTTTTTGATTTTTTGTTTAAAGGGGTCTTTCAAAACCTGGTAAACTTAAAGATTTTCGTATATTGTAGTCTACGAATTCGGTCTAAAAATTAAAAAAATTTTTTTTAAATGTTATAGGTTTTTTTTCGATTTTGAGACTTTAAAAAGCTTATTATTGTTTTCAATTTGAAGTTATATTTTTTTGAGCTATTTTTGAACGTAAATATCAACAAACTACATATATTTTTTTACTAAGAATGTAATTAAAAGACAAAAATTAACAATGAAGTTTAATGGACATATCTCACTATTGTCAAAAATTCATAATTAATTCAATTTGTTTATTTTTCAGAAATAAACATTTTAAGAACATTTTCATAAAATTTTCATAAACCCTAAAAACAACAACCCATTATTAGTAATATTCAAATCTATTTTAGTTCAATTTTATGACGTTAAGCTTGTTACAAGCTTTGGAAAATTTTGAACGATTTTTGAAAATAAAAATTTTGACTTGAGATTATCTTTCTTGTAGAAAAAAATATAATTAAGTAGAAAAACAAGTTAAAAACCAAAAAATTCATTTCGCCGATTTTAGGAATTTTTGAGAATTTGACTGACTTTTAAATATATTTTTTTTTAATTTGTTGTTTAAAGGGGTCTTTCAAAACCTGGTAAACTTAAATATTTTAGTATATTGTAGTCTACGAATTTGGTCTAAAAATTTAAAATTTTTTTTTGAAAAGGTTATGGGTTTTTTTTTCGATTTTGAGACTTTAAAAAGCTTATTATTGTTTTCAATTTGAAGTTATATTTTTTCGAGCTATTTTTGAACGTAAATATCAACAAGCTGGATATATTTTTTTACTGAAGAATGTAATTAAAAGACAAGAATTAACAAAAAAGTTGAATGAACATTTCTCACTATTGTCAAAAAATCATAATTATTTAAATTTATTTATTTTTCAAAAATAAACATTTTAATAACATTTTCATAAAATTTTTATAAACCCTAAACACAACAACAACCCATTATTATTAGTAATATTCAAATCTATTTTAGTTCAATTTTATGACTTTAAGCTTGTTACAAGTTTTGGAAAATTTGGAACGATTTTTGAAAATAAAAATTTTGACTTGAGATTATCTTTCTTGTAGAAAAAAATATAATTAACGAGAAAAACAAGTCAAAAACCAAAAAATTCATTTCGCCGATTTTAGGAATTTTTGAGAATTTGACTGACTTTTAAATGTATTTTTTTTGATTTGTTTTTTAAAGGGGTTTTTCAAAACCTTGTAAACTTAAATATTTTAGTATATTGTAGTCTACGAATTTGGTCTAAAAATTTTAAATTTTTTTTTGAAAAGTTTATGGGTTTTTTTTTCGATTTTGAGACTTTAAAAAGCTTATTATTGTTTTCAATTTGAAGTTATATTTTTTCGAGCTATTTTTGAACGTAAATATCAACAAACTGGATATATTTTTTTACTGAAGAATGTAATTGAAAGACAAAAATATCTCACTATTTTCAAAAATTCATAATTATTTAAATTTATTTATTTTTCAAAAATAAACATTTTAATAACATTTTCATAAAATTTTTATAAACCCTAAACACAACAACAACCCTATATTAGTGATATTCAAATCTATTTTAGTTCAATTTTATGACGTTAAGCTTGTTACAAGTTTTGGAAAATTTTGAACGATTTTTGAAAATAAAAATTTTGACTTGAGATTATCTTTCTTGTAGAAAAAAATATAATTAACGAGAAAAACATATTAAAAACTAATAAATTCATTTTCGTCGATTTTAGAAATTTTTGAGAATTTGACTGACTTTTAAATGTATTTTTTTTGATTTGTTGTTTAAAAGGGTCTTTTAAAACCTTGTAAACTTAAATATTTTAGTATATTGTAGTCTACGAATTCGGTCTAAAAATTAAAAATTTTTTTTTGAAAAGGTTATGGGTTTTTTTTTCGATTTTGAGACTTTAAAAAGCTTATTAATGTTTTCAATTTGAAGTCAGCTATAGAGATCTATTAATATGTGTTTTTAGATTTTAGAGGGCGGTGTTGGTATACACAGCTGTCAAAAAATAATTACGTCAATAATTTTTTTACATGTTGAATGTTATATCTTTGAAAGAAAATTCGTATACATTTCAAACCGAATTTGTTTCAAAAAGTTGTAAGTGGTTCAAATTAAACAAGACAAAGTAGCTTTAAGCAGAGCTGCAAAAATTTGTTTGTCTCAAAAACCTTGCTACATTCAAGATTGTTAGCTTAACAAGTAAAAAATTTTTAATAGTTGGTTCAGCTAGTTTTTGAATATCGGATGAAGCACATAAATTTTGATCTTTTTTGTTGTGTCATTCTTTAAAGAAAATATATCAAAAACTTTTAAATTGAGTTTTAAATCAAATCACTTGAATTGAAAATTAATTTGGTTTTTTATATAAAATAGAAAAAAAAAGACACAAATTTGATAAAAAGAACACGTTTTATAAGAGTTTTTGGCGCACGTGTTCGATAGAAAACTCGCTTGCGGCTCTTGTGCGCCAAATCAATCTCTAATAAATCTAGTTTTTAATATGCTTTTTTCTTATCTTAATAAAGGTATTTTATCTCCATCTTAAGATAGAGCCAGAGACATAATGAAGAAAAGAAAGAAGAACTAAGTGAAAGCAGGAACAGTTAAAGGTACATTACTCTAATCACAGAAAAATTGCCTTGACTTTTAAAAAGAACAATGAGGGATAGAAAGAGCAACAATTAGGTGAGTAAATGAAGAAAGAGAATAAAAATTCTGCATGTAAAAAAATGAGAGACAAAATGCAGAATGTGTGGAGGAGAAATAGAAACATTAGAACACATGGTGGATGTCATAGAAAGCAAGCTGAAGAAAAAGATAATGAAAAGAAAGAAGGAATAGAATGAATGAAAATGATAATAAGAGAGAAAGAAAGATTAAACAAAATAGTGTATGAAGTAGAATAAGTGAAGAGAAAAGAGAAATAAATAGAATAGAAACGGAACTTAATTTTAGAATGGAATTTTGAACCAAATAGGTTAATTAGTTATATGTTTGTAACACTGTATTGTGAAGTAATTGTTTATTTATCATCTTGACAATTGTAAATTTTGACAGGTCTACACTTATTTATCACTAGCAATGTTGCCACATTGATTCAAAAGTATGTAATTGGAAGAAATTTTTATTACTGGCTGCGTATTTTGAAAAATATTACCAATGCTTTTATTATCACATTATTTTTTGGAATATTGATGCATTTAATTGGTACAGCATCAAGATTGATGGTAGCGTACACGATTTGTAATGCAATGACGTCATTGTAGACGTCCACTGCTTTTAGATGACCTATAGGTCACTAGTTTATTCAAGTGGATGTGTTTTTGACAGAAAAAAAAAATTCGCTTGTGCTATACTTCATTACTATTAAAAATTTAAAAGCAAGCAATTCTTTTAGGAATAGTGTTGCAATACTCAAGTAAGCTCTGGGATTTATGTAAATGCACTCCGATAAAGCCTGAAAATGGCTTAATCGGTATCTTTGAAACGTATAATAAGAATAAAAAATAGGATAGCTTAAAAATCAATTCACGTTAGCTCCTGCTGCATGCATCGTCTGCACGTTTTAAGTGCACTTTTCCAGCATACAAACATCATCATATCACGTCAAGATTTTTTTTCTTCTTCTTTTACTTCTCTTGTACACCTACAACAATTCTCACACACATCTTCTCCTATTTACATATCATTAGTGAGATTTGTTCTTGAATTAAGTTGGCGCCAAGTGGATGCCACTATAGAGAACAGAAGATAATAACACAGCATTCAAAGAAACAATTTTACTCTCTACAAAAAAGGTTAAAAGGGTAAAAGATCTAGATTTAGATTGGTTAGCGATGACCATCATAACCTTTTTGCATATGCTCTGCAAGCTATTTTAATAGCTCTTTAATCAAATTTTATGTTGACGCATACAAATGTAGGCATTTGTTGGTATTCAAAATTTTGTAAATATATGTATGAGTTCTTAGATTTATGCATGCAAATATTTGCGGCACTTGTCAAGCGTATGTTTTTGAATAAATATTTGCAGATGAATGTACACTATGAACAGGAAAATATTGTATTTGCGTTCTAATGCAATTATATTGCAATAAATCAAATTAATTTTGATATGTATTGAGTATGGGAAACTGATAAATGACAATCAAATAGTTGTTGAAATCGGGCATGATTTTATAAATTGATAGGCTTTATTGTCAAGCAGTATATGTTGAGTAGACAAAATTTGGTTTGACGTTTTTTGTTTTCTGCTTGACGCGCTATGAACAAAAATGAACAAAATATATTGGAATTTTAATAAAAAAAACTAAATGAATTAAAATATAAATTAAAAAAATATTAATTTGATTAAAAAAAAATAAATTTATTGAAAAAAAAGTTTTATAACAAAAAAACAAAGAAATTATTATAGGTAAAGAAGCAAAAAGTGTATAAAATAATAAATAAATTGCTGCAACAGACTTCTGCTTGGGTGGTATTCCAGTTATTTGTTTAGGTTCTAGAAGCATTATCTTCAGCCATTCGACTACCGACCTGTTATTACGACATGTTATTTTATTAATAAAATTAATATTTAATTATTAAAATTAAAAAATGTAATCTATCAAAAAAAAAATAATAATAAAAAATATAATCCCAAATATAGCAAATGACATATATTAGTTAAATTAAAAAAAAATGAAAAGAATAAAATAGCAAAAAAATTAAAAGGAGGAAGCAAGCAATAAATATTAGCATTGACGTTGATGTAAACACCCATGACCAGACGAAAGCTATGGTTTTTTTAGAAACAGACTTTTGCCTGGGTGGGATTCTAGTTATTTGTCTAGGTTTTAAAAGCATTATCTTCAGCTATTCGACTACCGACCGCTCCATACGATATGTTATTTTATTAATAAAATTAATATTCACTTGATAAAATTAAAAAATGTAATCTATCAAAAAAAATAACAAAAATGAGCAGTAAGAGCTAAAAAATGTAATAACTTCTTTAAGTAATTTTTTCTAATAATTTTATCTACTATAGTGAGCGTGTATTAATTTTTTGTAGCATCAATGAAATTTAGAAAACAAAATGCAACAATGTTGAATTACTCAGATGTAATTGTAATAGTTTTGTAAACATTTAAATTAAAAATTGTAAATTACTTATAATATTTATTCTGCATAAATTTACAAAACATAAAAAAAACTCTTGTTATTGAAATAGTAACTTAAAAATTACATAATTACTTTTTGTAAATTTAAGTGAAATTTACAACTAAATTAATGTCATGGAAAAAAATCATAAAAGTAATTTAGGTTGTGATGTATACGAGTCACATAAAAGCTACTTTACAAGCGCTAAATTACCTCGATTTATTACACTTAGCTAATTAAATTATTTACATTACGATTTTTAGACTATTTAGTCTGGTGGATTACAATTAATTAACACTTGATTAATTTACTTTGTATCTTGCTACTTAATTAGGTTGTTACGTAGTTTGTAACCAATCAGAGGAAAGTAACAGCTGACGTCACAATAGTAGTGCGCAGAACACACATGTTACTATTTCATAAGAGATAGTAGCAGGGAGCAAAAAATGATTACTTTTTTTTTCTTATAGTTTTAGCTTTTTTGATTATTTATTAGATTTTATTTTACTGGTTTTACTTTCACTAATCATTGTTTTCAACTTTTGTCAAAAAAGAGGGTGCTGTGAATTGGCAGTGTCCATCTGTGTGTCTGTCTGCCACCTTGTAGACAGACAGACACTAAACGACTTAATCGATCTCAATCTCGTTTTTTTTTTTATATTTTGTTAGATTTTATTTTACTGTTTTTACTTTCACTAATCATTGTTTTTAACTTTCTACAAAAAAGAGGGTGCTGTGATTTTCCAGTGTGCATTAGTGTGTCTGTCTGTCGTCTTGTAGACAGACACACACTAAACGACTGAATCGATTTTAATCTAGTTTTTGTTATTTGAAAGCTGAGGTAATTGACAGTGTTCTTAGCTATAATTCAGCAAAATTGAAATTGTTTTTGAATAAATATTTGCAGATGAATGTACACTATGAACAGGAAAATATTGTATTTGCGTTCTAATGCAATTATATTGCAATAAATCAAATTAATTTTGATATGTATTGAGTATGGGAAACTGATAAATGACAATCAAATAGTTGTTGAAATCTGGCATGACTTTATGAATTGATAGGCTTTATTGTCAAGCAGTATATGTTCAGCAGCTTGAGTAGACAAAATTTGATTTGACGTTTTTTGTTATCTGCTTGACGCGCTATGAACAAAAATGAACAAAATATATTGGAATTTTAATAAAAAAAACTAAATTAATTAAAATATAAATTAAAAAATTATTAATTTGATTAAAAAAAAATAAATTTATTGTAAAAAAATTTTCATAACAAAAAAACAAAAAAATTATTATAGGTAAAGAAGCAAAAAGTGTATAAAATAATAAATAAATTGCTGCAACAGACTTCTGCCTGGGTGGTATTCCAGTTATTTGTTTAGGTTCTAGAAGCATTATCTTCAGCCATTCGACTACCGACCTGTTATTACGACATGTTATTTTATTAATAAAATTATTATTTAATTATTAAAATTAAAAAATGTAATCTATCAAAAAAAAAATAATAATAAAAAAAATAATTCCAAATATAGCAAATGACATATATTAGTTAGATAAAAAAAATGAAAAGAATAAAATAGCAAAAAAATTAAAAGGAGGAAGCAAGCAATAAATATTAACATTGACGTTGATGTAAACACCCATGACCAGACGAAAGCTATGGTTTTTTTAGAAACAGACTTTTGCCTGGGTGGGATTCTAGTTATTTGTCTCGGTTTTAAAAGCATTATCTTCAGCTATTCGACTACCGACCGCTCCATACGATATGTTATTTTATTAATAAAATTAATATTCACTTGATAAAATTAAAAATGTAATCTATCAAAAAAAAAACAAATGAGCAGTAAGAGCTGAAAAATGTAATAACTTCTTTAAGTAATTTTTTCTAATAATTTTATTTACTATAGTGAGCGTGTACTAATTTTTGGTAGCATCAATGAAATTTAGAAAACAAAATGCAACAATGTTGAATTACTCAGATGTAATTGTAATAGTTTTGTAAACATTTAAATTAAAAATTGTAAATTACTTATCATATTTATTTTGCATAAATTTTTAAAACATAAAAAAAACTCTTGTTATTGAAATAGTAACTTAAAAATTACATAATTAGTTTTTGTAAATTTAAGTGAAATTTACAACTAAATTAATGTCAAGGAAAAAAATCATAAAAGTAATTTAGGTTGTGATGTATACGAGTCACATAAAAGTTACTTTACAAGCGCTAAATTACTTCGATTTATTACACTTAGCTAATTAAGTTATTTACAATACGATTTGAAGACTATTTAGTCTGGTGGATTACAATTAATTAACACTTGATTAATTTACTTTGTATCTTGCTACTTAATTAGGTTGTTACGTAGTTTGTAACCAATCAGAGGAAAGTAGCAGCTGACGTCACAATAGTAGTGCGCAGAACACACATGTTACTATTTCATAAGAGATAGTAGCAGGGAGCAGAAAATGCTTAGTTTTTTTTTCTTATAGTTTTAGCTTTTTGCTTTTTTTGATTTTTTATTAGATTTTCTTTCACTGGTTTCACTTTCACTAATCATTGTTTTCAACTCTCGTCAAAAAAGAGGGTGCAGTAAATTTGCAGTGTCCATCTGTCTGTCTGTCTGTCACCTTGTAGACAGACAGACACTAAACGACTTAATCGATCTCAATCTCGTTTTTTTTTTGATATTTTGTTAGATTTTAGTTTACTGTTTTTACTTTCACTAATCATTGTTTTTAACTTTCTACAAAAAAGAGGGTGCTGTGATTTTCCAGTGTGCATTAGTGTGTCTGTCTGTCGTCTTGTAGACAGACACACACTAAACGGCTAAATCGAGTTTAATCTAGTTTTTGTTATTTGAAAGCTGAGGTAATTGACAGTGTTCTTAGCTGTAATTCAGCAAAATTGAAATTGTTTTTGAATAAATATTTGCAGATGAATGTTCACTATGAACAGGAAAATATTGTATTTGCGTTCTAATGCAATTATATTGCAATAAATCAAATTAGTTTTGATGTATTGGGTATGGGAAACTGATAAATGACAATCAAATAGTTGTTGAAATCTGGCATGACTTTATGAATTGATAGGCTTTATTGTCAAGCAGTATAAGTTGAGTAGACAAAATTTGATTTGACGTTTTTGTTTTCTGCTTGACGCGCTATTTTTGGGTTCAAACCGTAGACCGCGGTCGTTTGTTTTCAAATGAAGTAGAATAAGCTGAGTAAGTAGAAAAAGTTTAGTCTTTGCTTTTAATGGAAGATTATGTAAAAAAGCGATTAAATCATAGGAAAATGTCTTAACAGGACAAACAGTATTGCAAATCATCTCGTAACAACCCATAGCAGTACTTATGTTTTTCTTTTCCATTAAATTAAATGTTAATAAAATCATACAACCGTACATTTCTTTCCATTTACATAACTCTGCACGCAGGAGAACACTCTTCCGCCTTCACACTTTTAAATGACACTAATGAAATAGCGCCTAGCTGGATTTAATTTTTTTCTTCTTTCATTTCTCTTCTCTTTTGTTTTTTTCGAAATCGATGTTGTTTTATTTAAAAGCAACTTTTTTATGTCTCTACTTTAAAGAGCATCCATATGCAACAAGCACCAGGGTCACAATTGTGGCCTTAACATCCTGCACGTCTATAGGATTTATTATTTTAATTTCCTGCCTTCAGGTCCATTGTTTTTCATGAAACGCGAACCATTCACTTTCATTGCTGGAAATGCTGCTTAAATCACTTTTCATGATCGTTCGCTTTTTAATTAACAATAGAAACTTTAGAAAAAAAATGCGATTTTGTTTGGCGATAATATTATCGTTTTCTTCTGTAATTATTGTGGCCGGTGCAGTAGTAGTTTTATTGTTCTCATAGGAACAATGCTGCAAGGATTGTTCTTTGTAGGGGATGCAGGACTGAGAGGAGTTGATGCATATTAATGGAATGGGTTGAATAATTTCTACACGCTACAGCATTACTTATTACTGTTATTATGCTTAATCCTCTATTAATACTGTCGCTGGAGTGTTAGGAAGACTTACCACTAGCGACACTGTTATTATACAAATTAGATAATAAATGTTTTTACTCATACATACTTCTTAGAAATGATAATCCAGCGCTTATGAGGTAAAGAGATACATACTCGTACATACAGCCAGCTAAGACATTACACATTATTTTTTAAGCTCTCTATTCAATAATATATAGTTATTTTTTGTTTGTTTGGTGGTTAATACTGGCTTTGTCACTATTTTTTTTGCTACGTTTCAGCTCTTGGTTATAATTTAATTTTTTGTCTGTGTTACAATACTGTATCTCTGGCGTGGACAATAATTGTAAATCACTTTATATATTAATTACATTCATCTCAAAATTAATGGTTACCAGCTAAGAGAGAGGTACACTTTTGTATAGGTACATTTGATCAACTACTACTTATCACTTTTTAACCTTAATTTGCTTTTTTGTTGGATTTATTAAGTTTTTGTTTTAAAATATTGTTTTTTTTTTTTTGAGGCAAGAGATGACTAATTACGAGGCTTAAACGCTTGTGTACAGTTTATTATTTTTGTTTGTTACAAATTTTTTTGATGCGTGGACAATAATTGTCAATCACTTTGTATGTTTTTTTTTTAAATAAGGTTAGATTGGCGATTATACATACATTTTTTAACTTCAATAAGCAACTTGGATTAGATTTGCATCGATATAGTAAGTATACATTTTTTATTTCATTTTTATGTTTGGTTTAAAATACTGTTCTTTACTTTTTTTAAAAGTTAGATGGGTATAGCAAACTTGTCGCGTCATCCGCCATCTTGAATTAAATGGTTGTTTTTTGTTTCTGGAATAACTCGTTTATTTTTAATTTCACACAAAAAATAGTTATTACAAAATTTGTTTAAAATTACATTTCCTACAATTTTGGTTAATTTTTCCCTTCTGTTGGATTTTAATCTATATTCAGTTTTTTTAAAATTACGAGGCTTAAACGCTTGTGTACAGTTTATTATTTTGGTTTGTTACAATTTTTTTGATGCGTGGACAATAATTGTCAATCACTTTGTATGTTTTTTTTGAAATAAGGTTAGATTGGCGATTATACATACATTTTTTAACTTCAATAAGCAACTTGAATTGGATTTGAATGATTATAGTAAGTATACATTTTTTATTTTATTTTTATGTTTGGTTTAAAATACTGTTCTTTACTTTTTTTAAAAGTTAGATGGGTATACCTGACTTGTCGCTTCATACGCCATCTTGAATTAAATGGTTGTTTTTTGTTTCTGGAATAACTCGCTTATTTTTAATTTCACACAAAAAATAGTTGTTACGAAATTGGTTTAAAATTACATTTTCTACAATTTTGGTTAATTTTCTACTTCTGTTGGATTTTAATCTATATTGAGTTTTTTTAAAATTTTGTTTTTTCTGTTTTTCTGAGGCAAGAAATGGGCAATAATGAGGCTTAAACGCTTGTGTACAGTTTATTATTTTTGTTTGTTACAATTTTTTTTGGTGCGTGGACAATAATTGTCAATCACTTTGTATGTTTTTTTGGAATAAGGTTAGATTGGGGATTATACATAATTTTTTTAGCTTCAATAAGCTACTTGGATTGGATTTGAATGAATATAGTAAGTATACATTTTTTATTTTATTTTTATGTTTGGTTTAAAATACTGTTCTTTACTTTTTTTAAAAGTTAGATGGGTATACCTGACTTGTCGCTTCATACGCCATCTTGAATTAAATGGTTGTTTTTTGTTTCTGGAATAACTCGCTTATTTTATATTTCACACAAAAAATAGTTGTTACGAAATTGGTTTAAAATTACATTTTCTACAATTTTGGTTAATTTTCTACTTCTGTTGGATTTTAATCTATATTGAGTTTTTTGAAAATTTTGTTTTTTCTGTTTTTCTGAGGCAAGAAATGGGCAATAATGAGGCTTAAACGCTTGTGTACAGTTTATTATTTTTGTTTGTTACAATTTTTTTTGGTGCGTGGACAATAATTGTCAATCACTTTGTATGTTTTTTTGGAATAAGGTTAGATTGGGGATTATACATAATTTTTTTAGCTTCAATAAGCTACTTGGATTGGATTTGAATGAATATAGTAAGTATACATTTTTTATTTTATTTTTATGTTTGGTTTAAAATACTGTTCTTTACTTTTTTTAAAAGTTAGATGGGTATACCTGACTTGTCGCTTCATACGCCATCTTTAATTAAATGGTTGTTTTTTGTTTCTGGAATAACTCGCTTATTTTTAATTTCACACAAAAAATAGTTGTTACGAAATTGGTTTAAAATTACATTTTCTACAATTTTGGTTAATTTTCTACTTCTGTTGGATTTTAATCTATTTTGAGTTTTTTTAAAATTTTGTTTTTTCTGTTTTTCTGAGGCAAGAAATGGGCAATAATGAGGCTTAAACGCTTGTGTACAGTTTATTATTTTTGTTTGTTACAATTTTTTTTGGTGCGTGGACAATAATTGTCAATCACTTTGTATGTTTTTTTGGAATAAGGTTAGATTGGGGATTATACATAATTTTTTTAGCTTCAATAAGCTACTTGGATTGGATTTGAATGAATATAGTAAGTATACATTTTTTATTTTATTTTTATGTTTGGTTTAAAATACTGTTCTTTACTTTTTTTAAAAGTTAGATGGGTATACCTGACTTGTCGCTTCATACGCCATCTTGAATTAAATGGTTGTTTTTTGTTTCTGGAATAACTCGCTTATTTTTAATTTCACACAAAAAATAGTTGTTACGAAATTGGTTTAAAATTACATTTTCTACAATTTTGGTTAATTTTCTACTTCTGTTGGATTTTAATCTATATTGAGTTTTTTTAAAATTTTGTTTTTTCTGTTTTTCTGAGGCAAGAAATGGGCAATAATGAGGCTTAAACGCTTGTGTACAGTTTATTATTTTTGTTTGTTACAATTTTTTTTGGTGCGTGGACAATAATTGTCAATCACTTTGTATGTTTTTTTGGAATAAGGTTAGATTGGGGATTATACATAATTTTTTTAGCTTCAATAAGCTACTTGGATTGGATTTGAATGAATATAGTAAGTATACATTTTTTATTTTATTTTTATGTTTGGTTTAAAATACTGTTCTTTACTTTTTTTAAAAGTTAGATGGGTATACCTGACTTGTCGCTTCATACGCCATCTTGAATTAAATGGTTGTTTTTTGTTTCTGGAATAACTCGCTTATTTTATATTTCACACAAAAAATAGTTGTTACGAAATTGGTTTAAAATTACATTTTCTACAATTTTGGTTAATTTTCTACTTCTGTTGGATTTTAATCTATATTGAGTTTTTTTAAAATTTTGTTTTTTCTGTTTTTCTGAGGCAAGAAATGGGCAATAATGAGGCTTAAACGCTTGTGTACAGTTTATTATTTTTGTTTGTTACAATTTTTTTTGGTGCGTGGACAATAATTGTCAATCACTTTGTATGTTTTTTTGGAATAAGGTTAGATTGGGGATTATACATAATTTTTTTAGCTTCAATAAGCTACTTGGATTGGATTTGAATGAATATAGTAAGTATACATTTTATATTTTATTTTTATGTTTGGTTTAAAATACTGTTCTTTACTTTTTTTAAAAGTTAGATGGGTATACCTGACTTGTCGCTTCATACGCCATCTTGAATTAAATGGTTGTTTTTTGTTTCTGGAATAACTCGCTTATTTTTAATTTCACACAAAAAATAGTTGTTACGAAATTGGTTTAAAATTACATTTTCTACAATTTTGGTTAATTTTCTACTTCTGTTGGATTTTAATCTATATTGAGTTTTTTTAAAATTTTGTTTTTTCTTTTTTTTCTGAGGCAAGAAATGGGCAATAATGAGGCTTAAACGCTTGTGTACAGTTTATTATTTTTGTTTGTTACAATTTTTTTTGGTGCGTGGACAATAATTGTCAATCACTTTGTATGTTTTTTTGGAATAAGGTTAGATTGGGGATTATACATAATTTTTTTAGCTTCAATAAGCTACTTGGATTGGATTTGAATGAATATAGTAAGTATACATTTTTTATTTTATTTTTATGTTTGGTTTAAAATACTGTTCTTTACTTTTTTTAAAAGTTAGATGGGTATACCAGACTTGTCGCGTCATCCGCCATCTTGAATTAAATGGTTGTTTTTTGTTTCTGGAATAACTCGCTGATTTTTAATTTCACACAAAAAATAGTTATTAGAAAATTGGTTTAAAATTATTTTTTCTACAATTTTGGTTAATTTTCCACTTCTGTTGAATTTCAATCTATATTGAGTTTTTTTAAAATTTTTGTTTTTTCTTTTTTTTTGAGGCAAGAAATGACCAATTACGAGGCTTAAACGCTTGTGTACAGCTTATTATTTTTGTTTGTTACGAATTTTTTTGATGTGTGGACAATAATTGTCAATCACTTTGTATGTTTCTTTGAAATAAGGTTAGATTGGCAATTATACAATAATTTTTTAACTTTAATAAGCTATTTGGATTGGATTTGAATGAATATAGTAAGTATACATTTTTTAATTTATTTTTATGTTTGCTTTAAAATACTGTTCTTTACTTTTTTTCAAAGATAGATGGGTATACCAGACTTGTCGCGTCATACGTCATCTTGAATTAAATGGTTGTTTTTTGTTTCTTGAATAACTCGCTTATTTTTAATTTAACTCAAAAAATAGTTATTACAAAATTTGTTTAAAATTACATTTCCCTATTATATTAATTAATTTTTCCCTAAGATCGATTTTTTTTAAAGGTGGATTTTTTTTGAACACATTAAATTTACAACGAATATCAACAAAAAGAAAACAAAGAGAAAACAAAATAATAGCACAACATAAATAATAATACAATGATAGGATTTCACTCCCACTCTTCTCAGGTATAAATCGAAAAATATCAATCCAACAAAAAAATTGATAAGGTTTAAAATTGTAGAGAATTTTATTTTAAACAACTTTGTTTATTACAATTATTTTTTTTAATTGACACTTAACGTGATAATACAATGATACGATTTTATCCCTTCCTTTTCTCGGGTATAAATCGCAAAATATCAATCCTACGAAAAAAATTATTAGAATCAAGATTGTAGGAAATTTAATTTTTAACAACTTTTTTGATAACTATTTTTTGTGTAAAATGGAAAACAAATGAGTTGTTTGATAACAAAAAATGCATTTTTTTTGTTTTGGTATACATAAAAAAGAATTGATAAATGGTACAGTGATGTAATTATTGTGTTACCCAGAGAAAAAAGAAACACACTGTATATACAACATTTTGAAAAATCTGTACCTAAGATCTGAACGTGGAAGAGGATAACTAAACAACAATAAAATGGAAAATAATTTTGGTAAAAGGAAAAAACAGTAAAACTGACACAATAACAAAAATTAAATTTAATAAAAAAACAAAGCTACATAATGAAAAAGAGTTTAAAGATCACAAAGAAAATGAAAAATAGAGAAAATTGGGAAAATTGAAATTTGTAAAGAGAAACAAATTAGAAGAATTATCAACAGAATCGAATGCATAAAACAATAACATTAAAACAATATTTTAGTAAAAATTAAAAAAAAAAGTTAAATTTTACTGGTGACGGATTCTAATAATATCAGACTATCGATTTTTATCTAATACATTTTTGAACTTTACAAAAAAACTTTTGTGATGAAAATTTTATTTGTGCTAAATAAATATTTATAATTTTAATTGTGTAATAGATATTTATGCATTAAGGGAGATATGAATGTTTTTTCTCCGAGGTTGACGTGTTACAGACCAAGGGCCGGAGGCCCGCGGTCTGTAAGTCTACCGAGGGTGAAAAACAGAATATCTCCCGTAGTGCATTAAATATTTTATTTTTTAGCAACATTATATTCTTTATTTTCAACATAAAACGTAAAAAAAACATTCAAAATTTGAAAAAAATGTGGATATCAAAGGTGGTTTGACTGTGCCGTTGCTACGATAGTTGCTACAGTTACATAAATTTGTTTATTTTTTAGTGACATGATATTGTTGATTTTCGTTATGGATACGATATATGAAACGTATCTCATATCTCCCTTGGGACTTTGTAAAGTTTTTCACCCTCAAACACATGGTTACCATGCATTTGCAGCAATTATACATTCATGCATTCTCGGATGTTGTTATTTTTCATATAATTTTATTAAGAAAGCAGTAATGAAATGCTAAAAAATAAAATATTTAATGCACTACGGGAGATATTCTGTTTTTCACCCTCGGTAGACTTACAGACCGCGGGCCTCCGGCCCTTGGTCTGTAACACGTCAACCTCGGAGAAAAAACATTCATATCTCCCTTAATGCATAAATATCTATTTTCAATCAACAAAAAAAAAATGTCTGGAAGCAGCAGCGTTATTCCTCACACTGTGATTATAAAAGCGGAAAAAGCCAGTGAGTTATTGGTTCCGAAGAAGTCTGAACATTTGTACATCAAAGAATATGACCGATTTCATGTATGGATGGTGAAAAATGGGGTTACGGATATAAATGGAACTGTAATGTTAGCATATTTTTAAGACTTGGTATGCTTTAATCTGGTTGTTGTAAAAAGTTGCTTACATTTGTGTTTTCTTACAGTCACAATCATTTAGTCCAAATACGCTCTGGACCAAATTTTCGATGGTTAAATGTATGCTGCAGTTGAGAGATCAGGTTGATATTTCAAAGTACCAGGAGTTGGAAGTGTTTATAAAACGGAAAAACAAAGGATATGAACCGAAAAAATTGAAAAACCAAGATCGTTGGCTGCTGAAAAAGCTACAAACTCATTCAAAAGCAACCAGTTTAGTGGAAAGTTTGAAAATTGTACCTTCTATTTGACTCGTGAACAGGCGCAGGAAATTGAGGAAGAAAAAAGTATCAAAAATCCCTAGGGAGTTATGACTATCTTTTCATGTATTGTATCTATGTTGAAAATAAAGAATATGATGTTACTAAAAAATAAATAATAATTATTTAATTGTTTATTTGTTGAATGTCTTTTTATTATTCTAATCTAAAAATTGTATTAGACACGTTGTAATTTAATTTTTTTTGAAATTAATAAAAATGCCCTTGAGTTGTTACTATATGCGCTAATAATTAAACATCAATTAGTCTTACTTTGTTATGTTTTAAACTCAAATAAATCTAATGCAAATAAACAAAATCACATCTGTCAACAGAAAAAAGGGGTTTACCATCCCAATCACAAAAAGACGCAAAGTGTTATCACCAAGTGACCGAAGCATAAGAAAATTTATTACAAAGACACTCCCGATTGTGAAGGAAATAATCCCAAATATAGCAAATGACATATATTAGTTAGATAAAAAAAAATGAAAAGAATAAAATAGCAAAAAAAATTAAAAGGAGGAAGCAAGCAAGAAATATTAACATTGACGTTGATGTAAACACCCATGACCAGACGAAAGCTATGGTTTTTTTAGAAACAGGCTTTTGCCTGGGTGGGATTCTAGTTATTTGTCTAGGTTTTAAAAGCATTATCTTCAGCCATTCGACTACCGACGGCTTCATACGATATGTTATTTTATTAATAAAATTAATATTTAATTATTAAAATTAAAAAATGTAATCTATCAAAAAAAAAAACAATAATGAGCAGTAAGAGCTAAAAAATGTAATAACTTCTTTAAGTAATTTTTTCTAATAATTCTATTTACTATAGTGAGCGTGAATTAATTTTTTGTAGCATGAAAACAAAATGCAACAATGTTGAATTAATTAGATGTAATTTTAATAGTTTTGTAAACATTTAAATTAATAATTGTAAATTACTTATAATATTTATTAAAATTAATTTACATAAAATTACAAAACATAAAAAAAGCTCTTGTTATTGAAATAGTAACTTAAAAATTACATAATTAGTTTTAGTAAATTTAAGTGAAATTTACAACTAAATTAATGTCAAGAAAAAAAATCATAAAAGTAATTTAGGTTGTGATGTATACGAGTCACATAAAAGTTACTTTACAAGCGCTAAACTACCTTGAATTTTATTACACTTAGTTAATTAATTTATTTACACTACGATTTGAAGACTATTTAGTCTGGTGGATTACAATTAATTAACACTTGATTAATTTACTTTGTATCTTGCTGCTTAATTAGGTTCTTACGTAGTTTGTAACCAATCAGAGGAAAGTAGCAGCTGACGTCACAATAGTAGTGCGCAGAACACACATGTTACTATTTCATCAGAGATAGTACCAGGGAGCAAAAAATGCTTAGTTTTTTTTTTCTTATAGTTTTAGCTTTTTTGATTATTTATTAGATTTTATTTTACTGGTTTTACTTTCACTAATCATTGTTTTCAACTTTTGTCCAAAAAAAGGGTGCTGTGAATTGGCAGTGTCCATCTGTGTGTCTGTCTGTCATCTTGTAGACAGACAGACACTAAACGACTCAATCGATCTCAATCTGGTTTTTTTTTTGATATTTTGTTAGATTTCATTTTACTGTTTTTACTTTCACTAATCATTGTTTTTAACTTTCTACAAAAATGAGGGTGCTGTGATTTTCCAGTGTGCATTAGTGTGTCTGTCTGTCGTCTTGTAGACGGACACACACTAAACGACTCAATCGATTTTAATCTACTTTTTGTTATTTGAAAGCTGAGGTAACTGACAGTGTTCTTAGCTCTAATTCAGCAAAATTGGTTTGGTTTTTTTGGTATTATGTTTCTCTTATAATATCCGAAAAACCGTGTAAACTTGCACTTGCTTAAACATCACCTAAAATTTGCAAAACACCAAAGTTTTTCACTAATTTGCTGCTGATGTGTTTTTGTTTTTGCTTACTAATTGTGGTGATGGTTTAAGCAGTGATTGTTAAATTTGTATTTTGTATGTTTTCTTTTTTTTATTTTTTTTTGTTTTATCAAAAATATTTCTTAAACCGTTTTTTTGTCAGGGAACAATAGAAATGCGGCAATTGCACAGAAAAACGACAACAATGCCACATAATAAAAGTATATTAAAAATTTTTTCTTAAAGGTTTTTAATTTGAAAATCAATGAGAGTACTTTAGTTTTCATTTTTTTTTTGAATTTAAAGTACAAAAATTGAGAACTACAGGAATTATGTCGTACCATTTAAACCCAAAATAGTTTTGAAAAAGTTGGACACAGAATCGATAAATCTGGTCGCAAGGTCTTTAAACACACCTGCTTCAGAATAACAGACCAAAGATAGGACCATAACTGGTAGAACAACTGCAGACTAAAATAAGAAAAACAATAATAAAAAATATATAGATATAGTACTTATGTGAAGTTTAAATAACACAGTTTTACCACTTGTCAAAAAAATTTGTATTGTATCTTTGAAGCTTTTTTGACTACTATGTAGTCATCATTGGCATATATATATAGTTTAGGTTTAATTTTGACAAGTAGTAAACTGTGTTAACAATAAGTGTATACAATAAAATACTTACTCGGAACATGTTTTTTCGTATTTGTTGCAAAGAATGATAAAAATCATGTTAAAAATTTGACTTATATAATTTCTTTTTGACGTTATCGTGACAGCTCAAAATATTAAATGGTCGATAGTGGAAAAGTGCTTAATTCACACTTATAAATTCAAGACATAAATATTAACAGTAAAATTTGACACAAACATTATTAAGCAAGAACCTTGTCAATCTTTCTACTTACGTTAAAACTATTTTTATTTAAATAAAAACTATTAAAACCACTTTTAACCAAGGTGTAGGAGAGTTATTAGAATAGTACATTTATGACACACAATCGACTGTTTTTGCATAAAAATTGCAAATGTATGCAAATGTAATGATTAATATACGTGGAAAATAGAACTAACGTCAAAACTTTAAAAGCTACAAAAACAAAATGATAAATAATGTTGAAACAATTGTAAATTAGCTAATCAAGCAACTTTGATAAATTTAAAAAATAGTAACTTTCAATGATTAGAAAAATTTTTAAAAAATGAGGAAAAACAATTTTTTTCAAGAAAATTAGACCATAAGACACAAGAGTGACAAATACGGTATGATTAATCAGAAATGAAAAAAATAAAATTATCAAGAATAGATAAACAATTTTTAAAACAGTAAAATATCAATAAAAAAGATAATAGCAACAATGAAAGAATTATGTAATGTAGAAAAAACTGTGTTATTTTTTTGCATCTTTGTATTTTTTAATTCTAGCATGTTAAGTTTGTTTTTTCTTTAATTGGGGCGCTGTTTTTTGTATCATCATATGGACTTTTTTAGTTTAGCTACAGTTTATTTTTTTTTAATTTTTATGTTTTTATTTTTTTTATTTTTTGTTTTTGCATATCTTGCTTATTGGTTGATTGACTATTGTTGCATTGAATATTTTATGAATTATCAATTTTTTTGTTTTTTTTATATTACCGCTTGTTGTTTAAAGCGTTCTTTACTTTTTAGGTTGTTTTTTGTGTTTTTGCTTGTCTAAAACATTTTTACCTCTTTTTTATGCATGATTGGAATTTTTTTAATGTATAGCTATTTTTTTCTGAACATTGCTGTGTAACTTTCTACATTGTCTTTCTTTTCCAAATTGTTCTAATTTTTTTTCCAATTTTTATTGTTTTTTGCTGACTTTTTTTATGTAGTTGTTTTTATAATAGCGGTTTTTTGCTATACTTATTTTAGTTTTTTTTCCACAATTTTTATTTATTTTTGAATGTTTTTCTCTAGAATACAGTTGTCTCTTTCTCCCCTACTCAATCTCACCTGTTTTTTATCTTTCTTATACTGTAACGTGTTTTATTTTTTTTTTAATTTTGTTCATAAATCATTTTTTATTTCTTTTCAACCATAACAAAAAAAGTCAGTAAATCATATTCAACAATAATAATTAAAAATAGCAGCAGGGTACTAACCTCATAAAATGTACATACAATGCACACATTTTTCTGAATTTTATAATTAAATAATAAAAATACAATTGCACGGTGTAATAAAGTTAATAATTTTTTTTTGCATCTGGTTTATCCGGTTTTTAATATATTTTTTTCTCTTATTATACATTTTTTATGGTTAGTTTTATGTCTCTTTTGGGTCACATGCACCGATGGCGTCATCTTTATCTGTAACAAAATCGTCTAAAAGGTTATGTAGATAAACAATTCAACAAATATTTGTTTAATTGTTTATATTTTAGAAGTTTTAGTCACGAAAGAATCTTTATAATTAAGAAATACAAAAAAAAATAATTTATGATGGAAAAGTGTGCATAGTTCAAAATTAAGTCATAAATAACATTATTTGGGGTACATAATTTAAAATTTTTTATAACCTGAAAACATTTGCAATCTATTAATCAATTTTTGCGAATTAATATTGCGATAGTAGTTGGTTTATTGAAATTCAATTAGGTTATAACTGTGCAATCAATAAGATGAATAGAGCCTGATACCAAAATTATGCGATTGTGGGTGGTCAATTATCTCGAACACCTCTAGTTTTCAGCCAAAGGTCAAACGGTCAGGAGTTTATAAAAAATTAAATTTAGAGATGCAGCAAAAGCCTCAAAGGCACAAAAAATATCCTCAAGTACTGAAGCATGCGGCAGGGGAACAGAAAAAAAAATCTAATTAATGAGATGCATGGAATATGGAAAAAACTACAGCAAACAGTTTTTTACAGGAAAAGTGTATTCAATAGACGATAATCACACTTTTTAAATCATAAAAAAATTTTTTTTAAAGATAAAAACGTACAATGTTTGTTTTGATTTAAAGTTTGCGTTAAACAAATAAACATTGACACAAACATAATTAATTAGTTCTTTTGAATGATACAAACGTACAATGTGAGACATGTTTTGCCCATAGGAAAGTACCTGGATGCTCAAAAAAAAAACTTAATCTCTGGCGAGTGTAGCTTGCCACCCGGCTGTGTAAAAAAATCAAATTAATGAATCGCATGATGAAATATAGTTTTGTATTAATTTAAAGTTTTTTACACAAAAAAAAAAGTTTTTTAAACATTGACACTTGATGAATTTAAAAAAAAATGGTTTTCAATTGGTAAAAGAGTACAATGTGCATTAGGCGGTGGTAGAAAAAAAAATAAAATGCTTCAGTTAAAATATAAAAAAAATTTAGAGCAAAAATTGGTTTTATAAACATTTACACTTAATAAAATAATGTTTTTTTTAATGATAAAAACGCACAATGTGAGACATGTTTTGCATTGTTTTAGTATCTTACTGCTGTAAGATAAGTATCTCAAAATTTGGCACGAGTGTAACTTAGCATGAGGCTGTCGAAAAAAAAAAATAATTGATGAAAAGTATAGATTTTAAGTTTCTTTTGCAAAAAATTTATTATTTGAAAAAAAAGTTAAATTAAATTTCGCTCAATAAATTTCAAAAAAGTTTTATTTAATCTTTTATTAGACTATTGAAGAAGTTTAAAATAATAAGGATTTTTATTTAAGGCATGTGTAACTTTATGTTTTTGCTAAATGCTCACAGAAAACCTTTTTTGTAAAATTTTTAATTTATTGCAAGCAAAAACTTTTAGATTCGTTCTATAAGAAATTTAATAAAACAAAAATAAAATAAAACAAATGTGTCAGAATCTTGGAATTAGTGAAAGAATTATACTTTTTCAATAAAAAATTTATTTAATTTTTTTACAACAGCACTATAAATCTTGTAAATCACACGTCCGGAAACGGTTTTGCAACGGCTTGTTGCAAAGTGCCAGTTTCCGGTCTTGTGATTCAAATGGCTGGATCGTAGTAGAAAGACCGAGTTTTCTATACTGAATATCAGGAAAAATTCGTCTTATTCACATAAAAATTGAGCAAATGTTCTAAAAAGGAACTCAAGTTCCAAAAGCTGTAGCCCTTATTTTGTCAAAACAAAACAAAATACTTGTTTTCTTGAACGTTTGATTATTTACAAAAATTAAATTTTTTTATTAGTGACTAAATTAAATAAAAAGACACAACGCACATAGAACATTTTAATAAAAATAAAATTATTTCAAATAAAAATTTGACAACAGCAATCAAAAAACTTTTAAAATTTTCAATAAAATGTTGTAATTTAATTTTGAAAGTATTTTGTACTTTGAATTAGAGCTAGGGGCACAAAGCATCTTTTTGGCATCTAAAATGCATTAATAAATTGATTAAAATTGGGTATTAAATTAATTAAAAGTTTATTATAATTAATGATGCACATAATTTGGAGCTTAAATTTAATATTTTTATTCAATTATTTTTAAAAGAATTGTATGCCAAAAAAAAACAAATGAAAATAAGAAAAAAAAAGAGATAAGGATGAGAGAGAAGAGATTGAGAGAGAGAAGACAGGCTATAATGATAAGAATGATAAGAAGAGAAAAAAAATGAATAAAAATAGTTTTTTGTCGATCATCATGAAATAGGTTGTAATTGTTACGATTTCTCTTAGTAATAGTGCAGAATTGTAAACAGTCCTGGCACAAGGGTATTTTGGTAGAAGATGAAAAAATTGAGAAATCTGATTGGCTAAGTTAGGCTAAAATTAACAAAAAGGTTATGCTCTAAAAGCACTATCTTCAGCCACATGGCCACCGAGCGATCTTATCTAATTGGCTAACATTATGCGCACACAACACAATGATTATTTTAGCTTCGTTGATTGTAAAGCGCATATTTACGCCTTGTTAACTGCTAAGGTATCTAGATTTTTCCACATGCAGCAACCCATCTGTCACTTTGACTCACTGGCGTGTTGTAAAATATCATGAAAATTGTCTGCTTTAAGGGACGTCCAAAAGAAGTTTCTTTTAGTCATAAATATAGTTCGTTTATACCAAGACAAGTCACCGCACATTTTAAAAATGAAGGCAATTAAATATTTTTGATGCATTTTTTTGAGGCGCCATCTTGTGTGATACGTAGCCAGCCGTCGATTGAAATCTGAGCCACAGCCTCCTCTGACTTTAGCTGTCAAGCTCAACCGCCAATTTAATTTATGGAATTTAAAAAACAGACAAAATTGAATCTTTGGATAAAAAGTTTAATATATTATTTGTGCGTTAGTCATTTTACAGCGCTCGCTTTTATTAAAACATTTCGCAAATATAAAACCTTGCGCTGTAACATAAAACTTACCGCACTAAAAACGTAAATAACTATTAATGCCAAAGCGGCATGATAATTTTCTGTGCTTGATTAGAATGAAGTCAATTGACATTTTAAGTTGACGTTGGCACCAGCTAGTTAAGAAACAAACAAACGAGAATTATTGAATGTTTTGTAAGTTTAAATACTGTTTTTAATATTGGATGCTAAAGTAGACATCAATTACAAAAACTAAATACTAACATTGTGATATTTTTTTTATGATTGTCGAAAATGTATCGTGTACAACACATGCACACAATATTGCAATAATGCATGTCTGTTTTAATATTCTATGGTTATAATAAGTGGACAAGAAAGACTATAGCGAAGACAATGAGAGAAGATATAGACAACATACAACTTACTGATAGAAGGGAAGTTTAATAGACGAACAGGGCAAAACAAATGGGAAAAGAATTATAAAGACAAGGTCTAGATAGAAACAATATGAGTAGTATTAAAGAAAGAGACAAAAGAGGGAAATGAATATATTAAAGAGTGAAAAAGGAGGCGATAATACAGTACGCAATAGTGAAACAAAAACATGAAAAAAAGTGATAAAAGGTGACATAGGGGAGCAACCAAAGTTGGACACACTTTGATATCAATGAAAATAAATAAAAAGGGAAAACAAAAGAAAATTAGGAAACAAAAATTGATATTATGAAACAGAAAACAAAAGCCCGACTTAACAAAAATAGAATTAGAACAGTACGAAGTATAATAATAGAAAGTCTAATGAAGGAGCAGAATAGATAATTTTGAAAAGTGGTGAAGATGGGCAAAGCGGATAAAAGTATTAATTGGTAAAACAAATAATGCAAGGAATAAAATAGATAAAATACAGCAAGTGGCAAATCTTTGAAGTGAAACATTAATAAAAAAACACTTCAAAGTACCAAAACAACTTTATCATCATTGGTAGTTGACGTAGATCTTCCACAGAACTTTCTTCCACATACAACTAACTAAAACAGAAACAGAATCAACGTTCAATTATTTTATTGTTAACTGTTCAACTATTCAAAATATTATTGATACAAACAGCCATATTAGATAAGATATTTTCAACTTCACTGGAGTATTCTGACACATGACTATTAACACAATTGTCTACTGATGGAGACAAAACTTCCAAAAAATTTTTGACATTGTTAACTTGAACTTGAATGTCTTCAGGTATGGTTACCATACCTTTTTGTATTTCAGTTGTGACAGTTGATAGACAAATCAGCTCTTCTTTACACTGCTTCAACTGAAACTCCAAACTGTTAACTTTGTTGAAAAATACATCAACTGCATAGAGTCCATCTGATAGAATCCGGCCCCCTTGAATGTTCACTTGGCCAATACATAGGGCAAGCTTTGAAGGGTACTCTTTAGAAAGATCTTCAACTGTCTGCTTTGGATTATCAATACAAGGAGTTACGTCTACTCCTGCGGAGTTACCTAAACTTTCCAAAACGGTAATTTGCTCGCTTATATAAGCATGGTGTGTTTGGATGTAAATATGTCCACCACTATTTTGTAGGGCAGATTGGCTAAGGAAGTTTTTGAGCTCTGATGACATTGCGTCATGAGCTAGAAGAATTTGAGTCTGTATCGTGGTTTTCAAAACGTCTAATTGCTTCTCAGCTTCTTCTGATATGTCAAATGGAGATAGGTTTTTGGCTTTTGTTGCCAAAAAGAAGAAAACTAGAAAGTGTGGCTTCATTGCTTTGCAGTTACTGAGAAATAGTTTTGTTGATTAGATCTTCAAGATATTGTCGACAAGAGATAAGTTATCAAAACTATCGGAAAGATTTATGGTAATCATAGATAATTTAGATTATTTTGGCAATACATTGTCTGAACAGAAGATAGACGGTACTTCAAACACTTATCTTTATCTCAGAAATTTTTGTGTTCTTGATCCTTGAGCTGTCTGTCTGTTTGCTTTTTTTTCTATCGCAGCATTTGTAGAAGCTTCTACAACTGCCTGTTGAGTTTTTGATTTTATTTACAATTTCCAAAAACTTGGAAAACTAATTTGTTTCAGATCTTAATAGTATATTACACTACAAGGGCAGAAAGTTGAGATTCCTGGATTGGCCGAGGGCATCATCGCGCGCAGTTCAGTGCTCTCAAATTTCTGCCCGTGTAGTGTATACTAGTTTTCTTGCTACTCCAGTCGAACGTACGTGGTTTCGGCTGCGATTCCACGGCAGAAAGTGTATCTTTCATGCACCCTAAACTGCGCGCAATGATGGCTCCGCCTCTGGCATTATGGCGCGCAGTGCACGAATCATGAAATCATTTCGGCTGCGATTCCACGGCACAAAGTGTATCTTTCATGATTCGTGCACTGCGCGCCATAATGCCAGAGGCGGAGCCATCATTGCGCGCAGTTTAGGGTGCATGAAAGATACACTTTCTGCCGTGGAATCGCAGCCGAAACCACGTACTTTTGACTGGGGTAGTAAGAAAAAGATTTTTTGGCACTTAGAAACATTAAAAACCATCACTCCTTTTTATGTTTTTGCTGAAACCGATCTCAAGATAATCAAGTTTAACGAATTTTAAAATTTTGTTGAAGATAAAGAACCAGAATCTTTTTTCTTTCTTGTTACTTACCAAAATCTATTTAGGCTTCTTTTGATACGTAAGTATTTTTTCTCTTTGTTCAGCCGATATCGTTGTGAATGTTTTTAGTTTTGGGTTTGCTTTTACAAATGATTGCTTTTTGTTGTTTATTTTCTATTTCAAATGTTGTTCTACTATTGTTTTTCTATTAGCAAGCTTATATTGAATTGTATAGAAGTTTTTGGAGGTTCGCTTTTAATTCTTTTGTATTTATAATTTTCTTCTTCTTTTCTTTCTTTTTGTTGTCAAGTCTTTGTCTCTGTTCTTTGTTTACATAATTTTTTTTGGGGAAATCTTTTTGTTCCTTGTTGTCTACTTATTTTGAAGCATTCCAAATATATTTTTATACTTTTTTTTTGGGTTTTTAAAATACGTAAGGCACTTTATAATAAAATATTCAAGTACATTGACCGTGAGTAAGCCATTCACGTGCTAATTGAACAGAGAATACTATGTGAATAAAGGATGCTCAATGTAAATACTGTTACGCAGTGAAAAATTTTAATTTGAGATATCTTCTCCACCTGTCATTAATTATTATCGCTTTCGTTTCATTATTTAAGATGATACGCTCGACGAAAGGAAAACTGCTATAATTTTACCGGGAATTCTTTGTATGCATTGTGTGATATTGTTGTCAGATTTACGTAATTACATGCCGTTTCAAGCATCGTAAAATGTGTGGAAAAAAGCTAAATAAGTATTTTAGAAAGGAAAAATTGTAAATACTTTTTAACAAAATCTTAAAATGTACTTGTATCAATTGGGGCTCCAATAATTCCAGAAAGTGACAGATTTCTAAGAAGACATTTGTAAGAAATAGGAAAGGTACTTAGATAAAACGAGCAGCAATGGTAAAAGAAATCATAGAAATTAAGAGAAACAACAATAAAGTTATGAAGAGAGATGCAGTAAAGAACGGAAAATAGTAAAATTATAGAGCTGAATGAAGGTGGGACAAAGAAAAACAAAAATTACTAAAATTTTTAATAAAAATATAAAAAGAAAAAGAAAAGGTAAAGAACTCATGAAGAAGAAAACAAAACACACTTTAATAAAAACAACATAATCGGAAAAAAATGATAAAGAGTTTATAAAAAAGAGTGGTGAAGATATAATTCTGATAATTTGAATATGTGAAGAAAAATGAGATTTTAAAACTGGTTCAAAAAAATAAAGATGTTGGTACTGCTGAAGAAAGAGAAAAAGAAAAGGTAAAAGAAAAGTAGAGTGCTAATGCAATAGAACTAGCTGCAGTAGTAGAGGAACTACTCGAAATTGAGAGAGGTTACAATAAAATTATGAAGAGAGAAGCAGTAAAGAAAGGAGAACAGTAAAATTATAGAAATGAATGGTGGGACAAAAAAGTTATAAAGAAAATAATGAGAAAGAGAAAACGTCAAGAACTCATGAAGAAGAAAACAAAACACACTTTAACAATAAAAATATAATTGGAAACAAATAATAAAGCGTATATAAAAGAGAACAAAGCAGTAGTGAGCACAAACTAGTCCAAGTGTGGCAAGACATAATTCTGATAATTTAAATATTTGAAGTATTTAGAGCAGAAAATGGAATTTCAAAACCGGTAGAAAGTGGAGATGTTTGTGGCAGTGCTGAAGAAAAAGAATAGATCAGGTAAAAGTGAAGTACATGGCCTTCTTAGATAAAACTTGCTGCAATAGTGGAGAAAAACATTGAAATTAAGAGCGACGACACTAAATTTACGAAGAGAAAAGCAGGAAGGAAGGAAAACAGTAAAGTATAGAGACAATTGGAGGTGGGTCAAAAAAAAACAGAAATTTTAGAAATTTGTAAGATAATAAAAACATAAGAAGAAACAAAAAATATGAACAACTTCAGAGGAGAAAAAAAAATTCTATCGAATATTTGAACAATATATAATGTACAAATTAATAAATAGTAAAAGAAAAAAAGGTGAAGGAGTGGAGAAAAATAGTAAGCACAAACTACTCCTAAAAGTATTGAAGTGTAGCAAGACCTAATTCTGATATTTCAAATATTTGAAGTTTTTAGAATAGAAAATAAAATTTTAAAAATTGTAAGAAAGTGAAGAGGATGTTGCTAACCAAAATTACTGAAATTTTTAATAAAAACATAAGAAGAAACAAAAAATTTCAAAATATCAAGAAGAAGAAAAATGAAAGAGAACAGAGAAATAGTAAGCACAAACGATCTTTGAAAAGTAATGAGGTGTAGCAAAATATAATTTCGATTATTAAAATAATAGAAATATTTAGAATAGAAGTGGAGAAGATCTTTGAGGCAGTGCCGATGAAAACAAAATTTGACTTTATAACACAAATAAATATACAAAAAACAGAGTTTTTCTAGGTCACAACTAGAGCACAAAGATGAAGATAACAGAACGAAAACAAAAGAATTGTGGAAATTATTAAAAATGTAGAAGAAACAAAGAAAACAGGTAGACAAATTTCCAACAATAGCATAAGAGAAAAGAAGGAAAAACTAGTTGAAACGCAAAGGAGTTCAAACAAAAAATGATAGAAAAACAAGATTGAGCTTCAAATAAATTTATAATCCTTAAAGATCAGAAGACAATTCTATTCTAGAGAAAAACAAAAGTGAGACCGGAAAGGATGCAAATTACAAAAATTTGAATCTTCAAAAACAACAATTAATGTTTTTTTTTATTTATAAATTATTAAAAGTTGTAGTAGAAACTGAAAACGTCAAAAACATTGAACTTGAGATTGGAAAATTCCAAGACAAACTAGATTAATGAGCAACCGGAAAAATAAGGAAAAGGAAAAAAAAACAACATCTCAAAAGTAACACAACTAAATATTTTGAAATATAGCAGCAGGTGTTTAAAACGAGAAAAGAAAATCTGAGAATAGAAAAGGATATAATTAAAAAATTGAAAAAAAACAAAATTGGGGTAAAAAAAACAAAGGATAATGCAGAAAAACAGATCTTTTTAGGTCACAAATTGAGCCAAACAATGGTGTAGAGCACTGAGACTAGAACAAGAGAATGAAAAAAATTGTAGAATGAAAATGCTTAAAAGAATAAAAGCAACAAGAATAAAAATTATGAAATTGTTTATTATAAGCAAACATTCCAACAATAGAATAAAAGAAAATGAGTAAAAAGATGTGAAAAAAATCAAGAAATGGTGACGGGAAATAGCTGGTGGATTATATTATATTAGATGGTAAAATATAGATGAGATATGTTGAGCAGAAATAAACAGAAAGTGGACAAAAGTGTAAAAACAAAAATCTTGTAATCTGCAATTACCAACCGGATAAGAATGTTGTAAACAGAGAATTCGAACTACACAAAACAATTGTTTCATCTAGACTCTAGACAGCAATTTGATTTGTCTCAAAATCTTTCCTATAATGATTTGGCAGTTTTCTCTATTCAGACTTTTTGGCTTCTTGAATCTTCTGTTCACCTTTTTATTTAGAAAAGAAAAAAACCGTTTTTGTTTTGGTCTACAAACACGTTCCTTTTTGTTGGCATAGTTTTGTTTTGTAAATTAGTTCAATTTCTATGCTAAAAGTGCACTAAACAAGCATTGCAACATGTCCACCAACCATTTCCGTATTGTCTAGTTTATAGCAAATAGCATCAACAACAACAATTAAGTTTTCTGGTTTTCCGGTGCAAGCAAAGTTTGCATTCGAATCATCCCGATAAGGAAACGGAACTTTGCTGAATGTTCTAATTTATACGATTGTAATACATAAGGTTGCAAAAGGTCGTACAAGACTTTATATTCGAAACGTCAAAATTTTTTATTATTGCTAATTTTATTTATTTATACAGGCGGCCATATTTGATAAAATACTTGTATTTGCATTGGAATTGCCAGATACATGACTACCAACACATTATTTACCGAAACAAACAAGATATCTAATAGATCTTCTAGACTCTTATCTTGAATAGCCAATGTCTTCAGGGATAGAAATAAGATACTTTTTTCTACTTCAAGTGTTAAATTAAGACTCAAAGACGAAACAGCTCTTTGGCGCAACTCCAAACCTTGTTAAGCACAATATCAACTTTATACATTTTCATCAGCAGCAATATTTTTACTTTAGGAATCAACTCTTCCATACTACTGGAAATAATATTTGTAGGATATTCTTCAATAGTTTCTTTAAGACTTTTAATAGAAGAATCAAGATCTACATCTATAGATCGGTCTAAGATCTGTAAACCAACAACTTGTTGACTAATTTAAGCATGCCGTCTTCTGATAGAAATGTCCTATATTATTGAGCTGACTGCTTTATAAATCTTCAGCTTTAAGCTTAACGTGTTGTGTGTTAATTGGATTTTTGCTTGAATTACCGTTTTTAGTTTGTTTAAATTGTTAGCTTGTACCTCGAAACACTGCTAGAGAAGTACTGCGACAAAACACAGAAATTTCAAAATTTGATCCATTGTTATGAGGTACCGTGAACTCAATAAATACTGGTTGATACTGATAAAGACAGTCTATACACTTATATCTTAAGAAAAAACATTGACGTATATTTTTGTCAATTTCGGCTAACTTGTTTCCAGCAAGATGTTGCTCCAAGCACTCTGCTTAACGCTGACTGATAAGTGAGACTTGCCAAAGCTGTTCCTACTTTATTTTTATTTTAATGGTCGCAGTACATTTTTTTATTTTTTTTGATTGTTGATTATCTTTATTTGCTTCTTGTCCTGGTTGTTTTTTTTTTTATTTTTGTGGAGTCGGTAGTTTTTTTTATTTAATTGTTTATGTCTACAGTGGCTGGAAAAACATTTTTGCTTTTTTGCTTTGGGTTTTTGTAATTTTTACCTATTCCAACTATCTCATGTTTATTTTTTGGAAATCTTTAGTATTACATCAGAGAATTTCGGCGGAAATAATAATAATAATAATAATAATAATGAAGACAGGCTTAAGCACTGAACAAGTTTTCTGTCATGGGTTTTCAGTTTTAAACATCTCACATAAAGAGCAATAATAAACAACAACAACAACAACAACCGTGTCAATCTCGACACAAAAACATCTGCATACTCTTTATGTAGATGCATAAAAATACCTCTATCATGTGATAAAATCTTTACATCTGCGCTTTCCCAAGATTAGAGCAGAAGTTGTTTCAAACCAGCTACATTGTTAGGAGGTAGGATCTGTCACTAGGCTAGGTTACTGAAACATAAATATTGACACACCACATTCACACTTAATTCTGATAACTCTGGGATTGTTTATGTCTCTTGTTTTCTTGACCTAAATTTTAAGATTCCAAAAAGTCTGAATAGAGAATACGGCCAAATCATTATAGAAAAGATTTTGAGACAAATCAAATGTGTCTAAAGTGTAGACAAAACAATTGTCTCGTGTAGTTTGTATTCTCTGTTTACAACATTCTGATCCGGTTGGTAATTGCAGATTACAAGCTTTTTGTTTTGTCCCTTTTTACCACTTTCTGTTTATTTCCGCTCAACATATGTCATCTATATTTTACTGTCTAATATATAATCCATCAGCTTTTTCCCGTCATCATTTCTTGTTTTTTTCACATCTTTTCACTCATTTTCTTTCATTCTATTGTTGAAATATTTGCTTATAATAAAACAATTTCTCTATTTTTATTGCTGTTGCTTTTATTCTTTTAAGCATTTTTATTCGACAATTTCTTTCATTCTCTTGTTCTAGTCTCACTGCTCTACACCATTGTTTGGCTCAATTTGTGACTTAAAAGTTCTGTTTTCCTGCATTATCCTTTGTTTCTTTTACCTCAATTTTGTTTTCTTTCAATTTTTTACTTATATCCTTTTCTATTCTCAGATTTTTTTTTCTCGTTTTAAACACCTGCTGCTATATTTCAAAATATTTTAGTTGTGTCACTTTTGAGATGTCGTTTTTTTTTTTCCTTTTTCTTATTTTATCGGTTGTCTATCAATCTAGTTTATTTTGGAATTTTCCTATCTCAAATTCATTGTTTTTGACGTTTTCAGTTTCTACTACAACTTTTAATAATTTATAAATAAAAAACAAACGTTAATTGTTGTTTTTGAAGATTTAAATTTCTGTAATTTGCATTTTTTCTGGTCTTACTTTTGTTTTTCTCTGTCTTCTGATCTTTAAGAATTATAAATTTATTTGAAGCTCAATCTTGTTTTTCTACCATTTTTTGTTTGGACTCCTTTGCGTTTCAACTAGTTTTTCTTTCTTTTCTCTTATGCTATTGTTGAAAATTTGTTTACTTGTTTTCTTTGTTTCTTCTGCATTTTTAACAATTTCCACAATACTTGTGCTTTCGTTTGTTTATCTTTATCTTTGTGCTACAGTTGTGACCTACAAAGACTCTGTTTTCTGTATATTTATTTGTGTTATAACTTCTCGACTTGTTTTTTCTATTCTAAATATTTCTATTAAATAATAAAATTATATTTTGCTACACTTCAATACTTTTTAGGACAAGTTTGTGCTTACTATTTCTCTGTTTTCTTTCATTTTTCTTCTTCTTGATTTCTTGAAATTTCTTGTTTCTTTTATGTTTTCATAAAAAATTTTAGTAATTTTTGTTTAGCACTACAACCCACCAACATCTTCTTTACTTTCTTCCAATTTTGAAATTTTATTTTCTATTCTAAATACTTCAAATATTTTATAATTATCAGAATTATGTCTTGCTACGCTTCAATACTTTTTAGGAGTAGTTCTTACTACTTTTCTACACTCTTTCACCTTTTTGTATTTTACTATTTATTAATTTGTATATTATATTTTGTTCAACTATTCGTTAGAATTTTTTATTTTCCACATCTGAAGTTGTTGATATTTTTTGTTTCTTCTTCTGTTTTTAATAGAATTTTCAGCAATTTCTGTTTTTTTTTTTGACCCACCTCCAATTGTATTTATATTTTACTGTTTTTCTTCTTTGCTGCTTTTCTCTTCGTAAATTTAGTGTCGTCGCTCTCAAGTTCAATTTTTTTTCCTACTATTTTGGCTTTATCTAAGAAGGCCATGTACTTCACTTTTACCAGATCTATTCTTTTTCTTCGGCACTACCACAAACATCTTCACTTTCTACCGGTTTTGAAATTCCATTTTCTACTCCAAATACTTCAAATATTTAAATTATCATAATTATGTCTTGTCACACTTTGGAGCAGTTGGTCCTTACTACTGCTTTGTTCTCTTTTTAATATATTCTTTATTATTTTTTTCTAATTATATTGTTTTTGTTAAAGTGGGTGCTGTTTTCTTCTTTATGAGTTTTTGAAGTTCAGTAGTTTTTGTTTTTCTTTGTCCCACCCTAATTCAGCTCTATAATTTTATCTCTATTTTGTTTCCTTCAACATTTTTTTTCAATTTTGTAATTACAAACATTCTTTTCTATTCTCAAATTTTTTCTTCTAATTTTTAGCACCTGCTATGATTTAAAACAGTTGAGTTGTGCTCACTTTTGAGATGACGTTTTTTTTTTCCGGTTGCACATTAATCGAGTTTATTTTGGAATTTTTATATTTCGATTTTTATGTCTTTGACGTCTACTTGTACTAGCCACTGATCACTGTCCACTGCCTTTCTAGCCAATCGCTTGAGCTTTTTCTGGCACTGTACTATATTAAACCCGTTTCGACATAAACAATTTAATTTGATATTTATATAAATCATGAATGAATGAACCTATTTTGTTTTTGCTTCAAATCAAAAACTATTTTTTGTTATTTTGTTCTTACATCTAGTCACGTTTTTATATTTGCACATCTTTTTCTTGTTGCTTGTTTCAATTTTTTTATTTGTTTCTGTTAACACGATCTATGTATGTATTTGAACTTTTTGTTTGTCTTTCTATATTTTTGTATCAATGAGGTATATTCTTACATTTAATAAAGAATCAGTTCTAAAATATGTTAATAAAACTGACACAAGTCTGTAGAAATAAAAAGAGATAATGAAAACCAAAAATAACAGCTAAAAAATCATCAATCCAGAGGAAATGACATAAAGAATTGTCCAGTGAGGTAAAAGTAGAAAACTTGTAACCGCTCGTTAATATTGTTTCAGCCCTTATTTATGCAGCTCGTCGATAAAGGTCGTATATTATCTACCACTTTAGACTTTGGTGTAAATTCTAAATTACCTAGCAAAACGCATTTTGTTCATATTTTTGAGATGTTACTTATAATGGATGTTTTTCTAAAATTTGTCATGAATGCGAAACTTTGAGCTGTGAACGTCCATTTATTTACAATCGAATTCAAGTGACAGTTATTAATTTGACATCAGAACCTAACCTCACTTTAATGTAATGAATCGATAGTTCAACACGTTAATGACATTGAATTGAAAGCACCTGTAGTGTTATAACAAACAAGAAAATTATCTTTAATGAGGAAATAAGGACTCTTCAATCAATTGCGTTATTAAAACGACGCAACTTATTTGTGGTTATTTAAGCATTACTGGAAAATCGAGCTCTCCATATAGGGTCACAATACAAAATCACATGAAGTGAGGTTGCAGGATCATGAAGGGCAAGCTGTGGCTGTAGAGGTATACAGAGTGGCACTGTCTTACTGAAAGTAGCCGTCCACCATTTTATCTTCATGAAGCAGTGCAAAGAATGGCTGTAAAATCTCCTAGTTATCTTGCAGCAGTCAATGTTTCATTAAAAAAAATGTAATATTCACTATTCACCAGAAAAACTCTCTGTTCTTGTGAGAAAATTATTTTAAATTCAAAAATAAACAAATTATTCATAAATAATAATATCTTCTTAGAGAAATGTGATGAAGATAACTCTTCAATGTTTCAGTAATTTGATCTACTAATATACGTAAATATTTTCGTTTCTTTTGTCAACATAACATCTTACAAAAAAAAAACAACGCCTTAAACAAAAACATATCTCATTACGAACGTTATTGTGTTGTTTTTATTTTTCAAAAACATCAAACAAACGACTCACCTGGAACAAGAGAAATACAAATAATTAGAGATTCGTGTTGGATTGATTGTTAGATAAGTCAATAGAAGATTGCGATCAATGACTGTCATTGCTTAGGTCGAGTGTCAATTGAATTTTCTTTGCTTGTTTAATGTTGGCACGACTCTAATTTACTAGATAATTTGATTCAATCGATTGTTATAACAGGATTAACAACACTTTACACAAATTACCCGACCAACAGCTCAACACACTGATTGAAATCTGTTTTTTTCCTCATCAATGGGCCTCGTTTTATAATTTAAAAATAAAATGTTTTGTGCAAATCCTATTAATCCACAGCTTTCTTCTGATAATACAATGGAAATCTTGACGGCTTACGAGAAAAAGCAAGGGTTGGTTGGTATTATTAACACCCTAAAACCAACGACAAAAACACTCAAGGGACAATTCGCACGACAAGAAAATGTTGATTGCTTTGCGTAAAAACAACTATTAACTCCGATCGACAAAGTTGGCAATAAAAACTCTCTCTTTCTCTCTCACTTTTCGGAAAAGTTTTAATGTAACGAACATTCGTTGAAAGGAAAGTAATTAAATAGAGGGAAAAATTACGATTGTCTGATAACAACACTTTAGTCGACTCTAAAATTCGCTTTTCAGAAGAGAAACTATATAGTGTCAAACACAAACTCCCTAGACTTTTTCTTTCTGGCTTACATCCAACAAAGATAATATTCACCAATAGTTCCTTCGTCTAACATTAAATTATTACGATTCTCTCTTATAGGAGTTACAGTGTTTCTCAAAATTTTTACAACTCCTCGCCGGTGCAACTCCCCATTAAAGCAAAACTTTTTCGTCGTAACGTCGCCATTAACCGTATAGATTTATATCAGATGCAAACTTTTCGAAAGTCATAAAACCTGTAAACATATTGCAAATTTCCTTTTACATCCCCGACGTAAAACGCAAAATTGGTCCAATTTGGTTCGGTTTTTAGCCGAAAACTTTTCCTTCATTTTCGCCGCCATTATTTAACGGTGTTGTAATAAGTTGCTATGAGTGCACTCTAAATTTTCATATTGACACTAGATATTAAAGTATTGCTTTGCAAATTTGACTTTGAAGTTTCAAAAGTAATGACGGAATTAGCACAAGCTGCTAACGCTTGTAAGCTGTCAGGCTTATAACCTAAGAATAAATCATATTTTTTTATTTTTTAGTTGGCTATGTTTTCTATGTTTTTTAATAATTTTTTTTATCTGTTATTAAATTTTATTTGGTTTTTCCCAGTCTCTTTTTTTTTGTCCGATTTTCACTATATTTTTGTTCCCTATTTTGAAATGATTGTAGAAGAGAAAAAGAAATGGTAAGTCTATTAGAACAAAAAAAGCTGACAGATAATGAAGAATAAAAATACATTAAAAACAAGTGCTCTTATCCTTTTTTCCTTTGTTTTTTTTACTATCTTGTTAAATAATTTTCCTCTTGCTCCGATATGAATTTTTTGGACTTTTACTTTTCTGTTTTTTATTGAAATTAAATATATTTCTCTTTCTGTGTATGTAACTATGTTTTTAGAATCCATAAAGTCTTGAAAGTACAACTTTACAAGACTTAAATGTCATTGCTCTTCTCTTATTTTTGTTTTGTTTTGAATCTATATATATAAAAGAAAGTCGTGTTTGTTACAACACTTATAACTCGAGAACGGCTGGACCGATTGCCATGGTTTTTGATTTGTTGGATTTGTTTCCGTCCCGAATAGCAGAATACATCTTAAAAACAATGAAAACTCGATATATGTAATGAATACTTAGATGCTGATTTGTTTATTACATGTCAAACATTTGTTGTCCAATCCTGTCAAATAGTGAAACAACTATTTTTTTTGGAGCTTATAGCCTGGTTGCTGAGACCTTTAAGCCACAACTTTATTTTTTTCTGAAGACATCATGTGTGCGTTCAGAAATTTATTTTTTGTAAAATGTCTACAAAGTTCAGGTACTGTTATATTTGTTTTTAATTCCCGAAAATAATACCTAAGATTTATTCTACAGTAAAAACATAAAATCATCGGAAAGGAACGGAATTTAGGGAATAAAAAATCAGTTGGTAAAAGTTATAAGATTAAGGAAAAGAAATCTATAGGTTAACAAAAGTGTAAATGTCTTTTTATAGGTTGTCTATAATTCTTGATAAGCTATTCATACGTAATGGTTATATACTCTTTGAGCTATTGTCTATGTCTCGAAAGTTCAGGCACTGTTATTATATTTGGAGGTTTTATGCGAGTGCACATTTTAATAACAATGTCGCGTCCTAGAAGATCTAATCTTTCCCAGCGAAGCCGTAATGCAATTAGGCAACGGGATATCGCGAGTCAATTATCTGCGAGAAATTGCACGCGTCGATATTTAAAGGAAAATTTAAAGATGAGGAAGTTCTTATTCCAAGGATTCCGATGATCCCAACGGATATGCCCTTTGAGTTTAAACGAATTCAATTCCCTATTCGTCTTGCCTTTGCCATGACGATCAACACATCACAGGGCCAATCCTTGACTATTTGTGGCTTCAATCTAGAAAATGCATGTTTTTCTCATGGTCAATTGTACGTGGCATGCTCACGTGTCGGCAAACCATCCGCTTTATTTGTTCTTGCGCCTGACTAAAAAACAAAGAATGTCGTTTACCACAAAGTGCTTGAATGAAAATCCTATTAATGAATTAATCCGAGTTTTATTATTTTTCTCCCTATCTGCACAACATAGTTTTCAATCATTTTTTTCTGACAAGAGTTTGAAGTACTTAATTATTTTTTTTTATTTTTATTCTCATTTTGTATGTATGTTTTCATCATCATTCATTATAATAAAATACTTTTTTGTTTCTATCTATATAAATATATTATTTTAAATCATTGTTTTACGTTCATCAAAGCCCAAATTAGTTCAGCTAAAAAGTAACACGACATTCATTGACTGTTAGGCGGTACGAAGTTCGCCGGGTCAGCTAGTATATAAATAAAAAGCACTAAAAAAATTAAAAGAAACACAGAAAAAAACTTAAAGAAAACGTTTAAGAACTTTAAAATAAAAATGGAAACTAATATGACAAAAAATAATTGAAAAATAAAAACCGTAGACGTATTTGAAAAGATTTTGAATTAAAAGCTTAGCTAAAAAAATATCTAAAAATGCAAATCAAAGAAAATTTGAGAAAACTAGCGGATGTTTTTTTTAAAATTTGGTGTATACCTATAAGTTTGTGGAAACAGGCTATAATTTTTAAAACAATTGCTTCAAATGTCAAAATCATCACTAAATTCTTTAATTTCGTTATTTTTGAATTTAAAATGGTTTTTCTCAAGAACAGAAATTTTTTGTGGTGGAATCTTATCTTCCTAAGGGCCACCGAGGTGAATGGTGAATTATTGGGTCAATTTTTTCAATAAAACATTGACTGCTGCATGATACCGAGAGGATATTTTACAACTTTATGACGATATAATTGTGGGCGAGTACTTTCGGCAATACACTCCTCATAGCACTCAAGCGGCCTTGAATATGATATAAGGATTTTGATCATCGTCGACTTATCAGTCTAAACTTGATTTTCTATAACCTCAATAAACTGCAACAGGTTAGCAATGCAATTATTTAAAAAAATTGCAAATGCTTTGAAATTGATGGACAACATTTTTATCATTTGTTAGTAATATCTACTGCGGATCTGATTTGTAGCAAAAAAACATTAAACCTTATTTTCTTATTAAAGGTAATTTTTTGTTTGTTATAACACCGCAAGTGCTTTCAAGAGCTTTGAATTTTATTGTATTAACGTGTTGAACTATCAATTCACTAAACTTAAAGTGCAGATAGTCAAATTAATAACTGTCACTTTGATTTGATGGTAAAGGTATGGGCAAGCTTCAACGCCAAATTTAAAAAAAGACTCATTATTTAGAAATAACAGGTAAAACTGAGTTAAATGTCAAAATTTTTGAAAGTTGAGAAATTAAAAAAACAAAGAAACAAGAAGAGCCGTAGAGTATGAAAATTAAAAGTAGAAAAAGCTAGATACAGCAAGAATGTTGAGAGAGAAAGAATTATGCATTACAACGAGAAAAGTAAAAACAATAAAAAGAAAGAAAACAGCTAGGAATCAATCACGAGGCAAAACAAACTCAGATCAATAAAAATAAGGGACACAATATAGAAAAAAAAAAGAAAAAAGAGAGCAAACAGTAAAAACAAAATCTAATTACTGACATAAAGGCATCACAATAAAAGTAAAAATGCCCGAGTATATTTAAAGAGAAAAACAGGGTGAAGTAGGTGGTGACACCTAGCAAAAAGTTTCCCAATTTATGTTGGAACCTACTGAAAGAAGTTTAGTATACAAAGCATTTATAGACTCCTCAGGCATGATTTGGGCTTATTATTAGTCTAAAAAGTACAACTTTAACAGACTCAAGTGTCATTGTTATATGCATTCATTTTGTTTTATTTGATGATTTTTTTTTCACAATTTATGCGCATTTTTGATAGAAAACACAAAATAATAACAGCTAAAATAATTATTTACCGAAAGACAACTCTTCTTTGAAAGCGAGTCTAATATTGCAATTTAAGAAAAGTTTTATGGGCAGCTTTACGCCTTGGAAAATAAACTGAATATTTGCAATAAAAAAAATCAAAGTTTAGTGTCTTAGTGATTCAATTTTTTGTTCTTTATATATTTTTTTATCCTACACCAACTAAAAATAAAATTTTCTCGTCTTTCGACAGCCGTGAAAGTACATCATTTCCAGGCTAGCCGAGAAAAAATGTACTTTCTCGGCTAGCCGAGAAAAAAAAATCTGATTTTCTCCGTCAAGAGTCGCTGTTATAAGAAAAATTACTCTAAACTCTAAACGTCTCACTATTTATGAAGGGTGTTGACATTTTAAATCACATTTACTGTTTAGGAATATCAATCTTATTATAAAAAACTACTTTTGTGCAAGATAAATTGTGTAAATCACGACAGTAAAGAATCCATAAATTTTTCTGTCAAAGTTTGACATTTTGAATTGGCGATTGGCGGTAATAACCTCAAATCAATTTTAAGATAATGCTCGATTATAAGATAATTTGTGTAGGATAAAAAATAATGTGTAAACCACGGCCGCAAAGTGATTTTCCAGGTCTTGAGAAGTGGCCAGGCTCGCCTTTGGCTCGCCGGTCCATATCTTCTCTCGGCCTGAAAAAATATCATTTTGCCGCTTAGGTTTATAATATACTATTTTTGGAATAGGTATATAAACAATACACTGAAAAAAATTGAAAAAAAAACAACATCAAAAAACAAAATACTGTAGAAAGCATACAAGAACTTAAAAAAAATGCTTTGACAAGAAAATAATCAAAAAATAAAATAAAAAGCGTAGGTACAGATGTGAGAAAAACATCTTGTTAATAAAAGATAGCAAGTTTGTGAAATGTCATAAGGGAAAAATATTAATGTTTGATATTTTGTTACGTACTAAAAACTTTAAAAAACCGAATTAAAAAGAATGCAAAACAAAATATTTGTGAGAGTTTATATAATAAGAATAAATTACAAAAAATAGAAAAAGAAAGAAAAAGAGCAGTAGAGAATGTGGATTGAATAAATAAAAGTAAAAAAGGCTAGGCAAGAGAAAAACACTAAAAAGAAAGAAGACAGCTTAAATTCAATCACAAAACAAAAAATACTTAAAACAACGAAATAAGGAGACATAATATACAAAAAAAAAAAAAGCATAAGTTGCTTTGCTTTAAATAATTTTTAAGCGACTTTAAAAAAGAGGAGGTGTTCCATTTGACTAAATTTTTTTTATGTGTGTTATCTCATAACTTTTTACTGGATGAACCGATTTTGATGATTCTTTTTTTTATTTGGAAGCTGGTGCTTTCATATCAATTTGATTAAGAGCTGAATAGTAGTTTTTAAGTTATTCTTATTAATGTTTTATTTGACACAATTGATTATAAAAATAGTGCAAAATAAGAAAAAATTAATTTTAATTTAGGTAAAAACTAAATTATTTATTTAATTAGTTTTGACAATTTAAACAAAAAGCATTTTGAATCAATTCAATAAATAATATAATTAACAATAATTTCCAAAAGTCGTTTTTTTTCAAAAGCTTTTAATTTGTTCAATTATTTATGAAAACAGTTGTAGCAATGATTCTTATTTAATCAGTACATTGTCAAATCTATTTCGGCATGTCAAATGCGCAAAGAAAGCAATTTTTCCGCACCGCGGTGCTTTTTACTTTGCAATGTAAACTGAGAGAAAATTTCAAACTAAACCAGCAACCGAACATTGAGACCATTTGAAATTTTAAAAGTCAGATAAAAGGCGGGAGTAACGCTACCAACCGAACAATAAGTAGAAAATTAAATAATTTATTATTAAAAAAATAGTGTTATTTGTTGCAAAAAAAACTGTACCTAACTTATTCAGAAAGACATTTCATTGGAGCACTCCTTTCAGTCGTGCTGCAAAGTTTGCTTTTCGAACTTGTTAGGTAAATAACTAAGTCACAGTTTTTTACTAATAGATTGCGTCGAAAAAAAAAAAGGTTTTTGTGTAGCACAGTCTATAGACAAAATGTTTGACTTTTTTCATTTTTTATAGATATAAAATAAACAAAATCGATTCAGATAAAAAAAATGTTCCCTTAAAGGAATTCTTGGGAAAAATTGCTTTATATCGACTATATATATTCAGGGACACACTGTATATTAAGACAAGCTTTGGCAAGGTGTAGTACTACATTTTTTAGGTAAGAGGCCTGAAAGTTCAGTAGGTTGAAAGCGACTAAAGTGATTAATGTAAATAATGGAAACTGGAAAGCATGAGACGATTCTGGTAGGACGGGTACATTGACAGTTTGGAGATAATAGCAAATTATTTATTTTCTGTCATAATCTAGACTGCTATGTTTGAAATGTCATTATGTCATAAACAAAGCCATTATAAAAATGTATGCGACATTATTCTTAAAAGCTAGATGCTCGGTGGCCAGGTGGCTGACGATAGTGCGTTCAGAACTAGGCCGATTGAGTGTCTTTGAATCTCACCCAAGCGAGAGTTTTTTTTTAAAAAGAGGATTGCTTTCGTCTGGCCTTGAGTCAAATACTCTGGTTATTTAACTTTATGTTTGAAACAGTTTTTTTGATAAAAATATTTAATAAAAGTAAGCAACGAATGTCTGGACTCACTGAACAAGACCTTATTAGTTTTCTTTTGATGGAATTGTTAGACAGAATAATAATTTAATGTTCTATGTAGAAAGTATGTAGACAAAGCTTCAGTAATTGTAAATATTGGGTCAAAGGCCTTTTGATGATCATTAAATAATGTAGAAGGAAAAATATTTGCATCACTTCTATCTCTTTAAATTCTGTTGCTCTTTCTATCCATATTCCCATCAAATGCAAAAATTTATTTACCACACGCTTCGAACGACTGTTTACGGCTCTTGCTCTTCTGAAATATTGAATACCAATAAACCGTTTGCTGCTGAAAACTGAAAAATTGTAAACTGACAAAATGCAGGTGATTCGTCAATTTAATGCAACGTGTTTTAATTGTTTCAGGAGGGCATCACGAGTTTCATTCTGAATCGGTATTGTCGGTCGACGCTCTAGGCCTTTGTGGGTTTTGATTTTTTTCGATTGGGGGATTTTCTCATTTTTTCTTTCTATTTTTGATGTAATGGGTGATGACCCGCCCTCTTTAAGAGCTTTGACCTGCTGGTGGTGCAGAATATGCAAATTTGGACCAGTAGAACGGTTTATAGGTTTTACAGGTTGAGGTTGGCTTTTATAGTGGGCTTTTTGTTTGAAGTAATTAAAAAAGGAAGTTCCGTAAGGATGTGGGCTTGAACTTTAACCTCTTCATCTAGTTGAGGAAAGAGGTGCTAATCAGTTTTACCACTTTTGCCTAACACAAACCGTTAATTGTCGTTGACAATTGACAATGAGAGCAAATGGTGCCAACGCAAAAATTTAATTGGCATAATATTCCTAGAAGTCATTTTCCGACCTAGGCTGGCAAGAGCTCGTTGCCGGCCGATTAGAACACGTTGAAAGTTTTGCAAGCGCCAGGCACAAAAACTCTTTTTATGAAAAGCCATAGGTCTGATTTAAGAAGTGTTTAAAAACTGACAGATGCCCACAGAAAACTTTATGTGGAGATGCTGATTCCTTGTTATCATTATATTGCGAACAGGTCAGTTTTCTCATCTAGATTTCTTTATTCAAATTGCATGATTTTTCTGTTGTTTTAAAAACATATTGTTTATATTGATCTATACCAATTTTTTCTGTATGGAGAAACCTGGATTCATATAGCTAAAAATGACTTATATGTAGAAAAAATTATCTCAAAAGAGGATTTTTATAATGGCAGCATCAAATTGTGTCATAAAGAAAGAAAAATAAGAACCACTCGCACAGCTCACTTTTGGAATAAAACAACAAAGTTTCAGTTTTTTTACAAACATTTAGAAGTTGAAAATTTGTTTACATTAAAGCTAAAAATATGTAAAAGGTAATTTTACTGACATTATATTGTTTGCTTTTAATAACAAATATTTTATAATTGTGCAATATTCTAATTGTTTTAATTAAAGGATTAAAAGAAAACAAGAAAAACACTAAATAAAATACCTTTTTTTAAATCCTTCTGAAAAGCGAGAAAACGTCCGTTTTCTCGTCTCAGAATACGATGCTGGTCACTTATCAACTACAAAAGTAGATAAGTTTGATGTTTGTCTACTGCCGATAGTAATTGAAATAATAAAAGTTATTGCCTACTTATCGTATTTACGACGTTTAAATACTTTTTTTCTATTTTGTTGTTTGTTTTTGGAATTTATTTTGTTTTTGTTGATCTTTCTTTTTTTTTCTCATGTTGTTTTAATTTCTCACTTTTTTTAATCATGCATTTTACCTTACAATTATTTCAATACTATTCTGTTAATAATTTTTTTTTTCATTGAGATCTTAGATTTAAAATGGTACAGAGAACTCTTTTCGATATTAAAGTGCTGAAATTGGCATTTATGATTTTTTCTGTCAAAATCTTGTGTAATTTATTGCTACCGATTTATTTATTATGTTACTATTTGAGTTATGTGTAAATGTAAAATTGTGTGTAATCAAAATTTACAATTTCATGAAGATAAAAAAAAATTAGATTTTTTTTTACTATCATCATTACAATAAAACACTATTAAGGTCAATCTTTCATATTTTATAAATAATAAACAGTTTATTTTGTATATGGAAAAAAAAGGATTATGTTTTTCAACTTTCTTTGATCATTGCAAATATGTACATAAACATAACGTTTGTAAACAATCTAATAACGTGCAGGCAAGCTGATTCTATTGATTTTTCATATAACATGCAAACTGACTCACACTGTATATTAAAATTCAGAAAAAGGTGCTTATGGATAAATTTTAAATTAAAATTTTTTCTTAGTTGCATAGATGTAACGTTTTTTTGCCACAAAGTTTTAAATTAAGCTGAAGTAGGTGATGTTTAAACAACATGTAAATTCTCCATCATGAAAGATCATGGAGATTTTTATAATTAAAAAATTATAAAAATTAAAAGTATTGCTTAGTTACCGGGTTTACGATGTATAAATATTTTTTTTATTTTTAGTTGTTTTCTTTGTTTCGTTTTTTGTCTTTTGAATTTTTTTTATGTTTATATTTTTTCTGATGTATTATTTTTTCACTCTGTCTTTTGCTCTTTTTTTTTCTTGTTTTTTATTTTTATTTTACAAATATAACCTAATGTCTTATTACTATTTTCCTGTCCATCACAGTTGGAAAAACTGTGAGGGCCAACTGTGGTGTATAAGTCTAAGTATGAATTTTTGTGTATTTCACATATTTTCTGTTTTTTTATTTTTTTTGTTCTTTCTATATGTTTTTTTCTTGCATTTGTTTTGCGTCTTTTTTCTTTTTGTTCTGTATTTAAATCTGGAAACTATTTTTCTCTTTATCTCGCAGTTTTTTTTCCGATATTTCATCAATTCTTATGTAATAAACTGTATGTAAATATGTAATTAATCTACATATTTATTATTATATTTTATTTTTGTAGCTTTTTTTATATTTGTTGTTTGTTTATGTTGCTATAACTTTGTCATTTATTTACTCGTACACTCATTTCCTATCCTGCTTTCTCTTTTTTTAGCTTTTTTTTTTCTGTGATATTTGATTAATTTTTCTGTATTAAACTCTACATATTTTTTATTATATCTGATTTTTCTAGTTTTTTTTATGTTTTTTTTTGTTTATGTTTTGATGACTTTGCTATTTATTTCTTCGTGCACCCATTTTGCAACCATCCTTCTCTTTTTCTTGCCTTGTTTTTTTTTCAAATATTCTATTAATTCTTATGTTATGAATTTTATCTATTTTTTATTATATCAGATTATTCTAGCTTTTTTTTGTTTCACGTTTGTTTATGTCTCGATGGCTTTGCCAGTTATTTTTTTGGCAACAATTTTTCTCTCGCTTTCTGTTTTTTGCTATTCTAATAATTTTTCTGCAATAAACTCACCATATTTTTTATTATATTTAATTTTTCTAGTTTTTTTTTGTATTTCTGGTTTATTTATGACTTTGTTATTTTTTTTGTGCTACTGGGCTGCTATCTTTTCTTTTTTATCATTTTTTATTAATTTTTTCTGTAATAAACTTTACATATTTCTTATTAAATCTAATTTTTCTAGCTCTTTTCATATTGCTTGTTTGTTTATGCCTCTATGACTTTGCCATTTATTTCTTCGTGCACTATTTGGCGACCAATGTTTTTCTAATTTTGGCTTTAATATTCTATTAATTTGTCTGAAATAAATTGTACATATTATTATTATTTATTATTATTTAAACTTTTTTTATATTTTTTCTTGCACGCATTTGGCAACTATCTGTTTTTTTTTCTTGCTTTTTTTATATTTATCAATTCTTCTGTAATAAATTCTATATATTTTGTATTATGTTTAACTTTTATCTTTTTTTTTTTATTTTGTTTGTTTGTGTCTGTCTGACTTTGTCATTATTTTTTTCGTGCACCTATTGTCTTTTTTCTCTTTTGAGTAATAAAAATAATAATTAGAACGTGTATTTATTGGAATATATATATATATATATATATATATATATATATATATATATATATATTATTGAAAAGGCAATGTGGCGTCCGTGTTTAATGAAATATTTCAATAGTAAAATATGTATCATTCTAATGTGTTGATTTGCTTATGCTGTTAGTAACGGCCCAACCTTTTAACTATATATGAAACATTCTATATACTGGTACTATATTTATCTTCAGTAACACATCGTACGTATCCAGGATAGTTGTATGCATAGTGACATTTATGCAATATTGCATTCAATAGGATAATAATTCAATTATTCATTGTTTTCTAATGCGCGGCTTTGGTTGCTTGTTTTATAGAGGAGTAATGCCTTAACCTGGTCTGCCTGCCTAGTCAGCTTATAATTCCGGACTCCGGATTTTTAATATTCATGAGAACGTTGTGTGAACGGACTTGCACATTCTTCTATCGCAAATGTCTATGGTTAGTCCACTTTAAGCACAATATTAATATTGATGAAATGCAAGATTGGTCCCAGACGGTCCTTGTTTGGAAAATACCAATTTTGGGAAAGGCAGGACACACGACGTTCAAGTCTAAAATCTCATCAATTTATATAATATTTAGAAGACAATTTCTTTCAAATTTTTATCATTAATATAGATGATAAATATCTGAAAACTACAATGATATTACTTCTTATCATAAACTGGATCGAACTGGACAAGAATCTAATTTGGCAGACTTTATATCAGAAAAATATTCAACTTTAAAGTTCTTTTCCTAATTTGATTTGTTAACATTTCGAACACAGGCAATAGAGATCTGCCAGGAACACTTATTTTCTGCTGCCATTGGCAACCAAGAGTTGCAAAAGACTCTATTTGCACTCTAAGCCTTGTTCTAATAATGGCATACACTATAAAAACTTGTCACGACACAACAGAACCAGAAAGGTGGGTGGAAACACAAGAAACAAAAGTGTTGTCTAGAAAGACTAGACAAACACTTCTAAACAGGAAGAAACTATTTGAACATAAGTTTCCCAAGCTTGTTATAAGATCACAGAATCGTCTTACGACACGGCAAAGTTGAAAAAGTTTCTGGAAACAAAAGAAATAACTCTGTTGTTGTCTAAAATGATCAGAAAAACACTACTAAGCAAGAAGAATATTTGAAAAGAGCGCAAGATGGAGAAAGGCAGCAAATGACTTCTGAACAGGAAATGAGAATGAAGTAAGAAAAATTGGTGAAACTTGCAAAAAACAAGTTTTTATCTATGACTCACTATTAGAAGACTTTTAAGTCATAGAAGGAACAAGCAAGATGCTTAAACTATATTATAGAAGAAGACGAAACAGTACTGCATATGCTGGTCGAAAAGTGATCAACTAGCAACATCTGTTAGAAGCAATGTTGAAAAACCCGATTTGCACATGGTAGATAATGCAGGAGAGAAGTGTGGAAATTCATAAACAAGAAGGGGCAAGTGAGGAGTAACGATCAGCAAATAGGGGGAGTTCTTTAAGAAACTACTGGAAGGAAAAAGAGAAGTACATATAGGAGAACCAGTAAAGCAAACAAACCAGACGGCACCATCAGGAACAGAAACTACGTTGAAGGATGTAGAAAGACAGACAAAGAATCTGAGAAAGAGGACGCATGGAAGACAGAATCAGCACTGGATGTATAAGGCAAAAGGAGTGATAGAGAGATAGGTAGCAGAAATGAATGGAGTGTGGAGAGGAGAGGGATTCTCAGCAAGTTGAAGAAACGAAAGAGAGGAACTATGGATAATGTATACATTCTAGACCACCTAGCTAAGAACATGATGACTAAAGAGGAAGAAGGCTGTATGCATTATTTTTAGATTTTAGAGCAGCGTTTGATAAGGTAAACAGAAAGAAAATGTGTTAAAGTATGGGAGAACGAGGAGTAGGCGCAAAGCTGGTGAGAAAGGTTGAAGAGATATATGTAAGGAGAAAAAGGAAAGTAAGATCAGGAGAGAACGAGATTGAATGGTTTGTCACAACAAAAAGGGTAAGACAAGGGTGCCCGCTCAGCTCTGTTATTTACATTTTGTATGGCTGACATGGAGGAATTTTTTAGAAAGGCGCAATCAGGAAAATGTGTGGTAGGAAGATAAAAAATATGGATCCTGGCGTTTGCAGATGTTGTGGTGATAGTAGCCAAAGGGGCAATGATATAGATTCTAGGAAAGTATGTGAGGAAGAAAAATCTAGAAATAAATGTAAATAAAACGAAGATGATGGTGTTCATCAAGAAAGAGAGGAAGGAAGAAAAGGATGATTGAGAATAAAAAGGAGAGAAGATGAAGCGAGTAAAAGAGTTCAAGTATTTAGGGTATACATTTAATGAAACAGCTGCGCACAAAGCGCATGTTAGAAAGATAGCAAGGGAGGCGACAAGATAATGGGGTGTGTATGGGGAATAAGAAAAAGAAAGTGGGGAGGGGATTTTAAGAGGAGAATGATGATGTTTGAGAGCCTGGTAGAGAGCGTATTGATGTACGGTGGAAAGATCAAAAGGAAATAGAGAAGGTATAAGAGAAGTATTTCACATGTGTTCTAGGGGTGGACAGAGAAACTTCTAGGTAGATAGTATAAGAAGAATGTAAGAAAAACAAGCTGAGAGTGAAAGCGGGGAAAAGGGCAAAGTTTGAGGATTGAGTTATTGAACGGAAGAAATGTAAAATATCGAATGAATGTTGGAGAGAAAAGAAAATGAATTTAGAGACGAATGAGAGAAAGATATATTATAGAATTAGGAAAAAAAGGCAAGTAGATAAACGGAGAGACGTGTGAAAAAAACAAGGATGTAGATAAGCAAGGAAGAAGAATTCAGGTACAACACGAAATAAGAGAAATGTATGACAGAAGAAATTTTGGTGTACCTGGGAAGAGAAAGAAAGAAAGATAGTGGCAAGGTTTAAGTGTGAAAATTAAGAGAGAAAGTATAGGTATTGGACGGAAAAAGAAGAGAGACTGTGTAGTATATGTTAGGAAGAAAGTGAGACAATACCGCACATATGGAATGAATGCAGTGAGATGAGAGAGATAGAGCGGAAAGAAAGGAAATAACGAAAGAAAATGGGAGAGAGAAAAAAAGATGAAAGAGGTATGGGAGGAAAGAAAAGTGAAGACAGTGAAAGAGAAAACACAAAGGAAGAACAGGTAGGATAGGATAGAACAAAATTTTAAGCCTGTATAGGCAAGAATAAACCTATTAGTAGTAGTACATAGTAATTAATGCATGAGTCATTCCAAATGACAGATAATAGTTTTGAAAACTGTCAAATAAGAATTGATTGTGATTTGCTGAAGATTTTCACTGAGAACGAAACATGTACAAATACAATCATGTCTACGGATCTAATTAGAAAGAATTTGTTTTGAAAAGTGTCCAGTAAAACTTTTTATTGAAGATTCGGCGGAAATCAGAGGTTATGAAACTGCTGCCAAGAGTTGTACTGGAAGTTTTTTGCACTACAATGGGAAAATTTTTGATCTCCAGAGAAGATAAATGAAGAATGGAGTGGACAAATTGGCAAAATGCAAAAGACGCATTGGCAGCATCACTAATGCTGTAAGAATGATCCTAATCCCGCTTGGTGCAAAATGTCTTAACCTACAGTTGAGATATATATTGGGAGTTTATTCCTTGAGAGGACGTCTTTTTTTGACAATTTGGTATAAAATAGGAAAGCACTGGAAGGAAATGATAATAAGGATTCATAATTTTTTTTTTAATTATTTCTGAATTCAAAATAAGTGTTGGTGCGTTCTTAAAACTCTTAACCTATAATTGTATTGATACAAGTTTCTATTTCTGCAAAAATTGTATTGGCTTCGTTAATAAACGAGGCAACCTTGCTGTCGCTGCATTGCCCCACCGGAACTAAAAGCGTGTCCAAATAACTTTTTGCATTTGCCACTTCCAGTTGTATCTCTTGTGGCAGTTTGATATTGTAGCTTTGGACGAGTGTCAATATCGGAGAAAGACAAGTCAATTTTCCTGCACATTGTGCAAGCTGAAACTCCAAGCTGCTGACCTTATTGATAATTATATCAACTGTATACAAAGAATCTTGAATATGTCTTGCTGCTTGAGTGTTGATATCATCAATACAATTCCCAAGTAGTACAGCATAGTCCAATTGTAATCTATCAATATCTTTTTCACGAACTTCCGTACAAGCTGTGGCGTCAACACCTGCTGATGCTGCTAGATTTTTAAGAGTTTGGATTTGGTTTTTAACAGAGGATAATTTTGAAGCAAGATCAATTTGGGCCAATTTTTCTTTATTGTAGGATTGGGTTTGATAAGACATATGATGTGAGTCTAGGTTGTTGTGTGCCATACCAATTTGTCCCTGAACTATCAACTTTAGACCAGCCAGTTCTTTTTCGACTTGGTCAGCAATATCAAGTGGAGTGATATCGCTTTTGGTCTGGAAAAGAGAAGTTAAAGCAAAAACACCAACAAGAGGTTTTTTGATATTTACCTGTAGAACCAGGAGTGTGGCAATTAGAAAAACTGGTTTCATTGTCGTAGCTTGAACACGTCTGAGAAAAAGAATTAGTAGCGGAATTTATCAGATCAATATTTTAGATAAGGCAATATAAAAATAGTTTGTTTACAAAAAGAAATAAATTGCATAGCATTTGTTTTTTTTCCATCGTTAAAAGGTCAAGGTACTGCTGAAAAGATCAAAAAAACCTTTTCGAAGAAGTTGTTTTTGATTAAAAATAATAACTTATCAAAACTTATCAAATTGAAATGATTTCAATATAAAGCGGTGCATTAAGTCGCTGTAAACTATAGTTGATAATGCTTGATATTGTGTTGACTGTTGCTACGTTTAAACTATTGATATTATTGATAATTATTGATAGTTGAAGTTATTTTAATTATGAAAATTAGCCTGGTGAAAGTGAAGCATACATTTTTAGATTTTGTTAGATTCCTGATTATCAATTGTATTTGTTGACATTGATAATTAATGATAATGAATTACAATATCAAACTTGTAAGTTTGATATTGTACGCTCTGAGTAAGTGTTGAAATTTATAAAAAGCAAAAGGATTTGCTTCTGGATGGTTTTGCTTCAAACCCTTAGCTTTTGGTTTATTGATAATGATATCAACTTTGAAAATTAAGTTCTGTGGGCATTGTGCTGTTTGAGTGTTGATAACATCGATGCATCGTTGCAGTATCGTACCAGTTTTTTTTGGTACAGTTTGTGGCATCTACTTCTTCTGATGTCGGCAAATCCTCAAAAGTTTCAAGAACAATTTATCTAGACTCTTCTTCATAGTTAGATTGGATTTGATATGCTATGTGGTATGAGTCCGAATTATTGGTTGCCATACAAAACTTTCTTTGAAAAATTACTTTCTGACTAGGCGACTTGATTTATAATCAAATATCAAATAATAATATCAAATAATGATATTTGGTCTTAAAGCAGTGATAGGGACAAATGTTTTTTTTTGTCTTGGCTAAGGTACAAATAACAAAAAGTAATTTATCAGCTCAATGTAATAGAAAAATATCAAAATACCAATTTTCCAACAAGAGTTGTCGATAAGCAAATTTTGGATGGCTTAACATTAGTGATATTTTCCTCTTGCTTCTAATATTATTATTTATTTGATAGAATTCAGAAACTGATAATGAATATCAAAATTGCCTGAATAATGAAATATTTCTATTTTTAAGGAGTATAAATCAAAATGGTGGCTTTGATATACATACTCAAATCATGCCAATTTGATAATTAACAATTGTTGCAATATAAAAGACAAACGTATTTCTTTTAATAATATTTTGATTTAATACATATCAATCAATATTGATAATTGAGGATTAGTGTTATCAATTTTGCGGGACAGAAGCTAATCTATTGAAAATAGTTGCATGTTTAATATTGATAAGATTGTAAAACCCTAATATATTATATTTATCAAATTGATAGCATATTTTGTTATTAATACATTTTTTCTTATCTACTGGATTAGTAGCCATGAAGTTTTTAGTAGTGTTTACATTTGTGACAATTTATGTAAGTTATTGATGATATAGACATATTTTTGCATTAATTATCATTAAAGGTCACAGGAAATGATATTTTACCTCATGATATCACCGACCAAGCTGAGGAGGAATTATCAAATTTGAAAAGTAGTATTCAAGGAGAAATTGTGGTGGCTCATAATAATCTTAAACAAAATCTTGGAAACTATCAATATGTGGTTTCTTTAAAGAATAAATATACTAATATAGAAGGTTCCACTGAATATCAAAATATATTAATCCAAATTGTTACTTTACGTGAACTGGCTGTAAGTGGTGGAATATCAAATCCGGATTCTTGTATAAAAATTCTTCAACAAGATCTTGATTTAGCATATAGTTCATTTTTCAGTTCTTTATCATATTGTTTGAATGGTTTTAGCGATGAATCTCAAGCAATCATTGATGATTCGACATATCGAGTTGATATCGTGTTTAGCAAAGTTAACAGTTTGGAATTTCAATTGAAACAATGTTCTGGCGAGCTGTCCTGTTTATCATCAATTTTGACACTTATTCAAAACTATTTTGTAAAACTGCCTCAAGATATAGAAATTGAAGTCAATACCGCCAAAGATTTTTTGGACGTTTTGACAGTACCAGTTAATGAATGTTTTGATACTAAACTATCATCTTTTGTTAGTCATGTTAATATTATATTTGGAACAATGGAGTCTTGTATCAATAATATGTTACCTTAATATCAATAAATTGATAGCAGTATTTGACTTTTATTTTGCTTTTGCTGACTAGTTTTTGACAAAAATATGAATTATTCGCGATTCTATGTTGATTTTGATACTTATCTTTTTTTTATCAAAGGCTTTTGGTGAAAAAGCGCTTTTAAATTTGGAAAATGTAGTTCAAAGGTAAATCGCTACAGCTTTTCAAATTATCAATATGCGACTTAAATGAAAAACAAGCAATTTTATATGGATGGGACTCTTGAACATTTGAAAGTTATGAAAGAAGTTGTCACTTTTTAAAAACTAGCAGAAGATTTTGGGTTTGATACAAACTTCTGTATCAAAATGGTTTTGCCAATTTGCTATCATGATTATTATGCAAAAGATGTATCTTATGAAATTGATATGGTTTTTGATAAAGTTACTACTTTGGAATATCAATTGCAACGGTCTGATAAGGAGGTATCTTCTTGATTTTTTTGAGACTTCTGGCGTTAAACTGCTCCAGAATATCAAAATTGAAGTGAATAATGTTGAAACTTTGTTTGATATTTTGCTAGAACTAAGCAAAGAGAGTTATGATACTAAATTATCTTCATTTTAAGTATCAATTTGATATTTGTGGAAATTGAATCATGGATTATCAATAAGCTATTTTTGTAGATGATTTACGTTATAATAATATTATATTTTTGGCACTAGACTAGTTTTGATATTTGATAGAATTTGGCAATGGTGTCTAAACACTTAACACTTAAGTTAGGTGAGGTTATGTTAGTGACAACAATGTAAAACACGCCTCACTTTTTTTTTGTTTGTTTTTTTTTGTCTTTTTATTGCTTTTTGTTTGTTTTATTTATCGCTTTTTTTTTCTATTTTTGTCAATGTGAAACATGTATAGTTTGTATACCTAAAGCTCAATGGCGTTCAATGGCTTTACCTCATTTCGCTCGCGGCACCGATCTTGAAAACTGCTTTGGATACTTCATTCAGTCTTCAGTTATCATAGACCAATTGTCACAGTAATACTGTAAAAGGCAACATTGAATATAACTATTACTGAGTCACTGATTAACAATCGATTTGCAGGAATTTGAAACAAATTGTATTTTTAGAGTTGAGCTATATTCAAATACAAAATAGAGTTGAAAAAAAAATTTTCTAGTTTTTTTTAGGCTATATTTTGATATGTAATAAACAAGATATATTTATTAAAAAATTAAAATAAATAAATAAAATCTATTTTATTTATTTCCAAAAGACAAAACCGTTTAAAAAAATAAGAGAAAAAACTTACAATTTGAAATCTAGAAGGAAAGTGTGCTAACATTGTTTTTCATAGTTTTGTAGATCTTTTACACCATTGTTTGTTATTTTGTTCCACAATATACTGCTTTCTTTTTCTATATTCTTTTATTTATTTCATTATTCCATGTGAAATTTGACATCGTTTTTATTTTTTTGTCTCATTTTAATTGTCTTTTTTTATATTTAGTCTATTATTCTTTACAGTTATTTTAAATTATTTCTTTTTCTCGTTTTTATCACAACATATTTTTTCTCTTTCCAGACTTAGTTGGAATTTTTCACTGTTATTACAGATGAAACATGAATAGAGTTAGGAAAAATGTTTTTTTAAATTTAGATAATAGTTTGATAATTTACTAATACCTAATATGTAATAAGCAAAATATAATTAATAAACAAAAAAAAAATTAAGTATTTTGTTTTACTAAAAAAAAAAAACAAAAGATTTCAAGAAATTGAAATCAAAATGTACACTTCGAAATCTATGAAAAAATGTGCTTTGTACAGTTTTGGACATAATTTAGACCATTGATTTTTTTTTTTTTCACAATACACTGCTTATTTTTTTCTATATTGTTTAATTTATTTTATTCTTTTATTTGAGATGTGACATTTGTGTGTTTTTGTTTTTTTTTTTATCTTACTTTTATTCTGTTTGTTTTCATATTCAGTTTAACTCTTTTTACAGTTTTTTCCATAATTACATTTTTGTTGATCTAGATTTTATCACAATATTTTTTTTCTTTTCAGTCTTGCTTTAAATTTTGTGTTGCTGTTCTTTCTCATCTGTTGATAATTAATTCCGTTGCAGATGAAATATTAATATAATTTAAAAAAATGATCTACTAATATGTAATAAACTAAATATATTTATTAAAAAAAAATATTTATGGAAAAAATGTATTTTATTTTAGTAAAAAGAATCAACAACAAAGCGGTCAAAAAATTTTAAATACAAAATAAATAAATAAATAAATAAAAAACAATTATTTTAATTAAAAAAAATTAATAAATTGGCACAAATATAAACATATTTTTATCCTCATCCGAAAAAAACGTGGTCAAATCTACTTTTAATTATTTATGGAAAAAATGTATTTTATTTTAGTAAAAAGAATCAACAACAAAGCGGTCAAAAAATTTTAAATACCAAATAAATAAATAAATAAATAGAAAAAAATTATTTTAATAAAACAAAATTTATAAATTGGTACAAATATAAACATAATTTTATCCTTAACCGAAAAAACGTGGTCAAATCTACTTTTAAACGTAAAGCTATTAAGATTAACATTAAAAATCAGGATATGATAAAACACGGTGAATTTCCGTAGCAACTACGCAAACATAGTCAGTGATTTAAAAAATAATTCAGTTAATAAATAAAGTACACAATAATTATAACGTTTTGTAAGAATCTACTTTTTTGGGCCGCGGGCGAAAATGATCTACTTTGCGCCCGCACATGCGGGCGGGAATAGGCTATTTGACGCCCGGATACGAATAAACGCCATTATTTACTAAATTTCGAATTGATATTATACACAAATGAAACAAACCATCTATATTGTACTGTATAAAACAATTTTTTAAGAATTCTAAATTCAAAGTGTCTCAATTAATTCTATTCTTGTCAATTTGCCTGCGGACCGAGTGTAACGTAGGTGTCGGAATAATTCCAGAGATAAGTAAATCTCTCGTACATTAATGTAAAACATATACAAACGTACGTCTCTCTGCATTCAAAGCTCTAATTTATTCGCTTTTATTCTCAGATTTTGTGCCGTTATTCACATCCTTTATACGATTAAAGTTAAAGATAATAAAGTAATTAACACATTGCATATAGGTATGCTGCTGTATAAGGTCCAGTTGGGCTTTTATGGAAAACAAAAACAAAATGTCAAAAATGAAAGTGCTGCTTTAATATATACTCTGGTTAAGCTAGAAATTTCTGTGTAAACATGTCACTCACAATTTTTTTTATTTAAATTAGTTCGGATTGGCGCTACAGAAGAAAGCTGTCAAAAGACTTTTTGTAGTCCTACAAATTGGATAACATTTTTCTGTCGTGTCTAATCCAATCTACAAAATTTGTAATTAATTTATACACAGTTGATACCTGATAGGGTCCCTGAAATATCATAAATTGTACGAATGGATACTGTATGTTGTAAAAAGTTCCAAAAAAACACGCATTTTTGACTGTAGTGAAGCAAAGAGACTTTATTACACCCAAATATAGCGCTGTAATCAGAAAAACAAATAACTTTAAAACACTGCAAAGGTAGGCTGAGTATAAAAAAAAAATTATAGAAAAAATTGAAAATATGGAAGAAACAAAATAAAAACTGTAAAGGTAAACTGAGTATATAAATCAAATTGAAAATATGGATGGAACAAAATAATTGCCATTGGTACAAAACTGTGAAAAGAAAATTTTAGCACATTTTTCTGATAGATTCTAAGATGTACAGTTTTTCTCTAATTTTTTGAACTATTTTGTTTTTTTTTTACTAAGATTATGTATTTTTTGTTTATTTAATTTTTTTAATAAATATATTTTGTTTATTATAAAATAATGAATCATCAAAATATTATCTATAGACAACATCTCATTTAACTCTATTCTTTTTTTATCTGCAACGTAATTAATAATTAGTAGTTGAGAGAGGTCGAACCAACAAAATGAAAAAGTTGTCAACAGAAAACAGCACTACAAATTTAAGCTAAGTCTGAAAAGAAAAAAATAAATATTGTGATAAAATCTATAAAAACAAAAAAGTTTAAAAAAAAACTATAAAGAGAAATATAGCAAGTACACAAAAGAAGACAATTAAGAGGATATAAAAAAAACAATGTCGATGTTTAGATTGGAAGAATGAAATAAATAAAACAATATAGAAAAATTGACAACTGTGCATTGTGATAGAAAATAACAAACAATGGTGTAAAAGATGAAAATGATGTCAACAAAAAACAGCACTACAAATTTAAGCTAAGTCTGAAAAGAAAAAAATAAATATTGTGATAAAATCTATAAAAACAAATAAGTTTAAAAAAAAACTATAAAGAGAAATATAGCAAGTACACAAAAGAAGATAATTAAGAGGATATAAAAAAAACAATGTCGATGTTTAGATGGAAGAATGAAATAAATAAAACAATATAGAAAAATAGACAACTGTGCATTGTGATAGAAAATAACAAACAATGGTGTAAAAGATGAAAACGTTGTCAACAAAAAACAGCACTACAAATTGAAGCTAAGTCTGAAAAGAAAAAAATAAATATTGTGATAAAATCTATAAAAACAAATAAGTATAAAAAAAACTATATAGAGAATTATAGCAAGTACACAAAAGAAGACAATTAAGAGGATATAAAAAAAACAATGTCGATGTTTAGATGGAAGAATGAAATAAATAAAACAATATAGAAAAATAGACAACTGTGCATTGTGATAGAAAATAAAAAACAATGGTGTAAAAGATGCACAAAAATGTACATTCTTTTTTCAATTTTTTGAACTGTTTTGTTTTTCTTTTTTACTATGATAAAAGAGACTTTTTTATTTATTGTATTTTTTTATAAATGTATTTTGCTTGTTAGATTTTAGTAAATCCTCAAAATATTATCTACAAAAAGTTATAAAACATTTTTTTCATTCGATTTATATTTCATCTGGAACGTGATTCATTATTAACGAATGAGAAGGAGCGAACGAATAAAGTAGGAGAGTTATGAATAAAAAACAGCACAAAAAAACTAAATTAAGTTTGAAAGGAAATAGTAATATAATGTGATAAAATGTAAAAAAAAATAAAGAAAAAAAATTGTAAAGAAAGATTAATTGAGTATAAAAAACACAATTAAAAGGAGATAAAAAAATAAACACAATATCAAACTTAAGACGAAAGAATGAAATAAATAAAGAAATAAAACAATGAAAAAATAGGAAGCAGTGTATTTTGAAAGGAATAATGGTGTGAAAAATTGTGAAAAGTGTTTTGTTTTTCATTTTCACTAAAATAAAATAATTTTTTTTTATTCATTTAATGTTTTTAATACATATATCTTGTTTATAATATATTACTAAATCATCAAAATATTATCTAAAGAAAAAAATTTTTTTCTCACAATATGCAAGTTTTATCTGCAACGTAATTAATTATTAGCGGATGAGAAAGATTGAACGAACAAATTAAAAGCGTTATCAACAAAAAAAAATTTAAACTGAGTCTAAAAAAAATAGTGAAAAAAACTGGAAGAATAAATAATTAGAAAAAATCTATAAAAAAAGATAGACTATGTATAAGAAAAGACAATTGAAAAGAGATAAAAAAATAAAAACCATGTACAAAGTCTATATGGAAGAATAAAATAAATAAAACAATATAGAACAAGATGCAAGCAGTGTATTAAAACAAAATAATAATAATGGTGTAAAAATGTACAAAAGTTTTAAAAAACTGTAAAGGTAGACTGAGTATAAAAAAACATTTTAAAGTTTAGATGGAAGAATGAAATAGATAAAACAATATAGAAAAATAGAAAACTGTGCATTTTGAAAGAAAATAACAAAAAATGGTGTAAAAGATGTACAAAACTGTGAAAAAAAAAAGATTATCACATTTTTGTTATAGATTTTAAAATGTTCATTTTTTGAATTGTTTTGTTTCTTTGTACTATAATAAAAAAGATTTTTTTATTTATTGTATTTTTTATAAATGTATTTTGCTTATTAGATATTAGTAAACCCTTAAAATATTATCTAAAAGGGTTATAAAACATTTTTTTTATTTGATTCATGTTTCACCTGCAACGTGATTAATTATTAACGGATGAGAAGGAGCGAACGAATAAAGTAGAAGCGTTATGAATAAAAAAACAGCACAAAAAAAACTAAATTAAGTTTGAAAGGAAATAGTAATATAATGTGATAAAAAGTAAAAAAAAAATAAAGAAAGAAAATTGTAAAGAAAGATAAATTGAGTATAAAAAACACAATTAAAAGGAGATAAAAAAAATTACAACAATATCAAACTTAAGACGGAAGAATGAAGTAAATAAATAAATAAAACAATATTAAAAAAGGAAGCAGTGTATTTTGAAACAAATAATGGTGTAAAAAATTGTAAAAAGCACATTTCTTACATTGTTTCTCTAATTTTCTATCTGTTATGTTTTTTATTTTCACTAAAATAAAATAAATTTTTGTTATTTATATAATTTTTTTAATAAATATACCTATCTTGTTTATAATATATTAGTAAAACATCAATATATTATTTAAAGAAAAAATTTTTTTTCCCACAATATTTAAGTTTTAGTTTATTAAAGAAAGATCGACTATGTATAAAATAAGACAATTGAAAAGAAATAAAAAAATTAAAACTATGTACAAAGTTTATATGGAAGAATAAAATAAATAAAAACAATATAAAACAAAATGCAAGCAGTGTATTGAAACAAAATAATAATAATAATGGTGTAAACATGTACAAAAGTGTAAAAAAAATGTTAGTCTTTTCTTCTAGATTTCAAAGTGTACATTTTTTCTCTTATTTTTGTAACTGTTTTGTTTTTTTTTTACTTGAATAAAATAAGCTTTTTTTAATGTTTTTTATGTTTTTAATAAATAAATTTTGTTGAGTACACATCAAAATATTATCTAAAGAAAACTAGAAAACCTGTTTTTTTACTCTATTTATGTTTTATTGCAACGTAATTAATTGTTGACGGATGAGGGATAAAATAAAAACGTCATCAACAAAAAACTTCACTAAAAAATTCAATTAAGACTGAAAAGAAAAGAAAAACATTTTGTGATAAAGCCAGTAAAACAAATAACTAAAAAAAAACTGTAAAAGTAGACTAAATATAAAAAAAAATTAAAATTTTGATGAAGACAGAAATAAAAAACAAAAAAGTAAAAATGGATGAAACCAAATAATAGTCATTGGTACAAAACTGTGAACAGAAAATTCTAACACATTTTTCTGATAGATTTTAAGGTTTTCCTCTAATTTTTTACACTATTTTGTTTTTCTTTTTGACTAAGATTATGTATTTTTTGTTTATTTAATTTGTTTCAATGTATATATTATTTTGTTTATTACATATTAGTAAATCATCCAAATTAAAAAAAAATTAGAAAACATTTTTTTCAGCCTTATTCACGTTTTATCTGCAACGTAATGAATTACTAACTGATGGGAAAAACGAACGAATAAAATCAAAACGTTATAATCAGAAAACACAAAAAATGAATAGAAAAATATAGTGTGAAGAAAAATAAAAAACAAATAAGTAAAAAAAAACTGTGACAGATGGACTAAGTATAAAAGAAGACTAATAAAAGGAGATAAAAAACTATTTTAATTTCGGAAGAATAAAATAAATACAATATATAAAAAGGAGGCTGTGTATTGGAAAACAAAATAATAAACAATGGCGTAAAAGATGTTTTTGTGGAAATAAACGTTCTTATAGATTTCAATCTGTACAACTCATTATAGAAAAATAAAGGAGTAAGTTTGACTAAGAAGGATAAAGAAGGACAATGAAAAAGCTGATTAGAAAGATGAAAGAATATAACAAAAGTCAAATAAAAAAATTTGAAACAAAAAACATAGCAAACAAAAGAATGTTTTGGAGATAAGAAACTATTTTAATTTCGGAAGAATAAAATAAATACAATATAAAAAAAGGAGGCTGTGTATTGGAAAACAAAATAATAAACAATGGCGTGAAAGATGTTTTTGTGGAAATAAACGTTCTTATAGATTTCAATCTGTACAACTCATTATAGAAAAATAAAGGAGTAAGTTTGACTAAGAAGGACAAAGACAATGAAAAAGCTGATTAGAAAGATGAAAGAATGTAACAAAAATCTAATAAAAAAATTTTGAAACAAAAAACATAGCAAACAAAAGAATGTTTTTCAGAATGAAACAAACAATGTGAGTCATATTAAGGCCTCATTGTTTCAGTCACACTGGTAAAATTTTGCTCACCAAAGCGCCAATTTACAATAAGTTCATGACACTTGATAGACATTTTATGCCTCAATTCGAAAGCAACTAGAAGCCTAAAATAAAATTAATAGAGTAATTAAACTTTCAAACTATTTAACTATCGGACTATGTTTTAGAGAAAAGTTGTTCCCGATTTTCCGCTGAATTGCATTTAAATTGCGATAGTGAACAAGCAACCGAGGGAAACTTTGCGTAATAATTTTCGAAGTTAATTTAATTGTACTGTGTTATATACTATCCCTACTTTAGCGGCAAATTTGGAGCGAAAATAATTTTTGAATATTTTGATGCTTTTCAAGCAATTTTTCCGAAAAGTTTAGATCGAATTTTGATGTTGATAAATGAAATGAAATGATAAACTTAGATTGATAGCGGTATATGTCTCCATTTGTTTTAATTACAATTTTTATGTGTGCTTTTAATATCACTTTAGACATTTTTTATTGAAATGTTGTTTTGGGGGGTTTATGTAGAAGTATCACTGGCTGATGAGCTCAAAACAGGAGCAAATCATATTCCACATGACTTTCATGGCACTTTTTATGATTTATTTCAATATTATCAATATGTTTCAAATAATTTTTTTTGATTTTGGGTGATTTTACGGAAATATATGTGACTGATAAGCTCCAAATCTGAGCCAATCGTGTCATTTATGTAATGATATTTTTTTAGTAATGAAAATGCAATACTATTAACTAAGTTACAATAGGTAATGTTCATTGTAGGATACAGTTAGCCGAAAATTTGAAATTTCACGCATTTGCAAAATGTATCGCTACAATATAAGCTAAAGTATGTGAAAAGGAGGATAATTGATGGGTATTATTTTTTGGTAAATTTTAACGAAGCCAATGCTGGATAATTGGCCTGTCTCATTGTACTTATAACAGGATCAATCATTACGTTTTGCAATTATTAACAAAAGATGGGTAATTTTCAGAGAATTTTTAAGTCGATGAACGAAAACCGTAAATTAAGAAAAAGCAAAATGAGGTCTTTGTTTAGATTGGCGGTTAAAATGAGGTTTTGTCATAACTTCACTTAAATTTTTTATTGAAATTAGTATTATTATGTATTTTTTTATTTTTAAATATTTTTTTGTTTGTTACAGGTGAGTCTCCTATAGATCAAATGGCTTCTCAAACCAAACTGTGAGTAATTTATAATTTATAACTAATACTAGGAGGCCTGAGACATCTTAAAATTGAAAAAAAGCTATTTTTATTTGATCCAAAATAGGAATTACATTGACATTGTCTAATTGTTGTATTAAACTGAAATAGAATAGGTCCACAATCAGACCCCTGAGGTAGTTTTGGTCCTAACTAAACTGATAGCAGGACATTCTTAGCTGATTTGGTAGGTTGTAATTTATTTGACTGACCTATCCTATAGGTCTAATACTATACCACACTTCCAGCTTTTTTTTAACTTAGTACAATTTGTTTTAAACGGTCTAGGTCTAAAACTATAAATAAATGGCTTTGTTTAAGCAGCTTTGATTTTTTATGTAATTTTTTTTTTTAATTTATGGATAGATCTACAATTATATTATTTTTTGTGCTACGTTTTAGTGTTTTTTCTTAAATGATATTGGTTTAAAGTTGTACCACTCTGATTTTGGTAATTTTGACTATTTTTTGAATTTTTATCTTTGTTTTTTTTGAATATTTAGTGTAATTGCTTAGATTGGTCTAAGAGTTTTGGTAGTTTGATTTTTGGCGCATGTTTTTTTCAAATAGTACAGTTATAATCTAGAGTTAGACTTTTCTTTGTTCTGCGTTTGATAAATTTAAATGTTTAGGTTTGAAATTATACCCCTCTGTCAATTTTAAAATGTTTTTGGATGATTTAGATTTTTTTTTTAATTTTACTTTTGTTTTTTATACTTTGGTGTAATTTGTGTAGATTAGTCTAGGTCCAAAACTGTAGCTTGACGGATAATCATATCCTACACATATTCAATAGGTTTCAAGTCGGGTAAACGTGAAGACCAATATTTAGTGTAGTGTAAAAACAGAAATTTGGAAGAATTGCGGTGTAAAGTTGATCTCTTATAGACCCGATAAAAGATACTATTATAGATCAAGTATATTGACTAAACTTTTGCTTTTTGTCAAGAGATTTTCCTGAGAGAAATTTCGAGTACAATCTGAACATTTATAAACTCTCAATAGATTTTCTAGAAGACAATTATTGACAGCTCTAAGAGGATTAGTTTGATCTAAAAACAAAATAATTTTAGTGAAAATAGTACTTAAAAAACATAGAGTAAGGTGAAAGCAGATGATCAACTTGTGAAAAACTGGGTCTAAGAGATCCTACTCTTCTCAATGCGTGTAAACCTGATTCTCAAGGACCAGAAAATTTAGTTAAAACAAATTTTATTAAATTCTATCAAAAACTGGCTTATGCTGAGAAAAACTCCAAAAAATCTTTGGAAAAAATTATTCGGCTTTGTAGATCTTGGGTGTAATTTAGTTGAAACAGGATAGGTCTCATACTATACTTCTGGGGTAAACCTATACCAAAATTTTAACTTTTTTTTTTGATATTTAGTATAATATATTTTAAACAATCTAGATCTAAAATTATACTATATTCTGCTATATGTATATATAGCTTTGTGTTAGTAGATTTGATTTTTAATGTATTTTTTTATACTTTGGTGCAATTTGTGTAGATTAGTCTAGGTCCAAAACTGTAGCTTGACGATAAACTTGCGGATAATATATACCCTTGCAAATAATAAGTAATAGTTTTATAAGAAAAAGTTAATCATATCCCACACATGTTCAATAGGTGACAAGTCGGGTAAACGTGAAGACCAATTTAGTGTAGTGTAAAAACAGAAATTTGGAAGAATTACGGTGTAAAGTTGATCTCTTATAGACCCGATCAAACAAATTGTTATAGAAGAAGTATATTGACTAAACTTTTGCACTTTGTCAAAAGATTTTCTTGAGAAAAATTTCGAGTATAATGTGAACATTTATAAACTCTCAATAGATTTTCTAGAAGACAATTATTGACAGCTCTAGGAGGATTAGTTTGATCTAAAAACAAAATAATTTTAGTGAAAATAGTACTTAAAAAAACATAGAGTAAGGTCAAAGCAGATGATCAACTTGTGAAAAACTGGGTCTAAGAGATGTAGATGTACTCTTCTCAATGCTTATTAACCTGATTCTCAAAGACCAGGAAATTTTGTTAAAACAAATTTTATTAAATTCTATCAAAAACTTGCTTATGCTGAGAAAAACTCCAAAAAATCTTTGGAAAAAATTATTCTGCTGGGTAGATCTTTGGTGTAATTTAGTTGAAACAAGATAGGACTCATACTATACTTCTGGGGTAAACCTATACCAGAATTTGAACTTTTTTTTATATTTAGTATAATATATTTTAAACAATCTAGATCTAGAATTATACTGTATTCTGCTATATGTATATATAGCTTTGTGTTAGTAGATTTGATTTTGATGTATTTTTTTATACTTTGATGTAATTTGTGTAAATTAGTCTAGGTACTAAACTATAGCTTGCCGATACACTTGCTGTAAATATTTATTCGCGTTTTGGGGATTCAAAATTTAGCAAGTTTTCACCTGTGTTTGAAAGATTTTGATAATTTTTTGTTTTTTAAATATATTTAAATGAATCTAGGACTAAAACTCGACCTCTGAGGTACACCTGTTCTAAGTATATAGGTTTTGATGTCATTTTCTCAAAAAACATGGTTCTAAAAATGGATTTGTTTTGTGCTGCATTAGATAGTTTTTGAAACTTTTTTTAAAATATTTGAAATAGTATTGGTCTAGAATCACACCTTTCTTCATCTATAACAAATTTTGAGGACGAATCTTTAATTTGACACCCGTAATTCTGCTGGTAGATCTTTGATGTAATTTATTTGAAATAGGATAGGTCCAAAACTAGACCTATGCGGTGATTTTGCTTAGACCTGCGTTCTGTAGCTTTTGATCTACGTTTTTAATATAATTCTTTATTTATTTAAAAATCTATAAGCGGAAGCCGTAATTGGTGATGGTATGCACCAAAGCTATCTCCTGGGACTATCAAATTAAACGCTAAAGTTTATATTTTAATGAGCCATCAGCCAAACGATTGAAAAGTACATAGAACGCATTCTAAAAGCCGCTACTTAGCTGCACAGCGTATCCATTGTTATACCATACTTCCTGATTAGTTTTGTTTTAATTGTAAGGATGAGTCGATTTGCCTATGGCATCTTCTTCTGTTGCATCTTTAAGATGCCGGTTTTCCTCCATAATATGCTACTGGTTTTACTTTCGTCAACAGAGAAATTTATGAGCAAGGAAAGTTGGCGTGCAATTAGCGATGTACGAGAAACATTCTCTATATTATCTATCTTTATATTATCTACAATGGTGTAAAAAATATTTATAATCCGTGGGAATTTGTATCGTCTAGTCTTGAAAAACTTGTACTATTCCGTTACGATTTGTACAAGACGGCCAAATTGTTTCATAATGATTCCAATGTTCCAAATTTATAAACTGTTCTAGATAATAACTCAAATGGATGATTGTAGACCTATTAGATGATTTTCTTTTTCTTAATTTAAAAAAAAGGACCGTTTTCGTTTTTTTTTCTGTCAAAGTGACACTCCAAATTCATAAATTATCAGCAAATTTTAATTATTATATTGCAATGTTTAGAGTTCCAGCTTTGTTTTATTACGAGAAAGCTTGAGTACCTGCGAAATAGTCTAGTAGCGCCATAAAACTGTAAAAAACTTGATGTTTAAAGCTCTTGCCGCCATAGGTCAACCTTTAGCAGTTATACAATTATATTTCAAGCTACAGGCTATTGATACATTTGAACAGGTAGTACATTTTCAGCCTAAATCTTTAGCTATATTGGAAATGTATTTCTAATATAACAATAGCCTGTAGATACAGGCTATTGTTGACTACAACTAAGTTTAGTCTTTTTGATCATTCTCTATGTCACAGGCAACTGCTTTACAGTTCTCAATTTTGACTGCTTTTACGTTTTTTCCTGCTAATTACACAATTATATTCCAAGCTACAGGCTATTGCTGCAAAAATTAGCTGTAGACCACGTTTGGATAGTTGCTAGATACGTGTTAAATTATTAGCTTAGAATTTTAGCTACATCAGAAAAGTATTTTTAGCTACAGGCGATTATTGACCACAACTTGGTCTAGCTTCTTCGACCATTGCCTATGTTACAGACAACTTGTGTAAAGATCTCAATTTCTTTGGTTTTCACGTTTTTTTCTGCTACAGGATATTGATGAAAAATTAGCTGCAGGTAACATTTGGATAGTTGTTAGTTAAATTATTAGCTATATGGGAAATGTATTTTTAGCTACAAGCTATTGTTGACTACAAATTGGTCTAGTTTTTTTGAAGGTTCTTACATTTTTTTTTAGCTAATTATACAATTATGTTTTTGCTGTAGGCCACATTTGGATAGTTGCTAGTTACGTGTAAAATTATTAGCCAAGAATAATAGCTATATTGAAAATGTATCTTTAGCTACAGGCTATTGTTGGTTACGGCTGGGTCTAGACTCTATCATTCTCTATGCTACTGGCAACTTTTCTAAAAATCTTAATTTCGAGGATTCTAACGTTTTTTCCTGCTAATTATACATTTATATTCCCAGCTACAGGCTATTTCTGCAAAAATTAGCTGTAGATCACTAAATTTTTAACTATATTGGAAATGTATGATTAGCTACAGGCTATTGTTGACTACAAATTGGTCTAGTTTTTTTGAAGGTTCTTACATTTTTTTTAGCTAATTATACAATTAAGTTTTCAGGTACAGGCTATTACTGAAAAAATTTTGCTGTAGACCACATTCGGATAGTTGCTAGTTACGTGTTGAATTATTAGCCAAGAACTTTAGCTAAATGGAAAATGTATCTTCAGCTACAGGCTATTGTTGGTTACGGCTGGGTCTAGACTCTATCATTCTCTATGCTACTGGCAACTTCTCTAAAAATCTTAATTTTGATGATTCTAACATTTTTTCCTGCTAATTATACAATTATATTCCCAGCTACAGGCTATTGCTGCAAAAATTAGCTGTAGACCACTAAATTTTTAACTATATTGGGAATGCATGTTCAGCTACAGGCTATTGTTGACTACAATATGGTCTAGATTCTTTGAGGATTCTTACATTTGTTTTTAGCTAATTATACAATTAAGTTTTCAGGTACAGGCTATTGCTGAAAAAATTTTGCTGTAGACCACATTTGGATAGTTGCTAGTTACGTGTAAAATTATTAGCCAGGAATAATAGCTATATTGAAAATGTATCTTTAGCTACAGGCTATTGTTGGTTACGGCTGGCACTAGACTATATCATTTTCTATGCTACAGGCAACTTCCCTAAAAATCTTAATTTTGAGGATTTGAACGTTTTTTTTTGCTATTTATACAATTATATTTCCAGCTACAGGCTATTTCTGCAAAAATTAGCTGTAGACCACTAAATTTTCAACTATATTGGAAATGTATGTTTAGCTACAGGCTATTGTTGACTACAAATTGGTCTAGTTTCTTTGAGGGTTCTTGCATTTATTTTTAGCTAATTATACAAGTAAGTTTTCAGGTACAGGCTATTGCTGAAAAAATTTGCTGTAGACCACAGTTGGATAGTTGCTAGTTACGTGTAAAATTATTAGCCAAGAATATTAGCTATATTGAAAATGTATCTTCAGCTACAGGCTATTGTTGATTACGGCTGGGTTTAGACTCTATCATTCTCTATGCTACAGGCAACTTCTCTAAAAATCTTAATTTTGAGGATTCTAACGTTTTTTCCTGCTGATTATACAATTATATTCTCAGCTACAGGCTATTTCTGCAAAAATTAGCTGTAGACCACTAAATTTTTAACTATATTGGAAATGTATGTTTAGCTACAGGCTATTGTTGACTACAAATTGGTCTAGTTTCTTTGAGGGTTCTTACATTTGTTTTTAGCTAATTATACATTTAAGTTTTCAGGTACAGCCTATTGCTGAAAAAATTTGCTGACCACATTTGGATAGTTGCTAGTTACGAGTTAAATTATTAGTGGAAAATTTATGCTATATCTTAAGTTTTCTGGCTACCTTAGCTACATGTTTTTGATGTCTAGATTTTCTTCTTTTATTTTTCCTTGTTAATGGTGTACTTTTTAAAGTTCGGCCTTTCAAGGATGTCATGTTTTTTTAAGCGAATCATATAATTATATTTTTGGCTATAGGCTATTATTGCCTAGGGTTTAGGCTAACCGCTTTTACCATTTATTTGTCAGTGGTAAAGATTTTAAAGTTTTGAATTTAAAGGGTTTTAACGAATTTTTTGGCTAGTTATGTAAATATTTTTTGCTAAAGGCTACTAGAGCCTCAGATTTAGTCTATTTTTTTAAAATATTTTATGGTAATTTTTTTATAGTTCTAAATATTAGGACTTCATAAGAAATCCTAATATTTAGATTATAATATTTATATAATATTAGTTATAATATTTATTTAAGGAAGTTCAGTTACAGGTTTTTGTTGCTTAGGGATTTTTTTTGTTATTGGCTTATTTTTATTCATAGTTCTGTTTTTTAATTTTTTTATATAATTATACAGGCTGGAACAATAGTATCAAATAATGGCTGTATCCTCTCAATTTGAAAAGCTTTAAAAATGTTTTATATAAAATTTGTTTTTAATCATGTGGTTTCTTCAGTTTGTTTCTATCTTTTTTCTTTTACTGGTAATCATTTGTTTTTTTTTTCTTGTATATATTTTTTTGTTTATTTTGAAAGAAGCGTGTTTTTATCTATTTTGTAGAACAATTTTGTAGTTATGTGCAAACCAATAGAAACAAGTAGAATAAAACCAAATTATGTTTTTGCAAAATATATTAAAATAAAATAAAGATAAATATAAGTATAAATATTTATTTTTTTTAATATATTTTTGATAAAATTCAATCGTCTTCACATTCGCTTGTTTTAAAATATTAAAAAAATATAGGTATTATTGAAAAAAACAAAGTCAGCTGTTATAGTCACAAAAAGAAAAGACAAACGAAGATTAATGAATGTACCAAACAAGTTTTGTTTTAGATATTGTTCCATCATAACTCTTCAAATTAAAAACTTACATCTATTATTTGATATTTTTTTTCTACTCTGTGTAATTATTTGTCCAGATACAGGTTATTTTTGTCTAGGAATTAATTTGTTCTTTTTTTTAATTTTTTTGCTGTTACTGGTAAACATTCTAATAGTTTTTATACCTTTATTAGCTTTTTTTAAGTTAATTAGATATATTTGTAGTTACAAGATATTGCTGCTTAGAGCTGAGTCTATTTTCTTTTTTTCTGTCACTGGTATCAATTTTTATTTTTGAATCTAAAGGGTTTTCGTGCTTTTTCAGCTTTTCTTTGTTTTTTTGCAGCGTGATAAACTGAGTTGGCAACACTTTTTGGAGTCTATTTTTATTTGTCTAGTTGCAACACTGTAACCGGATACGCTTGTTTGACGAATATTTGACAAAACACTCATTGAAAAATTGTAGGTTATGTCACAGCATCTATCTTTTTAATTGGTGTCTGTCAGTGATGTTGTTAGTGTCAAAGGTGTCACCCATCATCAACAGGAAGGGGTTGCAGTTGTACCATTTTAAAATAAAATATAGAATTGCCAACCCAAACTCAAACAGTCTTATTTGATCATGCTGTATATAATTTTTCAGACACAGGATATTAGCTACAGGCATAGGTTCTTTCTTTTTACTGGTAGATTTTTGATATAATTCTATGTTTTAAGGGTTTATTATATGTTTTTCTTTTCTTTAGTTTCCAGCCTGTGTTTGTCAACTGCAATTTTTTTAATAGTCAGATTTGCTTAACGTCTTTTGTATTATATTTATTTATTAATAATTTTGTTTTTATTTATTAATTTTAGTACCTAATTTTTATTTCAATTATTAAATGTTAGTAGAAAGCATTTTAAACCACAAGAAAGTAGAAACAAAGTATTAATAAAAGGAAAATTTTTAGACTAGGCAAATCAAGAAAGACAATGGTAGAAGAAATTAATGTTTTTTTTTAATAATTTTAAAGCTATAAGAAAAGAAGCGGAACAGTTACATATAACAATTAAAAAACAAAAAGGTATTATGTAGAAATAGCAGAAAAATAGTGAAAAAAGAGAAAGTTTTGAAAAAAACATATAACTTAAAGGAAACCAATCACATATGGATTAAAAAAAAAGAAAAGTAATATTGTAATAAAACATTGACAATGAGCAAACGTGAAAAGGAAAAGAAAGTAAAACAGTAGTTGAAAAAAAAAAGTTGGGATACAAACTAATGTAAAAAATACATTAAACTGAAATTTAAATAACTGAAAATATAAAACACGTGTCATTATGTGATTTTTAGAGTAAGATGTCACTACGTCACGTATCAAGCCACACCGCTTGCTGCTATCAATCTTTTGAGGCTACATTGTAATCTTTAAATATTTTTTTTTATTCTAATATTTTGATTAATATTATAAAAATAATACTTTACTCTCAAGACAGGTTTGATTTTAGAATGAAATAAATATTAATTTAAACACATTATATTTGATACTAGTTTTAAAGCCATAATTAAACAATTATTTTTGGTTAGCTGTTTCAGAGATCTTACTCCTTTTTTTAGTTTATTTTTTTGTTTATTGCTATTTTTCTTAAAGGTTGTTAATTATATCACGTTTTCGAAATTGATTTTAGATAGAATTTTAGATCAGAAATGAGCAGGAGTGTTCCTCAGGTTCCTGATTAGAACCATTTCTTTTTAGGTTAAATTATAACTGTTTGATTTACTTCTCAATCTGTATCTTTCCGTTTTCTATCGATTCTTACATTGATTAGAACACACATGTCAGTTTTATATTCTTGATCTAGAATCGAGATATGGTTTCTTTTTTCGACATATTCTCGATAAACGATAATAGCAGTATTTCTGCTGTAAATTGATGAATATTTTATTGGTTCTGTAAAAGTAGTACCGAGAGTTCTGAGAGTCTTGCTGATGCTTATCCGTTTTCCATATTTGGTCTAACAATATAATAACGTAACATTGCTACAATTAGATGGTTTAGCGTGAATTATTGTTGACTATAGTGCTAAATGTAATGTTTTATGGTGGACAAAACATGCTGCTTCATACTGGGTGTGTATAGAACCGTAACGATTGCATAGGCTATAAACAAAGAGAATCATAAACTTTTTATTTATGAGATCGAGTATGATGAGGAATTTTGTTATGTATTACACTATTGACACCAGAAATGGCATCGGCTGAAGAAGATAAACGTTTTAAAAGGGTCAAAATACCACTATAGGTTTTGTCTATATTTATCATAATTGATCTTACATTACAAAATCTGGAAAGAGATTTATTTGCTCTTTTTATTTAGAAAATTTTGCTTTGATCATATTTTTTTTTCTAAAAAATTGCGGCGTACTAATGATAACTAACCGCACCCCCCACCCCACCATTTTGTCTAATTTTTTAATTTTTAGGTTAACTTTTCAGTTAATTGTCACACCGTGTAATAGCAAATCAAAATATCGATGATATTATGTAATAAAAAATAAAATGTTTGCTTGTACAAGAATAGCCTACTATGTGGTTTTTGCTTTTTTATGTAGCGTTTGTGAGAAGAAAAAAAGAAATACGAATAAAACGATTGAAGTAATAAAGTGTACGATAAGGAAAAAATATTGACAAGTTGATATAACTTAATTAAAGCTTGTTAAGGCTACATTTAATTATAAAATTTTCTATAAATAATTGACAGAACAAAAATAGAAGTAGTAGCTTGCAATATCCATAGAAGACACAATAAAAGATGATGATGATAAAGATAATAATTATAATGGAAGATGAAAAAGAAGAAGAAGAAGAGGAAAAATCATGAATTTCTAGTTCAGGCATACACATGCTTGAACCAGTTTACAATTATTAAGCAGTTAGCATATGGTGATATAAGGTACGATAAACAATAATAGTCGTTTCTTGTGTACTTTATACAGTCAAACAAGATGCTTTTAGAAAAGTTGTCCTTGTCTTATGGATATGTGTGATAAGCGTATCGCAGTAGGCAGTGAGAACAGGATTTCCAGCCTCCTGCTTTGTTATCGATGATAGCTCCTGCATGCAATCGGGATTATTGGAAAAGCTGACACGGGTTTGGTTGTCAATGAAAATAAATAAGCTTCTATGATCTTGGCTGTTATTAATAATTAAAGTTAACCGTCTTCAATTTTTTTTTCTCTATAAGAACTGCACATGATATCTAAAAGAAAAAAATGGAACAACAGCTGTAGTAATAGCGAATTTGGTAAATAAAGAAAGACGACAGAACTGAAAAATGTAATAATAAGTCTTTCTTTCAAGACGTATAAGTTCAAAAGACACACAGAAAGAAGAAAGTTGCAGCTAAAAAAGATTACTGTAAATGAGATGTAACACATAAAGAGAGGCTATGGTAGACCAGTTGGCCAAACGAAATTACGTTGGAAACTGGTATGACGAGGTGTAGGTTCAGTTTCCAGCCAGACAAGAGCTTTTTTCTACAGGGAGAAATATTCTACGATATGCTAGCACATTGAAATGTCTTTATATGTGCTAGTACAACAGAACCTTAATAAAAAAAAGTTGCAGTACATATCAAGTAATCTGCTAACACATGCAGAAAAATAAACAAAAAATTAATTTAAAAAATATTACTACGAAAGTATAAAACTACGAAAGTCAAGTGAGAAAAAGGGACAAAAAAAGATCAAAGCATCAAATTTTGTTTTTGTGGAAAAATCTAAAAGAATTGTAAAATTGTAAACTTGTAAAAAGCCAAAAAATTGCAAAAAAGACAATACTACCGGAAGTGATAAAGAAAACAATTAGAGAGGCTTAAAAGACAGATGCAATGTGGAAAAGCGATATTTTAAGCGATGATTGAGATGAAGTATGAAATGAATATATCTTTTCTCTCTAGACAGAAAAGGTGTGAAAAATTTGCAAAAAAAATTGTTTTCTAAACCAAATATAAAGCTTTTGCATCAGTACCAGGTCTTGGAGAAAAAAGGAAATCTATAAAACAAAAAAGTAAATAAAAAGAGAAAACAACTAATGATGGAAGAAATTAACTAGAAGAGAAATAAGTAAAAGGTTGAATAAAGTTATCACTAAAAATGCTTGCAACAGTAATAAATTATTATTCAATAATAAATAAAAAGCCATGTTAAAAAACCGAATGAAAATTTAACTAATTGAATCACATTTTGTTAACAAAAGCAATAAAATTATTATAAGAAAAATTTAAAGGAAACCAGGAGAGAGTTGATTAGAAATACGTATATCAAAAAAAATAAAACATTAAATAGGAGATTGTAGAACATGGACGAAACAGAAAAGTATACATAATCGCTATAGTGAGTATAAAAAAAGTTGCAGAGCAGAAAATGCAGGCTATAAACGTAGTACTGAGCAAAGAATTTTTAGGAAAATATAACTATAAAACGATACAAAAATATAAATAAAAAAATGTGAACAAAATAATAAAGAAGAGAGGTGGAAAAAAATAACTCACTAAAATGAAAGAAGAAAACTTATAAATCTGAAAATGAAGACAATGACATATGGTCAAAAATGTAAAATTAGAAGAATGAAAGAAACACTTATTAAATCAAAAACAACTTTAGAAAAAAAATTAAAAGTAGGATAATACTGAACAAAAAACTTGTAAAAATTAAGAAAAAAATAATAGGACAAGAGAGGAATACAGTCATAAAAAAGTATACAAAAAAAATGTTGAACAAAATAACAAGATTGAGCGTAAAAATTAAATTATAGCGTATTTTGGAAGCTTTTAATTGGAGACAGCCAAATCTGGACGAAAATATAAAAATTGAAGAATGGAAAAAATACTGTAAACAATTGTCAGCGGGAAAAACTATAAGAAAAAATGGCAAGAATAGGCAGAAGAATTAAACAAATTAAAAATTTGGAAAAAACCGATTTCAATATGATTAGTTATGATTTTATTTATTTAATTGTAATAATTTGCTTTTAGTTTGTCTTGCTAAAATAATTCAAATTAATCTAATATTTATTTATATTAAAATCAATTTTTTTAATTTCTTTTATAGTCAACTAGTGTTAATTAGACCTAACCTAAAAACTACTGATCAGATCTTGGTCAAATTTGAATCGGACTAAATGAAAGCACCAGCTTTCAAATAAAAAAAGAATCATTAAAATCGGTTTATTCATAAAAATCATGAGATGACACACATAAAAAAATTTTTGATCTATTGTGCTCCATACATTACAAACATAGCCAGGCAAAAGCGATCTTTTTTCTAGAAAAAGACTTTTGAACCTACGGGTGAGAATCTAACTCACGTCTTAGACCAGATTCTCAACGCACCATCGTTAGACACCTGTCTACCAACTTGGATTAAGTTGTCTATTGTTTTTTAAGGGAGGTTCTAATGGAGATTATGACTGTTAGACCGTTTTTTTAAGAATTTACGGTTAAAATCATAATAAAGCTTATTTAAATAAACATTATCAATTATTCTGCATTGCCTGCAATAATAAAAATTGTTATTATAAAATAACCGTGCTTTTTAATTCTCCGACAATAGAAGCAAGTCTTAGAGAGATTATTATTATTATTATCTTCAACGAATTACGGGAAGCTCTTCTTTACCTTTTTATATATCCGGATGTAAGACCACGCAAGTTAATATTAAAAATAACCGTTCATTCTTTGCAATTTTTTCTCCTTTTACTCTCTCATTGAATTAGCAAAATGTATACACAACAAATAACAAGCGCACGGATTGTAATTTAATTCATCCTCGTTGTTAAAAGCTATTTGAAAAATAATTCTGTTTGGCTAAATAAAGTCATATTTAGCCTTTGATTTGAATAATTTACAGTTGTCGGTTTGGATGTGGCTTTTTTTCCATCTAAAGTTCAATGATTTATTTAACACTCTATTTAAACAACATATTTGATGCAATTATCTGTGTGTGCTAGATTGAATATTAACAATTAAAAAAACAAACGTAATGGTCCATCTAGTATGCGATGATAAAAAAAAAAGCTGAATTTCAAATATGTAATTTAACATAGTTGGCGGGCATGAAACAGTTGTTGAAATTTTTTTTTTGTATAAAACTGTCAAAAATGATCTATGAGAGAGATATCAGGTGCAAAATGAGAACATTAATTGCTCAATTATGTTTTTTTTCTTCGGTGTGCTCAACGCTTGATTATAATGTGAGGAGGAAAAATTACGGCTGTTTTCTGCAACAGTAATTTTAATAAGAAAAAATATTAAATTGCTAATTGTTGCGATTTTCTGAGTTTAAAACCAGTTTCACGCCGATCTGTCAATTTCTAACTAATATTTTGAGCAAATGGCATTGTACTACAAACTAAATAAGAGCCTTACCAGCCTAATACCCTATATAAAACTGTTAACTTTTTAAAGTAGTGGCTTATGACTGTATTGTTCGGTACCTCACTGAACACTAAAGCTGGCCAAAAAAGGCGACAATTGCTCGCACGTACGAATGAGCATCATGGCTTCCTTGGACAGCTTTAATGTTCAGTGATACATTTTATTAACAGAGGAAGTTTACTGCCCACTTTGAGCGAGCTAAATTTATGTGACACTACTGGCTCCATCTCTAAACAATTGTTTACAAATGTTTTGGGAGATGTTACAGAATGTATCAAGTAACAATTGACACAAACAACAAGTGTTAGGTAACAAAGCGCAAATTTAATAAAAAAATTGAAAGTTATTAGAATAATTGTGAATAGGACAAAATTTTGAGGCGTGAGAAAAGTTTGAGAGAGAGAAAGGTGCAAAGACACAAAAAAGAAGAATGAAAACAGATAGAAATATCTAAAAAAACAACGCCATCAGACAGAATACAATAGACAACACGTTTTTGTTATAGAAAACAACGTTTGAATTTATATTATGCGAGATGCAAAGAAGAAAATAAACCACAACCTGACAAAAGTAAAGAAAAAAAAGCGATATGGAAAAATGAGTATGGAATACACAAATTAAATCTATTGAGAAAATAAAAACTAGATTTAACAAATTACAAAAAGAAAGAATAAGAATAAGAAAGAAAAGAAAGAAAAACAAATATTAAAACACTATCAGAAAAATAGGAGGATAGGAATAAGAGAAAGTAGGTACAATAGAAGATACATTAACTTAATCACAAAACAGCTGTTTGGATTTTTGATGATGGAAGAGAGAGAACTACGATAGCTATATTTAGGAAAATGAAAAGAAATTCAAGATGTGTGAAAGAGAGAGAGAAGCACATGATTGATGAATGCGAGGAGGTGAAAGATAGCAACCTGAAGGAAAAAGATGTAATGAAGAGAAAAAAAGAAGGAATAGAATGGGTGAAAATGAGAATAAAAAAAAGGGAAAAATTAAACAAGAATGTGAATGAAATAAAGTGTAAGAAGAAAAAAGACAAATGAAAAAGGAAATGATAAAATTAAGCAAGAGGAGAAAGATTGATTTTTATGTTATGTTTAAAAAGAGAAGTGCTTTTCTATTATTACAATTATTTTACTTTTTGGTTTTTTTATATGATTTCTGATATTTTTTTAGGTTTTTTGAGTTTTTTATGACTCTATGTAGATTAAATTATTTATTTAGGGTGAGTATTTTGTTATGTAAGCTACTATATGTTTTTTTTTGTCTAAATTACAATATAAATTGAATTTTATTTTTGACCTATATAGAATTAATTGCTATTGTTGAAAATTATTTTGAAAGATTTATTTTTTTTAGTTTTTAATGTTCAGGCCCTTAAGTAACAACTGTTTTTGTGTTGGTTCTTACTTTTATACAGTTTTGTTGCTAATTAACAATATTTTATTATTTTTATCAGTTAAATTTGATTTAAAGTTTATTGAGATGAGTTTTATAAATGTTGTTCAAAAGCTTAAGTCTGTTTTGACTATCTATAAGAAATATATGGCTCACTTAAAATATGATCGAATAGAATTTATTACATATATTTTGTTGAGGCTAATTTGAACGCTAATTTAAAATTTAAAGCTAAAAAAATTAATGTAGCCAAAATTTTAAACAAACAATAATTATTTATTTCTCTTATATTGATAAATTTTTTTAATACGGTTTACTGGTTTTAGCCTTAAGTAACAAATTTATGGTAAATTAATTACTCTTTATTTGTTCGATCGGATAGATAAAACAAATTATTGTAGAGAAAAACCATCAAACAAGCTGTCATTTAGTACATGTTACAAAGAAATGTCAATACAAGTACACTTATCGCTATTTTCAATCTATAAACGATGACAAGTAAACGAATATATAAATGTTAAATCGACAATGACGAAGAAATTACATTAATAATTTAATTCTGACATTATCTATCAGCATTTTTCAATAAGAAATGACTTAGATCATGGTAATTGTACTCTATTTATTAATAGGAATAATAATAATAATAATTTTGGGACAAATATGAGTGTTGTACCTATATAATGGAAAAAAAAATTTAAATTTTAGGTTTGGATTTAAAAATCCTTGCGGGAATACAAAAAGCAGCATTATTTTCTTGTCATATTGTTCAAATGTTTTTAAATGTTAAATATAACAATTTTAATACATAATATGATCGCAGATGCGCGGGGAGAGTAATTTAGCTTGATTTTTTAAAAAACAAACTTGTATAGTCTTTATAGTTTAAAACACAATGTGTTGTTTTTGTTTTAATTCTCAAATTGGATTTTAAGCTAATTGAATATTAAAAGCTTGTTATTTTAACAATCTTTATATTATTTGATAAATAATATTGTTATTATCACTGTTTGTCGAAAACCGTGATGATTTTTGAATCCAGCAAAATTGCTGTGCCGGGACATTGAGGAGGGTTGAACATAATAATAACGCTTATTTTATACAACAGGCATTTGCCTATATTGATCTCTCAGAATAATTAAATTTAGAAATAATAAAACATTAATAATAAACGATAACAACAAGCAACTGAAACAAAAACAAATGAAAATTAAATTTTTGCTGATTTTGATGGTTCAGGCATATAAAAGGGTTTGTTAACTATAAATACAGAGTTGTCTCGAAGAAACCAAGTTTGTTATAAACTTTTCAAACGTAAAGTGTAAAATTTTTTTTTTTTAAACAATAACAAATCAGTTGTATAAAAACCGGATAATTTTAAATTCGGATCAGTTAAATTATTCAAAATAAAATTGATTATTATATATACACGGCGTTTTACCAAAAAAAAAAATTACTATAAAAATACAACAAATTTGGTTTTTTATGTAGCAACATAATTGAAACAAAGAGAGTTAATCTTATGTCAATCCATACATTTTATTCAAATTAATTTTCGATAATTATGCAATAACATAATTAAATTACAGTGAATTAAAATTATAAGTTTGGGTGAATTTTAAAACTAAATTATTATTATGGATTATGTTCATAAAAAATATCAGTTGAATATTGAATTTGAATTACAATTATGTATCTAATTTATTTTAGTTTATTTTAGTTTATCTTAGTTTATTTTAAATTGTTTTATTTATTCTAGTTTATTTTAGTTAATTTTAGTTTAGTTTAGTTTATTCTGGTTTATTTAAGTTTATTTTAGTGTATTTTAGTTTATTTTAGTGTATTTTAGTTTATTTTAGTTTATTTTTCTTTATTTTAGTTTATTTTAGTTTATTTCAATGAATTTTAGTTTATTTTAGGTAATTTTATTTTATTTTAGTGTATTTTAGTTTCTCCATGTTTATTTAAGTTTATTTTATTTTAGTTTTTTTAAGTTCGATTCAATTTATTTAAAAATATTTTACTTTATTCTAGTTTGTTTATATTTATTTTAGTTTATTTTATTTTTTCAGTTTGTTTAAGTTGATTTTAGTTCATTCTAGTTTATTTTAGTTTATTTTAGTTTATTTTAGTTTATTTTAGTTTATTTTAGTTTATTTTAGTTTAGTTTAGTTTATATTAGTTTATTTTGGTTGATTTTAGTTTATATAGGTTTATTTTAGTTTCTTCTAGTTTATCTATGTTTATTTTAGTTTATTTTAGTTCATTCTAGTTTATTTTAGTTTAGTTTAGTTTAAATTAGTTTATTTTGGTTGATTTTAGTTTATTCTAGTTTATCTAAGTTTATTTTAGTTTATTTTGGTTTATTTTAGTTTATTTTAGTTTAAACTTGTTTATTTAAGTTTATTTTAATTATGTACAAATAATGATTGAATTAAAATTCTGTACATATTAGAAATTTCGAATTTAAATTATGTACATAATAGAAAACCCAAATTAAAAGTATGTAGATAATGGTAATTTAGAATCAAAATTTTGTGCATAATAGAAGCTCCAAATCAAAATTTTGTATACATAACTTCTAAAATTATTTCATATAAAATGATGTACATCATAGAAATTTAAAATTAATTTCAGGTGGATAATAGAAGTTTAGAAACAATATTATGTACATAAGAGAAATTCTGAAGTAAAATTATGTCTACATAATTCATAAAAATGTTTCAATAAAAAGAATGTACATTATGCAAATTTCGTATAAAAATTACGTACATAATAGTGATTTAAAACAAAATTTATGTACATAATACACATCAAAAAATTTAGAATTAAAATTATGTACATAATGGAAACTTAAAATTAAAATGATGCACCTAATGGAAATTCAGAATTAAAATTATGTGCATAATAGAAATTCTGAATTAACATTCTGTATACACAATTTTAAAAAAGGTTTCTATTAAAATGATGTATATAGTAGAAATTTAAAATTAAATTTAGGTACATAATAGAAATTCCAAATTAAAATTCTGTCTACATAAAAAAGTTTCGATAAAAATTATGTAGATAATGCAAATTTAGAATAACAATTACGTATATTATAATAGTGATTTAGAACGAAAATTATGTATATAACAAAAATTCAAAATTTAAAATTATGCACATAATGAAAACCTAGAATTAAAATGATGTACATAATGGAAATTCAGTATTAAAATTATGCGCAAAATAGAAATTTGAAATTAAAATTCTGTATACATAATTTCAAAAAATGTTTTAAACATAATGAAAATTTAAAATTAAATTTAGGTATCTAATAGAAATTTAGGAATAAAATTATATACATAATAGAAATTCCGAATTAAAATTCTGTCTACATAATTCATAAAAATACTTCAATAAAAATTATGCACATAATGTCAATTAAAAATAAAAATTACGTACATAATAGTGATTCAGAACAAAAATTATGTACATAACAAAAGCTCAGAACTAAAACTGTACATATAATGCACATAAAAGTTAGAATTAAAATGATGGACATAAAAGAAATTTATTGTTAAAATTATGTGCATAATAGAAATTCTAAATTAAAATTTTGTATACATAATTTCAGAAAATGTTTTGAATAAAATGATCTACATAACGAAAATTTAAAATTAAATTTAGGTACATAATACAAATTTAGGAATAAAATTATGTACATAATAGAGATTTAGAATTAAAGTGATATACATAATAGAAATTCAGTATTAAAGTTATGTACAGAATAGAAATTTAGAAATGAAATTATGTACATAATAGAAATTTTGGATTAAAATCATGTATACATAAGTTGTAAAAATGTTTTAATTCAAATTATGTACATAAAAAAAACATTATAATTAAAATTGTGTACATTATAGAAATTCAGAATTAAACTGATGTACATAATGAAAATTCAGTATTAAAATTGCGTGCATAGTAGAAATTCAGAATAGAAATTCTTTATACATAAATTCTAGAAATTAAAATGATGTACATAATGGAAATTTAGTATTAAAACTATGCGCAAAATAGAAATTTCAAATTAAAATTCTGTATACATAATTTCAAAAAATGTTTTTTAAATAAAATGATCTACATAATGAAAATTCAAAATTAAATTTAGGTACATAATAGAAATTTGGGAATAAAATTATGTACATAATAGAAATTACGAATTAAAGTTCTGTCTACATAATTCATAAAAATATTTCAATAAAAATTATGCACATAATGCCAATTAAGAATAAAAATTACGTACATAATAGTGATTTAGAACAAAAATTATGTACATAACAAAAACTCAGAATTAAAACTGTACACATAATGGAAACTTAGAATTAAAATGATGTACATAATACAAATTTATTGCTAAAATTTTGTGCATAATAGAGATTCCAAATTAAAATTTTGTATACATAATTTCAGAAAATGTTTTGAATAAAATGATCTACATAACGAAAATTTAAAATTAAATTTAGGTACATAATACAAATTTAGGAATAAAATTATGTACATAATAGAGATTTAGAATTAAAATGATATACATAATAGAAATTTAGTATTAAAGTTATGTACAGAATAGAAATTTAGAAATAAAATTATATACATAATAGAAATTCCGAATTAAAATTCTGTCTACATAATTCATAAAAATACTTCAATAAAAATTATGCACATAATGTCAATTAAAAATAAAAATTACGTACATAATAGTGATCCCAGAACAAAAATTATGTACATAACAAAAGCTCAGAACTAAAACTGTACATATAATGCACATAAAACTTAGAATTAAAATGATGTACATAATAGAAATTTATTGTTAAAATTATGTGCATAATAGAAATTCTAAATTAAAATTTTGTATACATAATTTCAGAAAATGTTTTGAATAAAATGATCTACATAACGAAAATTTAAAATGAAATTTAGGTACATAATACAAATTTAGGAATAAAATTATGTACAAATTGTACATAATAGAGATTTAGAATTAAAATGATATACATAATAGAAATTTAGTATTAAAGTTATGTACAGAATAGAAATTTAGAAATGAAATTATGTACATAATAGAAATTCTGGATTAAAATTCTGTCTACATAATTCATAAAAATACTTCAATAAAAATTATGCACATAATGTCAATTAAAAATAAAAATTACGTACATAATAGTGATTCAGAACAAAAATTATGTACATAACAAAAGCTCAGAACTAAAACTGTACATATAATGCACATAAAACTTAGAATTAAAATGATGTACATAATAGAAATTTATTGTTAAAATTATGTGCATAATAGAAATTCTAAATTAAAATTTTGTATACATAATTTCAGAAAATGTTTTGAATAAAATGATCTACATAACGAAAATTTAAGATTAAATTTAGGTACATAATCCAAATTTAGGAATAAAATTATGTACATAATGGAGATTTAGAATTAAAATGATATACATAATAGAAATTCAGTATTAAAGTTATGTACAAAATAGAAATTTAGAAATGAAATTATGTACATAATAGAAATTCTGGATTAAAATCATGTATACATAATTTGTAAAAATGTTTTAATTCAAATTATGTACATAAAAAAAACATTATAATTAAAATTGTGTACATAATAAAAATTCAGAATTAAACTGATGTACATAATGAAAATTCAGTATTAAAATTGCGTGCATAGTAGAAATTCCGAATAGAAATTCTTTATACATAAATTCTAGAAATTAAAATGATGTACATAATGGAAATTTAGTATTAAAATTATGCGCAAAATAGAAATTTGAAATTAAAATTCTGTATACATAATTTCAAAAAATGTTTTAAATAAAATGATCTACACAATGAAAATTCAAAATTAAATTTAGGTACATAATAGAAATTTGGGAATAAAATTATGTACATAATACAAATTACGAATTAAAATTCTGTCCACATAATTCATAAGAATATTTCAATAAAAATTATGCACATAATGCCAATTAAGAATAAAAATTACGTACATAATAGTGATTTAGAACAAAAATTATGTACATAACAAAAGCTCAGAACTAAAACTGTACATATAATGCACATAAAACTTAGAATTAAAATGATGTACATAATAGAAATTTATTGTTAAAATTATGTGCATAATAGAAATTCTAAATTAAAATTTTGTATACATAATTTCAGAAAATGTTTTGAATAAAATGATCTACATAACGAAAATTTAAGATTAAATTTAGGTACATAATACAAATTTAGGAATAAAATTATGTACATAATAGAGATTTAGAATTAAAGTGATATACATAATAGAAATTCAGTATTAACGTTATGTACAGAATAGAAATTTAGAAATGAAATTATGTACATAATAGAAATTCTGGATTAAAATCATGTATACATAATTTGTAAAAATGTTTTAATTCAAATTATGTACATAAAAAAAACATTATAATTAAAATTGTGTACATAATAGAAATTCAGAATTAAACTGATGTACATAATGAAAATTCAGTATTAAAATTGCGTGCATAGTAGAAATTCCGAATAGAAATTCTTTATACATAAATTCTAGAAATTAAAATGATGTACATAATGGAAATTTAGTATTAAAATTATGCGCAAAATAGAAATTTGAAATTAAAATTCTGTATACATAATTTCAAAAAATGTTTTAAATAAAATGATCTACACAATGAAAATTCAAAATTAAATTTAGGTACATAATAGAAATTTAGGAATAAAATTATGTAGATAATAGAAATTACGAATTAAAATTCTGTCTACATAATTCATAAAAATATTTCAATAAAAATTATGCACATAATGCCAAATTAGAATAAGAATTACGTACATAATAGTGATTCAGAACAAAAATTATGTACATAACAAAAACTCAGAATTAAAACTGTACACATAATGGAAACTTAGAATTAAAATGATGTACATAATACAAATTTATTGTTAAAATTATGTGCATAACAGAAATTCTAAATTAAACTTCTGTATACATAATTTCAGAAAATGTTTTAAATAAAATGATCTACATAGCGAAAATTTGAAGTTAAATTTAGGTAAATAATACAAATTTAGGAATAAAATTATGTACATAATGGAGATTTAGAATTAAAATGAGGTACATAATAGAAATTCAGCATTAAAGTTATGTACAGAATAGAAATTTAGAAATGAAATTATGTACATAATAGAAATTCTGGATTAAAATCATGTAAACATAATTTCTAAAAATGTTTCAATTCAAATTATATACATAAAAAAAAATTAGAATTACACTGATGTACATAATGAAAATTTAGTATTAAAATTCCGTGCATAGTAGAAATTCCGAATAAAAATTCTCTATACATAAATTCTAGAAATGTTTAATTAAAATGATGTACATAACAGAAATTCAGAATTAAAATTGTGAATATTATAGGAATTTTGAATAAAAATTATTTGTATAAAAAACATTTCAATTAAAATTATGTACATAGAAAAAAATCATAATTAAAATTATATACATAATAAAACTTTAGAATTTAAATTTACTACATAATGGAAATTTACAATTAATATTATCTACACTAACAACTTTTAATTAAAAGTACAGAAAAACTACATGATCAAAATTATTATTATGTACTGTTGTTATGTTTATTTACGTACAGTGTTTTTACGTGTTATTTAGATATTCGGAAATATTGCCAAATATATTTTTTTAAGCCCAGCATTTTGATGAAAGTGCGTTTTATTTTTTGTCATTTTCGATTATTATTTTCTTCGTTGCTTTCTTTACTCTGCGAAGTCTTTTTTTGTTAATTTTACTCAATATACTCTAATTTTTTGGTTCGGCATATTGCCATCTCTACATATTTCTTTTTTTTGTTTTCTGTTGTTTTGTTTTATTTATTATTAATTTTCTTAGTCTTGGGATATTATCAATCTTTTTTAACATTTGTTGTACTTCTGCTATAATGTGTTATTTATACTCTTATTTTTTTGTTCGACATATTATCATCTCTACATATTTTTATTATTCTTGTTTTCGGTTGTTGTTTTGTTTCGTTTATTATTAATTTTTTTAGTCTTGGGATATTATCAATTTTTTTTATCCTGTAGGTTACTGCTTCTATATTATTTCTTTTTTGGTGCCAAAAGTACTTGTTTTTCCGGCTCAGTTTATTAAATATTTGAATCACAAGGCCGGACACTGGCATTTTGCAAGGCGAGTGATTTTGATCACTTCAAAATGCATTTCGTTTTTGTGTGTTCAGTTTGTAAATCTATATAAAGAGTATTTACCGATGAATGGTTTAATATCCGATCTAAAAACCCACTCACTCATCAAAAACTATTTGTTGATGAAGTTCTCCCATATTGTCTAAATTTCAATAACACCGCTTGCACACACAAAATTAATAAAAAAATTTGTAAAATTGATACCATAAAATCGGTAAATGAAATAGCTAAATGTATTCTATTATGATTGTCTATTATTCAGCAATTTTTTTTTAATTTATCCGCCAGTAACATCATTCATCTCAATTTAAAAATCGTTAGGTACAGTAGTTGCACGTTTTACCCTAAATAATTGTTGATAACTGCAATTGTCGCTATTTTTAAAACGAAAAAAGTAAATAATTAATCACGACAGGTACAAAAGTAAGCCAAAGGTTTATTACTAAAACGCATTTATTATTGTTCAATGAATAAAATACATCTCTATGTGATATTAATCACTCAAAGCTGAAGCTTTTAATGGAATGTTTAATCGAATTCTCAATTGGTAATGAGATTTTGGTGTTGTACAAATTTTAAATTATACATATATATGCAAATGTTGTGTCTGTTTGTTACGCTTTCGCGCCTTAACTACTCTACCAATTATTATGAAATTTTGCACTCGTGTTATCAGGGGTACAAAAAAGGACATAAGGCTATAAAATATTTTTTTGAGAAAGAAAAAATTTTTTTTCTGTCAGGCTTAGTGTTTTTATAGCATTGCATGTACTGCGTGTATCTTTCTTCTCGTTTTGTGTGATTGATTATTAGGAAATGGGTTGTTTTAATCTGCTGTGTGTCAAATTGAATAAAACATTCTATTCATGAAATTCTTGCTATTGAATGTACCTTGATGCAATCTTCTTTAAATCATTCACACCCGTATTCAACCTAGCGGTTTTCAATTATGTGGAGGTGAATATTTTTGTTTCTAGCAAATAGTTTAGCATCAAGTGTCGGCCAAGCCTACTTGACAAAATTAATTCACTTTGTAAAAGCATAAAGAAATTGCAGTGTCTGATTTCGCACAAGCGAGAGAGAAAGGGATAATTTAATTAAAATAAATTTTCTTCAGTTTGGTTCAATTGTTAATAAACCGTTGAATGAATGGATGATGATGGTATTGGTATGGGATGGGATGGTCAGTATTATTCATGTTTTACCAGAAGAAGCAGTGTCATCCGGGTGAAACGGTTCATTTGTCACAGCCAACCCACGGAATGTTAATATGAATATGTAATTATAATTATTCCTGTAAATTTGTGTTAATATTGATGAAAAAAATTGTTTTTTTTGAAAATACTGAATGTGAAGAGGTGAACCATGAAGAAAGAATTTTCTTCATGGTTCAAATGGCACGGAAAATATTTAGAATCGTTCAAATTCTTCATATGATTCAGTTTCTTCGAATACACAACTGAATTATCACTATGAGTGAGTTATAACAAACCACTCCATTTCTATGTAAAGTAGGATGACCCAAAAAATGAAAATATTTTTTTTTGAGTTTTATACTACAATATGTAAGTTTGCAAAGTTTCAAAAGTTCTCTCCAAAAGGCAACTTAAACAAAATTTTTGAAATTTACTTTATATTTTTAAAAATTCTTTAAGTTGTCAAAAATTGATTTTTTTTGTTTTTTATTTTTTTTTTATTATCTAATTTTTTTTCTACAAGAAAAATGATAATCTTAAATCCAAATTTTAAGATTTAAAGGTCGCTTCAAATGTTACTTGACTGGCGCGCTTAACGTCAATAAATTCAACTAAAAATAGTGTGAAAATAATTAGTAATTGACTATTTGATATTTAAAGTTTATAAAAAAATATAAACATTTTATTAAAACGATTACTTTAAAAAAATATAAATAAATTCAAATAATTGTTATGGTTTTTTCACAATTACACGGCAATAGTTAGAAAAGTTTTTATTTGGAAGCTGGTGCTTTTTATTTGGTCCCATATGAATTTGATCAAGATCTGACCAGTCGTTTTTGAGTTAGTCTTTTTAATTTTTTTTTCGACATATATTTTTGACATTTGATTATAAAAATTTGTGAGATATTAAAAAATTATTCTAAAATAACTAAATAATAGTCTATTTATTTAATTATTTGAGCAATTTGAATCAAATAATAGATAAATAAAAAATTAATTAATTTTATTAAAGACACTTTTTTCCACATTCTTAATTTGTATTATTTTGTTATCTATTTGCGTTTTGTTTCTGTTTTTAATTTCATTTAATTTTTTATTTTTTATTTTTTTTTATTACATCAGCAAATTTAATGAAAAAAGTTTAAATGAACAAACAATAGAAACGCTGAAGCAAAACTGAAATAGTAAAAAAATGGCAAAAATATGTTCTTTTCAAGCTGAGCAATGTTAAGAGAAAAAAATGATTTGTTTTTATTTTATATAGTTTTTAATATTTACTTTTTCTCGGTTAATCACAGATTTTTTTTATTTGGTTATGTTTTTTTTTAGTTTTTTGAAGGTTTTTTTTTATTATTATTACTAATTTTGTTTCTATTGCTCTGTTTTTTTGTATAATATGGCGTTTTTTACTTATACTTGTGATAAAGATATTTTGAAATATTATTATGTTTTTTTTAAAATTTGTTTTGCATCTTTTTCTTTGAAATTGTTTGTTATGTTTTTTCTTCCTTTTTATTGTTTAAAATTCTTTAATTTAATTTCATTTTTCTAATTTTTTCAATTTTTCAAATACAAACATTATATCTAAATGGTCATTATTAGTAAGATACGCCGGTGATTGCCGCAATATTTAAGGTTTTAATTAATTTAAAATTGCTTATGTTTAATCAAAATTTATTTTGATTTTGATTGATGTTTTTATTTTTATTAAGTAATTTTTGATTATTATTTTCTCATGTAGAGTTGATATTTTAAGTTTTTTTTATTCTATTCAACTTTTATTTTTTTATTTATGTTTGTCAAGACAGCAAATGAAAGAAAGTTTTAAAAAAGTAGATGAAAAAAATCTAATTTTTAAAAATTAAAAAAATTTTTTTTAGTGGTGATATTTTGTTTTTTATTGTTTTTATGATTTTTTTCTTTTTTTGTTATGTTATTATGATCTATATTTTTATTATTCACGCTTTTTTCTGTTTTTTAAATCTTTTTACTTATAAGTTTTTTTTTAGATTATACTAACAAATGAAAAAAGTTCAGATGAACAAAAAATAAACGGCTGAAGCAAAACTGTAAAATTGAAAAAATGACACAAACATGTAGCTGTCAAGCAGAGCAAAAATTAAGACAAAGAAAGATTGGTTTTAATTTTATATTGTTTTCAATATTTACTTCTTCTAAGTTAATCACAATTTGTTTTAGTTTTGCTATTTTTTTTTTAGCCTTTTTTTAGGTTTTTTCTTATTCTTATTATTACTAATTTTGTGTCTATTCCTCTGTTTTTTGCATATAGTTTTTTTTACTGGATATCTTGAAATATTACTAATTTTTTCCAAAATTGTTTTTTATTTTTTTTTATTTGATATTGTTTGTTATGTTTTTTTTCTTTCTTTTTTAATGTTTACTAATTAGAAATTTTTTCAATACATTTTAACTGTATAGTTGTTATGAGTGAGATACAACAATTCTTTGCCGATGCATATTTTGTATTTTTGTTGCAGCACTTTTTAAGTTATATTTAATTTAAAACTGCCTTGCTCAACAGTTTAATAAAAATTTATTTTATTTTTGATTATTACTTTAATTTTTTTAATGAGTATTATTTTTTCAATTACAGTTTTTATTTTTAGTTTTTTTTTTTAAGTATTATTTAATTTTTTTTTGTTTGTCAACAACAACAAGTGAGAGTTATAGAAGAGAGTTCAAATAAATAAAAAACAGAAATATTGAAAAAAACTTTGCTGTCAAAAGCTAATCAAAAATTGCTGTTTTTACAGCGACTAAGAATGGAAAAGAATGAAGAAAAGGCTTGTTTTTACTTTATACTGTTCAATATTCTTATATCTACTGTCCTCTGTTGTTTTTTTTTGTTTGGATTTTTTTACTTTCGTTTGGGTTTTTTTTATTTTATTGCTGCTTTTACTTTGTTTCTTTGCAAACGGTGCTTTTTAGCTGCACCTCTTATTTAGGTATTTTGAAATATTCCAACCAGACTGTTTTTTTTTGCTTAACACTTGTTTTTCTGATTTTGTTTTCTATTGTTTCTTGCTTTTTTTTAGTGTAGTGTCAAAAGTTTTAGTTATTTTAAATACACAATTGAGGGCCGGTTGCGTAAAAGCAAAGAAAATGTGTTTATTGTTCGATAATTTTTCTTTTTTTTGTCATTTATATAATGATTCTTTTTGTTTCTTCTATTTTTAAGTTTTTGTTTTTTATTAGTTTTTTTTACGACAGCAAGTGAAACTGACGTACAAAAAGTTCAAAAGGCTTAAAAAATGTCTATTTCGAGCAATGCACAATTGAAAAAATAGTATATTGTAAACCTAGGCGGAAAAGTGGTATTTTTCCCGGTCGACGAGAGAAGATATGGACACGCGAGCCAAAGGCGAGCCTGGCCACATCTCAAGGCCTGGAAAATCACTTTGCGGCCGTGGTTTACACATTATTTTTTATCCTACACAAATTCCCTTATAATCGAGCATTATCTTAAAATTGATTTGAGGTTATTACCGCCAATCGCCAATTCAAAATGTCAAACTTTGACAGATGTCAAAAATGTATGGATTACTTTACTGTCGTGATTCACACAATTTATCTTGCACAAAAGTAGTTTTTTATAATAAGATTGATGTTCCTAAACAGTAAATGTGATTTAAAATGTCAACACTCTTCATAAATAGTGAGACGTTTAGAGTTTAGAGTAATTTTTCTTATAACAGCGACTCCTGGCGGAGAAAATCAGATTTTTTTTTCTCGGCTAGCCGAGAAAGTACATCTTTTCTCGGCTAGTCTGGAAATAATGTACTTTCACGGCTGTCGAGAGACGAGAAAATTTTATTTTGAGTTGCTGTAGGATAAAAAAATATATTTATTATTTTATATTGATAGAAGTAGGCATTAATACTTCTTCTGAATAGCTGTGTGTTTTATTTTGATTTTGTTTATTTTTTTGATCAAATACTATCAGTCAATGTTGTTATTTATCATTTTTTCTATTACTTTGTTTTTCTACATATAGTGTTTTTTACCAGTAAATCTTATTTAGATATCTTTAACTACTACCAAATTTTTTTTTCAAACATTTGTTTTTGTTTTTTTCTTTTTCTATTTGTGTTAAGTGGTTTTTTTTTTCAATTGTTTTAAATATATATTTACTAACAGTCATTGTGGACGAAATAGAGCAACTCCATGTTTATACGGTTAGTGTTTGTGTCGCGGTACTATTTAATGTTATAATTATTGTTATAACTTTAATATAATCTAATTTACAATTTTGTTAATAAACAATTTAAAAATTTAAAAAAAAATAACGCTAATATGAAAAATTATTATTAGTTTATTGATTTAAACTGCTTTTGTTTCAATTAATCAAATAAATAATCTAGTATTTGTTTAATCACATTAACATCGATTTTTTGAATTTTAAATTTTGGTTTTTATAATCAATAAAGCTGAAAAAGCGTTATTAACAATATATTAAAGCAACTATTTTTATCTGGATCGAATTTATATGGAACTACAAGGAAGTATCAGTTTATTAAATAAAAAAAGTAATAAAATTGGTTCATTCAGTCGAAAGTTCTGAGATAACAACTTAAAAAAAAACAAAAATCTTTTAACAAAAACCATTTTATTTTTGATTATTATTTTTATTTTTCATATTTTATTTTTTTTTTATTTGCTCTATCTTTACTCTCTCGAGCTTTTTTTTGTTAATTTTATTCTGCTGATATTTTGTAACTGTAATCTTATTTCTTTGTTGGTCATACTGACATTTCTACGTTTATTGTTCTTTTGTTTTTTTTTATGTTTTATTTTATTTCTTTTTACTTTGTTTTTGTAATATTATTGAATATTTTTTTACATTTGTTGTACACTCTTGTCATTGATTTTGTTGATCATTGCTTCTTTCTTTTCTTTTTGTGATAAGTAGTTTGTGTTTTTAGAAGCTTTTTTATTAGTTTACTAGCTGGCCCGGCGAACTTTGTTCCGCCTAAACATAGATATTATTTTTAAAATAAGCAAACCAAAATCTTTGAAAATTATATTGATACATGTCATTTTTTGTCTCTATCCCTCCCCTTTTCATCCCTTTGTTAATAAAAAGTAGCTGTTTATAATTATTTAGTTTTATTATTTTTTTCTAATTAATAATTAAAAATTATTAAATATTATTAAGTATTTATTAATTAAATATTAAAATAATTATTAATATTTAATTAAAAATTTTATTAATATCTTTAAATATTTATTAATATTAATAAACTCGCTGCTCGATTCAAATCAGCACTTGATAAATATCTTGTTCTGCGTCGCAAATTATCTATTTGTTGACCTCTGTTGTTCGCTCGACGATTCTGCATTGCCAACCGAGCTGTTTCACGGGCTGCTTCACTTTGCTCTCGTGATTGAGAAGCACGAAGTCGAGCCATACTATCGCGGCGCTGTTCACGTGCAATTTCTTGTTCTTTTTCAGTTTTTTCATTTGCAGTATTTCGTATTCGTCTTGCATCACGGCTTTGTCGGGAAAGATTCGATCGTCTTGGTCGCGGCATTATTAATTAAACTTCACTTCACCTAAAAACTAAAATTTTCAACCATACCGAGTTTTATAGTTCACTTCACTTTTTACGAATGGGCAACGGCACTATCATTACATTATAATTGTTAATTATTTATTTAATAGAAATAGTTTTATTATTGATTTCGTACAAATATCAAATTGTCATTTATACGTCATTACATATCTGTCATTATACGTCAATTACATAGCTGTCATTTGCGTTTTGTTATTCCACGTTTTATAGTGACTGACGTTTCATGTCAAGTCACACGGGAATGCTGTCGAACGGGATGAAAAGTATCCTATGTCCTTCTCCTGGCTCTAAACTATAATTGATATAAAAATCCAAGTTTGGGAAAATTTCTTGAGCCACGTCAAATAAATTTTAATGTAAACGCTTCTTTGTGGTTGCGTCAAATTTCTCGGTAATTTGTCGAGCCTCACCGAACGTTTCCGACATCGCATTTTACATTTGACTTTCACCCCTCTTTTAGAGGGTGGTTTCTGGATAAAAAGTATCCTATGTCCGTCTCCTGGCTCTAAGCTACCACCTCACCAATTTTCAACCATATCGGTAAAGCCGTTCTTGAGTTATAAGTGGAGTAACTAACAGACTTTCTTTTATATATATAGATTTAAATGCTTTTAAATCATTAATGGCAATTTAGTTTTTTTAAATATTTGTTAGGTTATCTTTTATTTTTATGTATTTTTTGTTGTGTTTTTTCATTATTCTTTTTTGTCATTATTTTTTTTTACTTTGGTTTACTAGTTATTGATGTGACTGATATTATTATTATTATTAAAACATTGTTTATTGAGTGATGTAGAATGTGAGAGGACAACAGTTGGTATTTAGAGGGAACAAACGGATTGTCTACTAATTATGTAGTTCCTCTAGAAAACTACCCTCATAAATCACCTAGTAACTTTAATAGTACCATTAAACCCCTCATTACGTACTCAACTGAAATTTTCCCACATAAATTACGAAAAAGTTGTTAGAAAATTGAAGACGTTTTAAGGAAGTAAAGATAAAGCCACAGGAAATAAACTAGTAGCCATAAATCCCTTTACAATAAGTGAACAGTTTAGTGTCTTAATCGCCAATAAATTTTCCTCTTAATACAACCATATGTCAGAAGGATGAGCACGGCTACCAACATTGTAAATCAATTACGTAATCACAATACTTTCGCATTTTCCACATACCATTTATCATTGAAACTTTTCAAATTAAAAGAAAATAACATAACTTTTCCCGTTTTCGAATCATTTTTCATCAATTTTACATGGTCGTCGTCGTAGTTTAGGTGGCGCGGCGTCTTTAGAAAGGAAATTGATTTACAAACGGCTTAGATAGAATTTATTTGAATACCAACTACAAAATTGTATTTAATGGCTCTGTGTAGGAACGACGCTATAAATCTATTATAATATAATACAACAAATCAGAATAGAAAATTGAAGGGTTAAAACAACTGGCCAATAATTTTTTTGATTTTTTGTTTTTTAAAGATATTTTTAGATGCGGGCAATTAAATACGAAAATTTTAAAAGCGTCAGTCTGGTCTTTGACCGATTGTCTCTTTTGGCCAGCTTTGCCGGTAGAGCGGTTCTGAGATATATAACTTTAATCTGAAGGCACGATAATTAGTTACGTCTATCTCTGATAAGGGTTATTAAAACTATGAGAGGGTTAAAATGGTGGAGTAGAATCAATGAGGTGTAAATTGAGCTTTATAGTGCTATGGGATTAACTACATACAAGTAAAATAAAAGTATAGTCTATAGTATTTTATAGACTATAATCTATACTCTATATACTCTTTTATAGACTATAGTTTAATAGTTTATACTCTTTTAAAGACTAGAGTCTATACTCTCTATAGTCTTTTATAGACTATAGTTTATACTCTTTATAGACTATAGTCTATAGTATTTTATAATCTATGCTCTTTATAGTTTATACTCTTTTATAGACAATAGTTTAATAGTTTATACTCTTTTGAAGACTATAGTCTATACTGTTTATACTCTTTTATGGACTATAGTTTAATAGTTTATACTTTTTAAAGACTATAGTCTATACTCTCTATAGTCTATTATAGACTATAGTTTATACTCTTTATAGACTATAGTCTATAGTATTTTATAAACTATGCTCTTTTATAGACTATAGTCTATACTCTTTTATAGACAATTGTTTAATAGTTTATACACTTTTAAAGACTAAAGTCTATACTCTCTATACTCTTTTAAAGACTATAGTCTATACTCTCTATACTCTTTTATAGACTATAGTTTAATAGTTTATACTCTTTTAAAGACTATAGACTATAGTTTATACTCTTTTATAGACTATAGTCTATAGTATTTTATAGTCGATGCTCTTTTATAGACTATAATCTATACTCTTTTATAGACAATAGTTTAATAGTTTATTCTCTTTTAAAGACTATAGTCTATACTCTCTATAGTCTTTTATAGACTATAGTTTATACTCTTTATAGACTATAGTCTATAGTATTTTATAATCTATGCTCTTTATAGTTTATACTCTTTTATAAACAATAGTTTAGTAGTTTATACTCTTTTAAAAACTATAGTCTATCCTGTTTATACTCTTTTATGGACTATAGTTTAATAGTTTATACTCTTTTAAAGACTATAGTCTATACTCTCTATAGTCTATTATAGACTATAGTTTATACTCTTTATAGACTATAGTCTATAGTATTTTATAATCTATGCTCTTTATAGTTTATACTCTTTTATAGACAATAGTTTAATAGTTTATACACTTTTAAAGATTAAAGTCTATACTCTCTATACTCTTTTAAAGACTATAGTCTATACTCTCTATACTCTTTTATAGACTATAGTTTAATAGTTCATACCCTTTTATAGACTATAGTCTATACTATTTTATGGATTATAGTCTATAGAAAGTTAACAAAGTTGTTTAGGATTTTGTAGTAAGAAAACGACGGTTTGAAAGTCAAATTTATTATTTTATAGGATTAATTCATAGAAATACTGAAGGACTTGGGAATAATCAGTAAAAAATATTTGTTTGTAAATCTATTTGTTGTATCTAATTGTCTATAGTCAGGTTAAAGAATTAAAGTCTAATTTATTATTTTCTAGCCTATACTTTAGACCAAATAGACCACATAGATCATAGACCACATAGACTATAGACCATAGTCCATAGACTACATAACAGTCTATAAGAGAACTTGGGGAGAACTTTTTTTGAAAAGAAAACAACAATATACGACATAGATTTTATTACAGCTTTTTTCAAAAATTTAAAAATGAATATCTAAGTACATTTATGTCGAAAGTATTAAGACGATAAAACAGTTTACATCTTTTTGTAAAAATTAAAAACGGAGTTACAAATACTAGATTAAAATGTAAAATATTATTGATTATTATTAAACATTTAAGTTTTACTATTTCACTGATTTCCACACCACCTTTGAGAGGTACAGTAAATGGTGCGTTTTTTTATAGTGGTGTCCCCAGTAGGCCTAATCCACTGCTTAAATAAGAGAAAGACCTAAATATTGCAGAACCAAACAAATGTTTGCTGCAATCTCACATTCGTTTTCTTTCCTCAGAAGACAATATTATCCGCTTAATAATTACAAAACTTAAAAATAAACGCTGTTTGCGTAGATCTCATATCCGTTTTCTCCCCTCAGAAAACGACACCAGTTTTTTGTGCGTATTTTAAAATCTGACCGAAATTGCCGCATTTTTATAGATAAATCATGGCAACATATAAGCGCAAAACGTCAATAGAAATTAAAAAAAACATTTGAAAAAACTCGATTTTGTTTTCAATAATCGGAAAAAACGTTAATTTGTTTTAGCGTAGTCTGTTACTTACGGTTAGGCACTTATGAATTGCATTATGAAAAAATTGGTATAATAAATAATGATAGGACAAAAGTAATCACTCTGTATAATAATAACGCTCACCTACCTTTACGTTGCCATCTATGCGAGCTTACCTAAAGAATTAAATGTATAGCAGTAAAAAACATGATATTTTGTAAAAAAAAGTTTAAAATTTTGAAAAAAATGCTTAAAAGTTTGAGGAAAACTAATCAAAACAAACTCAGTTGTATTACACACTAATTAATACAAAAAATCATAATTTTTTTTAAATTTTTGTTAAAAAAATATAGGTAACAATAGCACAAAAAAAACACTCTGTATAATAATAGCGCTCACCTACCTTTACGTTGCCATCTATGCGAGCTTACCTAAGGAATTAAATGTATAGCAGTAAAAAAATTTGTATTTTGTAAAAAAGTTTATAATTTTGAAAAAAAACTACTTGAAAGAGTCTTAATTGTATTAAACATTAACTAATTTGAGAAGTTTTATTAAAATTTTGAAAAATGTTTTAAAATTTTCAGAAACAGTTTAAAATTTTGGAAAAAACTTTAAAATTAAAAAAAAACTACTCAAAAGAGACTCAGTTGTATTCTACATTAACTAATTTAAGAAATCTTAGGTTTTTTCAAATTTTTTTAAAAAAAGTATGGAGAATTTGCTAAAAATTATCAGTTTGCAACATAAAAAATGGTATAATAAATAATAATAGCACAAAAGTAATCACTCTGTATAATAATAGCGCTCACCTACCTTTACGTAGCCATCTTTGCGAGCTTACCTAAAGAATTAAATCTATAGCAGTAAATAAGATAATGTTTTCTAAAAAAATTTAAAATTTTTTAAAAATCAAACAAGAGACTTTATTGTTTTATAAATTCATCAAATCAAAAAATCTTAAGTTTTATTTAATTTTCGATAAAAAAATATTAAAAATTTGATAAAAATAGTCACTTTGCATTATAAAAATATTGGTATGGTAAATATTAATACCACAAAAGTAATCACTCTGTATAATAATAGCGCTCACCTACCTTTAAGTTGCCATCTATGCGAGCTTTCCTAAAGAATGAAATGTATCGCAGTAAAAAACATGATATTTTGAATGAAAAGTTTATAATTTTGAAAAAAATTTACTTAAAATAATCTTAATTGTATTAAACATTAACTGATTTAAGAAATTTCATTAAAATTGTGAAAAAACCTTTAAAACTAAAAAAAAACCACTCAAAAGAGGCTCAGTTGTATTATACATTAACTAATTTAAGAAATCTTAGGTTTTTTTAAATTTTTGTTGAAAAAGTATCTAAAATTTGCTAAAATTTATCACTTTGCAACATAAAAAAATGTTATAATAAATAATAATAGCACAAAAGTAATCACTCTGTATAATAATAGCGCTCACCTACCTTTACGTTGCCATCTATGCGAGCTTACCTAAAGAATGAAATGTATAGCAGCAAATAACATGATATTTTGGACAAATAGTTTATAATTTTGAAAAAAATCTACTTAAAAGAGTCTTAATTGTATTAAACATTAACTGATTTAAGAAATTTTATTAAAATTTTGAAAAAATCTTTAAAATTTTTAGAAAAAGTTTAAAATTTTATAAAACACTTTAAAATTAAAAAAAAAACTACTCAAAAGAGACTCAGCTGTATTGAACATTAAGTAATTTTAGAAATCTTAGGTTGTTTTAAATTTTTGTAGGATTTGAATTTGAACAAGTATGAAAGATTTGCTAAAAATCATTATTTTGCAACATAAAAAAAGGTATAATAAATAATAATAGCACAAAAGTAATCACTTTGTATAATAATAGCGCTCACCTACCTTTACGTTGCCATCTATGCGAGCTTACCTAAAGAATTAAATGTATAGCAGTAAAAAACATGATATTTTGATGAAAAAGTTTATAATTTTGAAAAAAAACTACTTAAAAGAGTCTTAATTGCATTAAACATTAACTAATTTAAGATATTTTATTAAAATTTTGTAAAAAAGTTTAAAATTTTCAGAAAAAGTTTAAAATTTTGGAAAAAACTATAAAATTTTGGAAACAACTTTGAAATTAAAAAAAAAAACTACTCAAAAGAGACTCAGATGTATTATACATTAACTAATTTAAGAAATCTAAGGATTTTTTAAATTTTTGTTGAAAAACTATGGAAAATCTGCTAAAAGTCATCACTTTGAAACATCAAAAAAATGGTATAATAAATAATAATAGCACAAAAGTAATCATTTTGTATAATAATAGCGCTCACCTACCTTTACGTTGTCATCTATGCGAGCTTTCCTAAAGAATTAAATGTATAGCAGTAAAAAACATAATATTTTGTAAAAAAAAGTTTATAATTTTGAAAAAAAAACTACTTAAAAAAGTCTTAATTGTATTAAACATCTACTAATTTAAAAAATTTTATTAAAATTTTGAAAAAAAGTTTAAAATTTTTAGACAAATTTTAAAATTTGGGATAAAACTTTAAAATTGAAAAAAAATCTAGTCAAAATGAGACTTAGTTGTATTATACATTAATTAATTTAAGAAATCTTAGGTTTTTTTAATTTTTTTTTTAAAAAGTATGGAAAATTTGCTAAAAATTATTACTTTACAACATAAAAAAATTGTTATAAGAAATAATAATAGCACAAAAGCAATCACTCTGTATAATAATAGCGCTCACCTACCTTTACGTTGTCTTCTATGCGAGCTTACCTAAAGAATTAAAAGTATAGCAGTATATGCATATTATAACATGATATTTTGTAAAATAAAGTTTTTAATTTTGAAATAAACAAAAAAGTTTGAAATTTTTAAGAAACGTTCTTCATTTAAAAAAAATCTAATTAAAAGAGACTCAGTTGTATTATACTTTAACTAATTCAAGAAATCTGAGGTTTTTTTAAGTTTTTGTTAAAAAAGTATTACAAATTTGCCAAAAATTGTCACTTTGCAATATAAAAAAAATAGGTATAATAAATAACAAAAGCTCAATGGTGATCACTCTGTATCACCTACAGAGTGCCATCTATACAAAAAAAAACTATATAATGGAATTCCCTATTTGGCACTAAACGATCGAGAAAACATGAAAAAAATGCACTTTTCTTTTTTAACTTTTATTTTCAATTTTTTTGAAATTAAGGAAAATTTGGGGAAACTGTCAATGATTTTAAGTAAGAAGGTTTTCCGGACAGAAACTTATCTTAATCGACAGAATCTTCATGTAGAATTCAACATAGGCACTAGATTTCCACTTTTTATTCACAATTTTCACAATTTTTTCTTTAAAAAACCGAGAGACGGTACCGTTGCAAATCGCGACGAAGACAAACTGGCCCAAGCCCCAAGTTGGTAGTCATTTGTTTCATAATAATTCACTTGTTTTTTATATTGATACTTTTCTTATCAATTTTATATAATTAACCTTGATTTTTTAGAAAAATAAATGGTGCAAACATTCAAAAAAATGGCGATATTTGTTGATTACAATAAATCTTTATTTCAACTTTTTGAAATTCAATTAAAACTGTCAAACACAAAAAAGTCTAAAAAATAAACAAATTTAACAGTATAGCAGTAATAAGAAGAAAAAAATTGACTAAACCAGCGGTAACGCATATAATCTTCTTAAATAGAAGTAAATGACAAAAAGAAGAAATTTTCTTGCAATTAAGTCATTATTTTGTTTTATAGTGGGCTTTACTTCCAAAATATCTTTATTTTTAGCGGTTTTATTAGTTTTTAAAAGTGCTCTAAGGTTATAATTTTTTGAGATAAACCACATAATCGTAGAGTAAATCTTAAAGTACTTTTTGAAAAGTATTCAATTGCAGCATATGAGGTATTTGGATTTTTTCATATACGTTATTGATTTAGATTATTTTTTGCTGTTATAGGTAAAAAAAGACAGAGATAACATAGACAACGTATACTAAAGAAGATCGGAACATAATTTTGTTACAAAAGAACTGTAAAATATAAGATAAAATTAAAAAATTGAATAACAGTGAATTGAAAAAAGATAGAAAAAGTGTTCTAAACTCTAAAAAATGACAATATTTAAGATTTTTCTGACAAAACAAAAGGGATATAAAACATTTTTTACTATTCTGCTTTAATCTCATCATAGTCTTTTCCGGAAATTGTCTTGGAAACAACATTTTCCTGCTTATTTACGCGCAGGAAAATTGAGTTTCCCGGACTAGTACTGTAAAAACTTTACAAGACGCAAAATAAAAAAGATACACTAGTAACTGTAGTTGCCAACAAAATTGACAAACTTGATTTTTGTGGAATTTGTAAAAAAAATTCTAAAATTTGAAAGTTTCGTCTTTTTTTACAATTTCCGGAAAAATTTAATACAAAATACGTCAGTAAAATCTCTTACTTGACTCGGAGCTTTAAAATACTCGGCACAAAGTGCCTCGTATTTCAATTTAGCTCCTCTTCAGTAATGTGAAATTTTCCTGACTTTTATGTAAATAACTATTAGTTTATCCTAATTGATTTTAATTTATTTAAATTAATTTTATTTTTTTTAAGTTGATTCTAGTTTATTTTAGTTTATTCCAGTTTAATTTATTTTATTTTGATTTGATTAAGTTCATTTTAATTCTATTTAGTTCATTTTAGTATATTTCAGTTCATTTATTTTAGATCGTTCCGGTTTAATTCAGTTTATTCTAGTTTGTTCTTGTTTTGTCCAGTTAAGTTTAATTTATTTTAGTTTATTTCAATTTATTTTAGTTTATTTCAATTTGTTCTAGTTTAATTTATTTCAATTCGATTTATTTTTTCCGAAATCGTCTTGGAAACAACATTTTCCTGCTTATTTACGCGCTGGAAAAGTGAGTTTTCCGGACTAGTACTGTAAAAACTTTACAAGACGCAAAATAAAAAAGATACTCTAGTAACTATAGTTGCCAACAAAATTGACAAACTTGATTTTTGTGGAATTTGTCAAAAAAAAATCTAAAATTTGTAAATTTCGTCTTTTTTTACAATTTTCGGAAAAATTTAATACAAAACACGTCAGTAAAATCTCTTACTTGACTCGGAGCTTTAAAATACTCGGCACAAAGTGCCTCGTATTTCAATTTAGCTCCTCTTCAGTAATGGGAAATTTTCCTGATTTTTATGTAAATAACTATTATATAATTAGTTGTTTGTTATCTATAACTTTATTAAATCATTATGGGATACTTGATAATTGTGAGACGTTTTCGGCCTAGACAAGAAAGTTTCTCTCTTCCTTTTTTTACTGGATTTAAAAGTATCCCCCATAAGTTGTCCACTCCAGTGGCATTTTCCAAAGTTCTGGAAAGAGTCGTTGAGTAGAATGTTGTTACCTTTGAGAGTATTCTTATTCAAACGGCCGGCGTTCTTTTAAACACTTTCTCCGATATAAACAGCTCAAGATCGGCATTTCGAAATAAATTCGAGGCAGCAACGGCTGGCTGTACGCCGATATTTTATCCCTAATAAATTCGCTATTCTTGCGGACTCTTTTACGGTCGTAATTTATAGAGAAGGAGAGTATAAAGCATCAGTTATCCAAGTACGGGTGTTGGGTTTTTAGTTGCTTTACCTAAGTTACAACTAAAGGTGGAAAGAAGAGCGATAGGTACCTATTTTATAGACTTGGTATGCCTCTTTTGCATTCAGAAATTCCCTCCTTTTATATTATTATTATTATTATTGCATCAAACCAACAACAATCAAGAGAGTTTAATGGTTTTGTTGAAAACCCTCTAATTGATATTACTCCGGTAAATTGCTACTATCAACACCTCTTTTCGACAATGCATTTCAGAAAAGAGCTTTGCTCCCAAAATTTACGGTTATGGTTACGGTTTGTACACTTTATACTCTGCCTACCCAACTACTTCATTCTGTTTTTATACGTTAAACCTTAAAGAGTATGGTGTAAAAGCACAAAGAGATTACTATAATAGAGAGCCACATCATAATATTTATGTACTTTGCAAAGTAACTTCTAACAGGAGAATATGGACTGTTAAATCTAAAACTAAATGATGATGACGATAAATGAACGAAAGAAGAGATTTGAGGCATGATACAATAATTAGAATATGAAAAACTAAAAGAGCCAATTAGTGGGAGATTTTAATGCAAGAGTGGGTAATATAAATAGAGGCTAGAGAAGAAACTTGCAAAACTAATAAAAACACAAGAAACATTACACACCGGTGGAATAGAGGAGTTGAAGAAGTAATTAAAGTGAAAAATCAAAAATGGAAAAAAAATGAAAAAAATACTCAAGTACAAAAAGGGAAAAAGACTACAAAGAATATAGAATACAAAAAACGAAAGTAGAACAAATAATTAGACAATCCCAGATAAAAGCATGGGAGGAATTTGGGAAAACAATGGAAGTGAATTGGAAGGAATATCAGAAACTTTTCTACAAAACATAAGAACATGCAAAAAACAACAAGAAGTTATACGGAAACAAATACAAGACAAACAGCAAGAAATTTACAAATTTTAGAATTTTTTTTTCAAATTCCACAAAAATCAAGTTTTGTCAATTTTGTTGGCAACTATAGTTACTAGATATTTTTTTTATTTTGCGTCTTGTAAATTTTCTACAGTACTAGTCCGGAAAACTCAATTTTCCTGCGCGTAAATAAGCAGGAAAATGTTGTTTCTAAGACGATTTCCGGAAAAATAAATTGAATTGAAATAAATTAAACTAGAATAAATTGAAATAAACTAGAATAAACTAAAATAAATTAAAATTAATTGGACAAAACAAGAACAAACTAGGAATAAACTGAATTAAACCAGAACGATCTAAAATAAATGAACTGAAATAGACTAAAATGAACTAAATAGAATTAAAATGAACTTAATCAAATCAAAATAAAATAAATTGAACTGGAATGAACTAAAATAAATTAGAATAAACTTAAAAAAATAAAATTAATTTCAATAAATTAAAATCAATTAGGATAAACTAATAGTTATTTACATTAAAGTCAGGAAAATGTCACATTACTGAAGAGGAGCTAAATTGAAATACGAGGCACTTTCTGCCGAGTATTTTAAAGCTCCGAGTCAAGTAAGAGATTTTACTGACGTGTTTTGTATTAAATTTTTCCGGAAATCGTAAAAAAAGACGAAATTTACTAATTTTAGAATTTTTTTTGACAAATTCCACAAAAATCAAGTTTGTCAATTTTGTTGGCAACTATAGTTACTAGAGTATCTTTTTTATTTTGCGTCTTATAAAGTTTTTGCAGTACTAATCCGGAAAACTCAATTTTCCTGCGCGTAAATAAGCAGGAAAATGTTGTTTCCAAGACGATTTCCGGAAAATTAAATTGAATTGAAATAAATTAAACTAGAATAAATTGAAATAAACTAGAATAAACTAAAATAAATTGAACTAAACTAAAATAAATTAAAATTAACTGGGCAAAACAAGAACAAACTAGAACAAACTGAATTTAACCGGAACGATCTAAAATAATAGAACTGAAATAGACTAAAATGAACTAAATAGAATTAAAATGAACTTAATCAAATCAAAATAAAATAAATTAAACTGGAATGAACTAAAATAAATTAGAATAAACTTAAAAAAAATAAAATTAATTTAAATAAATTAAAATCAATTAGGATAAACTAATAGTTATTTACATAAAAGTCAGGAAAATTTCACATTACTGAAGAGGAGCTAAATTGAAATACGAGGCACTTTCTGCCGAGTAATTTAAAGCTTCGAGTCAAGTAAGAGATTTTACTGACGTGTTTTGTATTAAATTTTTCCGGAAATCGTAAAAAAAGACGAAATTTACAAATTTTACAATTTTTTTTACAAATTCCACAAAAATCAAGTTTGTCAATTTTGTTGGCAACTATAGTTACTAGAGTATCTTTTTTATTATGCGTCTTGTAAAGTTTTAACAGTTCTAGTCCGGAAAACTCAATTTTCCTGCGCGTAAATAAGCAGGAAAATGTTGTTTCCAAGACGATTTCCGGAAAATTAAATTGAATTGAAATAAATTAAACTAGAATAAATTGAAATAAACTAGAATAAACTAATATAAATTGAACTAAACTAATATAAATTATAATTAAATGGGCAAAACAAGAACAAACTAGAATAAAATGAATTAAACCAGAACGATCTAAAATAAATGAACTGAAATAGACTAAAATGAATTAAATAGAATTAAAATGAACTTAGTCAAATCAAAATAAAATAAATTAGAATAAACTTAAAAAAAATAAAATTAATTTAAATAAATTAAAATCAATTAGGATAAACTAATAGTTATTTACATAAAAGTCAGGAAAAGGTCACATTACTGAAGAGAAGCTAAATTGAAATACTAGGCACTTTGTGCCGAGTATTTTAAAGCTTCGAGTCAAGTAAGAAATTTTACTGACGTGTTTTGTATTCAATTTTTCCGGAAATTGTGAAAAAAGACGAAATTTACAAATTTTAGAGTTTTTTTTACAAATTCTACAAAAATCAAGTTTGTCAATTTGGTTGGCAACTATAGTTACTAGAGGATCTTTTTTATTTTGCGTCTTGTAAAGTTTTTACAGTACTAGTCCGGAAAACTCAATTTTCCTGCGCGTAAATAAGCAGGAAAATGTTGTTTTCAAGACGATTTCTGGAAAAAATATTACGTATGAAAAACTAGAAAGGAAAAAGCTTCAGGTTACGATATGATAAAGACAAAACAGCTGAAGTATATAAGAGAACATAGGGAGCAAATATTATTAACAGAAGATCCTTCGATAGAGTCCCTAGGAAAAAAATGTGAGAAAAGCTAAAAAAGAGAGGAATAAGTGAGAAAATTACAAATGCAATATATAGTATATATACTAATACCTCAAATTATAAAAAAGCAAGAAATAAGACCTCAACAGAATTTTGTACAACATAGGGACTTAGGCAACGAGGAGTTTTAAGTCCTATACTGTTTATAATATTTCTGGGCAATATATTAAAAAACAAAATAGAAGTTGGATACCATAACCTACTAATAATATAATATCAGAATGCGCTTTTGCGGATGATTTGGCAACTCTGGCAGAAAGCGAAAATGACATGCAACATAACCTGAACGTGCGGAATGAAGAATTCACAAAGCACAGGATGAAAATGAACATAGAAAAAGCAAAACTAATGATAATAGCTAAAGAAGACATAGAAGCAAACAATAAACGGGAAAGAGATGGAGGAAGTGGAAACAATCACATACATAATAGAGGAGGATGTGAGGAAGAAATAAACCAAAGAATATTCAACACAAATAAAAGCTATAAGTTAGTAAACAAGACACTATTAAACAATAAACAGATATCTAAGGATATCAAGATGACACTGTACAGAACAATGTATAGACCAACGTTAATACATGGTAGTGAGTCATGGAAGACGAATGATAGAATAAAATACAAGCGAGTGAAATGAGATTGAAATGTGAAATTACAAGGAGGGACAAAATTAGAAATGAACATAAAAGAAATAGTCTACAAATTGAAAATATAAACATTCTACCATTGAAAAGAAAAAAGCAGCATGGTACGGTCACTCGACAAATCAAACATGTATGGAACTCTGAAGAAGAGAAGTGAAAAAATATTGAGAAACTGAAGAAATAAGAAAGGAAAAAGAGAAGAATACATAAGAAAGGAAAAAGAATACAGGTGGTTGAAACATTTTAAAGAATTACTATAAGAAGAAGTATAAAAGAAGAGGGAGAAAACAGTCAAAAAAATTAAGAAGAAGAGAAAATTAGAGGAAGATATAGAGATAGTAAAAGAGGAAATAACAAGAGAAGAAGTAGAAAGAATTCTAATAAAATTTAAAAAATGAAAATCTTCAGAAGCAATGAAGCAAGGATGTATGGGAATGAAAGGATGAAAATCAAACTGACAAACGTTTTGAATGAAATTTGGAAGGGAGAAAAGTTTTCTCTAGAGTGGACAAAACGGATAATAAAAAGAAGATAAAGAGAAAGAAAAACTACAGATGAATAACTCTTTGCGATACAAAGGTGTATGTAATGTGTGTGGAGGAGGGATAGTGGATAGGAATAAGTTGAGGGATTGTATGGAAAAAAAGGGAATAGAGAGGGAGGTAGTGGAAAAAATTAAGGAAATTTATAGAGAAACTAAGTCTCAGGTGAGACAGAATGAAAGAGAGAACGAATGGCTGTAGACAAAAATGGCTTCATACAAGGGTGCCTTCTAAGCCCACTACTGTTTGCAATATATATATATATATATGATTGATATGAAAGAGGTGTTAGCAAACGAGCAAGAAAGAGGAGTAATAGTGGGGAGAAAGAAAATTGGATGTTAGTGTATGCGAACAATATAGTGATGGTAGCAGAAGAAGAACAGGGTCTGAGAAAATGATAAAAATTGCAAAGAGATACATGAGAAAAAGGGATTTGAGACGAATGAAAGTAAAACAAAGATAATAGGATGAAACATAGAGAAGGGTGCGAGATATTGAAAGAAAGTTGGAAGTGTTAAGTTGAAAATCAGATAGAGCAACGAAAAAAGAAAGAAAGGGTATATACGAAAGGAATGGGTTTAGCATAGAGAAGATAAGAGTAAAAAAAAAGCGAGTCAAGGGGTGCATGAATAATTGGAAGACAAAGAGATAGACAAAGACATAGACAAGCAAGAAAGAAAATTGGAAAAAGCAGTGGATTTATGAATCTGATTACAGAAGAGTTGCCGGGATATGGAAAAAGAGAAAACATGAAAGATCGAAAGATGATAGAGGGATTCGAATGTGGAAATGAAGGCAGGATGTGTGGAAGAGAGAGAGAAGCATTGGAGCGCATGATGAAAGAATGCGTAGAAGTAAAAGAAATTATCTTATTGAGAGAGAATGTAATGAAAGGAAAGAAAAAGGGGAAAGAATGGATGAAAATTATAATGAAGGAAAGAGAAAGATTAAATCAGAACGAGAAATGAATGAAAACAAGAGATGATGTAAAGGGAGAAAATAAAAAAAGAAGCAGACCAATCAAAACATTTAGGGACATATTGGATGAAATACTGAGAAGGTACAATATCAGCCCCCAAAAAACAAAGAGAATGGAAAAAAATTGAAAAGACTTCGGGAAAAATATGAATTAATAATTAATAGTCAATCCTCACACCTGCAAGGGTATTAAAGGCTTTTAAATCAGAATAATAATGATAATAATAGGCGAATTTAATGCTTAAAAAAAAGAAAAATAGAAAGAAACGGAAGATTAAACTGTAAATAAAAAAACGAAGTTATTTTTTTGATGTTACATTATATTACAGATATGACTTTTGAGTAAAAAGCAATGTAAGAGTATTATGTAATATATTTAATTTAATTAATTTTTTTGATTGAGAAACTGAAGAAATAAGAAAGAAAAATGAGAAGAATACATATTGAAGATAAAAGAATACAGGTGGTTGAAACCTTTCAAAGAATTACTATAAGAAGTATAAGAGAAAGAGGGAGGAAACAGGCAAAAATATTAAGAAGAAGAGAGAATTAAAGAAAGATCTAAAGAAGATAGTAAAAGAGGAAATAACAAGAAGAAAAGTAGAAAGCATTCTAATAAAACTTAAAAAAAGAAAATCTACAGAAATGGATGGGATACCGAATGAAGCAAGGATGTATGGGAATGAAAGGATAAAAGTCAGACTGACAAAAGTGTTGAACGAAGTGTGGAAGGGAGAAAAGTTCTCTCTGGAGTGAACAAAAGGGATAAAAATACCAATCCACAGAAAAGGAGATAAAGAGAAAGAAATAAACTACAGTGGAATAACTACAGATCAACATAAGAAAAAAGGGATTTGAGGTGAATGAAAATAAAACAAAGATCCTAGTGTCTAGTAAGGGAACAAGGAATAAAGTAGAATGGAAATACAGTGAAAAGGGAAAAGAACGTGAGATGAATGTTAGGTATAAATAGAAAGACTCCAGGATATATAGTGAGACAAGAAGGAAAGAGAGAAAAATTAAGAATAGAGGCTGGAAAAAGAGTCGTAAGGTTTGAAGATGATGAAAGATAGGAGAGGGTTAGAGATATTGAATGAAAGTTGGAGAATGTTGAGTTGAAATTACGAAAGGAATGGGTTCAGCGTAGAGAAAAAAAGAGAAGCGAATCAAGGGGTGCATAGAAAATTGAAAAACAGAGACAGAAACATAGACAAGCAAGAAAGGAGGGGGGAAATTAGAGAGAACAGGTATAATAATGGATACATGAATCTGATGACGAAGATGTAAAGAGAGAAAACAAGAAAAAGCGTAAAATGATAGCAAGATTTCGATGTAAGAATGAAGAAAGAGGCCACCGATTTTTAATGGAAGAAAATAAAAAGAAATGTAGGATGTGTGGAAAAGAGAGAGAAACATTGGAGCACATGATGAAAGAATGCGTAGAAGTAAAAGAAAGTTAGTCGGCGAGAAAAAATGTAATGTAACAAAAGAAAGAGGGAATAGAATGAATGAAAATGATAATGAGAGACAGAGAAAGATTAAATCAGAAAGTAAACAAAGAATGAATAGAAAAGAGAGATGATGGAAAGAGAAAAAATGTAAAAAGAAGGGCAAAGAAGTATAAAAAAATGGAATTTTTTGTTTTTTTTATATTATATTATTAGAACACAGTACAGTGGGAAAAAAAAGATTTATTATGCTATTTAAAAGAAGAGGTGAACCAATCATAATATGACAGAAATATGAATTAATAATTAATAGTCAATTTTCACACCCAAAAGGGGTTTAAAATCTTAATAGTAAAAATAATAATAATAATAGGCGAATTTAATGCTGAAAAAAAGAAAAATAGACAGAAACAAACAGGTGATTTAAAATAAAAAAACAAAAGTTATTGATGAAAATAGATCTTTATTGAACATGCAAAAAAAAATCAATTTTTATTTTTTTGATAAATATTCTAGTATCTTTTTATCTATATTTATAATTATTTATAGTATTTTTTTGATGTTACATTATATTACATATATGAGTTTTCAGTAAAAAGCAATATAAGTGAATTATGTAATATACTTAATTTAATTAATTTTTTTTATCTAAACGGTCTTTGGTTATCTCACCCACACTGAAAATACAGCGTGGTCAAATAGGACTGTTTGAGTTGGCAATCCTACATTTTATTTTAAAATGGTACAACTCTAACCACTTTTTCTTTCTGACGGGTGACACCTTTGACACTGACATCATTGACAGACGACAATTAAAAAAATAGTCGCTGTGACATAACCTACAATTTTTTTATGAGTGTTATGTCAAATATTTGTCAAAGAAGCGTATCCGGCTACAGTTTTGCAACTAAGCAGATAGAAAAAGTCTCGAAAAAGTGTTGCCAACTCACACAATAATAATTGTAGGCCATGCTGCACTTGTGAACGAAAAATACTTACATTATCATTTAATAAATTTAATTTTTTTTTTGCTATTTGCAGAGGTAAAAGTAAGATAAGTAATAAAGATAGAAATTTTATAGATCAGTCAAGACGGAAACCAGCCACTTTTAGCTTTTATCTGGATTTGAATCTTTCTTTACCATCCACAACTACCGATGCAGTTCAACATAACACCAACATCCCGACATTATCTGGGGCTATTTAAATTACACGACAATAGCACCGATAGCTTCACGTTTGGTCGGCGACTTTTATTATTTTTTTATTATGATAACGTGTTATACTTTTTCTATTATTATTATTTACATTATTTTTGAAATTTTACTAATGTCTAAAGTAGTTTTATATTTAGCTTCAACTCAAGAAATACGTAAAGGCCCTTGATTATGGGGCATAAACTCTTATAATAATACACCAAAAACAAAAGAGTTTGAAGCAATTTTTTCTTTAATAAGAAGAACAACAAACAACAGAAAAAAAGAAAGAAAGAAGCAATAAACACAAAAAACCTAAAAATCTACAAAACGATGCAGAAATTATTCAGAGAAAGAAAAAACAGAAGACAAATAGACGATCTAGTAAAAAATATTATAAAATAATCAAGATATTAATCTTACTGATAAATAAGATAAGCAAGTTAAAAAAAGAGGTACTGAATGGAAAATTAGACTAGAAATGAAAAAAAAATGGTAAAAGAAAGATGATGAAATGCGGGAGGGAAAAGGCCAAAAGTTTTTAAATAATTTTATGCTTTTAACAATATAATTTTTTTTTGATAAATAAGTAGTTTTATGTTATATACTTAATTTAATTAATTTTTTTTGTCTATACGGCTTTTGGTTATCTCACCCACACTGAAATACAGCGTGGTCAAATAGGACTGTTTGAGTTGGCAATCCTTTATTTTATTTTAAAATGATACACGTGCAACCGCTTTTGGTTTTGACACTGATAACATCATTGACAGATGCTAATTAAAAAATTAGTCGCTGTGACATAACCTACAACTTTGTAAAAAGAAGAAGATGAAATGCGGGAGGGAAAAGCCAAAAGTTTTTAAATAATTTTATGCTTTTAACAATATAATTTTTTTTTGATAAATAAGCAGTTTTATCTGCAGAAAATGATTTGGTTTTTAAATCACCAAATGTGACATGTTATAAAGTATTTTCTGCATTAAAAATAATATAAAATAATACAAAATCATCAAGAAAGAAGATAAATTTACTAATAAATAATGAAAGGAAATAAAAACACCAAATCTGAAAAAAGATTTAAGCTACAAATGAAAAACTGTAAAAAAGTAAAAGGTCTTTATGCTTTTAAAAAAATGGATTTTTCAAGCTAAATGGACAGTTTTTTCAACCAGAAACAGCACAATTGCAATTTTACTGATGCAGAGATTTGTTTTTTGAATAAAAAAATTTGACATTGTATAACATCTCTTCTGCATTGTTTTTATATATTTTAAATTTTTTTCAAAACATATTTGCATGGTTATATTTTTAATTTTTTTGTTTTCGGTTAAAGAAATATGATTTTTTTCAATTTTGGTATTACTAACAGGTAATGAGTTTATATAAGCCAGGTTATTACAAAAAAAAAACAGAAAAATTTCAAATGAAATAAGGAAAATAACACAAAAGTATCAGGATGGTAAATTATGAATGTAAAAAATAAAGAGACTGAAAAATTTAAGAAAAAAAGTGAAATGCTGAGAAAGACATGAAATTTAGGAAGCATTTGCTACTAAAAATTTAGATTTTTTATTGAGTATGACAGTTTTCTTAGCCAAAAATAGCGCAATTTTAATTTTTTTGTTTTTGCTAATGGACCTTATAGGTTTTTCAAATCAACAAACGTGTACATTTACGTGTATAGATGTTTTCTGTATTGTTTTTCCGTAAGGAAGCCAAATTTTTTCATTTGAGGTGTGCAAAAATAAAAAGTTACAAAAAAAAATACGAACAATTCAAAATAAAATGTTTTAAGCTAAAAGAGCAAATTTTGTTTTTCTTGCATAGAAATAGCAAAACTTTTTAATAATTGTTGTGATTGATTTATGTTTTGAAAATAGAAAGGTTTTTGTGTAAAATGTTTGTTTTTAGCTAAAAAGGGTAACAGCTTTAATAACTAATTTCTTAAAATGTCTCTGGATATATCTCAAATCTTGAAATGTTAAAAAAAATTAGCTTTTTAGACAAATACAGGATTTATTTCAATTTTAATGTTTTATTTCAATTTATTTTATCCAACTTTTAACGTTTTTGTGGTATTATTTATATTTTTCATACAAAATTAGCTGCTTTGAGTAGTCATTTGCAGCGATCTTTAAAATTAAGTAGCGATCTTTGAAATTAAAAAATGTTTACTTTCAAAATTTTACTTTTAGTTTTTCTAAATAAGGGCGTTATGCTCATTTACCCATATTATTGCAAAAAAAAAATTAATATTATAAATTTGGATTTAAAAATGTCTGCAAAAATACAGAAAAAGATGGTTATGTACATGTCATATTGTTCAAATGTTCTTGAAAGTTAAATCCGATTATTCTAATAATTTGATAGAAGATGCGTGGAATATAGTAATCAAGCTTAATATTTGTTTTGCTTAGCTTAAGAAACACTCTGTGGTACAAATAGTGAAAATTCTTAATTTTTTACTTATAGACCAACAAAATGTTTTTATAAACATACATAAATATTTTCTAATTAAATTATTACCAAAATTGAGCAAAATTACAACACTTTGCAAACGCTTTTTTTTTGTTTAATAACATGCGCCTCTGCAGTCTTTATTTTTTTTTTTCTTGTTTTTGATGGTAGAAAAGTAGAAAAAAACAAACAACATTACACTTTTTTACCATTTAATTTGCGATTTATTAGCTTTCACTAAGTGAATTAATTTTTATACAGTAACCTAATCAATTTAACCTTTTATTTAGCCAAACTTTCAACATACAAGGAGAGTAAATTGAATTCGAATTTTTTCGGAGAAAAAGCTCATAAGAAACTAATTCAATAGCGAATTCCGTGTAAAATGGAGGATTTTAAAGTCTGCTGACGTTAAGTTATGGGCCCACATTATAGAAAATAATAGGTGTTAACCTCCTTGCTATATATAACGTAATTGATATGAGTTTTTCATGATCTAGCGGTACTAAATTGTTTTCTTATTCTAATAAATTAGATTTGAATATAAGAGGTTAGGTTGTTACAATTGTTTTCTTTGGAATTTGATGATTAGATGTGATTATCTAGAAATTACTGCTTAAATGATGAAATGATTGTTTCCGCTTTTTATTATTAATAATAATCAAGAAACATAGTTGCAGTCTAGATAATTACGCATTAATACCTTTAAAAAGTAAAATTTCATCAATTTCTTAATTTTTGTCAAACATTTTTTAAGCTTATTAGGAGTGACACTTCTATATTTCCTCTAATAAACAATTTTCTGTCAACGCAGTTAGTGACATCTGTCGTCAGTGCCTTTAAATGATCTAAAAACTTTGCCTCTAGATTGGAACAAGTGGCTTTACTGATAATTATTTTTTTTTTGAACATACCTATTAGATAATAGGAAACATAGTTACTTTTTTTGTTATCTACTATCTGTCATGGATTATCTAGTATCTATTTCTTATTATTCCTTGCAATTATCTGCTTTTAATTATCTATTAGCATTGTCTATTGTCTATTGTTATCTATTAACTGCTATCTATTCTATTAGCTATTATCTATAATTTACAATTTTTTTACCTATAATTATCATCATCTACAATCTACTTCCTACTCTTTAAAAAAAAATGATAAAAATTTTTAAAAATGTTTTATAAAGTGCAGACTGTGGCATATAGTACAAAAAATAATGTACTTAAAAAAAAGACATAAAAAAAGTGAAAAAAATTGAATGAGATTAAGAGGGTTAGCAATGCTATTAGAACATTGTTGAGTAGATAATTAAAAAAAAATAAAATAAAACCGATATAATAAGCAACACACAAAAGCAATAAATAACTAAAAAAAAGAAAATAATAGGTATTTGGTAAACATTTTGTTTTTTTAATTGATTTATTCTTTTACTACCTTTTATTTATTATCTTGCAGTAATCACTTTTTATCTATGATCCACTATCAGATAATAGAAAACATAATTATTATTTTTGTTATCTACTATCTGTCATGGATTATCCAGTATCTACATCTTATTATTCCTTGCAATTATCTGCTTTTAATTATCTATTAGCATTGTCTATTGTCTATTGTTATCTATTAACTGCTATCTATTCTATTAGCTATTATCTATAATCTACAATTTTTTCACCTATAATTATCATCATCTACAATCTATTTCCTACTCTTTTATCTAAAAAAAAATGATAAAATTTTTAAAAAGGTTTTATAAAGTGCAGACTGTAGCATATAGTAAAAAAAATAATGTAGTTGAAAAAAAGACATAAAAAAGTGAAAAAAACTGAATGAGATTAAGAGGGTTAGCAATGCTATTAGAACATTGTTGAGTAGATAATTAAAAAAAAATAAATAAAACCGATATAATAAGCAACACACAAAAGCAATAAATAACTAAAAAAAAGAAAATAATATTTATAATTCTTTTATAAGCTATTTTTCTGTTATCTACTACCTTTTATTTATTATCTTGCAGTAATCACTTTTTATCTATAATCCACTATCAGATAATAGAAAACATAATTATTATTTTTGTTATCTACTATCTGTCATGGGTTTTCCAGTATCTTTTATTTATTATTTCTTGCAATTATCTGTTTTCAATTATCTACTACCATTGTCTATCGTCTATTGTTACCTATTATCTGTCATCTACCATTTTTTGCCTATTATTATTATCATTTACAGCCTATTATATCTTATTATCTTACAAATAAAGATAAATCTCAAATTTCAAAAATATTTAAATTAAGATGAACTGAACAAATGTCATAATAATTGTTGACAATTGCAAAGTAAATAATAATATAAAGTTACATTAACAAAACAATATATTTTATAATAAGTTCTCTCGGCTTGTCCATTAATACACAAGCGCTTTTTCTCCTAAAAACCTTCCTGCCTCTTCCACATAATCCTTTTTTGATAAAAATTCAAAAAGTCACTCAACCGTCCCTGGAAAACTCTCTTTTCCCTCTTCTCCTGTCACACCAAGCGCTTTGTATCCGCTTAGTTGAATGAAATGATTAATTGCCGTCTTCGTATTTAATTATATTTTAAGATGTATCGTGTTTACTCGACAGTATTCTAATAATAACATGCTCTCCGAGGGTTCGCTTTATTAATTTATTATTGTAACAACACGTCGAAAAAAAAATGAGGAATAGAAAAATCGAAATGATTAGCTGCCGCTTCGTGGAACATCAAAAACAAGAGATACTCGCTTTTTTGTTCTAAACTTTTTTTTTCTACTCCCGACGATGCTCAACTTCAGTGGCATACCCAAGAATCAAAACTGCAAGCCTACTTAAAAAAATCACTTTTAACTAAACTCAGGCAATCAATGACATTTGTTCCTGTAGGTACTTTCTTGTAACTGTAGGTACTAGCATTTGTTTTTCAGTTTCTCCCGCTTTTTGATTCTTGTTCTACTTATCATATTTATTCTCCTTTTTCTATGTTTTTTGTTCTAAAGTAATTTTGTTTATATATTTTTTTCTCTTAATTAGTTTTTGCATCTTTCTGGATTCTTTCATTTTCTCTATCATCTATTTTTTCTTCTTCACATTTTTCTATATTGTTCATGTCATTTCCTTCATTTTTAGCTATTTTGTTATGTGGCTAGTTTGCTATATTACAATAGCAAAACTTCAAAAATAACCCAAAAAAAATAGAAAAATGTTTTTTTTTTGTTCCCACCAACTCTCTTTCTTCTACATTAATTTGTCTTTTCGCTAATTTTTTTAAATTTTTATGCCTTTGCATTTGTATTCTATACTATGTTTCTTTATCCAACTTTTATTGTTTCACCCATTTTGTTTCAACCTTTTTCTTTTTTGAATAGTTTTTTCTTTGTCAGTGTTTTTATTCTCTTTCTGCTTGTTTCTCGTCACTTGTCTAAATCTGCCAAAAATCGCGTAATAAAACATAAATAAAACGATCTTTATGAGCGAGATTTTGCAAAAATTGTCTCTTTTTTCATTTCATTGCATCTTACTTTGTTTTTTTTTTGTATATTTACAATGCACTCTGTGCAATTAAATTAAAAGCTCACTTTTGCTGAAGCATATTTTCCCTTCATTTTTTTTTGAAGAAATAAATAATTTTTCGCATCTGTGTTGATTAAATCTGCATTTATGTATAGAGTTGAATCGAATAAATATTTCATTACGTTCTGTGCACTCGACAGAAGTCATTATACTAAAAATGTGTCAATTAAATCTTGTAAGTGTGTGCATAGAATTTAATACAAAAGATCGTTTAAATCTGGAAATTACATATTCTTGAAATGGAATAATGTCTTAAATGCAGCAAAATGCAAATTTGATTAAGCGACCACATACGTTGATGGATTATTACTTTTAGAGCTGATAGTTATTACTAGGTACAATATAAACTGATATTTGTACAAAATTAAAATTAATTCAACAGACTAAGAACCTTTCGTCAAAGTTAGAAAATCTGATATATACCACGGTTGAAGAAATACTCATTGCTTCTTCCAAAGCAATTTTAAACTTATTTTAAAATAAATAAGTTTAATAATCAACTAAAAATGAGGTTTTTGCCCATCAAAATGTATTTTGCCATACACAAAAGCTCATTTCTGTAATATTTCTAATAAACAAATTCACAGCTTTACAAAAAAGAACAGAAAACAATCAAATAAGAAAACTAATGTATAAAAGCTAAAAAAGCATCAAAAATAAGAAAAAAATATAAAAATTAAAAAAATCTATTAAAATGTCAAATTATAGAATAAAACAAAGCTAGACATTTCACGAAATACAAGAAAAAACTCAACATAGTAGGAATGACATAAACCGCTAAAAAGCATTAGAAGACAGAAAGAGAAAACATGTACAATATGCAAAAAAAGAGCAGAAAGAGAAGTAATTAAAATGTCAACCAAATTTATGAAAGGCAGTAATAGATCATAAAAAATAAAGCAAAAAAATTAAATAAAAAAGTCAATGAATAAATCAAAAGAACAAAAAAAAAACAATGGTAAGTAAACAAGAGAACATGGTGCATTTAAAATCAAACGTAACAATCTGACAAAAAAACTAAAAGAAGCTAAAAAATTAAAAAATCAAAAAAAAAAATTAAATAAAAGTCAAAAACTAAAAAATTATTGTATTTTTCCTTTTGCAAGTGTCTGTTTTGTAAAATTATGTAGAATTTTTATACCAATTCAGGCACCTATGTTGAGAAAATATAAAAGCTATCGCAAAAAACTTCGAATTTTTGTAATTTTGCAAACATGTATATAATATTTCTATACAATTAAAAAGAAACTAAGATAAATTTACAAACGTAAAAAATTAAACACAAAGCAGTCAAATCAGAAAAACGTGAGAGGAATAATAATAGACAAATTAGAAAGTGCAAAAACATAAAAAAGAAACCAGAATTGCAAAAATATTAAAAAGCCTTTTTATAGAATCGAACAACAAAGAAACTTTTCTAGAAATCCATAAAAAAACTCAGCATAACAAGCATAGCTTAGCTCTATACTGTATGCTCATATATTCTATGCTCAGCCAAAAACAACAAAATTATAAATCGCTAAAAGATAGAACAAAAAAATATGTGAAAACAAATAAAACAGCAAAAAGCAAAATAATAACAAAAAAATCCAGCAAAATAGTAACAGATGATAAAATACACTCTTAAATAAAAATTGTCGATAGAAAATTACATAATAGATAAAAAAATTAATAATAAGTATTTAATAAAATAAGAACACAAGAAAACAATAATTAAGAACAAGAAAAAAAACATATATGAAATATAAAAAAACTCAGCATAATAAGATTAACAGAGTCGGCGAATAGCTAAAAACCATTAAAAGATAGAAGAAAAAAATATATGAAAACAAATAAAAAGGCCAAAACAAAACAGAAATTGAAAACAAATAGTGATAGACGATTAAAAAATATAGTCAAAAAAATATAAAAATAGTCAATAGACAATTGTATAAATAGATAAAATAAAATTGCAATAATAAAAAAAAAATTAGTGGAAAGTATCAAATGAGAATAAAAACATTAAACGTATATAAAAAAGTGAAGAAAAGTTCAATAATAGATTTGAAAGAAATAAACAAAAGAATATGATGCATTTAAGACCGTTCAAATAAATTCCATTAAAAACAAAAAAAATAGACAGACAAAATATATAAACAAACTAGACAAAAAATCTATATATATTATAATATAAAAAAATTCAACATAGTCAGAATGACGGTTCGTATATAGCTGGAAACCCTTCAAAGACAGAACAAGAGAATATAATATGCAAAAAAAAAGAACAAAAAGAGAAAGAATAACAAAAACAAAAAATAAAAAAACCAAAACCAAAAAAAATAGATGATAAAAAAATATAGCCAAAAAAAAATAGTAATAGAAAGTTATAAACCATAATTCATTTAAAAACAGATAGAAAATAAGAGGTCAGATAATTAAATACCATAAAAAAAAACAAAAAAAACAAGTTTTACGAAAAAAATAATATAAGACATAATAATGTCAAAAATTATTGCATTTTTTATCCTAATTCAGACACCTATGCTGTGAAAATAGAGAAGCTATCCCGAAGCACTTCGTCTTTTTTTTTGTGATAATGAACCCATCAAGCCCAGGAACTGGCGTCCCCAAGAAATTAATAACCCCTCAGCAACAATACTTGACGTTTCTTCGCACAGCTGATGTACTCACAGAGGGTGTTCGCTCCCCGTTTTCCCTTTTGCTACAATCAACTAAGTAATTGAGGAAAAGGGGCCCTCCTAACAAAGAAAAACCACGGTTTCAGGAACTAACAGGGAGTTCCGCACAGGACGCCGAAACGCAGTTCCTGATTTATACAAGTGGCAGGAACAAAAACGACAACTATTCAGGGGTGTAAATTGCGACAGGACGATTTATTGTACAAAAACGAAAAAAAAATTTGTTTTTTTGTACTGTTTCGGCAGGAATAGCAAAGCTTGCGTGGAAAATTCCTATTAACGTCTAAATAAAATGAAGGGAAAGAACGGGAGCAGCGACGGGTTTTAAGGGTTGGAAGGGCATAAAATTTTCTGTAATAAAGCGAACTTTTACAGCTGTCTTCGCCTCATGATTGAACACTGGTGTAGTAAATTGGAAAGGATATATTTTATTTCTAGCAATACATTCCAAATGGGTGGCTTAGGAGAAACTATCAATCTTTATTAATTGAGGGGGCAGGGATGATTGCATTTGTTTTTATACAGAGTGATTTATTTGAAAACGGTTTACACGACAATTATTAATAGTGCACCTATTCTCTAAGAATTTAATAAAAGTTCACATTTTGCGGATATAAAAATTTATGACAAATCTTTAATTATTACTATTTTTGACAACTTATTTTTCTTATGTCGGCTTTATTCTCTTTTATTCCATGACGTTGCACTTATAGGGCCTAAACCTGATCAACAACGAACCCCGATTCTGCTTTGTGCAAGTTTTTGCGTCTCACTTCAGTCTTTGACAAAAACTTTTTTCATTTTTTCAATCTTTATCTGTTTTTGCTCAACGTCTTTCTTCATCTGTTTTTTTTCCACAGCTTTCAAAAACTCCTATCATTTTAAAAACTTTCTAAATGCTTAAAGCATCTCAATCTGCCCATCTCAACAACTGTAACGACATCAGCTTCATGGTACAAGATTAGTAATTTTTTCAATACGCCAAATGTCATTTTTTTATGTTGGTACAATGTTTATCCTAGATCCTTCTTGAAAAGTCCTCATTTGCACAAGTTGGGATCTAGAAATCCATCTCCGTTGTCTTTAAAAGTGACATTCAGTTTGGTTTTCTAACCTTAATTCGATTGTAATGTTTTTTGTATTTTTATTAATTCACTATAATCTTTTCTTCATTTCTGTCTTTTTTTATCAATATTGTCTACTTTATGTTGTGTTTTTTGTTTTGGTACATATTTTGTCGCTTAATCTTAATAGATCATAACTACTTTCTGTATATTTTACAATAATTTCTATTGTGTTAATTGCTTTATTGTTTTTGAAAGCAACATATCAATTCTTCTGATAACATTTATTGTCTATTTGCTTTTTAGATTATACTTTTGTTAGTTGTACTCTGTTTTTGTTAGATTTTGTTTAATTATAGCATCTTTCTTTATTTTCATTCATCTTAAAATATTTATTTAATTTAGAGCCACTGACTAGCAATAATAATAATAATAATTGTTGGCATTTGTAGAATGTGTTTCAATTTGTCGGAAACAGTCAAGCACTTTTTTTCTTCTTGTTGAGTGTTAGGCAATACTGATAATATAAAAAAAAAGCTGTTGCAAAAATAATTCATCGCAACTTAGCTTTTGAATTCAATTTGGTAAAGATATAAGACCATGTATGTTATTCTAACTTTTGAATATGCTAACTGCAAATTATATTGAGATTTTTGCCAACTGCTTCTAGCCAATAAGCCCAATTGTTGTAGTATGTATGAAAAGTAAAACTTTGTTTATTATAGATATTGCGGACAATGGCACTAGTGACAGTGGCAGTTGAAAAGCTGTCAGCTGTCAAATAAAGTTTAGGAAAAATCAGGTAATTTGCTTTCGCACCTAGGTTGAAAAGCTTTACTTAAGTACCTAAAATGAGGTGCACATTTTTGCATTTCTAACCGATTGAGACCAAAAATGGTTTTTTAGCAAAATATTTAATTTTGCTAAATAGCTAAAAAGCTAAAAAAGCATCAAAAATAAGAAAAAAATATAAAAATTAAAAAAATCTATTAAAATGTAATATAGAAAAAAACAAAGCTAACCATTTCACGAGATAAAAGTAAAAACTCAACATAGTAGGAATGACATAAACCGCTAAAAAGCATTAGAAGACAGAAAGAGAAAACATGTACAATATGCAAAAAAGAGCAGAAAGAGAAATAATAAAAATGTCAACAAATATATGAAAGGCAGTGATAGATCATAAAAAATACAGCGTTAAAAAGTATAAAGACAATAAATAAATCAAAAGAACAAAGAAGAAACAATAGTGAGTAAACAAGAGAACATGATGCATTTGAAATCAAAAATGTAAAAAACAGAAAAAAAAATTATAAAAAGCTGAAAAATTGAAAAATCAAAAAAGACAGAAACAAAAATCAAAAACTTAAAAATTATTATATTTTTCACCTTGCAAGTGTCTGTTTTGGAAATTTATGTATAGTTTTTATCCCAATTCAGGCACTTACGTTGTAAAAATATAAAAGCTGTTTCAAAAAATTTTGTAATTTTGCAAACATTACAAGCTGTCAAATAAAGTTTAGGTTAAACGTTAAAAGCTGTCAGCTGTCAAATAAAGTTTAGAAAAAATCACGAAATTTCCTTTCACACCTAGGTTAAAAAGCTTTACTTAAGTACTTAAAATGAAGTGCACATTGTTTGCATTTCTAATCGGTTGAGACAAAAAATGGTTTTTTAGTAAAATATATAATTTTGTTCTATCCAAAACAACAAATATATGAAAAGCAGTAATAAAGCATAAAAAATACAGCCAAAAAAATAGAAAAAAAATGAATAAATCAAAAGAACAAAAAAAAACAAGAGAACATGATGCATTTGAAATCAAATGTAAAAAACAGAAAAAAAAATTATAAAAAGCTGAAAAATTGAAAAATAAAAAAAGACAGAAACAAAGGTCAAAAACTTAAAAATTATTATATTTTTCACCTTGCAAGTGTCTGTTTTGGAAATTTATGTATAGTTTTTATCCCAATTCAGGCACTTATGTTGTAAAAATATAAAAGCTGTTCCAAAAAATTTTGTAATTTTGCAAACATTACAAGCTGTCAAATAAAGTTTAGGTTAAACGTTAAAAGCTGTCAGCTGTCAAATAAAGTTTAGAAAAAATCACGAGATTTCCTTTCACACCTAGGTTAAAAAGCTTTACTTAAGTACTTAAAATGAGGTGCACATTGTTTGCATTTCTAATCGGTTGAGACAAAAAATGGTTTTTTAGTAAAATATATAATTTTGTTCTATCCAAAACAACAAATATATGAAAAGCAGTAATAAAGCATAAAAAATACAGCCAAAAAAATAGAAAAAAAATGAATAAATCAAAAGAACAAAAAAAAACAAGAGAACATGATGCATTTGAAATCAAATGTAAAAAACAGAAAAAAAAATTAAAAAAAGCTGAAAAATTGAAAAATCAAAAAAGACAGAAACAAAGGTCAATAACTTAAAAATTATTATATTTTTCACCTTGCAAGTGTCTGTTTTGGAAATTTATGTATAGTTTTTATCCCAATTCAGGCACTTACGTTGTAAAAATATAAAAGCTGTTTCAAAAAATTTTGTAATTTTGCAAACATTACAAGCTGTCAAATAAAGTTTAGGCTAAACGTTAAAAGCTGTCAGCTGTCAAATAAAGTTTAGAAAAAATCACGAGATTTCCTTTCACACCTAGGTTAAAAAGCTTTACTTAAGTACTTAAAATGAGGTGCACATTGTTTGCATTTCTAATCGGTTGAGACAAAAAATGTTTTTTTAGTAAAATATATAATTTTGTTCTATCCAAAACAACAAATATATGAAAAGCAGTAATAAAGCATAAAAAAGACAGCCAAAAAAATAAAAAAAAAATGAATAAATCAAAAGAACAAAAAAAAAACAAGAGAACATGATGCATTTGAAATCAAATGTAAAAAACAGAAAAAATTAAAAGAAGCTGAAAAATTGAAAAATCAAAAAAGAGAGAAATAAAAATTAAAAACTTAAAACTTATTGTATTTTTCTTATTGCAAGTGTCTGTTTTGAAAATTTATGTATAGTTTTTATCCCAATTCAGGCACCTATGTTGTGAAAATATAAAAACTATCCCAAAAAATTTCGTATTTTTGTAATTTTTCAAACATTACAAGATGTCAAATAAAGTTAAGGTTAAACGTTAAATGCTGTCAGCTGTCAAATAAAGTTTAGAAAAAATCACGTGATTTACTTTCGCACTTAGGTTAAAAAGCTTTACTTAAGTACCTAAAATGAGGTGCACATTTTTGCATTTCTAACCGATTGAGACAAAAAATGGTTTTTTAGCCAAATATATAATTTTGTTTTATTCATAACAAAATTTCACTAATATTATGATTACTTAGTTTTTTTTTATAAGTTGTTATATCTCAAATTTGTTTAAATAAACAGCCAAATAAACAAAAAACGTGCATTGCAACATATCCCGAGAAAAACGTAAGATAAATTCCAGTTTGAACTATTCATTAAGAGTTTAGCCAAATATCCCCAGGGAAAATGTTAATATGCCTTTTGCATGCACTACCAAAATTATCACTCAAGTTAAGCACTAGAAAAAGTGGGACTCTGATGATAATTACGTCTGTCGTTGCACAATGATACATTATTATTTACTTTTTTTCTTCTCTTTCCCACTTTACAAGTTAGTAGCTTGTTTTGACTCTGTAATTTTGACGGTGCACAAATGGCATTTTTCAAATTTGCAATTTGTAAATATCTGTTTTTTAAAATAATAAAAAAGTTGTTGATTGAGAAATTATGCGCAAGAAATTGATTGGATATTCTACAAATGTAAATAACACTTGCTGATCAGAATAATCACCTAAAAATAAAAAATTATTTGCATAAATAATACATTATTATGATTATTACTACTGTACATGTGTACTATTATTACATTAATATTATAATAATAATTACAACCTGTTCTATGACATATTATAAATTTACCATTTTTGTTACTATGAAGAAAGTTCAATTATATGTATATATTATATATATACACCAGAAGCGTTCAAATCGGATGCAAGAACCATATAAAAATATATATACAAAAAATACAAGCAAAACCATCTGACAAAAAAGTTTCAAATAAACTATAACAAAATACAGTTTAAGAAAAAGAAACATTTACAGCATAAAATTCAAAGAAAAACTTATTTGCCATTTCTAGACAGGAAGGTACTTTCAAGCTCATTGACTCTTTAATATTAAATGTATTCAAGTAACGTTGTGACAGATTGGCACTTTTTACTATGTTTCCGCACCGGGAATTTTACGTTAGATTGTAGATTTCTTAAATATTTTAATGTTTAATATTAAGGCCAAAAAATTCATATTTTTTCATTGTCGTTTCCGCAATTAGACACTATCATTTTTTTGTTTTTTGAAAAATTGCGCAGTTAATCAGTTGAGGTACAATAGTGTTACCAAGTTTTTTTGAGACATAGGGAGCTTAAATAAAAAAAAATAACTTTAATTGCTTAGATTTCTGATAATTTTTTGACACAATTTACCATGTCTCGCCATACTGACCAGGTCAGGTCGGGCAAATGCTTGAATTTGAAAAATAACAAAAACAAAAGATTAAACAAGTTTTTGGCAACAGCAAAACAGTACCTCAGTCACGCGTAAAAGTTTGAAAAAAAAAACAAAAAAACACCATTTATTTGATGAGAATTTAACATTTGATTTTTTTTTTATGGCTGGCGTTGAATTTTTAGCTATGTTGTAAGGTTTTTTAGCAAGGTACAATGTTCTTAAAATATGAAGTCAGACGATCGTGGTGGTCAATGGATTACACATCTACTTCTATCCAGCACATTGTCTAAGAAATTTTTAACATCTGGCATTTAATGGGTTGGAAAGCCCTCTTCTTGAAAGAATATTTTATGATTCAATTCACTTCAATTTTAACTGTTTTGACAAATTCTTACAGGAAGTTTAAATAATCTGCTTCAGACAATTGAGAGGATATTATATTGTTGATTTTTAGTACTCCAGTCTTGATAAATTTGCCAATTAAGTTTGTCTTTTTTACAAAAACAATTATTTATCGAAGAATCACAGTTGTGGTGTGAATTTTTCATCTGTATTTGCTTTGTTTTAAAGGAACATTAAAAGTGCTTCTATACAATCTTTAATTTGGAAGTTTGCTACGCCTTGAGGGCTTTTTGATACCATAGCTAGTGTAATACTTTGATATGTATTATTGTTGGTATTATTATTTATTTTTGTAAACGAAGGATAGAATTCAACAGCAAATTTAATTTCTACACTTGGTGTAAAACTAATAAAGTAAATACTTCTTTCTGGTTCAAGAATAAAATATTTAAAAAATTAAGGAGCACACGTTATGAATCACATAACGTAGGAGTTGTTGAATGAGATTAGAACGATTAAGTTAAAAAAGCTTAGGTTAGAGAGGAAAATGTGTAATAAATGTTTAAGCAAAGTAGAAAAGTGGCAAGATTACAAAAAAAATATATATATATATATGCTAAAAAAACTAGTTAGAATAATTATAGGGAAAAGAAAGATAACAAAATCAACTCTGACATACAAAAAAAATATATAACAATTGAAAAAAAAATTGAAATCGAAATAAGAAGTGGAAAAATTTAAGAAAAAGTTGAAAACGAAATAAAAAGTAGGAAGATTTAAGGTTAAATGCTGACTTTAGAAAAAGAAGTTGGACAAATAAAAATTTATATAAGAGAAAAAATAAGGGGAAAAGGCATTGCAGTAGAAAGCATGAAAAAATAAAGAAAAAAACACATTGCCAAAATACCAATACTGCAATTATTGGTACTGGATTGTTTATAAAGAAATGAAAAATCAGAGAAAAAAATACTATAAAGGAAGCGGTTGCACTATGGGAATGATTCAAAGAAAGCCAGAGAAGAGAAGATTGATATTTTAGAAAATGAAGACGTAAAATAAAATTGAAAAACATGAACACAACATTGACGAAAACTGTTAAAAAAAAGAGCAGCAAAAATATAGAAAAAGCTAAAGATGAATAAATCAAATCAGAGAATGAGACGCAAAGATATAAATAACAAAATTGATGAAAAAAACAACAAAAGCAGACAAATCGAAGCTGTAGATACATAAAAATATTGAGATGACAATAAATAGCTGATAAAAATATAGAATTCTAAGAGCAATTTGTGGGCTTATTAACAAAACACAGATGTGAAAAATTTGTGTAAAGCAAATAAGGAGAAAAAATTTTTGGAGCAAATTGGAAATTTTGGAGAATTTGCACAAAAAGCAAGCAAAATTTGGTGAGAAGATTAGTAGATTGTAAAAGAAAGTACACAAAGCGAAATCAAAAAACTTAATAAAAAAATAGAGGAACGAAATACATGGTAATAAAAAGAATAGAAAAGGTGATGATTTGATCGAAAAGGGAATTCAGGAAAGGATGCTGACTGTTTACAATATTTATTACTTATATGAATAAAGTACTTATAAAATATAGGTTAGAACAGTAGGAGCAAAAAGAGGTATAACAAAAAGAATCAGAAAAAAGTGAGATAGGAAGCAGTAGAAAGAGGTGATTGAAAAACAGTGTGATAAAAACAAAATTGATAAATTATATAAGAAAATATGTGTAGGATCTACAGAAGTGCGTTACTAAAGCTATAAAGTAAAGAACGCTGAATAATAAATATTTATAAACAAATCTGTCATTTATATGACATTGCTTGTTAAATGTGACAATCTGCTGTTATATGTTGTCAAAAAAAAAAACTAATTAGAAGAAGAAATAGAAACAATATTATCAAAAGAGAAACATCAACAAAAATATGAAAAAGACCTGAAATTGTACTAAAAACTATAACAAATAACAAAAATACAAATAAAAAAATTGATAAAAAACAACTGATGGAAATAATGAATAGAGAATGCAATTGGTAGATTTGTTTGTAAAACACAGCAAAAAAAAACGTTTAAAGCAAATAAGTTGGAAAAAAAAGTAGAACAAAAAGAGAGCGAATTTTAGAAAGTTGCAGGAAAAGCAAGCTAAATTTGAAGAAAAGTTTAGATAAAAAATAATCTAAAAACTGCGTTTTATTGGGTTCGCAAAGAGAAATAAATAAACTAAATAAAAATACAGAGAAACGAAATACATAGTAAGAAATAGAATGTGAAAGAAGTTGAATAGACTACTGAAAAAGGAGTTGAGGCAAAGATGACCACTGTTTACAATGTTTAATATTGATGTAAATAAAAAAATACTAAGAAAAAAGGTGGGAAAAGAAGAAGCAGTAAGAGATGAGGCAAAAAAAGCAGAAATAAGTGAGACAAAAAGGAGCAGAAAAAGGTGATTTAAAAACAGTGTGATAAAAACAAAAATGATAGATAGCATAAGAAAACCAGAGATGATGTAGGATCTACAGGATTGATACAAAATAAACATAATTATTATACATGGTAAACAAAAACTCAGAATATTGACCACAATGAAAGCCTTGTAAAAATTTTAGTGCAGTTGGTACTACTACATTTTTATTTGTCCATTTGGGTAGAAAAATTTAAACTTCAAAACTAAGTATTGGCTTTGTAATTGATAATAACTTTATTGTTTGCTATTTTTAGCTTAAATGTAAAATATACATAGAATTCTATTCACATTTAGCGTTTTTTAGCATCTTTTTTCTCTCTTCTTTCATTAAATCTTCTAACTTTCGTTCTGTCTCTTTCAGATTCTTAAAATCATTCAAACGTTCTAATGGTAATGACTCTCTCTCTTCCTTTCCAGCACCTTACGTATTCTATATTATATTTTATCACTCTTCCTGTTCTTTCTTGCCTACATACATCCATATCGCTTTCTTTTGCTTTCTTCTATCCTTTTTCACCTCTCGGTTTTTCATTCTTTGCTTTCCTCTCACTCAGTCTATTTCTTATAAAATATTTTTTACCAGAATCTTTTCTTTCATATTTTGATCAATAATTTTTTTTTATCTTTTGGTTCTTTTTCAAAGTTTTATGCTCTTTTTCCCGCGTCTACTTTTATTTTTTTCAGCTAATGCTCTTTCATGATTACGGATTCTAGGGATTTTTTTTCTACTTCCAATACCAACTTATAGTACTTTTCATGGCCAGAACAGCCAGGCGAGATTCAGAGAAGGGAGAGGAACTATGGATAATGTATACATTCTAGACCCCCTAGCTAAGAAAGAGATGAAAAAAAAAGGAAAAAAACCTGCGTACACTATTCATAGATTTTAAAGCAGCGTTTGATATGGTAGACAGAAAAAAAATGCGTGAAAGTATGAGAAATAGAGGAGTAGGCGAATGGCTGGTGGAACAGGTAGAAAAGATATGTGTAAAAACAAAAAGCAAAATAAGATCAGGGGAGAAAGAGAGTGAATGGTAACAACAAAAGGAGTAAGACAAGAGTGCCCGCTCAGCCCCTTGTTATTTACAATTTACATGGCAGACATGGAAGAGATGTTTAGAAAGGCGCAAACAGAAGATTGTGTAGTAAGAAGAACAAAACTATGATGTTTGGCGTTTGCGGATGATGTGGTAATGGTAGCAAAGAGAAATAAGAAAAGAGAAACAATAAAAAAAAAACCTAAAAAAGTATGTGAGGAAAAAGAAGCTAGAAGTGAATGTAAATAAAACAAAAACAATCGTGTTCAACAAGAAAAAAAAAGAAAAAAATGATTAAGAAAATATAGAAAGAGGAAGACAACTCAAATATTTAGAGTATACATTTAATGAGAGAGAGACAAAGAAAGAGCTTGTTAGAAAGATGGCAAGAAAGACAAGTATATAGTAAAAAAAGAATATAAGAGAAACAACCGGATAGTGAAAGCAGATAATAGAATAAATAGAAGGAAAGAATGTAGAATGTTAGAAGGAAAAGAAAATGAATACAAAGATGAATGAGAGAGAGAAATACTACAGAAGAAATAGATATAAAAGTAAAGAGCTCGAAAGATTTAAGAACAGAAGACAAGTGGATACACAAAAAGACCTGTGAATGTAGACAAGCAAGAAAGAAGAAAAAATCCAAGTACAACAAAAAGTATGAGAAATGACAGAAGACATCCCGGTATACTTGGAAAGAAAGAGTGCGAAAGAAAAAACATGGGAAACAAAGGAGAAAGAAACTGAAAGAAAATGAAAATGAGATAAAGTGAATGAAAGAGCTATGTGAGAAAACAGAAGTGAAGACCGGGGAAGAAAACACAAAAGAAGAATAGGGAGGATAGGATAGAAAAATTTTTGTAATAATGTATACAATGTATTTTAAGCCTGTATAGGCAAAAATAAGCCTAATAGTAGTAGTACTTTTCCTGTACTTTTTCTATTTCTTCTCTTTCTTTCCATCTCAATATTCTTGCAACAATACATGAACACTTTCTTTACCTTACTCTCGAATAACATAACTCTTTTTCCAAACTCTCTCTTTCAAACAGCCTTTCTTCTAAGCTCCAGATTTGTCCCATTATTGCATTTCATTTCCTGGCAAGTTTTTTTAATGTGGGTTTTCTCTGTGTTTCTACTTAAGAAATAAAAGCCTAAATACTTAAACTTATTCATTATTTCTCCTGCTCTCCTCTCCATCTTCTCTCTGCCTCCCATTTTCTTAGTTATCATTATTTTTGTCATGTCAGTGTTGACCTCAAGCTTTTTTATTTATTTCTCAGTGTTAGTTTTGTATTAATTTGAAATAGACCAGGGTAGAAGCCTATAAAAATTATAAAAAGTGAAAAAAAATAATAGTAGAATGAAACCCATTAGAAAAGGAAGAAATTATTATAACAATTGAAGAAAAAATAATTTACGGGCGATCTGAGGTCGGGAAGGAGATGGGGGTGAGTTTTTAAGGGTAAAAATCGGTTTTTCTTGATTTCCGGCAAAACTAAAAGTCCTATCAAAAAAAGTCAAATGGCAAAGTTGTAGGTAATAAAAAGATCTAAAACTTTTTTATTCACATTTTTTTCACATAACCTCAAATTTTATGTGAAAAATTTAAAAATCTAAGTTTTTGGTTTTTTATTTTTATCTTTTACAAAGTTTTTTTTTTATCGACATTTAGTGAAAACTTACCTTTTTATGTCCCAAATACGCTGTAATTTATTTGATTAAAAATATTTATTTTTTCACCTTATTTTGAATTAATATCGAAAAAACACCCTAATTTTCAATCGAAAATTCACACGTCAACATATCAGCTTTTTTCAAAAAGTTGGTATGGTTTCTGTTCGTTGAAATCTCTACTTTCCGATGGTAAAAAAAAAATTATATGTTACTACAGTAAATCTACTCAAAAAAGGCAAAAATTCAAAAAAAAGTTGAATTCGAAAGTTTTTTTTTAATTATTATAAGCATCAAGCGTCCCGAAGGGTTGCTTAATCACGAGCCGAAAATTTTACTTTTTCTGGAAAAAAATTGCAAGTTCGGGAAGGACATTAACAACAAACGTAGGAAAAACTGTAATTAAACATACATTCCTTTAACATTCGACAAAAAAAGTGTAATTAAACATATATTCCCTTAACATTCTTTCATTGTTTTCCCTTAACATTCCTGAAAAAAACATAATTAAACATACACTACCCTACACTATAACATTAAAGAACAAAACCTAATTTATAATAATTAAAAAAAAACTTTCGAATTCAAGTTTTTTTTGAATTTTTGCATTTTCTGAGAAGATTTACTGTAGTAACATATATTTATTTTTTTACCATCGGAAAGTAGAGACTTCAACGAAGAGAAACCATACCAACTTTTTGAAAAAAGCTGATATTTTGACGGGTGAATTTTCGATTGAAAATTAGGGTGTTTTTTCGATATTAATTCAAAATAAGGTGAAAAAATAAATATTTTCAATCAAATAAATTGCAGCGTATTTGGGACATAGAAAGGTAGGTTTTCACTAAATGTCGTCAAAAAAAAAAAATTGTAAAAGATAAAAATAAAAAACCAAAAACTTGGTTTTTTAAATTTTTCACATAAATTTCGAGGTTATGTGAAAAAAATGTAAATACAAAAGTTTTAGATCTTTTTATTACCTACAACTTTGCTCTTTGACTTTTTTTGATAGGGCTTTTAGTTTTGCCGGAAATCAAGAAAAACCGTTTTTTACCCTTAAAAACTCACCCCCATCCCCTTCCCGACCTCAGATCGCCCGTAAATTATTTTTCCTTTAATTGTTATAATATTTCTTTCCTTTTCTAATGAGTTTCATCCTACTATTATTTTTTGTGGTTTTAAAAATTATCGACCCTGGTCTAAAATGGAATAATTAGAGTATAAACCTATTTTTTTAACATTTTTATTTTGTTAGTAGGTCAGCTTGCAGTTGTGCCAACAACACTGCGACGGTATAGCCATTCCCTATGTGCTCCTTCTGGAATTTAGTATATAGGATATAGTTGTAAAACTTTAAATTAATAATATTAAAAGTTGGTAAAGTGTATTAGTTTTCGTATAACCGTAGCAATTGAAATAGAGAAATACTGTTTTAATATCTAGCGGCTGTAATGATTGGGTAAATAGTTGTGGTGGCAGCTAAAGTAAACAATGTACATATCCGTTAGATGTTACCAAGTAGAAAACTGAAAATTAGCATTCTGTAATTGGATGTAAACAATCCCATAGTTTTATTTCTAACTGTATAAGCATCAGAGAGAGACCTAATTGGGATACGGATCTCAAATGGAACACCCTAAGGCCAGCTCGGAAATTGAAGGCCACTAGGGCAATGATATTTATTCAGGAACTTCTCTTCAATCTATCCATCTATCCATCCATCTATCCACCATCACAGTATGATAATTTCCTTTCCATTAAAATCGGCATTATAACTTTTGTTCGTAATACTTTTCCTGTCATTTCATCACTCTTTTCTCGCAGCTTCCGCTACTGGCCGTTGCCAACCACCGCCACCTATTTTCTCAAATAAGGCAAGAATCGACAACGAGAAAGAATAAAAAGCTCAACTCGATTTAATAAATCACCACCAGTAAATCGTCAAGACGGCTCTAAAGGACGAGACTTGGGTAATCTCTTTTCTTCCTTCTTGTCCGAACGGCTGTCTATCTGTCGGAAAGTGGTTCAGGTGCATCTTCTCTGGTCAAACAATGAAGAACTTGTCACAATAGAATATTTGCAATCTTTTTCAAATCCAGAAAAATTCTCACACTCCATCAGAGCACTTTTTTCTTTTTCAATTTCTCTACCAGAATTAATTAAAATTCTAAACGATCTTTTGTGTTTAATATAGGTATTGTGTTCTATATATTAGCACGTACTTTGCAGACGCAAAAGTTAATTTAATGTCCGACATTAATAGTTTATTGACAGTAGGCACATTTAACATTGTTTAGGCATATAATGAGTTTATGAGATGATTAATGGTTATTTCTAGAAAGGATGGTGTAACGATAAACTGACTATACAACTTTTTAGAATCTTTTAATCAATCATTAATTTGTACTCTTATAAGTTGACACAATTTCTTTTAAATACAGTTTGTTTCCTGCAGATCCACATAATTTGTCAAGTTTTTTAATGTCTATGGTATAATTAAATAGTATATTACGTACCGTGAACTGTAAGTCTAACTTTTTTATGTTTCTTAAGCATTTGAAACCAAAAAAGTTCTTACAGTTTCAGGATTTTTTTTTTCAACACTTGCACCACAAAGATAAAAGGTAAAATTTGTTACTTTCATTTCTATCAAAAATTAATGAACGCAAGTTAAATTATTGAAAATTTAGGTGGCGTTGGTTTTGTGTCATGAATACATAATAAAACCAAAATTACTTCAAATTAACAATTGAAAATCGAGCACTTTATGGATGAAATTGAAGAAGCTGCAAATTTTTGGTGATAATCTGTTTCTTAAATGGTGCAAAGGCAAACAACTTATTAGTAATCATACAGAGCAGTCAGTTTTGTTGGCATAATTTTTTTTAGAGAAGAGTAGACTAGCGAGCTCATGGTGTGAATACTCAATGCTCCGTTCTACGGGTTTTCTTAAAAATATCGTCGATATGTCTAAATATTTGACATTTTGAAAAAAAAATAATTCTACTTACCTTTTAAAAGTAGCTAAATAATCATCAAGAAAGTGGTGACTATTATGAGTATAGCTAATGCTTGTCCTAAAAGTGAGTTATATATCATAACTATGGATAAAGAAAACTTTGTATTGGTTAGAATCCCTGATTTAAAAAACCATCAAATAAGAAGTTTTTTTATTGTGAATAATGAAAAGTTTTGATGATTGGATACATTTAGAAAATATGTGAGTTTGCGACTAAATAATGTGGAAAACAGAAGATTATTTCCTAGATTTTATAATGGAAAGTGATGTAATCAAATAAATTATTTTGCCAAGCCAGTATCACCTTCCTTGCTAACAGTGGAGCTGACGTTTTGCAACTTAAAAGAGCTGGAGAATGGAAGTCGTTAACAGCAGCAGAAAACTATGTAGCAGAATCAGTGATGAAAAAGAAAGCAATTTATTTCATTGAATCAATAATAATGAAGATGATTTCACTATCTCGTATACTTCGGTCTAGGCATCGACTTTGAGCAAGAAAACAAGAGCAAATGAAAATATTCCTCAAAAGGGTCATAGATTTTTAACATCAAATTTTAACATAAATACAAAAATTAACTGCCAATTTTAAATAAAAATAGAAACAATTATAATGCTAAACGCTGCCTTATTTTGTCTCTCATGATCATGAAATGGTTTTCCTAGTAAAATTCCTTCACACGATAGTATTCAATATTACAGTACTAGTAGTACTGTATGTGAAATATCACTACAGATAACCATGAAAACAAACACGTGTCTAAAAAGCAATGCTTTGTAAAATATTTATCCCTAACGTTGACTTACAAAGTAGGTATTGCTAAATGGTTAATTAAAGCAAAACAATAGCCTAAAACAAATAATTAAAAATTATGAACATTCAAATTTGATAAAAATAATAAAATAAACAAGCCAAAATGATTAAAAAAAGATTGAAATATTAATAGCCTAAAACTGAACAAAGTACAACAAAAAAGAAAAAACTACTAGTTGCTCAGTTTTTTTTTCTCTTTTTATCATTTGCATCCATTCTTTTTTCTTTTTTTTCCATTCCTTATGTCTCTTCTTATTCTTATTCTCCTTCTTCCTCATCCACCCAGTTTAATCTTTTTCTTTCTTTTTCTATCATTTTCATTCATTCTATTCCCTTTTTCTTTCCTTTCATTATATCCTCCCTTACTAACATGCTCTCTTTTACCTCCTCACATTCCTTCATCATGTGTTCTAATGTTTCTCTCTCTTTTCCACACATTCTGCACTTTCTTTAATTTTCTTCTATCCAATATCTATTTTCTCTCTCTCTTCATTTTCACACCTAAATCTAGCAATCATTTTTCTCACTCTCTTATTTTCCTTTTTCAGGTAGCTTGGCAGTTCTTCAGTAATTATTGCTCCATATTTTGTATTGTACCTGCTTTCTCTAATTTCATCCCTCCTTTCTTGCTTCTCTATATCTCTATCTCGGTCTCTCATTTCTCCATTCACCCATTGCCTCTCTTCTCTTTTCCTCCCAATCTCTTCTACACTGAACCCTTTACTTTCATAGTATTCATTTCTCTCTTTTTTTATTCGCTTATCGCCCTTTTCATCATTTTTCCACACTCTTTCAGTATCTCACATCCTTCTCTCTTCCGCATTTTGTCTTCATACTTAACTGCTCTCTTTCCCGCCTCTATTCTTACTTTTTCTCTCTTTTCTTTCTCTCTCACTATGTAACCTGGGGTTTCTCTGCTTAGCCCTAGCATCCATCTCATATATTTTTCTTGCACTCTTTCTATTTCTTTCCTCTCTTTCCATCTCCAGATTTCCGCTCTATACATCATTACACTTTTTACCAGACTGTCAAACATCGTCATCCCTATTTCATATTCTCCTCTAAACTTTTTCCCTGCCATTCCCCACACTATCGCACACATCTGGTTTCCTTTTTTCACCAATTCTGTCAACTGCGAGAATTGGTGTTTATTTCGAATTCCCTTGGTTTGATTTCTTTCTTCAAACATGTATCCTAAATACTTCCATTCTCTCACCTGCTCTATTTCTTTCTCATCCCATTTCCATGCTAATTTTTTTTTCCTTCTTTACTAATCATTATTATCTTTGTTTTAGTTTCATTCACCTCAAATCCCTTCTTTTTCATATACCTCTTTGCGATTCTCATCATTCCATTCATTTCTCTTTCTTCTTTCGCTACCATCACTATGTCATCCGCTTACGCTAACAACCAAATTTTCTTTTTCCCTGCTACCACTCCTCCTTCTTGTCCTTTTGGTAACACATCTTCCATATAAATTGTATCACTCATATAAATTGTAAACAGTAGCGGACTCTACTATAGTTACAAAGCTTAGAATACAAAACCCAAAAGACAAAAACAAATAAGTACTGTAAAAAACCAATTTTTTTAAAAAAATATAGTAAAAAAAGCAAATGTAAGACTTACTTCTCTAGGAATCAGGGCACCAGGTTCAATATTTCTTGAACCTTCACCATCATTCATTATTGCTTGGGGAACTACAGCACCAGGTGCAATATCAACTTTAAATTTGCTTTTTTGACTTTTTTTTCCCTGGGTCTATAGTTTATTTTTTAAGAAAAAATTTTTATAGTTTTATTCTGCTTATTTTTTCTAGGAACATTTAAGAAACTAAAGAAAGTCTCAAGCTTTTATTTTTAAATTTTCTAAAGTTGATAATGATGTACGTTTTGGATATAATCGAAAATATTATTAGTTTGCACTTCACAATTCACAATTTCTTTTAAATACAGTTTGTTTCCTGCAAATTTTCATCAATTTTCCAGTTTTTGTAATGTGTAATGTCTAACGATTCTAATTAAAAGGTAAATTACAGCAAAAAAACTGCTAAAAACGTAAAATTGAAAATTGAAATAACGTTTGGCAGAACTGAAAAAACTAACAATTTAAGAAGATGAAGAAAAAATTCTAAAAAACACTAAAATTAAATTAGCCAAATACAAAAAAAAGTACAAGAAAAAATGAGAAAACTGACATTGTTGTTACGAAAATTTGAAAACAAGGACCAAAGGTAAAAAAGAATCTAGTTTTTGGAAAAATAATGTGAAACAAAAATAATATGAACAACGAAATTGAAACACCCATATTATTTATATTATCTATTACTTCGGGAAGTAATAGATAATATATCAGAATCAGGTACATTAGGTGCAGAATCATCTTTAAATCTGCTTATTTGACTAATTTTTTATAGATTAATAGATTATTTGAAAAAAAAACTATGTTTTTTGTATTGCGCTAAAACATTTTACGACTCTAATTGAAAAATAAGTTAAAGTAGAGCAATGGTACAAAACGTATAATTAAAGATAAAAAAAAGAACAAACGTTTGATAAAAATGAAAAAAATTCTAAATAAGTAAATTAAGAAAAAAAAAAATGTAATTACTCAAACACTAAACAAAGTACACGAAGAAGTGAGAAAACTAACGCTGTAGTTTAAAAGCTTGGAAAACAAAAACCAAAAAGCCAAAACAGATACTGTAAAAAATCGGATTTTTTGTAAAATTACAGTAAAACAAGAAAAATATAAAAAAAAAGATGAGACACCTATACATTATTCATTTCTTTTGTGGAAATCTAAGCACCAGCTGCAAAATCAACTTTATATCTGCTTATTTGATTTACTTCTCTAGAATTTTTAGGTTATTTTTTAAAGAAAAAAGTTGCGTGAAATCACTTTACTCAATTATTTCTGGAGCTAAAGCAAGTACTCAAGCCAAGTTTTGTCCACGTGTTCTTAAAGTTGATAATGATATATTAGAAATCAAGAGAATTATAATTAATTTTATCTTTGACATATAAGACATAATTTTAATATGATTTCGATCGCTTTTAAGTGACTCTAATGAAATATAGTGTGTGCAACAAGTTCAGGAATCAATTGCAAAAAGTTTTGCAATTAAAGTTAATTACTGTAACAAGCTGATTAAATTGAGAATTTGTGGGAAACGACGTGATAATGATAGTGGCATCATAGACAGCTAAAAAGAAAAGAAAACTGTTAGCTTAATGTCAAATTAACATGAATAAATAACTTGAATCAACAGTTTTACCACTTTTTAGATGGATAATATTTGCAAAAAAGCTTCCTCACTTGAAACTTGTTTTAATAATTTTTTTTAATTTAATGCATACAAATAAATGTATTGTGTCATTATAATGAAGATTTTTATAGTGACACAAAAAACAAATAGTGACACAAGTTGCAATTATGCCACACCAGTGAGTGCATGATTTTTTTATAATCAAAATTTATCTATAAAAATAGAAAAAATGAGTAGTATTTTATTTTATAATTTTTTTTCTGCTGCTATAAGTTTGAATAATATTTCACATTACATATAGAAAAAGCTGTAAAAAGAGAAAATTGGCGTAGAATAGGATAAAACAGAAAAACAGGCTAAGTAGTGAAATCAAAAATGTGGATTTGTCAACAACAGATAGTGGTAAAATATTAAGAAAAATAAGAAATAAAGCAAAAGACTGAAACAACTTTTTAGCAAACAAAACAATGTAAAGCAGAAAAGAATACCTTTAAAAGAAATTTGAGTAAAACACGTTTTTAGAATTTTAGATTATTTTAAAAACTTTTGAATATAAAAAATATATGTACTAAAGAAAAAAACCCAAAGATAAAAAACATGCATAGAATAGAAAAAGAGAGAAAAATGTAGAAGATTTATTTAGAAATAGTAAGCAAATAATTAGCAAATTTAAAGAAAAAGGTAAAAAGAACGTTTTAAATACAACACAAACAATAAACAATCTAAAATAATACGGACAAGTAATGCAAATTTAAAGAGTATAAAAAGCTCTTACATTTTTTTTATATATTTTTTAGCATAATTTATTATAGAATCAACAAAAATTGTTTTTGAAACCTGTTCAAACCTACTTAGCTGGTATTTTTTTAATTTAAGGTATAGCAAAGAGTTGTTACTATAATTAAAAAATTACAGTGACACAAAAAACCAATAGTGACACAATTGTGTAAGAAGTGCATTTTTGATTATTTAGTAATAAGGTTTTAGAATTGAAATTAGTCTATGAATAATATATAAAAATGAAAAATTTGCGTACAATTTTTTTTGTTCTATACAATTTTTTTTCTGTTTTGACTGCTATAAGTTTAAATAATATTTCACACATTTGTTTCTTACATAAAATTCTAGTTTTAAATTATTTGTTAATGCTTCAGAAACTGCATACAAAAAAAATAAGCATAGGATAGGATTAGAAAGAAAAATACGAGTCAGTGGAACTAAAAATGTGGACATTTATTTAAAGATAATCGTGATAAAGTGATAAGTACCAAGCTGAAAAATAAAGCAAAAGACTAAAATCACTATTTAGAAAACAAAACTAATAATGGCCTGTAAAAAAGGGTACCTTAAGAAGCAAGTGGAGAAAAAAACGTTCTAAAAAATTCTAAAAATTTTGCGTATAAAAGAATAATATGTAATAGAAAAAATTATTGATCAATCAATATAAATAAAATGTCTAAAGATAAAGAAATATAAATAAAATAGATAAAGAGAAAAAAAAGTAAAAACAAAAATCAAAAACAACTATTGAAAAAACACCAAAAAAAAAAGTTAAGCATAACATAGCACGAATGAAAAATAAAACCTACTAGTTAAATTAAAATTAATATAATCTAACTTTTAAGCAGGGAGAAAGAATGAGAAACAATATATAAAGTGAAAGATACATTTCTGAGATAAAGAAATGATGTAAAGAAATAATGATAATAATAAAAATAATGATAATAATACTGATGTAAAGAAATCCAATATAGTTAGAAATGAATGGAAAGTTTGAGGGTTTTAATGGGGGCTAGAGTGGGGAAAACAGGTTTAAGTACCAAAACAAATCAAAATTATCAAAAAAAAAACAAAGTTCAGAGCAGCTATAACGAGTATAGTACTGTGGCTACACTGTTTATAAATAATGTGGAAAAAGTTATATATACAGAAAAAAGAGAAGTATATATAGAGGGTACAAAATAACAAGTAAACAACAAAGATATATAAAGAAAGAGCATATGAAATAATTTTTATCCTACACCAACTCAAAATGAAATTTTCTCGTCTCTCGACAGCCGAGAAAGTACATTATTTCCAGGCTAGCGGAGAAATGATGTACTTTCTCGGCTAGCCGAGAAAAAAAAATTGATTTTCTCCGCCAGGCGTCGCTGTTATAAGAAAAATTAAAGCTAAATAAACGGTTGAACAGTCGTCACGCACCAAGGACACTCTAAACGTCCCATTATTCATGAGCGGTGTTAAAATTTCAAATCACATTTATCAAAAAACTACTTTTGTGCAAGATAAATTGTGTAAATCACGACAGTAGAATAATCCATAAATTTTTGACATCTGTCAAAGTTTGACATTTTGAATTGGTAATTGGCGGTAATAACCTCAAACCAATTTTAAGATAATGCTCGATTATAAGGGAATTTGTGTAGGATAAAAAATAATGTGTAAACCACGGCCGCAAAGTGATTTTCCAGGTCTTGAGAAGTGGCCAGGCTCGCCTTTGGCTCGCCTGTCCATATCTTCTCTCGGCCTGGAAAAATACCACTTTGCCGCCTAGGTTTACAATATACTATTGTTTGAAAGGAAAAAAGACAATATTATAACAAATAAAATATGCTTAAAAAAATTTTTGAAAAAAGATGTTTTTCAAAAATTTTCAGATCTAAGTGTAAAAATATAGGGAGGATAAACAGGTTCTGGCTAAAGATGGATAAGAAAGAATACGCTGAGTAGAAAAAAAATAGTAGGTCTATGAGAAGACAAAGAGTCGAAAAAAAAGATCTAATAAAAGTCGCAGAAAAAGTGGAGGAAATAAAACAGAAACTGTTGGACAGTAGATGGGTGGATATAAAGAGAATTAGCAAAAGAAAAAAACCATAAAAAATAGTATATAATAAGAATTTGTGTCTAAAAACCAGACTAAATAGAAAAGTCAAATCTAAAAAATAAAATGCAAGGAAGTAGAATTGCTATAAATTGTTATTATAGCCGTGAGAAAACATTTTTGGAATAAAGGAAAAAAAAATTTTAAATAAAATTTGAACATCAGTTTTTTTTTTAATTCAAGGCAGAGTAATGTTTATAAGTTGGTTTTTCTATTTAGCTAAGCACTCTTTAGAGTAAAAATATTTTTTGGACCGAAGAATATTTAAAAGAAGACCCAACTCAGAATACGCCTTCTATATGAATTATTTTCAATAGTTGTGCCCTAAATTAAACAAAAATTTTCATTTTATTCACGTATTACCTAATCCAAATAAAATAGTTCAAAAACAATGTTTTTTTTTATTTTTTTCGTCGTTTTTTAGCGCTAATCATGAAAAAATAGTATAATCGATGAAACAAAAAAAAATTCATGTAAAAAACCAGCAGAATTTAAAAAGAAAAAGACTTTGTGTCTAAAAACAAAACAAAATAAAAAAGTCAAATCTAAAAAATGAAAAACAAGAATTGCTATAAATTGCTATTATAGCCGTGAGAAAACATTTTTGAAATAAAAGAATGAAAAATTTTAAATAAAATTAGAAGATCAGTTTTTGTTTTTAATACAAGGCAGAGTGATGTTTATAAATTTGTTTTTCTATTTAGCTAAGCACTGTTTAGAGTAAAAATATTTTTTGGATTGAAGAATATTTAAAAGAAGCCTAAGCTTAGAATACGCCTTCTATATGAATTATTTTCAATAATTGTGTCCTAAATTAAACAAAAATTTTCATTTTAGTCACTTATTACCTAATCCGAACCAATTACTTCAAAAACAATGTTTTTTTTAATTGTTCTCAACATTTTTTTGCGCTAATCGTAAAAATTTTCAAAAAACTTCAGTCGGATGTACCAAATTTTCTCAGCGATTCCCACTCATTGAATTAATTAAGCAATCATTGCATAGAAAGAATAAAAAACTCATTGATGATTTTTACTACCGAAAATTACACATGATTGAGGCATTTTTGACCTATTTTTTGTAAATTTCCTGTCGTTTATCGTTGAAAAAAATTAAAAAATACGGATATTTGGCTGAAATAAAGTTAATTTCTTTAAGTTTAATAACGGTGAAATTTCGATGCTTTTTGACAATTTTTCTTTATTTTAATTGTAGTAATTAGTAGAAAAATGTTTATTTCTAGTAATGAGCTGCTTAGAGAAATTAATTATCAACAAATAATATTTCATAATGATAAAGGTTAAAAAGGTTAAAGATTAATTTAAAAAAAGCAATAAATTAATAATTGGTAATTATAAGCTATGGTTGAATATTATTAGAGGTTTCGGTTATTTTTATTTCATAATAGCTTAAGTGGTTTATCGTGAGTTTAAATGAAAAGTTCAAATATCATTTAAATTAGAGAAAATGTTGCATAAACCGTTGTAATGGACAATTAAGATCAAGCTGCTGGTTAGATTTTGGGCTTGTTGGTCAACTATTCCTAAAAGACACTCCCCCACCCAGAAAATTTTCTTAATCTTTAATGATTATGATAACTCTTGTTGACCAAATTGGCCAACACAACATTGAGATAAGTCTTATGGGTACCAAAAGCAAATAAACTTTCCAAATAAACCATTGATGTTTTGAAATTGTCATTTGCAATTTTGTTTGAAACTGTGTGGGTTGTATAATTTACTGCCATTTTATAATAACTGTTCTGTCTAAATAAAGTCCAAATGACAAATTTTATAGTATCATATTCAAATGTTTGATGATTAATCATCATGAGTGTCATTTTGATTCCGTTAGTTGTATTAGTAGAAAAGCTATATATTAATTGAGTTGACATAACAAGGTAACAGACAATTATTTGTTTATATTAAGCCACTTAAGGTCTACAGAAAATATCTTGTTTTTTAAAGCAGTCTAACGGAAAATGTTATTAATAAAAAAGAATAATTTATAAGAGGTTTTTCCTTCAATTTATAAAAAAAATTATTAAGTCATTAAATTTCACATCATTAATCGATTAGAGAAACATACGTTTTATTTCAGTACAGTAGGTCAGAAAAATTAGAAGAAAAGACAATAATAGAAAGAATGATCTGAAATTGAAATAAAGAAGAATAAAAGACAGTAAAAAAACCAAAGAAATTGCAGAAAAAAAGTATTAAATAAAACAACGGAAAAAAGTGTAAAAAGCCAAAACAGAAGAAAATAAAAGTAAGGACAAGTAAGAAAACTAAATAATAATAAAAAAGACAACAAATTCATTGTTTGAATATAACAAGAGCAAAACAAAGAAGTTGGAAAATAAAATCATAATTAGTGGACAAGAATTGCAAAAATAAAGCAAATATTAATGCGCAAATTTAAATAATTCGAAAACGAGTAGCAAGACGCAAAATGTTCTTTTGACAAAAAATAGTGCCAGTTGATACAGCACAGTAAATGATCAAAAATAATAAACAAAGGAAAACGAAACATTTGAGAAATAATAATAATTGACAAAAATTTTAATTGATAACTGAATCTAAAATAGTTTGAAAACTGGAAAAAAACAAAAAAACTAGGAAAAGAAAAAGAAAGCATGAGGCGCAAAAGAAAAAGCAGCAAAACTTTTCGAAATAAAAATTAGCAAATAAAAAGAGGAAAAGGGAAACTGGTAGAAGTCGGCTGTAAAATAATTAAAAATAAAAAGACATGATGGCAAATAAATCTTGCTTTTTCTTGAAAAAAAGTAGGAAGAAACAATGATGTTAAGATAATAAAAGCAAAGTAGAAAAAAAAAAGAATAAAATTTTCTCATAAGAGTAAAAGAGAGTGTTTATATATAAGACCAATAATAATAATATAATAGTAAAAACAATAAAAGTAAGTTGAAAAAATACTAGCTGATACATAGGTAATGGATAATAGATAAAAAGTGATTACAGCAAGATAATATATAAAAGATAGATAATAGATACATAGCTTATAAAAAGATAAATCAGTACAGAAAAAAAATATTTGTTTTAGTTTATTTTTTATCATTTATTTACGCAACAGTATTTTAATATTCTTGCCAACTCTCTTAATCTTAATTAATTTGTGGCATTTATTTTTTATGTTTTTGTTCAAAGACTTTCTTTACTATATCTGCATTTTTTTCTTTTTTTTTCTTTTAAAACTTTCTTTTTTTAGATAAAAATTTAGGTAATAGATTGTAGATGATAAATAACAGATAATGTATAGCCGATAACAAATAGCAGATTACAGAATCGGATAGATTATTGAAGTACGATAATAGAAAGAGCGTAGTAGATAATAGATAGATAGTATTAGATATATAGTACCTAATATAGATAATATACGGGCAAACAAATAAAATTTTTAGTACTTATCTATAAGGTTTTTATTTCTAGTATTATTTTTTTTATGTTGGTCACTCTAACCATCTCACATTTATTTTTTTTAACTTAATTGTTTTTTAAATGTTTTATTGTTTTTCAGTATAAGCTGTACATTTTGAACTTTTTTGAAGTTTTTTATAATATAAACTTTTTTTTAAATTTTGTTGTTGCTGATACTAAGATAATGGATAATATATTATAGATGGTGATAAAAAATAATAGACAAATGATAAGTTACAGATAAAATATAGCTGTTTATAGATAATAGATAATGGTAAAAATAATTGAAAAAATAAATAGTTATTAATAGATAATATAGATAATGACACAAAACAGATAAGACATAATAGTGTGTAATAAATATTATATGCTAGATAAGTTAAGATTATAGATAAATAGATTATGAAGAAGGGATAATAGATAAATCAATGAATTATTTATTATAAAAATTAAATATAGAGAACGTTCACCTGACAATGTACTATTTTTAGATTTTTTTTTTTTTTTGGTTTTTTATTTTTGTTTTTCTAGTTTTTTCACTTTTATTCAATTTTGTTTACATTCTTTTGTTTGTCAAATGTTCTATTGTTTTCAGGTATTTGTTTTATATTTTCAATTTTTTCTAATATATTATAAGTCAAAATGGTTTAATTGTTTTTCTGCTATTAAATTTTAACAAGTGTAGTTATTTCTAGCTTTTTACCCTGTTTTTTCTACTAATGCTCTTAACTATTTATTATTGTTTATGTTTATCTCAATTTTCGCTCATCTATTATGCTGTTTCAAGATCTATGAATGATATACACAATTTTTTTCCTTTATTATTTGTTTATTATATCACTTTAATTCTTCCTCATTTATCTTATCAAATTCTGTTTCAAGATCTATGAAAAATATACACAGTTTGTTTGTTTTTGACTTTGTTTGTAAACAAACTAAACATCTTAAATTTTGTAGCATTCTGTTCTGTGATGGTCTGTTACTTTTTTTATTTTATTTTTGTTCATCTATCTGTTTTTTTATTATTTGTTTATTATGACTTCTAAATTTTTTTTTTTTCTACTTTTAATTTTTCGCTTTACACTATTTTTAGATGGTCTGTTTTTTCTGATTTTTCTTTGATGAAGAATTTGCCGGAATAAAATTATTAGGAAAACATATTATGTTAGCATTTTTTAATTTGTTTTAATGGTGGTTTTTTAATATTAGGTTTCTGTTTTTTTTTTTTGATTATAATATTTTCCAATTTTTTTTGCTGTTTGTGTCGTTTCTTTCCTGGTTGTCTGGTTCTTATCTTATTCTTTGTTTTTGTATATTCAATTTTTTATGAAGGTTTAAGTAATTATTGAAAATAAGGACCTATAAAGCGTATAGGTTTTACAGGCTTATTAAAATTTATGAGATGAAATTAGCAGGCTAGGATCGACTCTGATGTGATTAATTAGATTAATATATAGTAGGCCAAAAATATTTGAGTTTGCTACTACCAATAGTACGCGTTGTTCATAGATTTTTACTACATTTTTACAAAAATTATTGTAAGGATTTTGTAAGTACTTCCAGTGTCCAGTTTGGGTGCTGCTAGTACCAATAGCATAGCTATCATCAGAGAAGCCGTTGGTAGCTTTCAATAGGTACTACTTATGGATTTTTGCTACATTTTGTTAAATATATGTGTAAGGGTTCTGTTGGTACTTCTAGCAATTGGTTTGTGTTAGGAATAATGTTTAATAGATTCCTGATATTGACGCGTTTTACAGAGAAGTGTTAGGAATTAGGTAAGTCAGTGAAGCGTGGTACACAAATGGGTCTATTTTTGCAAAATTAGTCAAAATCAGCAGTACCAACGAAGCAGCCAACAGTCTAATCATGTACATTCCTCGTCGTGATAGTGCAATATGCATTTTGTCGTGCACGACTGAATTCTGCAAATCTCTCGAATTGGTGCAACTCTTTCTTCACATGACTGAGCGGTGGTTTTGTAAAAGAACCACCGGCACAGTATACTACACTCCGCTGTTCAATCACGTCTCTTCTATTTCAGATTTTTTCGAATTTTTGCCATTTTGATCAATTGCTCTGCATTGTTTTCTATTTCACGACGAACAGAGCCAAGCTTTTTCTGTGACCCATTAGCTTTGGTACAATAATAAAATAGGCGTCATCTGCTCTCAAGAACCGCTTGCTTGGTTTGTAGTACTTATTGTTTTGCTCTATAACTCGTTCTTGTTCCTCCTTCTTTGAATATTCATGTGACCATATGGCGAATGCCGTTTGTACAAACAACAAGTACAAGTAATGTCTCGATAGACATATAGTAGATAGAATAAGACAAGGAGAAGAAGAAGAACATATGAGTATCAACCACTATATAATATGAGTACCAACAGAGTGTGTAGGTACACCTTCGCTTTTAAAAGTCGTGATAGGCAGGCCGTCATAATTTTCATTAAATATCGCTTTCAGTATTTCATACCATACCATACCTTATAAGTACCTACCACCACAAAGACGCATAATCGATTCTAATAGACGATTCACGAACGAATAGACAGGCGGCTGTTATTACCACTTTCTGTTTCACACGTACATCATGGAGATATCAAAACTGCCCACGATGGTACCAACCTTATTTACATTGGATTTTTGGTTCAGAAACTTTGGGTACTAGTTACTTTGGGTACAGTTTAAATGACCAATATTGAATTTAGTTGTGGAATTACTCCAATTGAGAAGCGTACCGATGAGTACCGGTTAAATAGAAAAAAAGTAGAGGAAATCGCCAATAGTAAGCAGATTTTCAAGTTAGTGCTATCACGCTTATTTCATTTTACTGCTAAATAGGCTTTATCTTACAGTTTAGATTTTGGTACTACTTTGGTTTTATAGAAGTTTTTTAAAAATTAAGCATATATTAATTTTATAATGGACATCTTTCCTCTCTTGGGTGGAAAAACCTAGCCTACTTGTATGACCAGTTCTATTACAGCAACGATTTATGGTTTTATGATTAACCTTCAATTGTTTTACTTCAATGGCAATTCTTTCCGTCAAGTCTAGTGAGCATTTGAGCATCAAATGCACAGTCCAGCATGTGCTAGGTTTTTTTTATTTCGAAAGACCATGAAAATATGCCTAAAACATTTTCGGATAAATGGTTTGTTTTGTGCTGTTTGCCTTTTGTAAGTCTTTCCATGCCACATGCGACTTTTTTTCGGTAATATATTGTTTCTAGCTTCTGCTGCAGCTTGCAAAATCTCCGGTAATTGTGTGTTACTATAGCCACTATTAGACATTTTTAAGCTTTTTCAAATTTTCCAAAGCAAACACTAACAATTTTTTTTTCCAATAACTGTCGATTTTGGTCATGGCATATTGTCAATTTTTCTATTTTTCAATCTATTTGAACACGTTTACAATAATAATTATATTGAATTTAAATTGAATATTATGAGTGATTCTGGTCGAAAAAGTATACAAACCTTGAGGAAATGCAACACTTTTTTGTAACGGTATGTAATGTATTATTAAAATAGTATATTGAAAAACAAGTTTTATAAGACATGACTTAAAGCACGCATTCTTATAAAGAATAAGTGCTTTAAGGTCTTATGAAACAAGATCTGTTTGCAATTTTTTGTAATTTGCCTTTTTTATGCTGTTTTTAAGCGTTTTCTTTTAATTTGATGGACTTAGGGTTTTTTGAACTGGGTTGGCATTATGTTGGTTTTAAAAGTAAAATCTTTATTTAGGTGATTTTTTTTTGTTTTATCTAAAAATCCCAATGCTGTAAGCCCTGTCACAAACACAAAATACAAAAATGAAAACAATAGCGAAAATTTTGCTTTTTTTTATTATCATTATTGTAAGATACATACTTGCTTTTTTAGGTTAAGTGACAGATAAACTGTCACTTTTGTTATATTGGAATCGGTTGCTCTTTCCAGACCAGTGCACTTATTATTTACATCAATATATGTCATATTTCACATAAATATACTTTCCATTGATCACTTTATTTTGCGGTTCGAAAATTGCAATTTCAATTTACAATATTATTGTGAATTGAACAGGTACAGACAGGTAAAACGTCAAGTTTTGCCATCCTAAAAATATTTAAAAAAAAAAAATTTTGTACTCTAATGGCTTATAACCGCATCAAAACCTATAATGAGTTTATTAGAGTGTCAAAATGCAAGCAATCTTCAAAAATTTTGTTTTTATCTTGGACCAACTCAAAATAAAATTTTCTCGTCTCTCGACAGCCGTGAAAGTACATCATTTTCAGGCTAGCCGAGAAAAGATGTACTTTCTCGGCTAGCCGAGAAAAAAAATCTGATTTTCTTCGTCAGGAGTCGCTGTTATAAGAAAAGTTACTCTAAACTCTAAACGTCTCACTGTTTATGAAGGGTGTTGAAATTTCAAATCACATTTACTGTTTATGAACATCAATCTTATTTTAAAAAACTACTTTTGTGCAAGATAAATTGTGTAAATCACGACAGTAAAGTAATTCATGAATTTTTGACATCTGTCAAAGTTTGACATTTTGAATTGGCGATTCGCGGTAATAACCTCAAATCAATTTTAAGATAATGCTCGATTATAAGGTAATTTGTGTAGGATAAAAAATAATGTGTAAGCCACGGCCGCAAAGTGATTTTCCAGGCCTTGAGAAGTGGCCAGGCTCGCTTTTGGCTCGCCTGTCCATATCTTCTCTCGGCCTGGAAAAATACCACTTTGCCGCCTAGGTTTACAATATACTATTGTACATTTTTTATTTTTTTTTGTTCTGTTTTTTTTTTTATTTTTTTTTTAGTTTTTGGACAATTGCTTAAGCTGTTTCTAGTTTTCTGGTCGTATTTTGTTTATTTTTGAACAAATAGGCTCATAAAGTTCAGAGTTTTGTGCGTTTTTTGGTGTAATAATTAAAAAAAGATTAAAACAACTTTTAATTGGTTTGATGCTTTCTTGCTTTTATTTTAGTATCTCACACTTGACATCAATTTTGGGTAGAATTGATTCTGTTTTAAGCAAGTTGAGTGTTTTTTCAGCTTTCTTATTAAACTGATTGTCAAAAATAAAGTTTGTATTAGACACTAATCACAACTATTAAAGATTGTAAAGTTGGCGATTAAAAATTTTGCAGTACCAAGTACACTCTGTAATTATGGAATAATTTGTGATTTTTCTCAGCTTGTAGATGTCAATAGCTCAAGATGGCTTCTGTAATTTGTTTGTTTCCTGTATTGGAAGTGTGTCATTAGTGAAGTTATAGTAATCTTCTTCTGTCTTAGATGATTAGATTAGCTTGAAATTTAGGATCCAAATTTGTTTCTAACGGTCGCCTAACCAAATTCTATTGCATAAGCTTGCGGTTGCAGGTGCCTGTGATATTTTTTTGAAACTGTATAATGAAATTTATAAATTATATGGAACAGTATGCAATCAAACACTACTTTAATAATTAAAAAATTCAATAAACGAGGTGATTAGTGATTGAAGAAAAAAAAAAGATTGGTCATTATGTTGGAAGAGTACTAAACATGCGACCACTACATCCCATTACCATTTAATTACAGAATATTAAAATGTCAAACAAACGATAAAAAGACAAATAAGTAAGGATGGAATTGTTCCGCCTTGGATTAGCTCACACCGCATGTTGTCATCGCTGTCATCATCAGCATCATCAAGATGATCGAAAAGCTCAAAGTTGTTAGCAATAGAGAAACATTCTTGCTCTACTCTCTTTAATATTTAAAGATTAGAATTAATTACGCTCTGTACCAATGACGGAAATGCTATACGAATGACGTGCAGATAATTGCAAATCTGATTAAATTTTTTTCTTGTCTCATCAAAATTCTTCGCTCGACAACGATTATTAATTTCAATTAATCTATGATCGAATTTCAAAAAACAAAAAAAAATCATTTTCTGGTAAAATGAAGTAATCGAAAAGTGTGCGAGCTCACGACTGCTGCTCTCTGACCTTATGCCATCACCAAGTTTGAAATTTTAAATAACAACATATCTTAAAGAGACTTAGAATTGGAATGTTGTTTCATCAAAGTGAGCTATGGCTTTCTTAACGAAATTTAATTGCGGCAGGGTTTTCCGGGGTTATCCGGACGATTTTTATAATTTAAGGTGACATTTGCTTGGGTGTTCCGACTTTTTCTAAACTCCTTTTTCAGTTGTTTCATCGATTAGTGTCGGAACATTTCTCAGCTGCATTTCCGACATGCATAAATATGCCCTTTAAGAGATAAGGAGTGAATTTAAAAGGATTCCTGAATCCTCTCGGTGTATTATTTTATCGTTGCTAAAATACGGGAAGTCAGACAAGTTTTTTACTTTATGGTGCTAGCGTACCGTCTACACGGTATATCATACTATTTTTTTTTTATTGTTTTATTGATACATATTTTCTATTTATTTTAGTAGCACTTGAATTTTTTATACAAATATATATTACATCTCAAAGCTACAATTGGTGGATGCGCCGGGCTATTATTTAATTTTTGACAATAAGTTCAATTTTATTTAGTACTTGATCTTAGGTTAAACGATTTTTTTTTTATTTTTTATATCGATTATTTTTTATTATATATCGCATGTATTTTAATGGTTTAATATGACAGAATAGATTATTCTGTCATATCAAAATGGCGGATGCGCCAGATTATTAGTGCATGAATGTTAAATTCTATCCCATAAGCTTAATGTTTGTACAATAATATATCAAAACTTTTAAATTGTCGTACGACTACATTTTTTACTTATTTTAGCCGCATCTAAATTGTTCTATATGATATTTTATATATTTTTTAATCACAGTTGGCAGATGCGCCGGGATAGTATTCAATTATTAACAATAAATGCTGTTTTATTTAACACTTGAATTCAGGTGAAGCAATTGAAAATTGTTTTTTAAATGTGTTTTTAGTAGCAACATTTTAGTCGCATCTCTTCGATTTTCTTATGCAGATTATATTATTATTTATTATTTATCTCATATTCATATATTTTGATGGTTTAATATGATACAATATATTATTTTGGCTTAAAATGGCGGATGCGCTAGATAATTAATTAATTATTACTGTATGAATGTTAAATTCTATTCTAATTGACATTTTATTACAAATTAATAAACTATTTAATTTTTCAATCTTATTGTTTGTTCGACAATATATGAAACTTTTCAAAATGTCGTACGGTTTTATTTTTTACTTATTTTAGCCGCATCTAAATCGTTTAACTGAAATTTTATATATTTTTTAATCATAATTGGTGGATGCGCCGGGATAGTATTCAAATGTTTGCAAAAATGCTGTTTTATTTACTTGAATTTAGGTAAAGCAATTGAAAATTGTTTTTCAAATGATTGTTGTTAGTTTCAACATTTTAGTCGCATCTCTTTGATTTTCTTATTCAGATTATATTATTTTTTATTATATATCTCATATATTTTGATGGTTTAATATGATACAATATATTATTTTGACTTAAAATGGCGGATGCGCTAGATAATTAATTAATTATTACTGTATGAATGTTAAACTCTATTTTAATTGACATTTTATTACAAATTAATAAACTAATTAATTTTTCAATTTTATTGTTTGTCCGATAATATATGAAAGTTTTTAAATTGTGGTACGGTTTTATTTTTTGCTTATTTTAGCAGCATCTAAATAGTTTAAATGAAATTTTATATATTTTTTAATCATAATTGGTGGATGCGCCGGGATATTATTCAAATATTTACAAAAATGCTGTTTTATTTACTTGAATTTAGGTGAAGCAATTGAAAATTGTTTTTCAAATGAGATTGTTTTTAATAGCAACATTTTAGTCGCATCTCTTTGATTTTCTTATGCAGATTATATTATTTTTTATTATATATCTCATATATTTTGATGGTTTAATATAATACAATATATTATTTTGACTTAAAATGGCGGATGCGCTAGATAATTAATTAATTATTACTGTATGAATGTTAAATTCTATTCTAATTGACATTTTATTACAAATTAATAAACTAATTAATTTTTCAATCTTTATGTTTGTCCGATAATATATAAAAGTTTTTAAAATGTCGTACGGTTTTATTTTTTACTTATTTTAGCAGCATCTAAATAGTTTAAATGAAATTTTATATATTTTTTAATCATAATTGGTGGATGCGCCGGGATATTATTCAAATATTTACAAAAATGCTGTTTTATTTACTTGAATTTAGGTAAAGCAATTGAAAATTGTTTTTCAAATGATTGTTTTTAGTTGCAACATTTTAGTCGCATCTCTTTGATTTTCTTATGCAGATTATATTATTTTTTATTATATATCTCATATGTTTTGATTGTTCAATATGATACAATATACTATTTTGACTTAAAATGGCGGATGCGCTAGATAATTAATTAGTTATCACGGTATGAATGTTAAATTCTATTCTGATTGATATTATATTACAAATTAATAAACTAATTAATTTTTCGATTTTAATGTTTGTACGATAATATATGAAAGTTTTTAAATTGTCGTACGGTTATATTTTTTACTTATTTTAGCAGCATCTAAATCGTTTAAATGAAATTTTATATATTTTTTAATCATTATTGGTAGATGCGCCGGGATATTATTCAAATATTTACAAAAAATGCTGTTTTATTTATTTGAATTTAGGTAAAGCAATTGAAAATTGTTTTTCAAATAATTGTTTTTAATAGCAACATTTTAGTAGCATCTCTTTGATTTTCTTATGCAGATTATATTATTTTTTATTATATATCTCATATATCTCATATATTTTGATGGTTTAATATGATACAATATATTTTTTTGACTTAAAATGACTGATGCGCTAGATAATTAATTAATTATTACTGTATGAATGTTAAATTCGATTCTAATTGACATTTTATTACAAATTAATAAACTAATTAATTTTTCAATCTTAATTTTTGTTCGATAATATATGAAAGTTTTTAAATTTTCGTACGATTTTATTTTTTACGTATTTTAGCCGCATCTAAAACGTTTAAATGAAATTTTAGATATTTTTTTAATCAAAATTGGCGGATGCGCCGGGACATTATTCAATTATTAACAAAAAATGCTGTTTTATTTACTTGAATTTAGGTGAAGCAATTATTGAAAATTGTTTTTCAAATGATTGTTTTTAGTTGCAACATTTTAGCCGCATCTCTTTGATTTTTTTATACAGATTTTATATTTTTTTCGATATATCTCATGTATTTTAATGGTACAAGATGATACAATATATTATTTTGACTAAAAATGGCGGATGCTCTAGATAATTAATTAATTATTACTGTATGAATGTTAAATTCGATTCTAATTGACATTTTATTACAAATTAATGAACTAATTAATTTTTCAATTTTTATGTTTGTCCGATAATATATGAAAGTTTTCAAAATGTCGTACGGTTTTATTTTTTACTTATTTTAGCAGCATCTAAATCGTTTAAATGAAATTTTATATATTTTTTTAATCAAAATTGGCGGATGCGCCGAGAAATTATTTAATTATTAACAATAAATTCTGTTTTATTTAGTATTTGATCTTAAGTTGAGCGATTGAAAATTGTTTTTCAAATGATTGTTTTTAGCTGCAACATTTTAGTCGCATCTCTTTGATTTTTTATATAAATTATATATTTTTTTATTAGATAACATATTTTATGATTTAATGTGACACAATATATTATTTTGACATAAAATAGCGGATGCGTCAAATTATTAGTTAATTAGTACTGTATAAATGTTAAATTCTATTCTAATTGACATTTTATCACAAATTTATCAACTAAATTATTAGTTTTTTAAACCTAATTGTTTGTACAATATTATTTCATAGATTTGAAGTGGTTGTACTGCTACATTTTTTATTTATTTTAGCCTCATTCAAATTTTTGTTTCATTTATTTTTTTAACTACGATTGGTGATTGCGTCAGTTTATGATTTATTTACCTTATGATTATTAGCAAAAAGGTTTATTTTATTAAGCATTTGGTTTTAGGTTAATTGATTGAATTTTGTTTTACAAATTGTTTTTAGTTGCTGGATATTTTAATTATTTTATTTGCACGTCTTTATTTTTTTATGCAGATATGTACTTATATTATGTATTTATGTCATAGCAGACGGTGACTCATTTTAATGGTTTAGTATAATATTTGATTTTGACACAAAATTATGGATGCTCCAGAATATTAGTTAATTATCATTATCTTCTCACTTCTGAATGTTGAGTTCGATTCTTATTAACATTTTATTTCAAATTATTAAACTAATTCATTAGTTTTTTGTTTGTACGATAATATTTCAACTATTTCAAATTGTTGAAATGCAAAATTTTTTTTGTTTTAGCGCTAGTTAAATCTTTTTTTATGATATTTAAATTTTTTTTTTCTCAACTACAATTGGTGGATGCGCCGGGCTATTATTTATATACCATGCGATTTTTTACAAGGAGTTCTATTTTATTTAGGACTTGATCTTTAATTAATCGATATAATTTTGTGCTTACATAGTATATTACACCACAAGGGACAAAAGTTGAATTTTCGGCCCTGCGCGCCATAATGCCCGAGGTGAAGCCGAGGGCATCATGGCGCGCAGGACCGAGATTTCAACTTCTGTCCCGCGTCGTGTATACGATTTTTCTTCATACTTCGGTCGAAAGTACGTACTTTTATTTTTAATTTTATTTTTTTAACTTTAAATGCTGATAGTTTTTGATGCCTGCCGCGACATTTGCGGCACGAGCGAAGCGAGTGTTGCTGGTCATATAACATAGTTACGAGTATAAATAAACACGATGAATTCTTTCTTCCCGCTATTATAGGGAAGAAAGAATTTCATTTTACAGGGACTAAAAGTTAAACTTTCGTCTCTGTTATTAGGGACGAAAGTACGTACTTTCGACTGAGGTATGAAGAAAAATTGTTTTTAGTTGCTACATAATTTTATCATTTTATTCTTAATTTTTTTAGGCAGATATAAATATTTTTATGTCACATCTCAAAGAAAGTCATTAATGGTTTAATATAATAAGTTTATTATTTTGATTCAAATGATGGATGCGTCAAAACTTTTATTATTTTTCTATTATAAGAATGCTGAGCTAAATAGAATATAAAGAATATTCCAATTGAGATTTTATGACAAATTAATATACCTACTAAATTTAATTTTTAAGCCTAATTGCACCTTAATATATTAAAACTGTTATTGCATTTATTTTAGCTGTATTTATATATTTTTTAATCAAAATTGGTGGATGCGCCGGGATATTATTCAATTATTAACAAAAAATGCGGTTTTATTTACTTGAATTTAGGTGAAGCTATTGAAAATTGTTTTTCAAATGATTGTTTTTAGTTGCATCATTTTAGTCGCATCTCTTTAATTTTTTTATGCAGATTTTATAATTTTTTTTATATAATGTATTTTATGGTCTAATATGATACAATATATTACATATTTTGATTTAAAATGGCGGATGCGCTTGATTATTAGGTAATTATTACTGTATAAATTTTAAATTCTATTCTAATTGACATTTTATCACAAATTAATCAACTAAATTTTAAGTTTTTTAAACCGAATGTTTGTACGACATTATTTCAAAGATTTGAAATTGTTGTACTGCTACACCTTTTATTTTATTTAGTTGTATTGAAATTTTTGTGGTTTTATTTATTTTATTAAGTACGATTGTTTATATACAAACTAGTATATTATTTATTTACCGTGTGATTATTAAACAAGAAGCTCTATTTTATTTAGCATTTGGTCTAAGGTTAATCAATTGAATTATGTTTTAACAGAGTGTTTTTAGTTGTTAGATATTTTAATTTTTTTATTTGCAGGTCTTCAATTTGTTTATGCAGATATGTACTTCTATTATATATTTATGTCATAGCAAATATTTTGCGCATTCACAATTGGTGGATGCGCCGGGCTATTATTTTTTTCTCATATAATCGGTTTTATTTTATTTTGCACTTTATACTAAATTAATTTGGTGAACTGCTTTTTAAAAATAATATATAAAAAATAATTGATATTCTACATAATTTAATTACTATTTGAGTCGAACTTTTTAGAGTTTTCTATAGAGATAGAGATAAAATTATTTTATTAGATGTCACATTGAAAGGTGAACTATTTTAATGGTTTAATATGATTTATAATATATTTAATATAATATTTTGACTCAAAATGGTGAATGCTTCCAATTATTAGTTGTTTATTACCAATTTTTCATCACATGGATGTTAATTTTTATTCTAATTGATATCTTAATAGATAAACTAAACGATTAGTTTTTTAAGGCTAATCTTATAATAATATATAAAAATTTGAAATAGTTGTACCGCTGCATCTTTTATTTATTCTAGCCGCATCTAAATCTATTTATATAATATTTTATATTTTCTTATACAGCAATTGGTGGATGCGCCGGATTATTATTCATTTATCATATAATAAATTTTTGCACTCTATCTGTGATTAAGCGTAATATTTAAAAACACATATAATATAATTTCAAAATATGGATTCAGTTAAATATTTTCAGAACGGCAAAGCTTTTCAAAATTAGGAGATACTTAGAAATATTTAAATTTTAATAGTTTCCAGTTTTTTACCATTATTTACTTTGAAAATACGTAAGTTACTAAAAAAACTAAGTTGGCTTTGTATTCTCCGAACAGGTGAAGATAGAAATTTGATCTAAAACGATTCAATAAGTTTTGATCAGTAGTTTTTATATTATTAAACTGTATCTATACTGTTGAGCGTGCCTGTATATATTTTTAATTACAATTGGCGAATGCGCCAAGCTATTATTAATTCACCACATGAAAGTTGGCAATAAATTCTATTGTAATTAACAATTTATTACTGATTGATAAACTGTTACATCGAAAATTAAACAATTTCAATGTTGTTTTTTATTTTTTTATTATATATTGCATTTGGTGGATGCGCCGGGTTATTATAGGAAAGCGGTGCAACAATAAGCTTTATTGTAATGAACAATATGAACAATATATTATAGGACTATAGATGAAATTCATCTTTATCTCAAAATAATAAAATTAATTTTTTTTAATATATTTTTATTTCTATCTTGCATAAAATGGCATAAAACTACTTATATTGTTGTTTGATAGCATATTTTTAAACTACTTTTGGTGGATGCGCCGGGCTATTATTATCTTAGAGTGCTACTCTCGACTATACGTAACAGAATGAGATGCTGTATGGGCGTGGCTTGCCAGGGAAATTTTATTCTGAATTTGGGACCCAATTACAAAAATTTAATTTTTAATTTTTTTCTTATTTTGCAAAAAACACCGACTTTTGATGAATTTTATTATTTTGAATATATTTTTTTAATCGCTTGGGCTGCTTAGGGATCTAACATAACCTACAACAAAGTGAAAGTTAATGTATGCAATAACATGGTTTTAAAATATTTTGTTATTTTTACGTATTATTTGTAGCTTTTAAATAGATATCGGTTTAAATCTTTTCTTGGTAATGTTCCAGCCAACAGTGAAGATGGGTTTCTAAAGCTTGTAAGCAAATTTTAGGCATTCTTATGCTTAAACTTGGCTGCTTAGGGATCTAACATAAACTACAAATTGTCATACACTGTCTCTATCGATATACAAGCGGAAAGTTAATGTATGCAAGGACTTGGTTTTAAAATATTTTGTTATTTTTAGCTTTTAAATAGATATCGGTTTAAATCTATTCCTGGTAAATTCCGGCCAACAGTGAAGATGGGTTCGAAAGCTTGTGATGCAAATTTAAGCAAATTTTAGGCATTTTTATGCCTAAACTTGCAAAGAAAGGCAAAAAATCTCTTCATTTTTATAACGGCATCAGCAGGAGATAAAAGAGCTTGTTTTTTGACATCTTCCAGTTTTCTTTTTTTTTAAAAGACCATTATAACAAGTTTTTTTATTTTTTTTTCTATGAAACACTACACAGTGGTATCTATATATATAAAAGAAAGTCGTGTTTGTTACAACACTTATAACTCGAGAACGGCTGGACCGATTGCCATGGTTTTTGATTTGTTGGATTTGTTTCCGTCCCGAATAGCAGAATACATCTTAAAAACAATGAAAACTCGGTATGTGTAATGAATACTTAATCATTTTAATAGATTGTTTATTACATGTCAAACATTTGTTGTCCAATCCTGTCAAATAGTGTAACAACTATTTTTTTTTGGAGCTTATGGCCTGGTTGCTGAGACCTTTAAGCCACAACTTTATTTTTTTCTGAAGACATCATGTGTGCGTTCAGAAATTTATTTTTTGCAAAATGTCTACAAAGTTCAGGTACGGTTATATTTGTTTTTAATTCCCGAGAATAATACCTAAGATTTATTCTACAGTAAAAACATAAAATTATCGGAAAGGAACGGAATTTAGGGAATAAAAAATCAGTTGGTAAAGGTTATAAGATTAAGGAAAAAAAATCTACAGGTTAAAAAAAGTGTAAATGTCTTTTTATAGGTTGTCTATGATTTTTCTTGATAAGCTATTCATACGTAGTAGTTATATACTCTTTGAGCTATTGTCTATGTCTCGAAAGTTCAGGCACTGTTATTATATTTGGTGGTTTTATGCGAGTGCACATTTTAATAACAATGCCGCGTCCTAGAAGATCTAATCTTTCCCAGCGAAGCCGTAATGCAATTAGGCAACGGAATATCGCGAGTCAATTATCTGCGAGAAATTGCACGCGTCGATACTTAAAAGAAAATTTAAAGATGAGGAAGTTCTTATTCCAAGGATTCCGATGATCCCAACGGATATGCCCTTTGAGTTTAAACGAATTCAATTCCCGATTCGTCTTGCCTTCGCTATGACGATCAACAATTCACAGGGTCAATCCTTGACTATTTGTGGCCTCAATCTAGAAAATGCATGTTTTTCTCATGGTCAATTGTACGTGGCATGGTGTCGGCAAACCATCCGCTTTATTTGTTCTTGCGCCTGACCAAAAAACAAAGAATGTCGTTTACCACAAAGTGCTTGAATGAAAATCCTATTAATGAATTAATCCGAGTTCTATTTTTTTCCCCCTATCTGCACAACATAGTTTTCAATAATTTTTTTCTGACATGAGTTTGAAGTACATAATTATAATTTTTTTTTTTTTTAATTTTTATTCTCATTTTGTATGTATGTTTTCATCATTTCATCATAATAAAATACTTTTTTGTTTCTATCTATATAAATATATTATTTTGTATCATTGTTTTACGTTCATCAAAGCCTAAATTAGTTCAGCTAAAAAATAACACGACATTCATTGACTGTTGGGCGGTACGAAGTTCGCCGGGTCAGCTAGTAATTAATAAACGTGTAACAATAACGTTAGAAATCGCAGAAAGTAGTTTGTAAGATTTAGCACAATCTTCTTGTACAAACTACAACACTTGGTAGGTTATGTTAGGAATAACAGAACAAATTTTTCCAAAATATTAAAACAGTCAAGGTATACACACAGCAATTCATCACAAGTTGATGTTTTTAGCGATAATAAAAAAATTATAGGATTTAATTTTTATATTTGTGTCTCAAATATTATTTGCAATGAAATTTTACTGACAAGCCACGCCTATACGAAACAATATTATAGCTCACATTTTCTTAGTTATTGTAATATATAGAAATGATATACAAACATTTAATTTTTAATAAGGCAAATGTTCTTATATTTATCAAAAAGAAAAACAAAATGTTCTCAAAAAGGCATATTTGAATTGTCTATGCTGAATTTTAATGTGGTTAGACATTTTTACACCCAAAATTGTTTCAATTGATGAAAATTGACCTGCAAGAAGGCTCGGTAATAATTATTATAATTACTCTACATTGGTGTATGCGCCGGGCTATTATTAAAACTTTTATAATGTAATTACTAAGCTCTTTTGTTATCAACAATGTAGAACATGTTACATTTTGTTGATTATTATAACAGATAAAATGCCTTTAGGATGTAAAGCTATGTATTTTTGCTAAAAATAATATTTTGCATAGTCACCTACCGGCTGAAACTTGAAATTTTAATTAAGTTATATTTTGTTTTTAGTCATCTCTAATAATTATACATAGTATATTTGTATTTTTGTATTACAATGCAACCACACATATACAAAGCAACTCAACTTTAGCTTGACTCAGGAATAAACTATGGTTTCTGCCGTAGGTTTCAGTAACAATGATAAAAATACTATCAAACCTATTGATGTTAAAATTATAAGAACTAGATGATAAAGCTGTTTGCTTTAACCCACTTAACTAAAGCTATGATTAACATTTGTTTTTTTTTTGTTTCAGGTAAGTGCGCTATCTATGTTCTAAATAAGGAAGTTGAAGATTCTCTGCAGTTGATTGTAAGTGAAAAGATGACAAAATGCATAAAAAATCCTGTCTTTTGTCACAAAAGTGTTCTCTAATTGAAAATGTAAGCACGTGATTGTCGTAAAGAATTTTATTGAAGTGAGCTAAGCATCATTCGTTTGCAATTAAATGCTTTAGAAGTACCATGCTTAACAAAGACGTCGTAAAAAGTCTTTCAGTACATCTCTATATAAAATATTATTGAGTAAACGAAAAGACGATTTTGAATAGAAAGAAAACTTATTGATAGTCACCTTCTTACCGCATTACATCACGTCTACGATTCACACCGGCTTATAATCAAAAGTTGAGGTCCTCAGGCAAGGTCGTCTACCTGTTACCTAAGGAAATACCATCTGTTTTGATTTTTTTACAATGTAAACATTGGCGAAGAACGCCAATCGCATCAATTATTATTATTAGCGCTAAGAATAGCACACTATTGCAATAGAACTGTCGTTTTTGCTTAATAACTTTAAGAAATTATCGCTACGTGATACGTTGTTAGCAAATTGTAATTCTACAAAAGGGCCAACATGTTCTTCAGATCATCTTGCTGCACACTTGTTAATAATAGATTGTATACTCTACAATGCCGTTGAAAAATAACAAGCACACGTATTTACAAGACGAGTATTATTTTTTTGTATTCAACTCTATATGGGATTTTGGGATGTCAGATGTTGTGCTACAAAAATGCCATCAAGTTCTTCCGATCTAGCTGCACAATCGTCATAATTACTCGACTTTATGATACCGTACATAAGTAACGATTTGTTGTTAGGTAAATGTGTTTCCAATAAAAGCAAGCATTATTTACGGAATTAGTGTCTTTTATTACTAACACTAACTGTCTTTAAGTGTATTCTTTGGTTCACTCGGTTCGGCTTTGCGTCATCTCGCTCGCGACACCAAGCCGATACTTCAGTCATCGTCGACCAATTAACGCAATAATATAATTGCCATCTAGAACACCAGACTTCTAGCCTTATGTCACTTAAACGTCAAAATTTATTCAATTTTTCAGTCTTAATAAATCTGGAGTCTCTCGTCGATTGTAAAGCGCATATCTACGTCTTACCAACTGCTATGGTATCTAGATTTTTCCACATGCAACCTCTCTGTCACTTAGACTTAGGTACTGGTGTGTTGTAAAATACTATAAAAATTATTTGCTTTTAGAGACCTCTAAAAAAACTGTCGTTTAGTCAAAAAAATTGTTTAATTATACCAAGAAAAATTACCGCAGTCAATGACACCTATAGATTTTAGAATCAACGACAGCTAAATATTTTTGGTGCAACTTTTAAGAGCTAGCCATGGAGTCTATGCACTTCAGCTGTCAACCTCAACTGTCAATTTGGTTTTTGCTTAATAACTTTTCGACTTATTCAAGAAATTATCGCTACGTGATACGTTGTTAGCAAATTGTAATTTTACAAAAGGGCCAACATGTTCTTCAGATCTTGCTGCACACTTGTTAATAATAGATTGTATACTCTACAATGACGTTGAAAAATAACAAGCACACGTATTTACAAGACGAGTATTATTTTTTTGTATTCAACTCTATATGGGATTTTGGGATGTCAGATGATGTGCTACAAAAAGGCCATCATGTTCTTCCGATCAAGCTGCACAATCGTCATAATTACTCTACTTTATGATACCTTACATAAGTAACGATTTGTTGTTAGGTAAATGTGTTTCCAATAAAAGCAAGCATAATTTTCGGAATTAGTGTCTTTTATTACTAACACTAACTGTCTTTAAGTGTTTTCTTGCTTTTTTTTTCAAGTTTATGTAATTCAAGTCTTGGAATCTAATTTCCTTTTTATAGCCGCGAGTAAACCTACCGCATTCCCTGGCGACGTATTCTTTGGTTCACTCGGTTCGGCTTTGCGTCATCTCGCTCGCGACACCAAGCCGATACTTCAGTCTTCAGTCATCGTCGACCAATTGTCGCAATAATATAATTGCCATCTAGAACACCAGGCTTTAAGCCTTATGTCAGTTAAACTTCAAAATTTATTCAATTTTTCAGTCTTAATAAATGCGGAGTCTCTCGTCGATTGTAAAGCGCATATCTACGTCTTACCAACTGCTATGGTATCTAGATTTTTCCACATGCAGCAACCTATCTGTCACTTAGACTTAGGTACTGGTGTGTTGTAAAATACTATAAAAATTATTTGCTTTTAGAGACCTCTAAAAAAACTGTTGTTTAGTCAAAAAAATTGTTTAATTATACCAAGAAAAATTACCGCAGTCAATGACACCTATAGATTTTAGAATCAACGACAGCTAAATATTTTTGGTGCAGCTTTTAAGAGCTAGCCATGGAGTCTATGCACTTCAGCTGTCAACCTCAACTGTCAATTCGGTTTTTGCTTAATAACTTTTCGACTTATTAAAGAAATTATCGCTACGTGATACGTTGTTAGCAAATTGTAATTCTATAAAAGGGCCAACATGTTTTTCAGATCTTGCTGCACACTTGTTAATAATAGATTGTTTACTCTACAATACCGTTGAAAAATAACAAGCACACGTATTTACAAGACGAGTATTATTTTTTTGTATTCAACTCTATATGGGATTTTGGGATGTCAGATGATGTGCTACAAAAAGGCCATCATGTTCTTCCGATCTAGCTGCACAATCGAAATAATTACTCTAGTTTATGATACCGTACATAAGTAACGATTTGTTGTTAGGTAAATGTGTTTCCAATAAAAGCAAGCATGATTTACCGAATTAGTGTCTTTTATTACTAACACTTACTGTCTTTAAGTGTATTCTTTGGTTCACTCGGTTCGGCTTTGCGTCATCTCGCTCGCGACACCAAGCCGATACTTCAGTCATCGTCGACCATTTAACGCAATAATATAATTGCCATCTAGAACACCAGGCTTTAAGCTTTATGTCAGTTAAACTTAAAAATTGATTCAATTTTTCAGTCTTAATAAATGCGGAGTCTCTCGTCGATTGTAAAGCGCATATCTACGTCTTAGCAACTGCTATGGTATCTAGATTTTTCCACATGCAACCCCTCTGTCACTTAGACTTAGGTACTGGTGTGTTGTAAAATACTATAAAATGTTATTTGCTTTTAGAGACCTCAAAAAAAACTGTTGTTTAGTCAAAAAAATTGTTAAACTATACCAAGAAAAATTACCGCAGTCAATGACACCTATAGATTTTAGAATCAACGACAGCTAAATATTTTTGGTGCAACTTTTAAGAGTTAGCCATGGAGTCTATGCACTTCAGCTGTCAACCTCAACTGTCAATTCGGTTTTTGCTTAATAACTTTTTGACTTATTCAAGAAATTATCGCTACGTGATACGTTGTTAGCAAATTGTAATTCTATAAAAGGGCCAACATGTTTTTCAGATCTTGCTGCACACTTGTTAATAATAGATTGTATACTCTACAATGCCGTTGAAAGATAACAAGCACACGTATTTACAAGACGAGTATTATTTTTTTGTATTCAACTCTATATGGGATTTTGGGATGTCAGATGTTGTGCTACAAAAAGGCCATCATGTTCTTCCGATCAAGCTGCACAATCGTCATAATTACTCTACTTTATGATACCTTACATAAGTAACGATTTGTTGTTAGGTGAATGTGTTTCCAATAAAAGCAAGCATGATTTTCGGAATTAGTGTCTTTTATTACTAACACTAACTGTCTTTAAGTGTTTCCTTGCTTTTTTTTTCAAGTTTATGTAATTCAAGTCTTGGAATCTAATTTCCTTTTTATAGCCGCGAGTAAACCTACCGCATTCCCTGGCGACGTATTCTTTGGTTCACTCGGTTCGGCTTTGCGTCATCTCGCTCGCGACACCAAGCCTTCAGTCTTCAGTCATTGTCGACCAATTGTCGCAATAAATAATTGCCATCTAGAACACCAGGCTTCAAGCCTTATGTCAGTTTAACGTCAAATTTTTTTCAAATTTTTAGTCTTAATATATACGTGGTTTCTCGTCGATTGTAAAGCGCATATCTTCGTCTTACCAACTGCTATGGTATCTAGATTTTTCCACATGCAGCAACCTATCTGTCACTTAGACTTACTGGTGTGTTGAAAAATACCATAAAAATTATTTGCTTTTATAGATCTCCAAAAAAACTGTTAAATATTTTTGGTGCAACTTTTAAGAGTTAGCCATGGAGTCTATGCACTTCAACTGTCAACCTCAACTGTCAATTCGTTCAATTTAAATTTTGGAATTTTTTAAACACACAAAGTTGAGTATTCGGATAAAAAGTTTATTACATTATTCGTGTTTTAGTCTTTAGTTTTTTTTAATTCTTTTAAAGAAAATTTCAATTCTAGTGAATATTGTATGGGTGTTGAAAACAGTCAATGTGAATTATGTTTTGCGCTTATTTGAGCTGATCAGTTACATTTATGTTTATTGCTCGTTTGTCAAAATAGTACTGTTCGAGAAGCGGTCGTTTATCGAATACTTTCGATCAATTCTAATTGAGTAACCTCAATTAAAATTTAATCACGACACAACAAAGGTCCTTATAGGGTGTCCTGACCCAGCTCAGTAATTACCATTCTTCTCCTAACTATTCAGAAACCGTAAGTTCTACATATATAGTAAGCCAGCTGTTTCATGTTCTTTTTTCCCCCATTTCCCAAGCGTGCGACAAACGAAAACAATCTAGTGGCAGGCTATGTTAGTTGAATTTCTCCCACATATTATTGTTGCAGTTTATTCGCGTAGAAATAAACCTGCAATTACATTACAAACACGAGTTTTACATCTCATTGCAATTGCATTACGTAATATACTTTCTGTGCTTATAAAATGAACAATTTCACTAAATTGGCGCTAATAGAGAGAAATTAAAAGGGTGATAAATGATAATACACTTGTTTGTCAAGGGGTGATTGTACAACTTTTAATTACACTAAAAAAAATGTAATAATAATGTAAATTTACAATAATATGCTTATTGTTCACTCTACAGTGTTCCACAATGATTTAAAAAATGTCGTTTTTTTTTCTAAACCCTTTTGATTTTAACCTTTTTATTCATTCTTTTTTTATATTTCTTTTTGTTACTATTGTTTTTTTATTTTTTGTTTTTTTTGTTTTTTTGACATTATTTGGGCTTTCTCTCATTTTCTCGTTAAGTGCGTTCTCAAATTTTTCTCTCTTCTTTTTTGTTTTTTTATTTTTTATTTTTTCACCTGCCAGTACTTTTGCACTATTTCGCACCCTATATTTTCTTATTTTTTCTTCATTCTTTAATGTTAGTTTTTTTTTATTCCTTAAATCTTACTATTATTTTTCTCATTAAATACAAGGTTTCTCCTCTTTGTTTAGTATCTGTATTAATCTGAATCATCCATAATGATTTTTAACATGTTTTATCTCACTTATGATGTTAATGTATAAAAAGCTTCACTACTAATTGTATTTTTTTAGTAGACTGCAATTTATTGCAATCTTGATCGTCTAGACAATTTATGTAAAATGCAATAACAAAAAGACCAAATCATTTCCCCAAATCAATTAATAACACTCCTCCCTCGCAATCTAAGAGCAGTCGGGCCGAGAAAAAAAATTGCCACCATAGCTCACTGGGATTACAGCGTGATTGCGCCTTTCGCACGCTCACTGACATTGCAGAAAACAATATAAACCGTATAACTGAAAAATATATCATTGCCGTGGTCGCATTATGGTTTTTACGCCATTTTGTAATATGTTGCTGTAATATATTTACGTTAAGTGAACATGTAAGCTATGAATTTACAAAAAAAAATATGTGCGGAAACTTGAGAGATTTTTCACTTTTCTTTTTTGGTAAGTTTAGCTGGGCTAAATTACATAAATTAGTTTGCGTTACCGAATTTTTTTACTATATACACAGATATCACCGCAAATTGAGTTTAAAAGAAAAAGATTTTATAAGTTTGTCTATTGAGGAATCAAGCTAAATTACTATATTCCCACCCATCTGCAAGCTAAATTACTATCTCCCCAAGCATCTGCGATAGATAATATTAATTGAATTGTTGAATTTGACATTTAAAAACATTCGAACAATATGACAGCAACGTAATAATGCTGCTATTTGTATGTCGCAGTTATTATTATTATTATTATAAATATTGTTTATCAAGTTTAATTGGAAATTAAAAAAACAAAACTTATGTTAATAGGATGTTAGAAATACACAACTATATGTTGTTTTTTTTTATTTTGAGCGTATTTTAGCTTTTTCTAAATATTTTTGTGATTTTTAATTAAAATCAGGTTTTATCAAAAATTTTGTGCAGTTTCTTTTTTTTTTCTATATAATAGAGCTTTTCATGTCTCTTGTTTCACTTTTTTTCTACACAACTTTTTTACCAAGTTCTTAGAATTGGATTGTCACAGAGAGCACATTTTTGAAAATGCTTAAAGTATCACAGCTTTTAAATTAATTGTAGCGTTTACCAAATCTATGATAAAAATTTGGAATAGTAGATTACAAATATTACAAATATTTGGAATAGTTTTCTTGCTACTCTAGTCGAACGTACGTGGTTTCGGCTGCGATTCCACGGCAGAAAGTGCAGCTCTACCAGTGCATGGAAGATACATTTCCTGCCGTGGAATCGCAGCGGAAACCACGTACTTTCGACTGGAGTAGCAAGAAAAATTTATTGCGACAGTGTCGATCTCGGTTGCCAATTGTGCCTATTCATTGAATGATTATTTGAAACTTTTGTGTAAATCGAAATTTACAATGTCATGAAAGTAAAACTGCGTTTTTATTCTTGCAAGAAAGCTTTGCAAAATTTAAAAAAATTACATACATTTGGCTGATTTAGTATCAAATATGCTATAGGTGAAAAGTCTATAAAAAATTAAAATTTACTAAAAAAAAATTTGTTATTTGTTTTGGCTTTTTTTTTTTGATTTTATTTATTATCTAAATATTTTTGTTCTAGTTTTAACCATTGTTGTACTTTAATTTTTTTTTGGTGTCGTTCTTACTACTATAAATACAGGTGTCTATTTATAGCTGCACTTTCTATTTTGTTTCTGTTTTTTATGTTGTTTGTTTTTAGGTAATATTTGTTTTTTTTTGTTTAATTTTTTTTAACAAAATATAAACAGTTTTTTTTAGACATTGGTTTTCTGTGTAAATTACTGTAGAGGCTAATAATTGCTGTTAGTTGTTTTTAAATTTTTTTTGATTCATTATTTGTTTTTTAAATTGCTTTTTGTCAACATTTTGTTTTATTTGAAAATTTGTTTTTTTTTTTTTCAACATACACTTTTAAAATGCTTTTTATACTGTTTTGATTTCTATTTTTGCCTTTTCTTGTTTCTATTGTTTGAATTTTTCTTGTCTAAGTTTTTCACCTATTAAAAGTATTATTTCAGCATCAAAATTAGTTACAAAAAAACATTTTTTCTTACTTAAAATCTAGTTTATAGTGCCAAAGATTCTAAAGCGATCATAACCCTGAATTTCTGGTTAAAATTTTTTTGCTTGTTTTTTTTTTGTCTATTGTGTTATTAATATTTTCAATTGTGTTTTTTCGGTGAATTACTTTTAATTGTGATTGTTTTTTTTAATTTTCTTTTAAGATTCTAAAGCGAATAACTCTTATTTTTTTGGTAAACATTATTTTGCTTGTATTTCTTGTTTTTTTGTCTGTTGTGCTATCAGCCAGCAACTTCAATCATATTTTTCCAGTAAATCATTTTTAGTTTGCATTCTTTTTTGGTTTTTTCAAATACTTCATTCATTTTTTGAGTTTTTTTCTAAATCTATTTTTTTTTAAACCTACATAAACCTACCTACTTTATTTTTATTTTTTTAATTCTTTTTTTTATTGTGTTTTAATTATTTTCTTTTCTTTTTGGCAGCTATTTTTTTTGTTCTATATATTTTTTCTAAATTAAATGCAAGAAAAGACAGAAAAAAAGCGAAAAAGAAAAGGAAAAATTAATATAAAGATAAAATTGACACATATTCTCAATTTTTTAAATTTTTTGACTTTTTGGAATTGGCATCTAGATGGTAGTATGAGATTTTATTTCTGTTCTTTTCTAGTATATTTATTATTCAACATTTTTATTTTATTGTTTTATGTTTTACAAGACGTTTTATTGTTTTGATTAAGTAATATTATGGACAAATTTTACGATTATGGTAATGTTTATGGGACTTTTCCCATCTGGGAGGTTTCCACAATGTATTGATAAATTTACTATCAATAACTGTACTCTTTGATTGTGTCGTAAACTTTTTGCAACTACGTCTTTGATAATGTTTATTGTCCAAAAACGTCTAATTGGGTCCAAAATGTAGGAGGACACCAAACACCAATTATTGTTGAAAAAAATTTCTTTTGCTGTTTTATGGGTGACGTATAACGGTCAATTTTATGACCAATTTGAGTTTTTTTTGCAAAAATCTGTTACATAATTCCAAAAATGATTCTATTCTCTAATTTAAATGTTTTTTTCTGTTTGTATTCCTGGGTTTAATTGAAAAGATTTTGCTATTAATTGGCCCAAAAGTCACTTTGCCAGAATTTCGTAAATAAATTGCTTTTGAGGATGTTCCTAATTAAATAATTAAGAAGATTGGGTTACTCGAACGGTAAATTGACTATAATAAGATAAACAAATGCCAAATTATTTCCAGTTTTATGTTACTTCTTGGTAGTGAATTTTGTGGTGAGAAAAGTATTTTAGATTCGTTTTTAGTCTAAAATTGATTGGAGGATAAGGTTTTTTACTTTTTCTCGAAAAGAGACGTTTTGGGAAAGTTTATATAATATAAATAAAAACAAAATTACTAATAAACGTATCCATCTAGGTACAGCAATTGTTTTTTTTATTTATTAATGTTTGTGAAGATTTTTTTTTTGTCAAATTTTTGCATTTATATAATTTATTCGTCTTTGTTTAGATTTTGTTTTGTAAATTTTCTGGTTTTTTTTTGTACCATATATTTAGTTTACATAGCGTTTATTTGAAAAATATTAAAATAAAAAATATAAAGTTTTTCTCTACGTTTCGTTGTTTTTATTGTTGTTTTGTTAAACTTTATTGTTTTTGTCATAATTATGTTTTATGGGTTTTTTACGTATTTTACGTTTTACATATTTTTATTTCATACAGTTACTATTTCTTTATTTTATTTATTTATTTCATATTATTACTTTTTCTACAAGGACTGTCTAGCTTAATTATTTTTGAATGGTCTTTGCTACTTTATTACATTTTATTTTTATGTATCTTTCTTTGTTTAGATTTTTTTTTGTCGATTTTTTTTGTGTTTTGTATTTTGTTTATATAGCGTTGATTTTTGAAATTTTTTCTTACTTTTTCTAACATTTCTAACACTTTGAATTATTTTTAATTTTTATTGTTATGGGATCTTTACGTGTTTTACACCATTTTATTTTTTTTTTTATTTTTTTTATTGAGAATTTTGACAGCTACTGTTAGAAAGTAACTACAGTTATGTCTTATAGTTTTTTACTTTTTATTTCACTTTTTTTTAAGATTTATGCAATTTTTTTTGCATTTGCTGTTTTTTCATTAAAAGAGACGATTTGGGAAAATTTGTATAATATAAATAAAAACAAAATTATCAATAATCGTAGCCATCTAGGTACAGCAAGTCTCTTTTTTCTATTTAATAATTTTTGTGAATATTTTTTTTTGTCGAATTTTTGCGTTTATTTAATTTATTCGTTTCTGTTTAGATTTTGTTTTGAAAATTTTTTGGTTTTTTTTGTACCATGTATTTAGTTTACAAAGCGTTGATTTAAAAAATATTTTTTCTCTACGTTTATTTGTTTTTATTGTTGATTTTTAACCTTTATTGTTTTTGTCATAATTATGTTTTATGGGTTCTTTACGTGTTTTACATATTTTTATTTCATTCAGTTACTATTTCTTTATTTTATTTATTTATTTCATATTATTACTTTTTCTACATGAACTGTCTAGCTTAATTATTTTCGTATGGTCTTTGCTACTTCATTACATTTTATTTTTATGTATCTTTCTTTGTTTAGATTTTTTTTTTTGATTTTTTGTTTGTGTTTTGTATTTTGTTTATATAGCGTTGATTTTTTAATTTTTTTTTTTGTTTTTTATCATTTTCTCTACTTTTAATTATTTTTATTTATGGGGATCTTTACGTGTTTTACACCATTTTATTTTTTTTACTTTTTTTTTATCGAGAATTTCGACAGCTACTTTTATAAAATAACTACAGTTATTTTATTTAACAGCAATTGATCTGTCTTATAGTTTTTTACTTTTTATTTCACTTTTTTTTAAGATTTATTTAATTTTTTTTGCATTTCCTGTTTTTTCATTAAAAGAAACGATTTGGGAAAATTTGTATAATATAAATAAAAACAAAATTATCAATAATCGTATCTATCCAGGTACAGCAAGTCTTTTTTTTATTATTTATTAATTTTTGTGAAGATTTATTTTTGTAGATTTTTTGCACATTTATATAATTTATTCGTTTCTGTTTAGATTTTGTTTTGTAAATATTTTGGTTTTTTGTTGTACCATATATTTAGTTTACAAAACGTTGGTTTAAAAAATGTTATAATTTTTTCTCTACGTTTATTTGTTTTTATTTTTGTTTTTTAAACTTTATTGTTTTTGTCATAATTATGTTTTATGGGTTTTTTACGGGTTTTACATATTTTTATCTCATACAGTTACTAATTCTTGATTTTATTTATTTATTTCATATTATTACTTTTCCACGTGGACTGCCTAGCTTAATTATTTTTGTATGGTCTTTGCTACTTCATTACATTTTATTTTTATGTATCTGTCTTTGTTTAGATTTTTTTTTGTCGATTGTTTTTTGTGTTTTGTATTTTGTTTATATAGCGATGATTTTTTAAATTTTTTTTTACTTTTTCTAACATTTTCTCCACTTTTAATTATTTTTATTCCTTATTGTTATATATTCTATGGGATCTTTACGTGTTTTACATCTTTTTATTTTTTTTTTTCTTTTTTTTAAATCGAGAATTTCGACAGCTACTACTAATTTTTATTTGATATAGTTTATTTGCTACTGTTTTTGGCGTGTTTTATTCTCTCGTTGAGTTATTTTTGTATTGTTTTTGTTACTTTATTGCATTTTGTTTTATTTATCTGTTTGTATCTAAATTTTCTTTTGTTGAATTTTTGCTTTTTTTGTACTATAGGTATATTTTCCTTACAAAGCGTTGATTTAAAAAAAAATTTCATTTATTTTAATTTTTTCTCAACTTTTATTTGTTTTTATTGTTGACTTTTTAACGATATTTTTTTTGTCGTATGTTTTATAGGTTTTTTACGTGTTTTATATATTTATTTCATCCTGACTTTTAACATTATTTTGTTATTTCATTTTATTGCTTTTTTGCCTGGTCTGTCTAGTTGAATAATTTTTGTTTGGTCTTTGCTCCTTCATTACATTTTACTATTATTTATCTGTTTTTGTTTAGATTTTCTTTTGTCGAATTTTTCTCTTTTTTTTTGTACTATATAATGTTTATATAACGTTGATTTTTTAATTTGTTTTTACTTATTTTAACCTTTTCTCTACTTTGATTTATTTGTATTGTTTTTTTTCAACTGGATTTTTTTGACATATATGTGTTTATGATCCTTAGGCTTACACATTTTTCTGTTTTTTTTCTTTTCACAATTTTGCTAGCTACTATTTTTTTATTTGATATAGTTTATTTGTTACTTTATTTCCTGCATGCTGTACTGTCCGGTTGAATTATTTTTGAAATGTTTTTGCTAATTTATTGCATTTTTTAATTTATCTGCTTGTATTTAAATTTTTTTTTCTCGAATTTTTGCTTTTTTGTACTGTATAATTTTATTTACATAGGGTTCATTTAAAGAATTTTTTTTGCTATATTTTAACTTTTTTCTACTTTTATTTATTTTTACTACTTTATTTTTTAACTTTATTTTTTTTTGTCATGTTCTATGGGCTGTTTACGTCTTTAACACATTTTTATTTACATAGCGCTGTGTTTTTTTCGCTTATTTTATTTAACAGCAATTGATCTGTCTTATAGTTTTTTACTTTTTATTCCACTTTTTTTGTAAGATTTATGCATTTTTTTTTGCATTTGCTGTTTTTTCATTACTTTATTTTATTGTTTTTTTTCAATTTTCAAGCTAACTGTTTTTTATAGTTGTAAATAATTGATAGTAGAGTATGAACAATTAAATTAATTAAGCAAGACCGGAAATATAAATTAAAAGTAAACAAAGAAACAGTGTAAAATGGATTAATTTGAATATGAACAGTAAAAAGAAAATGAAAAATGCTACGACAAGATCCTTGAAACCAAAACAATCTAATCAAAACTAACCAAGAAAAAGAATCAGAAAGAGTATTAAACAAACAAAGAAGAGATGAGAGGAAACAACTGAATAAACGTTTTTTTTTTGTAAAAGACAAGTATTATACCTCTTAAAAAATATAGTGCATAGAACAAAGAACAACAAAAATGCAAAAAAAGGACATAAAAGAACTAAAACTGACGAAATTAGTTATTGAACTGACGGTGGGAAGACAAAAAGGTGGAAAGTTTATAAATAAGAATAAGATTTTTAAATTAATTTGTTATTAGATCTGAAAAAGAAAGAAAGAAGTCAAAATAATAAAAACGTGAATCCGAAATGAGCAAAGAAATTTAAAAAACGATCAAAATACATTTTAGAAAACAGCCCGTTAACATTAAATATAATAGAATTTGACAATTAACAGGAACTAAATGTATAAAAGAATAAGCTAAAAAATACAGAGAAGAAAACAAAAATGTAGAAGAAAACGTTGCAAGATAAAATAACTAGAAAAAAAAACCAATAAGACTGTTGGCAGCAAGAAACCAGATAAATAATTGAAAAACTAATAAAAACAAGACATTAAAGATAGAAAAATGTAATGAAATTAATATCTAGACTTGAAAAAAAAAGAAAAAAATAGAACATAATTAAAGAAAACACCAATAAAAATTTTAATACTCCTTTTATAGCTGTAATTTAGCAATAGAAAAATGAATTGTTGGTATAAAATTTTTTTGAGAAAAATCAAACAACTTAGTATTAGGTAAAAAAACCATTTATTTCCAATGTCACAATTTAAGAACTATATATACCAAACCTGACCAAATATGACAAAATACTAAAATTTGTTTTGGACAAGTGGAGAAAGAGAAGAAACAAATAGGACTAAAGGAACATGAACAAGAAAATACTTAAAAGCGAAAATCTGTACAGACGATGCAAAAAAAATAATCTGAGATAAATTTGCTCGTAAGTGACTATGTTGATTATAGTAATTAAAGAAATATTTTTTTTCTTTCAATATCTTAGACCATTGGCGGAAAACGAATTTTTTCCTAAATTATTTCCTTATTGCTTTTTATTTTAGTTTTTTTTTTATTTCGTCAACGTGTGCGGTGGTATATGAATCAGCAAACGCACGCAATAATTTTTCCAAGCCCAAAACAGTAATTATACAAGAAATTACAGCGTGTAGCAACCGCATAAAGACAAGAACGACGAATAGGAAAAAAAGAACCATAAAATAACAGAAGGTGGAAAAATCGCATGGAATGCGGACAAAGAGAAACCAGTTCAACGGCCGACTATTGTTATCAGACGTAGTAGATATGACAAATGTAATCATCTTTACGTTAATACCATTGAGAGTGAGAGCCAGCGGGCGGTTTGGTACTCATACGGATGCTGTTGACCGACAAGAGATTGTTGTGGTAATCGTACAATCAAATGTGCTGAAACGGGAACTAACCTTTACAATAATTGATAACCAACAGTTTTTTTTTTGTTGCAATTATCTTAGTTTTGAGATTCTTCTAGAGTAGAAACGGTCCTAAAGCGGTGCCTTGCGGTCTCTACAATAATTTATTTAATTCTTGCAATTATTTAGTGATAAGTATCTTATGTAATAGAAATGGTCCTAAAGTGGTCACTATTGGTACGCCATTGAATGCTCTTTTTTGCAATTGGTATCAGTTTTGAGGTTTTGGCGAAACAGAAATGGTCTTAAGTGGTCCCTTGTGGTACGCCACCTTTTCTTAATCATTTTAGTGCTGAGATTCTTACAGAAATGGTCTTAAGATGCTATTTTGAGTTTTTTTATTTGCAACTATTTTAGTTTAAGGGTTTTTAGGGAATAAAGAGGGTACTGAAGTGGTGACTTGTGGTACGCCATTCTACCAATTGCTTTGCACTATTCAATTTTGGCTTTTTTAAAGGATTCAGATAAATAACGTGGAGTAGATCATTTGCCTGATTTTATTTTTGAATTGGCAGCATTTTTGAGGATTTTTGTGAAATAAGAGAGGGCTCTAAGAGGTGCGCTGGGGTACGCTATCTTATTATTTCCAGTATTTTCGTTTATTTTGGTGAGATATAACAAAGTTCTCATTAAATAAATCGGTATTCTCACGGAAGAGCATTGCGGTTTGCTTTTCTGAAGCTTTAAATAAGCTTATCCTTCATTCGTATCCGGTAACAATTTAAATAAATGCATAATGATTATTCAAGGACAGATATAGAACACTTAGCTGCATACTAGCTCATAATTAATGAGACGTATGCTTTAACGGTAACGTTGTCACCTGTGGCAAATATCAGACTTGACCATCTCATTTATCTTCTGTAAAATCTTTATCCATGTTAAAAGCAAGACAAAATGAGGCAGCTTATCGTGAAATCGCGTAAGATTTATTCAATTTTGAGATAGAAGTGTGTAAATAGCTTACTCACCGTAAGCTTTAACCGAGAAACAAAGACAAAAAAGTTTCATAACGTTTTGTGGAATTGTGTATAAATCACATTTTTAATTATCTCAAAAAAAATGTGACAACTGTTAAAAATAATGGATATTATTTGACAATTGACAGCAATTTTAGACAATCTAACGTCAACCAACTGCTAAGCGCTCAATATTGTTCAAGAAATCTTTTGGGTTGATCTCTTTATTCCGGTTTTTTTTTTATAAAATTTTTGTATTTTTTTTTTAACTTTTTATGTGTCTTTAGTCAAAATCTAAATTTCATTGTTTTTTGTTTCTAAATTTAAATGTGGGCAATATTTTTCCTTCCTTCAAGTACTCTATAGCTGTTTTTTTAATTAAAAAGTGTTTATTTGTTTCAGGGTTTTTGCTGTTTATTTTATCTGTGTTCAGCTTTTTGTTTTGTTTTCTGTTTCATTGCTTTCTTTTTTGTTTCACACATTTTACGTATTTTATTCTCTTTTAGGTAAAGCCAACTTTATCTTTTGTCAATTTGACACCCAAAACACGATATCATTTTTTTATTATTGTTTTTTTTTGTTATAGTTACTCTTTTATGTAACTATAACAAAATTTTGTTGCGATTTTGGTTTTTTTGTTATGAAATACAAAGTAAAGACGAATATACAGTTTTTCGTTTTTGTTCATTGTTTTTGTGTATTTGTCTCTATTTTTTCTAATTTAACTTTTTCGGCTCTTTTTTATTTTTTTCTAGCCAAGGCTATTTTTGTTTTTTTTTGTTTCACATCTAATATGCTTTTATAATAGTTCTTTTATGTTAGCTTTTTATGCTGTTTTTCTCTGATTGAGTTTTTATACCTTTTGATACATTCAGTGTTTTTTGTTTTTGTTTCTTGTTTCTGACTGCTTATGTTTTTATTTTTTTTCCTACTTTTTACTATTTTTTGCGATAAATGTTTTATCGTTTCCTTTCTTAGATTACACATTTTGCATTTTTTTAAATTTTAAACATTATTTTCTTTTAGTTTTACTACTTAAATTCTGCTCTATCAATTTATAACTGTTTTTTTGGAATTTCGGTTGTTGTTTAACGATTAAGTTTTTATACTTCTGATACACTTTTTGTTTTTGTTTTTGTTGTTGTATTTCTAATTGTTTCCTAAACAATCCATTTATTTAATAAAATTTTTGTTGCTATAATAATAGGGTTTTTATGTCTTTTAGGTTATTGAACATATTTCAGACTTTTAGCCTTCTTTGTTTAAAACTTGATGCTTTTGTTTTCACTTACACGATAAATCTATTAATTTTTTTTTTTGAATATCTTGTTTTGCTTCTATTCTTTTGTGATTAAATCTTTATTAAAGATTTTGTGATTAAATCTTTCTGATTGGTTACTAAAGTACGTTTTCGTTCTCTGCTCTTGTCGGCTTTTTTCTTTTTTTATTTCATTTTATTCAATTACTTTTTTTCTTTTTTGTATGTTAAATTTTTTTACTTTCTTGTTTTACAGATGTCAAATTTTTTTCTAATTTTAATGGACTACTAAAAACCACTTTTATTTTCTGTCAACACCTAAAAGTTTTTTTTTAGATTAATCTGTTTGCATTTTTTTGTAAATCTTTTACATTTTGTATTTTATTTAAAGCTGTTTATTTTTATTCTTTGTTTTTGTTTGCGTTTGTTTTCATCTTTTTTTCCTAATTTGATTTTTTTTTTATTTTTTATGCTTGATTTTTTTTTACAAATTATACATTTTATTTAACCGACTATAAAAAAAAGAGCTTAATTCGGCTGTATTTTTTTTTGTGTTACCTCATAATTTTTGTCTGAGTTAACAGAATTTGATGATTGGAAGCTGGTGCTTTTTATTTAATTTGATCAAGATCTGACCAGTAGTTTTTGAGTTATATTTGACACGTTTTGACATATATTTTTGACACTTCAATTGATTATAAAATTTGTGAAAATTTAAAAAATGTTTCTATTTATTTAATTATTCAAGCAATTTGAATCAATTAATAAAAAAATAAAATAATAGTTAATCAAGTTTATGTCGGTTTTTTACAAATTTTTAATTTGTATTATTTTCTTGTAGTCGATAATTTATTTCTTTCAAGTTTAAATTTTTTTGTATTTTAATTGTTAATTAAAACCATAATAAGTTTGGTCAGTTTGGTCTTAATTAATTGTAATTAGATTAATTTTTTACAAGTAACTAGTTTAAATGATGTTTTTGTCAAACCTATTTGAATTAACAAATTGATCTTGTAATTTAATTGATTTTAGTCTAATTATGTAGGGTAGGTTGTCTCTTTGTATATTGTCATTGTGAATTGTAAAAAATAATTAACTAATTTAGTATTTAAATAATTAGTAACTACTTGCAACATATTGATGGATTTGAATTACTTGTAATTCAATTAAATTTAGTTTAAGTAATTACTATAAGATGTTTTGCTGTATACTCTAAATAGCAATGCAACGAATTAAATTTGTTTAGTAGTAATTAATTAGTTTGAATAGATTTTTATTTAGTTTATTATCAGTCAAATTTGTATTAAAACTTTTTGAATTAGTAATTACTTGTAACAAATTTTATTGAATTTTTTGTAATTAATTAACTGATTTAATTGCCTCTTTGGTATATTATTAGTGAAAATGACATTTGGCAATTGGAAAAATGGCAATTGAATTAGTTATCTAATTGCTTTGAATAACTGGTAATTAAATTCATTTTGATGTAATTAATTAGTTTACAAATTACTTGTGATGCAATCAATCACCTATTTAAGATTTTTTTTTGGATATCAGTGAAACGGGTTTGAATTTAGTAATCACTTGTAAGAGACTAAATTTAATAATTTGTAATTTAATTAATTTTTGTCTAATTAACTAATTTATATAGTCTTTTTGGGTATATTTTTAGTATAAGTGGTGCCACAACAACTATTTGAATGAGTAATTACTTGTAACAAATTTGATACAATTGTAAACTACGTATAATTTATATAATTTTGGCTTAATTAATTAGGTTGAGTATTTGCTTTGTGTACTGTTAGTCAAAATGACACTATAGCTAATTGAATTAGTAATTAGTTGCTTTCATCAATTGTATTGAATTATTTGTAATTTCACTCATTTCAGTTGCATTAAATGGTTTTATTTGTTTCTTTGTATATTATCAGTAGCAATGGCATTAAAAATAATTGAATTACCAATAACTTTGAAATGCGAATTACCTGTAATTCACTCGATGTTACTTCAATTAATTGTTATAAGATGTTTTTTTTTGGCTTCTATCAGTGAAACGGGCATGAATTTAATAATCATTTGTAATAAATTGGATTTAATAATTTGTAATTCAATCAATTTTGATCTAATTAATTATTTTATGTAGTCTTTTTGAGTATAAGTAGCAGCACGACTATTTGAATGAGCAATTACTTGTAACGTGTAATTTTGGCTTAATTAATTAGGTCGATTACTATTGGCTTTGTATTATGTTAGTCAAAATGACACTATAGGTAATTAAATTTGCAATTACTTGCTTGTATCAAATTCTGTTGAATTATTTGTAATTCCACTCATTTCAGTTGCATTAAATGGTTTAATTTGTTTCTTTGTCTGTTATCAATGACAATGGCATCAAAAATAATTTAATTAATAATTAATTACTTGTAATTCATTCGATGTTACTTCAATTAGTTGTTATAAGATGTTTTTTTTTGGTAACGGGCATCCCTTGTAATAAATCGGATTCAATAATTTGTAATTTAATCAATTTTGGTCCAATTAACAAATTTAATTAGTTTTTTTGGTTTATTTTTCGTATAACAATTTGAATGACTATTTACTTTCAACAAATTCGATAAAATTGATATTCTTTTATTTTTTTTATTTTGGTCTTATTAATTAAGTTGAGTATTTGTTTTTTATATTATTAGTCAAAATTAAACTAAGCTAATTAAATTAATAATTATTTGCTTGTACCAAATTGTATCGATGTTACTTCAATTAATTGTTATAAGGTGTTTTTTTTTGGCTTCTATCAGTGAAACGGGCATGAATTTAATAATCATTTGTAATAAATTGGATTTAATAATTTGTAATTCAATCAATTTTGATCTAATTAATTATTTTATGTAGTCTTTTTGAGTATAAGTAGCAGCACGACTATTTGAATGAGCAATTACTTGTAACGTGTAATTTTGGCTTAATTAATTAGGTCGATTACTATTGGCTTTGTATTATGTTAGTCAAAATGACACTATAGGTAATTAAATTTGCAATTACTTGCTTGTATCAAATTCTGTTGAATTATTTGTAATTCCACTCATTTCAGTTGCATTAAATGGTTTAATTTGTTTCTTTGTCTGTTATCAATGACAATGGCATCAAAAATAATTTAATTAATAATTAATTACTTGTAATTCATTCGATGTTACTTCAATTAGTTGTTATAAGATGTTTTTTTTTGGTAACGGGCATCCCTTGTAATAAATCGGATTCAATAATTTGTAATTTAATCAATTTTGGTCCAATTAACAAATTTAATTAGTTTTTTTGGTTTATTTTTCGTATAACAATTTGAATGACTATTTACTTTCAACAAATTCGATAAAATTGATATTCTTTTATTTTTTTTATTTTGGTCTTATTAATTAAGTTGAGTATTTGTTTTTTATATTATTAGTCAAAATTAAACTAAGCTAATTAAATTAATAATTATTTGCTTGTACCAAATTGTATCGATGTTACTTCAATTAATTGTTATAAGGTGTTTTTTTTTGGCTTCTATCAGTGAAACGGGCATGAATTTAATAATCATTTGTAATAAATTGGATTTAATAATTTGTAATTCAATCAATTTTGATCTAATTAATTATTTTTTGTAGTCTTTTTGGGCATATTTTTAGTATAAGTAGCAGTACGACTATTTGAATGAGCAATTTACTTGTAACAAATTCGATTGAATTGAAATAAATGTAATTTTGGCTTAATTAATTAGGTCGATTACTATTGGCTTTGTATTAGGTTAATCAAAATGACATTATAGGTAATTAAATTTGCAATTACTTGCTTGTATCAAATTCTGTTGAATTAATTGTAATTCCACTCATTTCATTTGCAATAAATGGTTTAATATGTTTCTTTGTCTGGTATCAATGACAATGGCATCAAAACTAATTTAATTAATAATTAATTACTTGTAATTCATTCGATGTTACTTCAATTAGTTGTTATAAGATGTTTTTTTTGGGTAACGGGCATCCCTTGTAATAAATCGGATTCAATTAATTTGTAATTTAATCAATTTTGGTCTAATTAATAAATTTAATTAATTTTTTTGGTTTATTTTTCGTAATAAATTGGATTTAATAATTTGTAATTCAATCAATTTTGATCTAATTAATTATTTTTTGTAGTCTTTTTGGGCATATTTTTAGTATAAGTAGCAGTACGACTATTTGAATGAGCAATTTACTTGTAACAAATTCGATTGAATTGAAATAAATGTAATTTTGGCTTAATTAATTAGGTCGATTACTATTGGCTTTGTATTAGGTTAATCAAAATGACATTATAGGTAATTAAATTTGCAATTACTTGCTTGTATCAAATTCTGTTGAATTAATTGTAATTCCACTCATTTCATTTGCAATAAATGGTTTAATATGTTTCTTTGTCTGGTATCAATGACAATGGCATCAAAACTAATTTAATTAATAATTAATTACTTGTAATTCATTCGATGTTACTTCAATTAGTTGTTATAAGATGTTTTTTTTGGGTAACGGGCATCCCTTGTAATAAATCGGATTCAATTAATTTGTAATTTAATCAATTTTGGTCTAATTAATAAATTTAATTAATTTTTTTGGTTTATTTTTCGTAATAAATTGGATTTAATAATTTGTAATTCAATCAATTTTGATCTAATTAATTATTTTTTGTAGTCTTTTTGGGCATATTTTTAGTATAAGTAGCAGTACGACTATTTGAATGAGCAATTTACTTGTAACAAATTCGATTGAATTGAAATAAATGTAATTTTGGCTTAATTAATTAGGTCGATTACTATTGGCTTTGTATTAGGTTAATCAAAATGACATTATAGGTAATTAAATTTGCAATTACTTGCTTGTATCAAATTCTGTTGAATTAATTGTAATTCCACTCATTTCATTTGCAATAAATGGTTTAATATGTTTCTTTGTCTGGTATCAATGACAATGGCATCAAAACTAATTTAATTAATAATTAATTACTTGTAATTCATTCGATGTTACTTCAATTAGTTGTTATAAGATGTTTTTTTTGGGTAACGGGCATCCCTTGTAATAAATCGGATTCAATTAATTTGTAATTTAATCAATTTTGGTCTAATTAATAAATTTAATTAATTTTTTTGGTTTATTTTTCGTATAACAATTTGAATGACTATTTACTTTCAACAAATTCGACAAAATTGATATTCTTTTATTTTTTTTATTTTGGTCTTATTAATTAAGTTGAGTATTTGTTTTTTATATTATTAGTCAATGTTACTTCAATTAATTGTTATAAGATGTTTTTTTTTTGGTACTATCGTGAGTTGGGCATGAATTTAATAATCATTTGTAATAAATTGGATTTAATAATTTGTAATTCAATCAATTTTGATCTAATTAATTATTTTATGTAGTCTTTTTGAGTATAAGTAGCAGCACGACTATTTGAATGAGCAATTACTTGTAACGTGTAATTTTGGCTTAATTAATTAGGTCGATTACTATTGGCTTTGTATTATGTTGGTCAAAATGACACTATAGGTAATTAAATTTGCAATTACTTGCTTGTATCAAATTCTGTTGAATTAATTGTAATTCCACTCATTTCATTTGCAATAAATGGTTTAATTTGTTTCTTTGTCTGTTATCAATGACAATGGCATCAAAAATAATTTAATTGATAATTAATTACTTGTAATTCATTCAATGTTACTTCAATTAGTTGTTATAAGATGTTTTTTTTTGGGTAACGGGCATCCCTTGTAATAAATCGGATTCAATAATTTGTAATTTAATCAATTTTGGTCTAATTATCAAATTTGTATAGTTTTTTGGTTTATTTTTCGTATAACTATTTGAATGACTATTTACTTTCAACAAGTTCGATTGCAAATTGAAAATTTTCTAATTTTTTTTTATTTTGGTCTAATTAATTAAGTTGAGTATTTGTTTTTTATATTAATAGTCAAAATTAAACTTTTTGTGTATTGTTTTAGTATAAGTAGCACCACAATAACTATTTGAATGAATAATTACTTGTAACAAATTCGATTGCAAATTGAAAATTTTCTAATTTTTTTTTATTTTGGTCTAATTAATTAAGTTGAGTATTTGTTTTTTATATTATTATTCAAAATTACACTAAGCTAATTAAAATAATAATTATTTGCTTGTACCAAATTGAATGAAACTATTTGTAATTGTATTGATTTCAGTTGCATTAAATCGACTAATTTGTATTTTTGTGTGAATAGCTTTTAAAAATAATTTAATTTATAATTACTTAGAATATATTTTGAATTACTTTAATCAATTTTTCTTCAATTGTCTATTAGAAGTTGTTTCTTTTGGATATTATCAATGAATTTAGTAATCTCGGAAGTAGTCGGATTCAACAACTTGTAATTCAATTAATTTTGTTCTAATTACTTAGTTTATGTGACTTTTTTGTGTATCATAGTTGGAAATGGCAGCAAAAGTATCAGAATCAGTAATTACTTGCGACAAATTGAGGAGTAATTCGATTGGTTTTAGTGTCTTTTTAACTAAAATTGGGGGAGATGGACAGACCAATGACTGTTTTTTCCTGCAATATTTACAAAATATAACCGTAAATTTTGTATTTAGCATTAATTAACTTGTCGCTTATAGTTTTCAGCCCTATTTCATCTCCTCCATTGAGCTGAAAGGCTTTAATTAATCATCAAATAATTTCGCAGGAATTCGCTCATATTTCTCACACTCAGCAGTATCAGATGTTTGTTGTTATTGTTCTAAATATTCACTACATTTTAGCGAAGCTTAATACCATAACCTAAGGGTTCAGAAATACAATGCTATAGTTTCAAAAAAAAAAAATTATGTATGTGGTGTTGCTACGCCACACCACATAATTTTTTTATTGTAATAAAAGCGCAATGCTAATTTTGACGTTGCTGATTTGCAAGAAGATTTATGTTATCTCATGATTAAGCTATAAGAGAAATAAAAGACTTATTCCTATGTTTATTATAAAACCAGGCCACAAAGCATTTTTGCATTGCTAGAAAAACCTTACGGCTTTGGTCCCCATTCCCATGGCACGCTATACCATGGATTACAGTAATCAAAATTGGCAATGAAGAGGTAGAAATCATGCCGAGTGCCTTTAAAAACTTTTTAAAAGACAGTTGTTATGAAGTTTAGGAACTCTTATTGAAAGGTTTATGTCAATAAGATGTAATAATGCAAGACGAATGTTATATGGACCTTAACTGTACAATAACCAATGCACGATTATCCATTTAATCGTGGATTCTTGAATCTAGAAACCCACATTTTGAAGGATTTACTGCTGACCAAGCAGGATTTATAGAATTAACATTGTTTTTCCGGTATGGTGTTCCGTAAGGATCAGCGTTAGGTCCCTTACAAAATTTGAAAAAAAAGCCACTGACAAGATGGGATGACTGCTCATAAATCATCACTTCTCTTATTTCTAGTCTTGTTTAAAACCGTTTTGTAATTATATTTTGTAACATCACTAACGACGTCTTTGATTAATTACAATCAAGAGTGTGACGACATGTGAACGTATTATCTGACTGCTAACAATTCCCTTCCAGCCACTGCTGAACTGATATCACGTTCCATGCCTTCTTTACAAATTACTTCATAGCTTATGTTAATCTCTATTATAATTATTATTGGGAGCAGATCCGACCTATGAAGCTTCAAAACCTAACCTAAAATTTAATTTTTAGCTTAATTAAACATGCATAGAGTATTTACCATAACAATCGGAAATTGATCTTGAAATGTTGATTACTTCAATGTTCTTCAAAGTTTTAATTATAATTTATCTAATTTTTTGATAATTTAAAAGAAGTACAGGTTGACACTTATAGCGCGTGTCTTCTTGCTAAACAAGCAATAACTTGGAAAAGGTTTACCAGTTAAAAAACATGCCTCAAGAAATGCAAAAGAATAAAATGCAAAAAATTTAAACGTAAAGTTAAACAGAGAAATTCTATCAAAATTTTAGTATTTGAATTAGAAAAAACTGCATTGAAAATGTTCCATTCATTTAAGAGCTACATATACGGACAGAGATAAATAATAAATTCGGCTAAAAATTTCAAAAATATATAAAGATTTTTTTATTTGGCATCATTATTAACCTTAATAGAATTAAACCATTTTATAACTTCGTTTTTCATAACTTGTCACTTTAAGAAGTTGCAGTTATTTTTTGATATTTTTGTTCCACCCTGTATACGTAGATAAAAAAGTTGAAAATTTTATTTAAATATTTAAAGTTTTGGTTGTTCTATTTTACGGGGAGTTTAAATTATTCACATAGTTTTACCACTTGCCAAAAATAAACTTTTTGGCGAGTGGTAAAACTGTGTGAATAGTTTATTGTGCTAAATATTCTAAAGTAATTAATTAGTCAGTTTAGATATTTTCTTTTCGTTTTTTTTTTTGTAAATTTGTTCTCTCTTTTATTTGGCTTCACTTAAACAAAGCTATTATTTTATTTTTTTTTTACTATTATTTATATTTTTGTTTATATTGTATTATTATAAATTTACTCGTTATTACGACATTGGAAAAAAAGAGAGTAGATAAAAACAATTTGTGAAATTCAAAAGAAATGACAGCTGAAACCGAAACACAAAATGAATGATGATGACCACTTAATGGTCGAGAGAGGTCTGGAAACTTATCAAATAAACTTTTTGGCAAGTGGTGAAACTGTGTGAATAGTCTACTGTGCAAAAGATTCTAAAGCAATTAATTAGGCAGTTTAGATTTTTTTTTCGTCTATTTGTTTTTTTTTGTAAAAATGCTATATTTTGTTTCTCGGTTCACACAATTTGTTCTCTCTTTTTTTGGGTTCTCTCAAACAAAGCTATCATTCTCTTTTATTATTATTTATATTTTTGTTTCCATTGTATTATTAGAAATTACTCATTATTATGACTTGCCCTAGGTATTTTTTTTATTTATAGTGATTTTAATAACTTTTTTTTAACGTGCTTTTTTGGTATATTTGTAGTATAAATAGTCTCCCATAGAGGAAAGAGGGATATGAAAGATAGAAGACTATGATAAAAAAAAAGAATAGTTCATGATCAACAAAAACAAGAAGAAGTTGAAGAAAGAGAACATAAATACTCGGAAAGACATTCAGCTGATGTCAAATAAAAACAGATTTGATAAAATAAAAAAGTCTAAATAAAAATATTTTATTTTAATTGGAACAATCGAAGAAGAAGAAATGAAAACATAAGCAAATAAGTTAAATTTAAAATTAATAGAAAAGAGCTAACAAAAAAATTGGAAAAAAAATTAAAACAATCTGTAAAATTAAAAAAAAATGACTGCTGAAACCGAATGATAAATTTGTAAAAACTTAAAAACAATCTCCAAAAAATATATGAGAATACAGAAAGAAAAATGTGAAGGAAAATAAGAGTAAAAACCCTTCAGGTCAAAAAACAGTAAAATTGGATAAAAAAAACAACTGAATAATAAATTAGTTAAGTACATCCAAGAACCCGGTAAATTAAACAAAAATAAATACTAGCAAAAGAAAAAAATTGAAGAAAGAAAAAGCGGTTACGCTAAATTTAAGTATATTTTCTTTTCGTTTTTTTAATTTTTTTTATTGTATCTTATCTTTATAATTAGCGTCTTTGTGGTTTTTTTTAGAATAGAATAGAATAGAATAGAATAGAATAGAATAGAATAGAATAGAATAGAATAGAATAGAATAGAATAGAATAGAATAGAATAGAATAGAATAGAATAGAATAGAATAGAATAGAATAGAATAGAATAGAATAGAATAGAATAGAATAGAATAGAATAGAATAGAATAGAATAGAATAGAATAGAATAGAATAGAATAGAATAGAATAGAATAGAATAGAATAGAATAGAATAGAATAGAATAGAATAGAATAGAATAGAATAGAATAGAATAGAATAGAATAGAATAGAATAGAATAGAATAGAATAGAATAGAATAGAATAGAATAGAATAGAATAGAATAGAATAGAATAGAATAGAATAGAATAGAATAGAATAGAATAGAATAGAATAGAATAGAATAGAATAGAATAGAATAGAATAGAATAGAATAGAATAGAATAGAATAGAATAGAATAGAATAGAATAGAATAGAATAGAATAGAATAGAATAGAATAGAATAGAATAGAATAGAATAGAATAGAATAGAATAGAATAGAATAGAATAGAATAGAATAGAATAGAATAGAATAGAATAGAATAGAATAGAATAGAATAGAATAGAATAGAATAGAATAGAATAGAATAGAATAGAATAGAATAGAATAGAATAGAATAGAATAGAATAGAATAGAATAGAATAGAATAGAATAGAATAGAATAGAATAGAATAGAATAGAATAGAATAGAATAGAATAGAATAGAATAGAATAGAATAGAATAGAGAATAGAATAGAATAGAATAGAATAGAATAGAATAGAATAGAATAGAATAGAATAGAGAATAGAATAGAATAGAATAGAATAGAATAGAATAGAATAGAATAGAATAGAATAGAATAGAGAATAGAATAGAATAGAATAGAATAGAATAGAATAGAGAATAGAATAGAATAGAATAGAATAGAATAGAATAGAGAATAGAATAGAATAGAATAGAATAGAATAGAATAGAATAGAATAGAAGTTAGAATAGAGTTAGAATAGAGTTAGAATAGAGTTAGAATAGAGTTAGAATAGAGTTAGAATAGAGTTAAAATAGAATAGAATAGAATAGAGTTAGAATAGAATAGAATAGAGAATAGAATAGAATAGAGAATAGAAAAGAAGCAACGATTTTACTAGTTTTTTGAAGAGATCATAGAGTATTAAATTAAAGAAAAATGGTGAAAAGGATTTTTTCCAAAAAAAACTTTTGTTTGTCTAATCGTGTTCGAGTGTGCACCGACTCAACAATCCCTTCTTGGTTTTTGTGTGCATAATAAAACTGTGCCTTAGATTCTGACGAGATCCTGCGATCGATCGCAAGGGAGAAATAGAAGTTTTCAACTTCAGGTCAGTCATTAACCACAAAGAGTCCTGATGATTTATTTTATTTTACAATTTTGTTTTAAATTAAATGATCTAGCTACCTACTGGGCTGGCTGTCTTGGGTTTTTTATTAAAGACTAGGCGTAGTCATAAACATAAAAAATACAGCTGCAAAAAAAACAAATTTGAAAAAAGGACAGTAAACGAAATGTATATAAAGAGATAAAAATAAATATACGATTTTTTAAACTAATTATAAGAACACAATTATATTAGCTGATAGTTTGTCTAAGAGTAAAGAATAGAAGATATTACGTAACAAGAAAAAAAATTAGAGAGAAGGACAAATTTGATTCGAAACCAGTAAATAAGAATATCTTAGAAAAAAAGTGTAATATTTACCAAAATGCAAAAAAAACACACACTAGAAAAAATGAGATAAAAATAATATTAAAATAATAACAAAATTAGGTAAAGAGTGTCATATGCAGTGCAACTTATTGGTCTATTGTGCTCCTCCCTCTTGAGCTATTAGAAGATTTTCAGTGTATAACCGACAATTTAATTCTAGAGATACAAATATCTTGGTAGCTGGAATAGTTTTAGAGAAACTATTCCTCCATCTGGTATAAGCTTCTGGTATATTTGTTTTTTCCATCAAGTTCTTATAGAATTATCATTAGGTATATTATTGAAAATTAAAAAAAAATAGCAGACAGCTTGAAAAAATGCGGGAAAAACCCAGAAAAAAGTTGTTATATAGAAAAATAGTCAATGTGCAAAACAGAACACAAAAATAAGTCAAAGACAGGCTACGACGGATCCGCAAGCCGTAAAATACAAATATATGATGGCTTAAATTTAAACACATATTCAAATTTAAGTGAGGAAAAAAGAGATGAAATTTAAGTCGGTAGAAGAATTGTTGCTAAAAAATAGACATCAAGACTAAACAAGAATAAGATGGACAGAATACCTAAAAATCAGCGAGAATGCGACAAAAAATGTTTAGAAAAGAGTAATAGAACCAGAAATAGCAAGAAAAAATCTTATTTAAATAAAAATTAGAATTTAAAAACTAAACAATTATAAAAGATTTATGTAAGCGTTAAAGACTTTCAAAACCATGTTAAAGGGACTGAAGAGTCAAAAAAAAGGTACTGCTAAAATAGAGAAAAGTTAGATTTTTTTATTTTAAAAATGGGTTTTAGACTGAGTTGTGTAGGATATGACACGGTTTATGTAATACTTGTCATGCTTATGCCAAAAAAACATATCAAGGTACCCAGAACCAAGCAAATTCAACAAGTTGAAAATACCTGTTGGTACTTGCAACAGCATCTGAGCATACCAGATAATACTTCATATAATCTTTTTTTGTTGGAATATTTTAAACATTGTTTCGTTCGTAAGTTACATGAAGTGTGTAACGCACGTATTGTATTAACTGTGTGTAGATCGAAGACAAAGCACAAGAATGGTACTCATGGTACTCATCATTCATTCCTGTCTTCATACAATGTGGCTGGAGGAAGCATGGGAAAGGTTCCGCAAACATCAACCAAGCAGGTACCCCATGGTGAAACCTGCTTCCATTAGTATTTAATACCACCAGGTTCGATCAGTACCAATTACTTTCCCAAAATTTTGCTCCGCCCATCTTTCAAGTCGAAATAATAAAAAAAATCTATAACTAAAAGTGACTTTGGTTCTCATCTCCGAGAACACCTAATTAGGCATTATAAAATGTTGAGCACGCACAAGATCTCTTGGCTTCTTGCAGGTCAAATACCTTGGAGCAACCGCAAGGTCGCCGATGATGCAAAAAGAGCTACGCCCAAGGCCTTTTGTTCAATCACTGCCGTGTTATTTTTGAAACGGGCTTGACACTTTCGCTGAACAGGTACTATATATAACACTTCTATACACACCTTAGATTAGAAGAAGCTATAATTAAATTTTGAAAATGCAACGAAAAAAAGTGTGAGTATAATCTTACAAGAAGTACCGTTTGAATCAACCAATACTGAAACATTTTGGGAAACAGTATTTGAACCAAAAGGTACTATTGTTGAAAAACTTCAAAAAAAATTAATGGAATCAAAAATAGGGAGTTGATTGACAGAAAAACTAGACGTCAGAATAAAAAACCAATAGAGAAAATAAAACTGGACAATTGGAAAAGGAAAAACGTGAAAATAACATAAGAAACAAAATGATATGGCTGCAAATGGAAGAGTATTCATGATTCTGAACAGATAGAAGGAAGACAAGTCTGCAATAATGTTAGAAGAGTAGAAATACTAAAACAGCCAAAAAATTAAAAAGTCACAAGAAAATTAGTTAAAAATAAAACAAAAAAACGCATTTTGAGAAAAAGAAGAAAAATTCAGTCATGTAGATCAAAGATGACAAAATCAAAATAAAACATAAATTACCAAAAATGGTCAAAACAGCTAGAAAAAAGTGAGATGATTTGTTTGTAAAATCTTACAAAAAATTTCGTTCTAATTATAAATACCGAAACATTTTTGGAAATAGTATTTGGACCAAAAGGTACTATTGTTGAAAAATTGAAAAAAAAATTAACGGAATCAAAAATAGGGAGTTGATTGACAGAAAAACTAGACGTCAGAATAAAAAACTAATAGAGAAAATAAAACTGGAAAATTGGAAAAGGAAAAACGTGAAAATAACATAAGAAACCAAATGATATGGCTGCAAATAGAAGAGTATTCATGATTCTGAACAGATAGAAGAAAGACAAGAGTGCAATAATGTTAGAAGAATAGAAATAATAAAACAGCAAAGAAATTAAAAAAAAATTAGTTAAAAAAAAACAAAAAAACGCATTTTGGGAAGAAGAAGAAAAAGTCAGTCATGCAGATCAAAGATGGCAAAATCAAAATAAAACAAAAATTACCAAAAATTGTAAAAATAGCTAGAAAAAAGTGAGATGATTTGTTTGTAAAATCTTACAAAAAATTTCGTTTTAATTATAAATACCTAAACATTTTGGTATATGATATTTGAACCAAAAAGTACTATTAGTAAAAAAATGAAAGAAAAAAATAAATGAGAGAATTAAAAATAGAAAGTTTATTGACAGGAAAATTACACGTCAGAATGAAAAACAAATTAAGAAATTAAAACTGAAAAATTAGAAAAAAAAAATAAAATAAAAAATAAAAGATATGGCAGAAATACATCAGTATGTATGATTCTGAACAGATAAAAGAAAGACAACAGTACAATAATGTTACAAGAGTAGAAATAATACAACAGTAACGAAATTAAAAAGTCACCAAAAATATATTAAAAAAAAAAAAAATTTGGGCAAGAGGAGAAAGACTCAGTTATGTAGAAAACCAGTCTACATGACCAAAAAAGATCAAAAATGACAAAATCAAAACATAAAAATTACTAAAAATGGAAAAATTGTAAAAATAGCTAAAAGAAGTGACAGGATTTGTTTGTAAGATCTTATAAGAGATTCCGTTATCTAAATACTTAAGCATTTTGGTAAATGGTGTTTGACCTAAGCACAAAAAATACTATGAGTTAAAAATTAAGAAAAAATAAATGAGAAAAAAAGATCACTAAAAAAAAGAGACTGACAGAAAAACTAGACGTTAGGATAAAAAGATCAGTAGAAGAAATAAAACTGGTAAAACCTAACCTAAAACATAAGTTAAGAAGAAACGTGAAAATGGCTTAACCCATAAAATAAAAATATATGAGTATGAATAGACAACAGAGTGTATGGTCTGGAACAAATAGAAGGAAGACAAGAGTGTAATAATGTTCAAAGAGAAGAAGTAAAAAGAAAACACACAAGGAATAAAAAGCAAAGAAAAACTATAATTAAAAGACATATTTTGGAAAAAAAAAGAAGAAAGAATCAGTAATGACGACCCAATACAAAAACTGGAAAACTCTCTAGATGAAATCAAGAAAAAAAAAACAGTAAAAAGTTCAAATACGAAGAAAAAAGTATTTCTTCCTCAATTTAATAGACGAAAAAATGTAAGAAATTTAAAAAACAAATAAATGGGAAAAAAAAATTACCAAAGAAAGTCATAAATGAGTAATTGACAGAAAAATTAGACTTAAAAATAAAAAAAGTTAGTACAGAAAATAAAATTGGGGAAACTACAAAAAAATTATGAAAAACGTGAAAACGCCAAAAATTATAATACTATTAATAAAAAGAAAAAACGTATGTTTTTGAACAGATAGAAGAAAGACAAGAGTGCATTAATGGTGAAAGAAAAAATAAAAACCGCGAAAGGAATGCAATAAGATGGAAATTTGTTATAAAGATATATTTAAAAAAAATTAAGAGGAAGACAGTCATAAAGACTTAATTCCTAAAAACAAAAAACAATAAAATTGTCAAAATACTTTAAAAATCAAATGAAAAGAAAAGAAAGATGAGAAAGAAAAAACTACAAGATAAAAAAAATTGTAATAAAGATAACGAAAACAATTTAAAAAGCAATCAAGAAAACAACCAGTAAAAATTTTAAATGCTTTGAAAAAAGTAGATATAGTACTTCTTGTATGAAGTACTATATCTAATTAAAATATAATCTAATATCTAATTAAAACTAAACAAATTAAAAAATTACTGATAGTGCAAAAAGGACTATTAGTAAAAGCTCTTAAAAAAAATAGTGAGAAAAAAACACCAAAGGAAAGATGAGAAAAATGATTGACAGAAAAACTAAACGTAAAAATAAAAAGACTGATGAAAGGATTAATAAAATGTGCAAAAAAACAAACATAACAAAAAATTGACAAGGAGAAGAAAAATTTTCCGCAGTTGGTTAGAAATGTGAACAACGTGTACCTCATTTGCAGTACAAAAGTATAGCTTTTTTACCTAAATCATATGATTTGAAAATAAATCGAACAAATCAAAAATATAGTCAAAAAAAAAAAATTACTTTATTCTACTACAAATGTGGTACCCATTGTTAACACTTCTAACTAGTTATAAAAAGATTTTTTTGTTTTTTTTTTTCATGATAGAAAAATTGTAGTAATAATAAAATAACAAAATAATAATAAAAATGTTAGGTAACATTGGACAAAACAAGAAACAGCATGAACGAACCATAAATACCAAACAAGCTTTTTCACTCTTTAAATTGAAAGCTTACTTTTGCTCCACTCTGTATATTAACTACGGTACTCAAGTAACCTATCGCTTGTAGATGCCGTTTTATTATTTTTTTTTTCTAGAAACACAAAAAAGATTTTTGTTTGCAGAATTGTAGGTCAGCCTTTTTTGTTTTTTTTTCTTTACAGTAGACTACTTTAAAACATTTTTTAGTAGGTACTTAAAGAGAAAATAAAGGTTTACGTGACGGAAAAAAAAATTCCTGCGACTATTAATAATGGCAGCTATCAAAACTATCGTGTGACACTGTCACTTTTTTTATATTTTTTTAGTCTTCTCTCTGTCTTTCTTTTCTCTATAACTCCTAAACTGATAAACCCGATAAAGATAAATTGGTTCCTTTTTTTTTCGTATTATATTTTTATTTAATTTGTTTTTTTTTAATTTTTTTTTATCATTATTTTAGCTTTTCTCATCATTTTCTCTTCTTTCTGTGGTCACTTTGATAAATATTTTTAGTTCTCTCTCTGTCTTTCTTTCCTTCTGTGCATATCTATAACTCCTAAACGGATAAGCCTGATAAAAGGAGATAAACTGGTTTAATCTTAATAAGGTTGAAAATGATGTCAAAATAGTTTTTAATAATTTTTTTTATATACAACATTTAAAATATTTTATCTTATTTTGTCATTTATCTCTATTTCTCTCTCTGTTTTTTCTTCTTTGAACTCCTAAACGGATGGATTTTTTTCAAAATTTTGATAAAGCTTGATTTGATAATAATGTCATAAGATTTGTTATAATTTTTTTACATGACTTTTAACTACGGTAGCCAACTAACCTATCCACTGTCATTTTTTGTTTTCTTTTTTTTTAAAAAAAAAACATTAAAAAGCTTGCTTGCTTGACAGCTTTTCAAAGTATTAAATTGTAATTATCTTACTTTTAACAAGGTGTATCTGTGTTTTACAATAATGTTAATTTTTTTTTGTATATACATATACTAATGTTTCATATAATAGTACGAGCCTGACAATGTGAGATTTTTTAGATTTCTCATTTAGAGATGTCCAAAACTACAATTGTGGCAAAAAGTCCTTCTCAGATGTGTTACATTCTCTATTTTGTACAATTTTCCACGTAAAACACCTTATATAAGTCCAGCTAACTATCTATCTTGTGCAACTGTCGCAGTTTTCTTATTAAAAAGTGCAACTTTGAAATTTTGTAACGACTGCGTGATATGGTCACATTTTTTAGAAACTGATTATGGAACATAATTTTCTCGACAAGAATTTATTCGAAGCTCACGTGTTTCTAACGTGCAAACTTCACTCAGAAAGCAAATTTCGAATATACAAGGCATCCAAAACTAATTAAATAGTTTGCTTCACATGCACAGATGCCATTATCGTGTCATCTCAGCTTCCATATGCTAATTGTTAGCCGCACCGTTGCGCGAGTAAAAGAAGAAGAAAAAAAAAAGAAGAAGAAAAAAAAAGAGACTTATGTTGTTTTTTGATTCCGTACAGCGTATAAACATATATATACACAGATAGTGTTCTTTGAGGCGTTAAAACTGAATACATCTCGAATCGTTTCGAGGAAGTTTAATTCGTGTCTAAAGTAGTTTTATTTGCTCAACGAAAGAGAATTTGTTACACTGTAGCTACAAAGAGTTCAGTTTCTCTGCTATGAAAACTACTTTAGAAGATGTGTTATTTTCTGATGCATCAAACCAAGAAATTGAACTGAACTAAAAATTTATCGTTGTTTTATTTTCAACTTATGTTAGAATAGTCGCCGCCAAAGTAAGAGTCTTCAACTCTCTGATGCTCCACTATCTGAAGAACTTCTTGTTTTAACAATACACTTTATCACTAAAGTAAGTTTTTTTTAATTAGATTTTTTCTTATCTTACAGATTTAGGTAAAAAAGTGACAGATACACACAGATGAGCTCTGACCAGATCAAATTTGCATCGCATTGTAAAAATTTTGCGCTTCAAAAAGTCTCAAAAGTATTTTTGAAACATAAATTTTCTCTATCTTTATAGACGGAGTGAGTTTATCTCTTCTTTTGTTGTCAATTAGGAAATGTCGATTTTTTTTAGACGCACAACATTTTTACAATGCGACGCAAATTTGATCTACTTTTAGATAAGCAACATATAACTCTTATAGACGCTTACCATTTGCTGTAAAACAAGAAATAAAGCAAAATATTAAAAATCTGGTAATTTAGTTAACTCAGTAATCTCTAAAATTATTCTTCTACATGTAGTAGCCGCCATTTGTTTTATTTCTCGATTTGCGTTGCATTCTAAAATTTGTGCGCGCCAAAAAATGTTAAAAGTTGGTCGTACTTTTGAAAAATGTGTTTTCTTTGTTTTTATAGATAGAGCGTGTTTATCGCCCATTTTGCTGTGGTTTATGACTTATCGATCTTCGTTAGACGCACAACATTTTTATAATGCGACGCAAAACTGATCTACTTTTATATAAGCAATACATAAGCTTTATGAACGCTTATCATTTGTGGAAAAGTAAGAAAAATTAAGAAATATCGGAAATTCTGGTAATTTGGCTAACGCAATTACCTCTAAAGCCATTCTTCGACTTGAAGTAGGAGCCCTTTGTCTTATTTCTAAATTTGCGTCGCATTGTGAAAATCTTGCGCGTTGGAAAATGTTAAAAGTGGGTGGTACTCTTGGAAAATGTGGTTTCTCCGTTTTTATAATTGGAGCGAGCTTGTCGCCTTTTTTGCAGTAATTTCTGATTTGTCGATCTTTTTAAGACGCACAGCATTTTTGCAATGCGACGCAAATTGGATCTACTTCTATATAAGCAACACATAAGCTTTGTAAACGCTTATCATTTAATGTAAAAATTAGAAAAAATTAAAATTTTGAAAAATCTGGTCATTCAGTTAACTTAATTATCTCTCTGCAGATATTTTTGGTTCGTAGTAGCGGTCATTTGTCTCATTTCTAAATTTGCGTCGCATCTTAAAAATCTTGCGCGTCACAAAATGTAAAATGTTGGTGGTACTTTACAAAACTGGCCTTCTCTGTTTTTATAAATAGAGCAAACTTGTCGCCTTTTTTGCTGTGATTTATGACTTGTTGATCTTTTTTAGACGCACAAGATTTTGGCAATACGGCGCAAATTGGATCTACTTTTATATAAGTAATATTTAAGTTTTATAAACGCTTATTTGCTGTAAAAACAAGAAATATAAATAAAATAAAAAGTTGTTATTTTAGCCAACTCAGTGATTCTTCCACATGTAGTAGCGGTCATTTGTCTCATTTATAAATTTGCGTCGCATCGTAAAAATCCTGCGCGTCAAAAAATGTAAAATGTTGGTGGTACTTTAGAAAAATGGCTTTCTCTATTTTTATAAAATAGCGAGCTTGTCTCTCTTTTTGCTGTGATTTATGATTCGTCGATCTTTTTAAGACGCGCAATATTTTTGCAATGCGACGCAAATTGGATCTACTTCTATATAAGCAACACATAAGTTTTGTAAACGCTTATCATTTAGTGTAAAAATAAGAAAAAATCAAAATATTGAAAAATCTGGTCATTCAGTTAAATTAATTATCTTTCTGCAAATATTTTTGACTTGTAGTAGCCGTCATTTGTCTCATTTCTAAATTTGCGTCGCATCTTAAAAATCTTGCGCGTCACAAAATGTAAAATGTTGGTGGTATTTTAGAAAAATGGCTTTCTCTATTTTTATAAATTGAACGAGCTTGTCGCCTTTTTTGCTGTGATTTATGACTTGTTGATCTTTTTTAGACGCACAAAATTTTGGCAATGCGGCGCAAATTGGATCTACTTTTATATAAGCAATATTTAAGTTTTATAAACGCTTATTTGCTGTAAAAACAAGAAATATAAAAAAATAAAAAGATGTTAATTCAGTAGACTCAGTGATTCTTCTACATGTAGTAGCGGTCATTTGTCTCATTTCTAAATTTGCGTCGCATCTTAAAAATCTTGCGCGTCACAAAATGTAAAATGTTGGTCGTACTTTACAAAACTGGCTTTCTCAGTTTTTATAAATGGAGCGAGCTTGTCGCCTTTTTTGCTGTGATTTATGACTTGTTGATCTTTTTTAGACGCACAAGATTTTTGCAATGCGGCGCAAATTGGATCTACTTTTAGATAAGCAACATATAACTCTTATAGACGCTTACCATTTGCTGTAAAACAAGAAATAAAGAAAAATATTAAAAATCTGGTAATTCAGCTAACTCAGTAATCTCTAAAATTATTCTTCTACATGTAGTAGCCGCCATTTGTTTTATTTCTAGATTTGCGTTGCATCCTAAATTTTGTGCGCGTCAAAAAATGTTAAAAGTTGGTTGTACTTTTGAAAAATGTGCTTTCTCTGTTTTTATAGATAGAGCGTGTTTATCGCCCATTTTGCTGTGGTTTATGACTTATCGATCTTTGTTAGACGCACAAAATTTGTAGAATGCGACGCAAAACTGATCTACTTTTATATAAGCAAGATAAAAGCTTTATGAACGCTTATCATTTGTGGAAAAGCAAGAAAAATAAAAAAATATTGAAAAATCGGGTAATTTAGCTAACGCAATTATCTCTAGCAGCTCTTTGTTTTATTTTTAAATTTGCGTCGCATTGTAAAAATCTTGCGCGTCGGAAAATGTTAAAAGTGGGTGGTACTCTTGGAAAATGTGGCTTCTCTGTTTTTATAATTGGAGCGAGCTTGTCGCTTTTTTTGCAGTAATTTTTGATTCGTCGATCTTTTTAAGACGCGCAACATTTTTGCAATGCGACGCAAATTGGATCTACTTCTATATAAGCATCACATAAGCTTTGTAAACGCTTATCATTTAATGTAAAAATTAGAAGAAAACAAAAATATTGAAAAATATGGTCATTCAATTAACTTAATTATCTCTCTGCGGATAATAAAGTAAAACTGATTGTTTTTGTTTGCATCCTCTTCAAATGAATCATGAAATTTACATCATAAACAGACAAACTTGATGTTTTACGTTTTTGAAATTGTACAAACTTCCAGCCGCCATTGCTATATAATTGTCATATTTTAAATTTTTTTTTTTGAAATGCCAACAAATATCTTGAATTAAAATATCAAAAGCAGTAGCGGCATTTTCTCTTTTTTTTTTCTCGTCTAAAATTTAACTAATTCAATTCGTTCGTGCGAGCATAAGAAGCGTGATGGTGCGCCTCTGGTTACTCATGTAGAAAATTCAATTTGAGCAAAGCTATTAGATAGAGTTCGTTTGCCTATTAAAGGCAATCATCAGTCAGACCTAGAGACAAATATGCATTGTCCTTCTGGACACGTTCGTGTCTCTTGTCAAGCGCTCACGAAGAAAGAAATGCGCCTATTTTATGGACTTTACACACGAGGAGCGGATTTTTTTCTATATGATATACCACACAGAAGTACTATGGAATTTTTTTTGCTTCATGAATTCTTCAAATTCTACGCTTTTGAATTCGACAGAATCACGACATTTCAATTATTTTGGAAAAGACTGAGTTAACTGGGCTACTGGACCTCCCAAATAAACGCTGTCAAAAGTTAGGTTAGTACTTAAAAAAAAATTTTCTTCATCTATTTCTTTATGGTTTTTCAAAAAAATGAATTCGACAGAATCACGACATTTCAATTATTTTGGAAAAGACTGAGTTAACTGGGCTACTGGACCTCCCAAATAAACGCTGTCAAAAGTTAGGTTAGTACTTAAAAAAAAATTTTCTTCATCTATTTCTTTATGGTTTTTCAAAAAAACGAAAAACCATAAAGAAATAGATGCTTCTAGAAATTAAACGAATAGTTGCAAGAATAACTTTTGAGATACTTGAGTTAAATCTCAATTTGCGAGACTATCCCGCGGTCGCCGCCATCTTGATTTAAAGTTCTATTTTTTTGTTTTTCTAAAATAACTCGTTAATTTACAACTTTAGAACAAAAATAGTGTTATTCAAAGTTGTTGGAAATTCAATTTCTTACAAGATTAGTTATTATCATTTTTACGCTAGAATCAATATTTGCAAAGTTAAACCATCAAGTTTATTATACAATTTTTTGTCAATAAACTACATAATAAGCGTAATATTCAAAAAATAAAAAAAACTTACCTCCAGTTTGAGTATGAATCCGAAAATAATGATCGTGTAGTAGAAAAAGTGCAAGATCCAAAGATGATGAAAAGAAAATTCTGCTCACTACATTTTTCACTTTCATTTTTTTCTATAAATATAAAGATAGTATAACTCTGCAAATATTAATCATAGCGAGAAAATGATAGTAACCCAACTTGTAGAAAATTAAATTTCCAACAACTTTAAATTTAACAATTTTTGCTCTAAAGTTGTAAATTAACGAGTTATTTTAAAAAAACCAAAAAATTTAAGTACGTTTGAAAAAATATTGCGGTCTATAATTTTTTCTAATTAAGGTTATTTTTATGTCCATTTCGACTGGACTGCTATAATGATAAAGAAAACTTATGTTTCAAAATACGAGCGGCGTTGCACCCTTTTTCACGCGCAAGATTTTTACGATGCGACGCAAATCTGGTCAGAGCCTTATTCTAGAACGGCGCTGTTATACCTATTGTGTGTAATTGTCGCTTTTTTATTTAAACTTTTAAAATAAAAAAAATCTTATTGAAAAAAATTTAAATTGTATACAAGATAACAGTTCAATTATTTTCGAAATGGCTCAGTTATGTGGCTACTGGACCCCCCAAATAAACGCTGTCAAAAGTTAGGTTAGTACTTTTGATCAATATGGCCGCTACTAGAAGAATAACTTTAGAAATGATTAATTAAGTTGATTGAGTTATTAGAAAAAGAAATTGTTCTTGTTTTCAAAGCGTTTATAAAGCTAATATAAGGTTTATTTATATTTATAAAGTTTATATATCACTTATATAAAAGTCGACCAAAATTGCGACGCATTGTGCGTTTTAAAAAAATTGACAAGCCATAAATCACAGCAAAAAAAGCTCCATTTATAAAAATAAAAATAAACAAATTTTTTAGAAGAACGACCTACAATTTTTACCGCGCATGATTTTTACGATGCGACGCAAATTTTGAAATTAGACCCGCTACTACATGTTGAAGAATAACTTTAGATATAATTGAGATAACTGAATTACCTTATTTCATGTTTTTACAGCAAATGATAAGCGTTTATAAAACTTACATATTTGGTTATACAGCGTGGTCAACAATGACTGTTTGAGTTGGCAATCTTACATTTCATTTTAACATAGTACAACTGCGAGCACTTCCTGTTGTTGACGGGTGACACCTTTAACACTGACAGCATCATTGACAGATGCCTATTAAAAAGTTAGTCGCTGTGACATAACCTACAATTTTTTTATGAGTGTTATGTCAAATATTTGTCAGTGTTGCAACTAAGAAAATATATAAATTCTTTAAAAATGGTTGCCAACTCAAACAGTATATGTTAAACACGCTATATACAAGTAGGTCAAATTTGCGTTGCATTACAAAAATATTGCGCATCTAAGAAAGATCGACAAGACATAAATCATAGTGAAAAAGACGATAAACTCCTTCCATCTATAAAGATAAAGCACATTTTTAATAAACTACGATCTAATTTTCACTTTTCTTTACGCGCAAAATGTTTGCGATGAAACGCAAATTTAAAAATTAGACGCTACTTCAAGTAGAATAATGACTTTAGAAGTAATTGCGTTAACTGATTTACCAGATTTTTCAATGTTTTTGTTTTTACATTAAATGATAAGCGTTTATAAAACTTAAATATTGCTTATATAAAAGTAAATTCAATTTGCGTCGCATTGCAAAAATGGTGTGCGTCTTAAAAAGATCGACGAATCATAAATCACAGCAAAAAGAGAGACAAGTCGTACTTTCTAAAGTACGACCAACATTTTACATTTTTTTACGCGCAGGATTTTTACGATGCGACGCAAATTTATAAATGAGACAAATAGCCGCTACTACATGTGGAAGAATCACTGAGTTGACTGAATTAACATCTTATTATTTTTTTTATATTTCTTGTTTTTACAGCAAATAAGCGTTTATAAAACTTAAATATTGCTTATATAAAAGTAGATCCAATTTGCGTCGCATTGCAAAAATCTTGTGCGTCTAAAAAAGATTGACAAGTCATAAATCACAGCAAAAGAGGCGACAAGCTCGCTCCATTTATAAAAACAGAGAAAGCCAGTTTTCTAAAGTACGACCAGCATTTTACATTTGGTGACGCGCAAGATTTTTAAGATGCGACGCAAATTTAGAAATGAGACAAATGGCCGCTACTACAAGTAAAAAATATCTGCAGAGAGATAATTAAGATATCTGAAAGACCAAATTTTTCGAAATTTTGATTTTTTCTTATTTTTACATTAAATGATAAGCGTTTACAAAACTTATGTGTTGCTTATATAGAAGTAGATCCAATGTGCGTCGCATTGCAAAAATGTTGCGCGTCTTAAAAAGATCGATGAATCATAAATCACAGCAAAAAGAGAGACAAGCTCGCTATATTTATAAAAATAGAGAAAGCCATTTTTCTAAAGTACCACCAACATTTTACATTTTTCGACGCGCAGGATTTTTACAATGCGACGCAAATTTATAAATGAGGCAAATGGCCGCTACTACATATAGAAGAATCACTGAGTTGATTGAATTAACAACTTTTTAATTTTTTTATATTTCTTGTTTTTACAGCAAAAAAGCGTTTATTAAACCTAAACATTGCTTATATAAAAGTAGATCCAATTTGCGTCGCGTTGTAAAAATCTTGTGCGTCTAAAAAAGATCGACAAGTCATAAATCACAGCAAAAAAGGCGACAAGCTCGCTCCATTTATAAAAACAGAGAAGCCAGTTTTCTAAAGTACGACCAGCATTTTATATTTTGTGACGCGCAAGATTTTTAAGATGCGACGCAAATTTAGAAATGAGACAAATGGCCGCTACTACAAGTCAAAAATATCTGCAGCGAGATAATTAAATTAACTGAAAAACCAGATTTTTAAAAGTTTTGATTTTTTCTTATTTTTACATTAAATGATAAGCGTTTACAAAACTTATGTGATGCTTATATAGAAGTAGATCCAATTTGCGTCGCATTGCAAAAATGTTGCGCGTCTTAAAAACATCGACGAATCATAAATTGCTGCAAAAAAGGCGACAAGCTCGCTCCAATTATAAAAACAGAGAAACCACATTTTTCAAAAGTACCAGCAGTTTTTAACATTTTCTGTCGCGCAAGATTTTTACAATGCGACGCAACTCTAGAAATGAGACAAATGGCCGCTACTACAAGTCAAAAATATCTAAGAGAAAATTGCCTCACTCATCAGATGGCATCTTAACTCTAATCACTACTATAAATATTTTACCTTTAATATTAACAAAACTCTTCCAACTGGCTTGGAATGTGTCAAATACCAATCCAGATACCCTAAACACATATAGTTTGAAAACTGGATGCCTCATTTGTTTTTTTTTTAAACAAACACAATCTTTAGACACATTTTTGGGTTAACTCCTCAAAGATTAACTTTCTTTTGTTAACAAGTTATATCTCCTTTTGCCAAAATAATCACAATAATCTAAAATAAACTAAATGATAAAACACAAATTAGTTATATTCTTTATAAAAATGATAATTAAAAAAGGGTTCCAATACCAATCATTGAATTGAAGAAATAAAGCCAGAATCAACTCGTTGGAAGTAATCTCAGAGGTAAACAGAAGCAAGAAAAAAGACTAAACAAGTGTGTAGACAAAGAAAAAGAAAGTGTCTGGACCAAACACTACAGGGAATTGAGGAACATTACAAAAAAAAAGAAATTAGAAATGTTTACCAAGATATGAAAAAAGCAAGGGAAATATGATCTAGACCAATTATTAGACTCCTGTAGAATTAAGAAAGGCCGAATAATAGGAGAGCAACATGGACAACTGGACAGATGGGCAAAGTACTTTGAAACAGAATATAGCAGAATACGATGAAATCAGAGAAATAGAAATTTTCTCAGATTTTGAAATAATAGAAGATTTAATAAAATTAAAAAATAAGAAAAGTGGGGGTGAAAAAGGAATAGTGGCTGGAGTCCTAAAAATAGATGGGACTGAATTACAACAAAAGATAGGAAATCTAGTCAGAAAAAGATGGACAAAAGAACAACAATGGAACAATACCATCATTTGCCCAATATATAAAAGAGGGAACAGAACTCAATTCAAAAATTATAGAGGAGTACCATTATTTGAAATAACCTCCAAAGCTCTAGCTAGAATTATTCGCAACAAACTCACGGATATATAAAGAAGAAGTTGGGGAATCCCAATGGGGTCTCAGACACGGACGAGGAACAACTGACCAGATCTTCACACTAAAAATGGTACAAAATCGCAACCACGAACCAAACTCTAGAACCTCAAAATCAAGAAGAAAAATGTATGAAACACTAGGGCACTTGGGAGCCTCTTACAAGCTATTGAGCCTAATAAGACTAGCCTTGGAAAAGACATCAATGAAAGAACTAGTGGAAAAAAAAATTGTCAACAAGTTTTGCTTCTAAAAAGAGGAATAAAACAAGGAGATGTTTTTGTCTATTTATTGGATTACAATAGGAGCTCAACTTCAAACTAAAGGAATTAGATACCATAGTAATCATCAGATAATTGCACCTCACATTGGTGATTAGATCTAAAAGAAACTGGGAAAAAGTTTTAGGAGACTAGAAAGTACTGCAAAGAAATACAATAAGGGCTCATCTTATACTCCAAAAACCAAATATATGGTATGGGGTCAAAACCTAAATGAAGAAACAAGGCATACACTGAGTACCTTGGAGTAATAATTAACAATAAAGCAGACAAAACGATACAAATAGAGAAAAGTCTAGCAAAAGGAACTAGAGGAGTTGGAAGTCTTAACAATGTATTGAAGGCAAAAGGAGTATCAAGAAAAGCACCAATAAGTATATATAGAACCCACTGGTACTCTACGGATGTGAAACGTGGATTCTGACAGAGAAAAAAGAGGAAAAGATTGAGATATGGGAAAGAAAAACTCTTAGAAAGATACTGGGGAGTAAAATATTATAAGATGGATTATGGAGAAGAACTAAAGAAAGTATCTGGACATTCAAATATAATGCGCCAATTAGAGGGTCAGGAGAAAAACAAAAAAGAGGCAGACTGAGAAAAAAAAGTTTAAGCACTATAACAACGGGTCTAAAGCTGAGAAGAATAGAAGACTGGACAAAAATTACGGAAGATAGAAGAAGATGGAAGATATATATATATACCAATCCTGAAATGAAAGAAGTAGATGTTTTAGACACACTGTATTGTATCTTTTTATCTGAACAGAAAAATCTAGTTATATTCAAGAGATTAATAATTAAGATTAAAAAGAAAGTGAAATAAAAGAAAGCGAGTACTGTTCTTAAATATAAAACGAAACTAAAGATCAAATTATAAAAAAAAATTAAAAGAAAATGGGAATAGACTATAACAAATGAAATTACATCACATGATAATAGAAATAGATCTGAGAACTGTAGATTAACAAATTATAAAAAAACTAGAAACTAATGTAAAACAAACAGACATTTAAAAAAAATGTCGTCTCGGACACAAAACACAAAAATAAAATAATCTAAAAAGAAACAATTTAAAAATTAGAATATATATGAAAAACAATTTTTAAGAATGCAATAAAAAAAACTAGAATAGAAAAGTAAAAAAAAATATTATAACATAGATAAACTATACATGAAAAAGATAGAATATGCAATATAGCTATTTTAATAATTATTATTAACTAAAAAGAAACAATATAATTAAATTGATATATAAAAATTCAAAAATATTGTTTAAACGATGTTAGAATGAAAAACAAATAGCCTTAAGTCTAAAAAATTACACCTAAAAAGAAAAAAGTAGATGTTTTAGACACATTGTATTGTATCTTTTTATCTGAACACAGAAATCTAATTATATTTAAGAGATTAATAATAAAGATTAAAAAGAAAGTGAAATAAAAGAAAACGAGTACATCCTCTTGAATATAAAACAAAACTAAAGATCAAATTATAAAAAAAAATTAAAAGAAAATAGGAATAGACTATAACAAATGAAATTAAATCACATGATAATAGAAATAGAACTGAGAACTGTAGACTAACAAAGTAACAAAAAACTAGAAACTAAATTTTGTAAAACAAACAGACATTTAAGAAAAGTGTCGTCGCAGACACAAAACACAAAAATTAAAGAATCTAAAAAGAAACAAATTCAAAATTAGAATATATATGAAAAATAATTTTTAAGAATGCCAAAAAAAAAAATTTGATTGGAAAAGTAAAATAAAATATTATAACATAAATAAACTATACATGAAAAAGATAGAATTTGAAATATAGTTCTTTTAATAATTATTATTAACTAAAAAGGAACATATTATGATTAATAATTGATATATAAAAATTTAAAAACATTGTTTAAACAATGTTAGAATGAAAAACAAATAGCCTTAAGTCTAAAAAATTACACCTGAAATGAAAGAAGTAGATGTTTTAGACACACTGTATTGTACCTTTTTATGTGAACAGAAAAATCTAATTATATTTAAGAGATTAATAATAAAGATTAAAATGAAAGTGAAATAAAAGAAAACGAGTACATTTTCTTGAATATAAAACGAAACTGAAGATCAAATTATATAAAAAAAATCAAAAGAAAATAGGAATAGACTATAACAAATAATTAAATCACATGATAATAGAAATAGAACTGAGAACTGTAGACTAGCAAATTAACAAAAAAACTAGAAACTAAAGTCTGTAAAACAAAGAGACATTTAAGAAATATGTCGTTTCAAACACAAAACACAAAAATTAAAGAAGATAAAACAAAAGAAACACTTTAAAAATTAGAATATATATGAAAAACAATTTTTAAGATGTCAAAAAAAAAACTAGAATGAAAAAGTAAAAAAAAATATTATAACATAGATAAACTATACATGAAAAGATAGAATATTAAATATTGTTATTTTATAATTATTATTAACTAAAAAGGAACATATTATAATTAAATTGATATATAAAAATTTAAAAACATTGTTTGAACAATGTTAGAATGAAAAACAAATAGCCTTAAGTCTAAAAAGTTCTGAAAGAAACGTCCGACTGAAAGAGGATAATAAAAAACGTAAACATTATATGAAAAGAATAGGAACTAAACAGAAAGTTAATAATAATGCTCACTAAATACACAAAAAAAAGTTTAATAAGAATAAGATAACAAAAAATCGAACTAATAAAAAAAGTATTTAAAGAAAGAAATACGTCAAAGGAGTAAAATATTATAAAAAAAAGTCAATTATGTACAACACTATTGTGAATAAATATAACAAAATTTTAAGAAAAATCGTAAGGGTTTTGAAAAAAATTATACCCAAAAGTAAAGATATATAAACATAAAAAAACATATAAGTAAAAGTAAACTCAGAAAAAGAGTGATAAGATTAGAGACAAGAACATCAAAGCACCTTTTAAGAAAAAAAGCTTTCAATGAAAAACAAAAGGAGTTAATTAAACAAAAAAATATATAAAAAAAACAGTAATACTTGAAGTAAAATAAGAACAAACAGAGACAAATATTGCAAAATAAGAATTGAGTTGATTGAGAAAATAGGAAGAATTAATTTTTTTGCTACTTTCCAATGTTATCATCATTGAAGATTAACAAAGTATTAAATATTTTAGCTTTATTATTAACGAAACTTTTCCAACTGACTTAGAATATGTCAAATACCTTCAGGTTTCAATCTAGATTCTATAAACAAAAACATATTACTAAAAAAAAACAAAATAAAATGTGTATGCTTCATTTGTTTATTATTGTACGAAAACACAGCCGTTTGACACATTGTTAATTCAACTTTTCAAAGATTAGCGTCCCTTTGTTAACAAGTTATATTTCCTCGTGCCAATTCAAGTGATAAAATAATCACAATAATCGGAAATAAACAAAATGAAATAAGACAAATTATTATATACTTTATGAAAAACATAAATAAAAATCGGTTCCTATACCAATCCTTAGAGAACACCTAAAATGTAAAAACGAAGTGTTTTAAGAACATTATTTTGTACATTTTCATCTTAACATAAAAATCAGATTAATTTCAAGAGATTAATAATAAAGATGAAAAAGAAGCAGAAATAAGAAAAGCATGTACAACATGTTGAAAATGGTAAAATTATAAAACAGAACTAAAAGTCAAAATATAAAAAGATCTAAAAGAGAATAAAAATAGTCTATAACAAATGAACAGGCTTGCAAAAAAATTAAATCACATGCTTATAGACATAGAACTGAGAACTGTAGGCTAAGAAATTACCAAAAAAATCAGAAGCTAAAGTCTGTAAAACAAACACACATTTAAAAAAATGTCGCTTAAGACACAAAACACAAAAATAAAAGAATCGAAAGAATATAAAAATAAGATTGAAAATTAGAATCTGTAATATGAAAAACATTTTTAAAAATGTCAAAAAAGGAATTAGAATGCAAAAGAAACAACATAAGTAAAACAAAAAAAAAACTATAGAAAAAAAAGACAGCATTTAACTCATGGAAATGGCCAACGTTATATGTATATACTAAAGCAAGCATGCACACAATATAAATTACAAAAAATAAAAACTAGATAAAATTCAATAACAATAATTCAAACTGAAAAAAGTTAAATAAAATTGAATAAAATAAATAAGAAAAGCAATTGAAATAAATAAAAAAAGCAATGAAAACAAAGACTTTAAAATCAAAATAAATAGAAAAAAAAAGATGTGGTATGATAAAAAATTTAATTTCTTAATAAATTTCCAAGAATTTTGATAGTTTTACAGGAAAGTTATGTGATGTTTTCAAAAAAGATTTAAAAATTTTGAAATAATTTTATTTAATTTTTAAAGGTCCTTTGAAAAAATTGAAAAAAAAATCGATAAATCAAACGCTTCAAGTCTAAGAACTCCCTAAAAAGCAGAATTAGAAAAAAATATATATAAATGCTAGAAATGCTGAGAACATAATACTGAAGGCAGATAAAAAAAATAAAAATGTTTTATGAAGAAAAAAAAAGCACAAACGAGTGAAGTAAGAGAAATCAAACAAAAGAGCCAAACAAGTAAAAAATAGAAATGAAATAAAACAAAATAGGGAATGGAAAGATTTAAATCAAACCGAGTGGTGAAATAAAGAACCTAGAGATGAAAAAAAAAATATATAAAAGTGAAAAGACTACAGAAAAAGCTCTGAAAAGATAGTTTAAGAAAAAATGTGAAAAGATCGAATAGAACACGATAGAAGTGAAAATTTTTAATTTTCCAAATAATGCTTATTTTTGCAAAACATTCACGGGTAAAAGTGGACATTTCTAATTTGGAAAACTACAAAATTTAGCGTGTTCAAAGTTTTAGTTGCCTCTAGATTTCTTTTAGTAGACCTGGTTACACAGCCACCCCTATATTTTTAATGGAAAACTTTTTAATTTTCTTATATATTTAATTTTTTTGATTTTTTAGTGTTGTTTTATAAAATTTGCTAACAATAAATAATACACTTCAAGTTTGATTTTTTGCCAAACTATATATAGATTTGTGAATATGATTAGAATATCTTATGTAAATTGATTGCAATTATTATAGGTTAACGATGATTTAAGGGTCTAACTAACTAGACTCAAGTTATTATAATTAGTTCAAGTTGCTCATTTGATCTTCTTAAATCTTCAGCAAGTCATTACGCCTTTTATTTTTTTTTCTACATTTTCCTGTCAAAAAAAAACAACTATTTTAATCAAGGTGCTCTAAAAATACTTCCAAGCTTAATTACAGGATTATACAATAAATCAGAACTTTATTTTCTCTTTATTATAACATAAAATGTAAATAAGTGTTCGTGCAAGGCAACCGCTGATATTTAAATTGAATATTATTGCTTTTCTGTTGCCTTTTTTTTTCGGTTTTATGAATCAATTTCATTCTGATTCAATCCTTCGTATTAATTCTTAGAAAGAACGGTACGTTTAAGAAAATATTTATAGAAATGATGCGTTATTGTTGTACACCCTGTATAATGGACAATACCGGAAAATTATACAATTTCTTGTGGTCGGCTCTTGAACTTTGTTTGATTCTTGGAATGAACGTGTGCGGTTTAATTATTGTTTTGAATGTCGCAAAAGTTACCGTTTTTCAAAAAAAAGTTTAAATTTTGTTTTTTTTTATAATAGACCGGGATAAGAAAAAAATAAATATTTAATTATAATACAATTTTTAATTTATGAGGCAGTATTTGTGGTTTTTAATAGTTGTTGTAGTACTTAGCTTCAACACAATGCTTTCTGTCATAAACACAGTAAATGACGTTTCCATCTATGACTACAGATGATGGAAAAAAAATTGTGGAATAGAGAAACCATATTTTTTATCTTTTTTTTAGTCTTAATTTTGGTTTTTCCACAATGTTTTGGTTGTCTTTTTATTATTATTCTTTTATAGATCTTGTAATATTTTTTCTCACCTATTTATGTCTTTATATATGTATATTAATTATAATTTGAACTTTGATAGTGTATAATAATAATATATTAAAGAACTAGTTTTATAAGGGTTGATTTGGCGCACAAGTTTTTGGAATTTGCGTTTTTTTTAATTTTAGATGAGAAAAGATAAATTTTAACACTCTGAAAATTTTTGTTGCTATCGGTTGGTAACGGCGACAAGCCTTTTGATTTCAAATTTAGTTCAAAACTTTGGGACGACATAATTTGTATAATTTTTAACCAAAAGTTGATATAATAGAGAAGAACAGAGTATATCTACCCAACCCGAAATTCGGTTACAAGTATAAACAACGACCTATGAAAGTTTATTACCTGATAAATCCGAAATAGCCTACCGATTTTTAATGTAGTGACGTTTTCTTATCTAGCAACAAAAAGCAATATGATTTTTTCAAGATATAACAATAATAATCTTTGAGAAAAAAATTAAACTTTAATTATTACGACATTTGACGTAATTGTGACATTTATGCGATACCAACCCTCAAAAACTATAAACATATAACAAGCTTTTTTGTTTTGAATTTTTGAAGAAAAAAGATTTAAATCTAAAAATAGATTGCCTATTTCAAATTTTTGAGTGACCCTGTACAGTGTACAGTGGTTTTGATTTTGTTTCTTTTTTTTTTTAATTTATTAACTGTTTTTTAAAGCTTTTGTTTTATCTAATTTTTGTTTGTTTTTTTTTCTTGTCACTTCACTTTTATTTTGTATTGTTTTTTTATAACAATATTTTTTCACATTTCTCATTTGTCTTTTTGTGCTTTCTCATTTGTTTTGTTAAGATTTTTGTAGTGTGTTACATTTTTTTTATATATTCTTTTAATGCCCAGTCTCAAATATTTTCTGTCTAAAGATTTTTTGGCTAATTTTTTTTACAGTTCTGTAGACTCTTACAAGCTTTTTTTTATTTCTCTACGTTTATTTGTGTTTATTTCTGTTCAGAATTTTTTCTTATTTTTTTATTGGTTTTTCATCTTCTCTTTGGTGTTACTTATATTTTTTTATTATGATAATAACATGTTTATTATTGTTACGTATTATTTGTTTTTTTTTCCTGGTTTTTTGCATAAAACTTGGTTTAAATGTCATAATTTTTTTACCATTACGTGATTGTTGCTTTTAATAAATATTTAACGGGTCTATTGTTGCTTTGTTATTTTTATTTTCAAAATTTAATAACTATTTTTATCTTTTTAAAGGTTTGGTTTTAACAGATTTATTTTGTAAACGCTTTTTTTTTACTGTTTTAGCTTGTTCCTACAGTTTTTTTTCTGTTTTTGTCTTTTCTCCACTTAGTTAAAACTTCTATTATGTATTATTTTTTTATAATAATATAGTTTCACATGTCTCATTTTTCTTTATATGCTTTATTATTTGTTTTTTTTTAGGATTTTTGTAATATTCTATTTTTTTCTAATAATTGATTTTCTTTGCTTGCTATAGTTTTTTCCTATATCTCAAATATTTTCTCAGTTTTAATTTTTTTTTGTCTTATTTATTTTTCTTTACGGTTTTGCAGTCTTTTACTAACTTTTTTTTGCTTTTCTACGTTTTTTGTGTTTATTTCTGTACAGAACATTTTCTCATTTTGTCTTTTGTTTTGTTTTGTTTGTTATCTTCTCTTTTGTGTTACTTATAGTTTTGCTTATCTTTTTCATTTTGTCAACAACATGTGAAAAAGTTGCCAATTTTTGTTTTTGCACTGGATTTTTGCATAAAATTTGATCTAATTGTCATAAATCTTCCAGTGTTATTGTAAATATTGTTTTTTTTCTTTAAGATTGGAGATGTGGGTGCAAGTGTAAAAAGAACGATCAATAGGTTGACAACCCTTTTAGAAAAAGATAGAAATCACATTGGACCGATCACGATCTGAATTGCTGTTTAAAATGGTTCATGTCTATTGGACATGGCATGATTTAAGGCAACCTATTGGTATTGGAACGTGTGTGTTTAGTAAATATGTTATTAGAAAGATCGGTTTTTCGACATCAAAAAATTTTAGGTTAATTATAAAAAATTAAATTTGAAGCTTTGTAATAACAAAAAGTGTTTTAGGGTAAATACACTTGTTCAGTTATAATAGTATTTTGCATTTTAGAGAAAAATGTTAACATTAGCAAGATTAATCCCACTTCTGATTACAATTTATTACAACACACACTAAACAAGAGAAAAATTGATAGTGGAAACTATAAAAAATTAAGCAAATAGTAAAAACAAGGGAAAGATAGGATTTTTTGTTTCAATATGTAAATGTGTAAAGTTTGAGCAATTTTGAATATTTTTATTATGTCACTTCTGATGTGCGCAGCTTTTGATGCTTTTTGATCTAAAATTTGTTTTTTTCACAGACAATATTTTGTTGTTAATTATATAGCAATTTCAAGCTAAAATATGCCTAAGAAGACTTAATAAAGTTCAATGTTAGGATATCAAATTAGTGAAGCTTTCCATAAAACATTTAATAATTTGTAAAATATTTCAAAGATTACAATCGCTTAAAAAAATGACATTTCAGCAAAAGCAAAATAGGATAATGTCTTCAATATCTCCTTCATCTTATCTTCCCTAATCCATTTTTTCCCCATCTTTCATCCCAATCAAATATTCTAAATTCCTCAAAGCTTTTGCCACTTTTGTTGCAAATTTAATTGTTTTTCTCTGCGCCCCCATTTTCTCGTAAATACCTATTTCGTAAGAATGTTCTTTCCGAAGCATCTTAATCGTTATCTGCCTCTCGCTGAGATAAATTATCAGTGGCATGGCCAATTTGAGAATTAGTCATTCAAGTTTCATGAAAAGAGAGTGATCGAAAATGGTAGTCGTAGCTGTTATCTGCATGTCGAAGTTGAATTGACACTCTACAACTTTCTAAGTGAAATTAACGTTAGAGGGTTGGTAGTTAAAAACATTTTACCGAATGAACCAAAAAGGTTGGAAAAAAATATTTTTAATTTTTAATATATTCTCAAGATTAAGATAACTCAGATATAAGCATGCCATTAGGCTCTTAACCCCTTCATTCTACCCAAATTTGAATTGACACTCTACAAGCTTTTTCAGTGCAATTTATTCTAGAGGGTTGGTAGTCTAAAAAATGTTACTGAATTGGTCAAATTTATTAGAAAATAGTTTCACACATTTTATGAAACGGTTGTCTCAATCTTCAGTTCTTTACATGTTGTTTAAGTGATGTAGGTTACTACATCAAATAAAATAAACTAAAATAAACAAAAACAAACTAAAATAAACGAAAACAAACTAAAATAAGCTTAAATAATCTAAAATCAACTAAAATAAACTAAAACAAACTAAAATAAACTAAAATAAACTAAAATTAACTAAAATTAACTAAAATAAAGTAAAATAAATTAAAATAAACCAAAATAAACTAAGAAAACTAACTTAGACTAAATTAAACTAAAACTAAAAAGTTATTAATTAGATAAAATTAAAATAGACTAAAATGAACTAAGTTGAACTGAAATAAACTGAACTAAACTGAAATGAACTGAATTGAACTCAAATAAAATGAAGTAAACTAAAGTGAACTGAATTAAATTAAACTAAACTAAAATGTATTGAGATGAACGAGGAAAAGCTGAAATAGACTAAAATAAACAGAATCAAAGTAAAGTAAACTGAGTTGAAGTAAAATGGACTAAAATAAATTAAAATCAATTGAAATAAACTATAACTATCTAAAATAAACTCAATTGAACTAAAATAAACTGGAAATCATATAAAATAAATTAGAATAAACTGAAATAGACTGAATTAAACTAAAATAAATAAAAATAAAGTATAATGAACTAAAATAAATAAAAATAAAGTAAAATAAACTCAAATAAATAAAAATAAACTAAATTAAATTGAACTGAAATAAACCAAAATAATTAAACTACAATAAACTGAAATAGACTAAAATGAACTAAGTTGAACTAAAATAAACTGAACTAAACTAAAATGAACTGAATTGAACTCGAATAAAATGAATTAAACTAAAATGAACTAAATTAAATTAAACTAAACTAAAATGTATTGAAATGAACTAGAAAGAGCTGAAATAGACTAAAATAAACTGAATCAAAGTAAAATAAACTGAGTTGGACTAAAATGGACTAAGATGAATTAAAATCAATTGATATAAACTATAACTAACTAAAATAAACTCAATTGAACAAAAATAAACTGGAAATAATATAAAATGAATATAAAATAAACTGAAATAGACTGAATTATACTAAAATTAACTAAAGTATTTTAAAATAAACTAAATTAAACTAAAGTAAACTAGAATAAACTTGAATAAAGTAATATAAAGTAAAATAAATAAAAATAAACTAAAATAATCCAAAATAATTGAACTCCAATAAACTGAAATAGACTAAAATGAACTTAGTTGAACTAAAATAAACTGAACTAAACTAAAATGATCTGAATTGAACTGAAATAAAATGAATTAAACTAAATTGAACTAAATTAAATTAAACTAATCTAAAATGTATTGAAATGAACTAGAAAGAGTTGAAATAGACTAAAATAAATTGAATTAAAATAAAATAAACTGAGTTGAACTAAAATGGACTAAAATAAATTAAAATCAATTGAAATAAACTATAACTAACTAAAATAAAGTCAATTAAACTAAAATAAACTGGAAATAATATAAAATGAATTAGAATAAACTGAAATAGACTGAATTAAACTAAAATAAATTAAAATAAAGTAAAATAAACTAAAATAAACTAAAATAAACTAAAATAAACTAAAATAAACTAACATAAACTAAATTAAACTAAAACTAAAAAATTTTTAATTAGATTAAACTAAAATAAACCAAAATAATTAAACTAGAATAAACTGAAATAGATTAAAATGAACTAAGTTGAACTAAAATAAACTGAACCAAACTAAAATGATCTGAATTGAACTGAAATAAAATGAATTAAACTAAAATGAACTAAATTATTAAACTAAACTAAAATGTATTGAAATGAACTAGAAAGAGTTGAAATAGACTAAAATAAATTGAATCAAAATAAAATAAACTGAGTTGAACTAAAATGGACTAAAATAAATTAAAATCAACTGAAATAAACTATAACTAACTAAACTAAAGTCAATTACACTAAAATAAACTGGAAATAATATAAAATGAATTAGAATAAACTGAAATAGACTGAATTAAACTAAAATAAATTAAAATAAAGTGAAATAAACTAAAATAAACTAACATAAACTAAATTAAACTAAAACTAAAAAATTATTAATTAGATTAAACTAAAATAAACCAAAATAATTAAACTAGAATAAACGGAAATAGACTAAAATGGACTAAGTTGAACTAAAATAAACTGAACTAAACTAAAATGAACTGAATTGATCTCAAATAAAATGAATTAAACTAAAATGAACTGAATTAAATTAAACTAAGCTAAAATGTATTGAGATGAACTAGAAAGAGCTGAAATAGACTAAAATAAACTGAATCAAAGTAAAATAAACTCAGTTGAACTAAAATGGACTAAAATAAATTAAAATCAATTGAAATAAACTATAACTATCTAAAATAAACTCAATTGAACTAAAATAAACTGAAAATCATATAAAATGAATTAGAATAAACTGAAATGGACTGAATTAAACTAAAATAAATAAAAATAAAGTCAAAAAACTAAAATAAAAAAAATAAACTAAATTAAATTGAACTGAAATAAACCAAAATAATTAAACTACAATAAACTGAAATAGACTAAAATGAACTAAGTTGAACTAAAATAAACTGAACTAAACTAAAATGAACTGAATTGAACTCAAACAAAATAAATTAAACTAAAATGAACTAAATTAAACTAAACTAAAATTTGAAATGAACCAGAAAAAGCTGCAATAGACTAAAATAAACTGAATCAAAGTAAAATAAAGTGAGTTGAACTAAAATGGATTAAAATAAATTAAAATCAATTGAAATAAACTTTAACTAACTAAAATAAACTCAATTGAACTAAAATAAACTGATAAATAATATAAAAAGAATTAGAATAAACTGAAATAGACTGATTTAAACTAAAATAAACTACAACAAATTATAATAAAGTAAAATAAACTAAAATAAATAAAAATAAACTAAAGTAAACTAACATAAACTAAATTAAACTAAAACTAAAAAGTTATTAATTAGTTTAAACTAAAATAAATTGAAATAGACTACAATGAACTAAGTTGAACTAAAATAAACTGAACTAAACTAAAATGAACCGAATTGAACTCGAATAAAATGAATTAAACTAAAATGAACTAAATTAAATTAAACTAAACTAAAATGTATTGAAATGAACTAGAAAGAGCTGAAATAGACTAAAATAAACTGAATCAAAGTAAAATAAACTGAGTTGGACTAAAATGGACTAAAATGTACTAAAATGAATTAAAATCAATTGAAATAAACTATAACTAACTAAAATAAACTCAATTGAACAAAAAAAAACTGGAAATAATATAAAATGAATTAGAATAAGCTGAAATAGACTGAATTAAACTAAAATTAACTAAAATAAAATAAAATAAACTAAAATAAACTAAAATAAACTAAAATAAACTAAAATAAACTAAAATAAACTAAAATGAACTAAAATAAACTAAAATAAACTAAAATAAACTAAAATAAACTAAAATAAACTAAAATAAACTAAAATAAACTAAAATAAACTAAAATAAACTAAAATAAACTAAAATAAACTAAAATAAACTAAAATAAACTAAAATAAACTAAAATAAACTAAAATAAACTAAAATAAACTAAAATAAACTAAAATAAACTAAAATAAACTAAAATAAACTAAAATAAACTAAAATAAATAAAAATAAGCTAAAATAAACTAACATAAACTAAATTAAACTAAAAGTAAAAAATTATTAATTAGATTAAACTAAAATAAACCAAAATAATTAAACTAGAATAAACTGAAATAGACTAAAATGAACTAAGTTGAACTAAAATGAACTGAACTAAAATAAAATGAACTGAATTGAACTCAAACAAAGTGAATTAAACTAAAATGAACTAAATTAAACTAAACTAAAATTTGAAATGAACTCGAAAGAGCTGAAATAGACTAAAATAAACTGAATCAAAGTAAAATAAACTGAGTTGAACTAAAATATACTAAAATAAACTGAATCAAAGTAAAATAAACTGAGTTGAACTAAAATGGACTAAAATATATTAAAATCTATTGAAATAAACTATAACTAACTAAAATAAACTCAATTGAACTAAAATAAACTGGAAATAATATAAAAAGAATTAGAATAAACTGAAATAGACTAAATTAAACTAAAATAAACTAAAACAAATTAAAATAAAGTAAAATAAACTAAAATAAATAAAAATAAACTGAAGTAAACCAACATAAACTAAAACTAAAAAGTTATTAATTAGATTAAACTAAAATAAACCAAAATAATTAAACTGGAATAAACTCAATTAGACTAAAATGAACTAAGTTGAACTGAAATAAACTGAACTAAACTGAAATGAACTTTATTGAACTCAAACAAAATGAATTAAATTAAAATGAACTAAATTAAATTAATCTAAACTAAAATGTAATGAAATGAACTAGAAAGAGCTGAAATAGACTAAAATAAACTGAATCAAATTAAAATACACTGAGTTGAACTAAAATGGGCTAAAATAAATTAAAATCAGTTGAAATAAACTATAACTAACTAAAATAAACTCAATTGAACTAAAATGTTAAACCAAGATTGTTTTGAAAAGTGAATCAGTAATTTAAACTGTAGAAGTGGCTTCTAGCAGAGCTAAAAATGAGTTTCTTGAGGAGACCATGGCTACATCACGTTTTTTAGGTTACTTTGTATTTATTTGGTAATAAATTTGTCTCGGCGGGTCCTCAAATTTCAGGTGGCTGGTGAGCACATATTCTATTCTTATTCTAATAATCATTTTTTGTTGAAAATTGAACAAATTATCTGAAACAAAAGCGTCTAAATGAAATTTTAAAAGAATACGTTTTATAAGGGGTATTGGCGCACGTGCCCTATAGAAAACCCGCCTGGGACGTCAAATCAACTTTTATAAAACTAGTTCTTTAATATACTATTAATCTTAAGATATTAGAATGCTCTTAAACAGCAAATGAACCCTTATCGAAAGCTTTTCAATAATCCTTACATGAGTATTATTTAAAAATTTTGTTTTACCGCCATCTTGTAGATTAAATTTTCCAGCATTATGAACAATTCAATAAATCCGCTGATTGGTAGAGTTGTTAGATAAAACTGAATTCAATCGGGTAGTTCTTCGGAATTATGTCTGATCAGCTATTCGATTCGTAAAAATTTATTTCCATAATTTCGGTTTTGCTATGTGACTTTAGAAAGCAAGCGATTTAATGCAGAAAAAAAAACAGTAAAGTTTTATCAAATATTGCATTTATCATTGAACATGAGTAATAAAGAGTGCTTGAGATTACCTCTTATAAAAGTAATAAAAATTGTAAAAACACACTTTTTAAGAGAAAAGATAGGAAATTCTATATAAAAGTTTTTTTAATGGTAAACGGGTAACTTTATTGAAAATTGAAATTTTATTGTCTAATATGTTTTGTTTTTTTTTTATTCCGGAAATGATTTCAACGAATATGATTCGACCTTGGTTTTTTTCTATTTATCTGGGAGCTTGATAAATTCATCTCATTAAAAAACAAGATCTTGCTAGATCATCTTTTGTCAATTAAAAAAATTGTACTTTGAAAACTGAAAACCGTCATTAAATTTTAACTTCCCCATTAATATTAAGTTTTGGATACGCCCCCACTAACCATTAAACAAATACATAATAATTATCACTTAACTTTGAAACTTCTCCAAACTCAACATCCCCCATTTATGTTTATCTTTCGCCAAAAAAGACATTTCCACCCTATGTTGCTCATCCCCTAATTGGCAAAACTAAGAGTAATTATCAAAATCCAACATTTATTTCGTCATGTAACCACATTTGGGGTCGCCGCTTTCGAATTACTTAGAAATCCAGGCAAAAAGTTGAGTTAATCCAGGATTTTGTCCAGGAATTGGGGTCAACAGATGTATATAATTGAAGCGTTATTGTCAGAATTTGCGCTAGTTATACCGACCCACCGGCTAATTAGTGGCAATGTAGTTTCATTAAGTGCAGATCGAAACAGCTCTGTAACTAGTTGTGTTAATTGTAATTAAATGCTGTTGAGAGTTTATGGTAATCGGGTGGAAAAAAAAGGGGAAAAACGTGGGAAATACTGAAAGCTTTCAATGATTTTGCAAATAAAATTTTGGAATACCAAGTTTAATCAGACAATAATAGGCAAAAGCCAATTACAACTGATGTATAAAGTCTCACTGATGAGACCTAAAAATTTTAAGACCGTTTTATATCAAAATTCGAAAGATCAAACAGCTTGGTGTAAGGGAAATTTAGTCAAAACAAAGATACTCTTAAGAGGTACTCATTAAAATTTTTGAGTTAAGCTTTTCTTAGATGTACGTTTTTGACAAAAGTCGGTAATGTGGTAACTTGGTTGTCTGACCAGCGGTTTTATTTCTTGTCTGGTAAGGTTGATTAATTGAAAATTGGCATGACTTTTGACATTGAAACGTAAAAGTTTGACTTTGTAATAAGAAGCTTCTGACAGATGTCGCTACAACTTACCTAACTTCCTATTTGAGGTAATGGATCTTTTAAGTGAGTTTACTATTTGCTCATAAAAAAAAGTTGATTATTTTGTAGCTTTTTATTGAATTTGTGAGCTTTGCTCTACAAAGTTCTACCTTAATGTCTTCGCCATAAATTTTCTAGATTGATTTAAAGAAGCTCTAAAAGTTTTCTATAATTTGCGACAATTTTGAAGGACTCCAGTTAAATTGGAAAATCTTTTATTCGCCTAGAAAAATCTGAACATAATTCTTCGCAAACTTTTAATGTTGAAAATGGTCTCTCTTTTCGAAACTTCCCTCGTTAAAGTTGGAAAATAATCGAGAAAAACTCAGATACGCCACTGCTTACTCCTTTTGATTAGTCTTTAATCAAAAAAGCGTCAGTGTTTCTTATTTTATTGGATGTTTCTTCGGGCGAGTGGCACGAAAGAGGGATGTTGTAGCAATAGGGATGAAAGTAAATGGTTTATTGCAATTAGGGATTGCTATGGTTTTTTATTTTCATTATTTTTTCTACTCTTGGCCGTTTCTACCTTTGGTTTTTGTGATTGTTTTTTCCTTCACTTTGTTTTTTTTATTATTTTTTTCTGTTTTTTTGTCACTTCTTGCTCATTTTATTTTTTATATAAAGGTCTTTGTTATTTTACTACATCGAATCTTATACCTTTACAAATATTTTTCTTTTATTTTTTAGCTTACATAATTTAACATGAAATCTTTTTGATAGCGCGCATTTTAGGTCTTTTTTTTCTATCGTGTTTTAATTTTATTATTATTTGTATTCTTTATTGTTGGTCGTTTCTGCCTCCCTCTCACTTGCTTTTGATTTGTTTCTGCTTTTTTTTTGTATTCCTTTTCACTTTTTCTCTTTTTTTTCACGTTTTATTTTTTATTTATAGGTTTTTTTCAGAAAATTTTTTTTTTATTTTTAAGTAGGCTTAAAACTGCAAAATGAAGTGTGAAAGCTTGGCTCTAAATCTTTGATTGGTGGAGCTTTCAATAGGTGTCACTGCATCTAACGGGAGCTAAACATTATGTACCAATGAATTAAAAAATCGACATTGAAATGAATTTTTTTATGTTGGTAATGCACATAATAATATAAAAAAGAAATAACTGTTAAAGCGTAGGTAACTGAAAATAAAAGTGAGCGAAGTTATGGAGCTTTTATTCCACTGTTTGCTTTTATATCCTATGACAGGTTATAAACCGTTCTTTCCCTTTGTTGTTTTCATACAATAAGACACATCAGGTTTGCTTTATTAATTTCAATGCGAAGGTACGTGCTTTCTTTAGTATACAAATCAAAAACGTATCACTTTCATTCCAGTGGCACAATGCAGTGGTAATTATATACTCAAGAAAAGCAATTTTTGTTTATTTACATGTCAAACGTGTTGGATATTTTATTGACTGACAGTAGAAATGTTTCATTTATAAGATAACTTGTAAATCTTCAAAAATCACAAGTAATTAGTGACACATTTCGAAAATTTTAGATACAAGGTTTTCACGTTTTGATTAGTTCAAGTCACAGATGATAGATGGCGATTCGACCGAAAACATTTTTTCGAATAAACATTTAGCAAACTCAAAAAATGCTATAATAGTATTACTGAATTTTAATTTGTAACAATAAACGATTACTAATAATTATATAAAAAAATTAGATTAATTGGTTTTGTAATTGTTTTTACACTTCTAATTTGATTAAAAAAATTTCTAAGTTTTTTTTGCTCAAACAACACTGAATTTGTTTTTGAGTCTCTAATATTTCTGTTAATTTTTTGATTTCAAAGTGTAATAAATTTGCTATTAAGCTAGATTAGAAATCCTCAGGTTTGGGGATTTTTGAAGAAAAAATTAAGTGTCTAATAAAAAAGATTTTGACAAACGTTTGGCATAATTATATATCTTAATAATTTAGTTTTAATTTAACAAAGGAATAGTAGAACAAATTTAGTGCTCTTTTCAAAATTGCGAGGATTTGACAAAAATTTGACACAATTCGATGTTAATCCATCATTGTCAAAAAAGCTGGAGAAGATAATTTTATCTACTTGGCGTTATAAATGGATTTATTACTATATAAAAAATAAATCAATAATGAGCTGTAATACTAAACTGAATTGTTATATTGGTAACTGCTGACATTAGTAAAAATGTTTTTTTTTATTAGAAATTGACAGTGTAAAAAGTTTGACACAAATTCGTTACAACTTTACATCAATAAAATGTAAAAAATATAAATTCATTTTGTTTTTGATGGTCTGAGAGCGAACTCACTATTTTTTTGCCTTAAGTGGATAAAATTTGACACAAATTAGACACATTTTTATGTAGTCTAGAAAAACCACAAACTACTTCATTTTTGATTATTGAACAGTCTTAATATCGCAAAAAAAATTGTTTTGACTTGTTTTAACAAGAAAAATGACAGAAATCGTTAAAAAAATTGACTATTTTTTTTATTTTAAGCTTGTAATGCACAAAAAAAGTGACAAATTTTTATAACAAATAGTTTTGATTTAAATTTGCGAAACCAAAATTTGGTGTTTCTTCCAACAGCGGAAAAAATTGACGCAATCGTACCAAGCTTCTAATATTGAAAAAGAAGAAGTCATAAGACACATAAAACATGTGTCCTATTTATGTCAAATTTTCTTGATTTAAAAAAAAAACACTGAAACAATTCAGTCGCTTGGCTATTTTTTTTTTGTTTTTTGTTATACAGGGATAAAAATAAGCATACTGATAACTTTTAGCTGCTGTTTATTATGACTAATGTATTGTTTTTGACTCATTTTGTCCTAAAAGTGTTTAATTTTTGTAAAAATCGTTGCTTTTAAGGGTTTTGTAGCCGATAACTGTCTATTACTAGAGGCATCTTCTGCTGTTCGTCCGTGCATCTGTCACAGCAAAGTTTGTCCAATAATTAATTTTGAATTTATTTTGTAAGCGCAAATTTAGTACGTTTTCTTAAAACAAAAAAAAAATGACGCAATTGACAAAAGCTGGTGATGTTGAAAAAAAAGATAAAACTCATTAGACAGATAGAAAGAGTGTCTAATTTATGTCAAATTTTACTGATTTGAATAAAAAAACACTAAGACAATACAGTCGTTTGGTCAATTTTGAATTTATTTTGGAAAAGCAAATTTAGTGCGTTTTCTAAAAACAAAAAAAAATGACGCAATTGACACAAGCTGCTGATGTTGAAAAAAAAGATAAAAGTCATTTGACAGATAAAAAGAGTGTCTGATTTATGTCAAATTGTCTTGATTTAATCATTTTTTATCTTCTGCTGTTTGTCCGTGCATCTGTCACAGCAAAGTTTGTCAAAGAATTAATTTTGAGTTTATTTTGGAAAAGCAAATTTGGTGCGTTTTCTTAAAACAAAAAAAAAATTACGCAATTGACACAAGCTGGTGATGTTGGAAAAAAAAGATAAAAGTCATTAGACAGATAAAAAGAGTGTCTAATTTATGTCAAATTTTCTTGATTTAATCATTTTTTTATCTTCTGCTGTTTGTCCGTCCATCTGTGACAGCAAAGTTTGTCAAAGTATTAATTTTTAAATTATTTTGGAAAAGCAAATTTAGTGCGTTTTCTTAAAACAAAAAAAAATTACACCATTGACACAAGCTAGTGATGTTGAAAAAAAAGATAAAAGTCATTAGACAGATAGAAAGAGTGTCTAATTTATGTCAAATTTTCTTGATTTAATCATTTTTTATCTTTTGCTGTTTGTCCGTGCATCTGTCACAGCAAAGTTTGTCAAAGAATTAATTTTGAATTTATTTTGGAAACGCAAATTTGGTGCGTTTTCTTAAAACAAAAAAAAATTACACCATTGACACAAGCTAGTGATGTTGAAAAAAAAGATAAAAGTCATTAGACAGATAGAAAGAGTGTCTAATTTATGTCAAATTTTCTTGATTTAATCATTTTTTATCTTCTGCTGTTTGTTCGTGCATCTGTCACAGCAAAGTTTGTCAAAGAATTAATTTTGAATTTATTTTGTAAACGCAAATTTAGTGCGTTTTCTTAAAACAAAAAAAAATAACGCAATTGACACAAGCTGGTGATGTTGAAAAAAAAGATAAAAGTTATTAGACAGATAGAAAGAGTGTCTAATTTATGTCAAATTTTCTTGATTTAAAAAAAAACACTGAAACAATACAGTCGTTTGGCTATTTTTTTGGTTTTTTTGTTCTACAGGTATAAAAATTAAAATTCTAATAATTTTTTGCTGCGGTTTATTATGACTAATGTATTGTTTTTGTCTATTTTTGTCCCTAAAAATCGTTGCTTTTAAGGGTTTTGTAGCCGATAGGAGTCTATTGTGCAAATTTTGTGCGTTTTCTAAAACAAAAAATTGACACAAGCTACTGATGTAGAAAAAGAAGATGAAAGTCACTAGACACATAGAAAATGTGTCTAATTTATGTCAAATTTTATTGATTTTGAAAAAAACACTCAAACAAATGAGTCTTTTGTCAAAAATTTGTTGATGTTTTTTTGTCATAATGGGGTAAAAAATAAAAAATTGATAGTTTTTTGCTGTTGTCAATTATGAAGTAATTTATTTTTATCTTCTTTTGCTTCTCAAAAACCCTTGTTGTGTAGTCGAAGGGTGTCTATTTTGTAAACGCAAATTTAGTGCGTTTTCTTAAAACAAAAAAAATTGACACAATTGACAAAAGCTAGTGATGTTGGAAAAAAGATAAAAGCCATTAGACAGGTAAGAGTGTCTAATTTATGTCAAATTTTCTTGATTTAATCATTTTTTATCTTCTGCTGTTTGTCCGTGCATCTGTCACAGCAAAGTTTGTCAAAGAATTAATTTTGAATTTATTTTGTAAACGCAAATTTAGTGCGTTTTCATAAAAACAAAAAAAAATGACGCAATTGACACAAGCTGGTGATGTTGAAAAAAAAGATAAAAGTCATTAGACAGATAGAAAGAGTGTCTAATTTATGTCAAATTTTGTTGATTTAATCATTTTTTATCTTCTGCTGTTTGTCCGTGCATCTGTCACAGCAAAGTTTGTCAAAGAATAAATTTTGAATTTATTTTGTAAACGCAAATTTAGTGCGTTTTCATAAAAACAAAAAAAAATGAGGCAATTAACACAAGCTGGTGATGTTGAAAAAAAAGATAAAAGTTATTAGACAGATAAAAAGAGTGTCTAATTTATGTCAAATTTTCTTGATTTAATCATTTTTTATCTTCTGCTGTTTGTCTGTGCATCTGTCACAGCAAAGTTTGTCAAAGAATTAATTTTGAATTTATTTTGTAAACGCAAACTTAGTGCGTTTTCATAAAAACAAAAAAAAAATGACGCAATTGACACAAGCTGGTGATGTTGAAAAAAAAGATAAAAGTTATTAGACAGATAAAAAGAGTGTCTAATTTATGTCAAATTTTCTTGATTTAATCATTTTTTATCTTCTGCTGTTTGTCCGTCCATCTGTCACAGCAAAGTTTGTCAAAGAATTAATTTTGAATTTATTTTGGAAAAGCAAATTTGGTGCGTTTTCTAAAAACAAAAAAAAATGACGCAATTGACACAAGCTGGTGATGTTGAAAAAAAAGATAAAAGTCATTAGACAGATAGAAAGAGTGTCTAATTTATGTCAAATTTTACTGATTTAAAAAAAACACTAAGACAATACAGTCGTTTGGTCAATTTTTTTTGTTTTTTGGTTATATAAGGATAAAAATAAACAAACTTAAAACTTTTTGCTGCTGTTTATTATGACTACTATATTGTTTTTGTCTACTTTTGTCCCTAAAAATCGTTGCATTTAAGGGTTTCGTAGGTGATGGGTGTCTATTAGTAGAGGCATCTTCTGCTGTTCGTCTGTTCATCTGTCACAGCAAAGTTTGTCAAAAAATTGACATAGAAAGTCATTAGACACATAAAAAATGTGTCTAATTTATGTCAAATTTTCTTGATTTAATCATTTTTCATCTTCTGTTGTTTGTCCGTCCATCTGTCACAGCAAAGTTTGTCAAAGAATTAATTTTGAATTTATTTTGGAAAAGCAAATTTGGTGCGTTTTCTAAAAACAAAAAAAAATGACGCGATTGACACAAGCTGGTGATGTTGAAAAAAAAGATAAAAGTCATTAGACAGATAAAAAGAGTGTCTAATTTATGTCAAATTTTCTTGATTTAATCATTTTTTATCTTCTGCTGTTTGTCCGTCCATCTGTCACAGCAAAGTTTGTCAACGAATTAATTTTGAATTTATTTTGTAAACGCAAATTTAGTGCGTTTTCTTGAAACAAAAAAAAATGACGCAATTGACACAAGCTGGTGATGTTGAAAAAAAAGATAAAAGTTATTAGACAGATAGAAAGAGTGTCTAATTTATGTCAAATTTTCTTGATTTAATCATTTTTCATCTTCTGCTGTTTGTCCGTTCATCTGTCACAGCAAAGTTTGTCAAAGAATTAATTTTGAATTTATTTTGGAAAAGCAAATTTGGTGCGTTTTCTTAAAACAAAAAAAAATTACGGAATTGACACAAGCTGGTGATGTTGAAAAAAAGATAAAAGCCATTAGACAGATAAAAAGAGTGTCTAATTTATGTCAAATTTTCTTGATTTAATCATTTTTCATCTTCTGCTGTTTGTCCGTCCATCTGTCACAGCAAAGTTTGTCAAAGAATTATTTTTGAATTTATTTTGGAAAAGCAAATTTGGTGCGTTTTCTTAAAACAAAAAAAAATTACGGAATTGACACAAGCTGGTGATGTTGAAAAAAAAGATAAAAGTCATTAGACAGATAGAAAGAGTGTCTAATTTATGTCAAATTTTGTTGATTTAATCATTTTTCATCTTCTGCTGTTTGTCCGTTCATCTGTCACAGCAAAGTTTGTCAAAGAATTAATTTTGAATTTATTTTGGAAAAGCAAATTTAAGGCGTTTTTGAAAAATAAGATAAAAGTCATTAGACAGATAGAAAGAGTGTCTAATTTATGTCAAATTTTATTGATTTAAAAAAACACTAAGACAATACAGTCGTTTATTCATTTTTTTTGTTTTTTGGTTATATAACGATAAAAATAAACAAACTAATAACTTTTTGCTGCTGTTTATTATGACTCATGTATTGTTTTTGTCAAATTTTGTTCCTATAAATCGTTGCTTTTAAGGGTTTTGTAGCCGATAAGTGTCTATTACTAGCGGCATCTTCTGCTGTTCCTTCGTCCGTCGGTCTTAACAAAGTTTGTCAAATATATAATTTTTGTAAAAGCAAATTTAATGCGTTTTCTAAAAACAAAAAAAATTGATACATTTGACACAAGCTGCTGATGTGGAAAAAAAAGATAAAAGTCATTAGACACATAAAACATGTGTCCTATATATGTCAAATTTTCTTGATTTATAAAAAACACAAGACAATACAGTCGTTTGATCTTTTTTTTTTGTTTTTTGATTATATAGGGCTAACAATAAACAAACTAATAACTTTTTGCTGCTGTTTATTATGACTAATGTATTGTTTTTGTCTAATTTTGTATCTAAAACTCGTTGCTTTTAAGGGTTTTGCAGCCGATAGGTGTCTATTAAAGCAAATTTTGTGCGTTTTCATAAAGCAAAAAATTGACGCAATTGACACAAGCTACTGATGTTGAAAGAGAAGATGAAAGTCATTAGACACATAGAAAGTGTGTCTAATTTATGTCAAATTTTTCTGATTTTGAAAAAAAAAACACTCAAACATATGAGTCTTTTGTCAATTTTTTTTTTGTAATTTTGTTATAATGGGGTGAAAAATAAAAAATTGATAGGTTTTTGCTGTTGTCAATTATGACCAACGATTTGCTTTTATCTACTTTTGCTCCTCAAAAACCCTTGTCTTGTAGTCGAAGGGTGTCTATTACTGGGGGCATCTTCCGTTGTTCGTCCGTCTGTCAGAGAGTTGTATTTTGTGAATTGTAATAAGTAGAAAGTTGGAATTTTACAAATTTTTATGAACTAAAAACCAAAATTGTCAAATTTTAAGAAAGAACTGTTATGCTAATTAGGAAAAAAATATTCTAAGTAATAATTTTCTCTGTATTAAACCGAATAAATGTTTGAGATTCAGTAATTAAATAGATTCGTATGCTGTAATGTAATCGGAGCTCTTACCACCCCATAAATAACTAATCAAGCCCATCCGTCGACCATTAGAGAAATCTGTAATTCAGATCAAGATAAACCACAGATGAAATGGGACAAGTTAAGCTCACCTCCAGCGATAAATGTATCGCACAAACTCTTGTAGAAACAGAACATCTACATTCAACTGGATATTCAACTTTTTCGAGCAAAATAAGACTGTTTAGGCATTAATATTAATGGCAAGTACGCTGAAAGCGCTTCTCTTTTGACATAATTAAAATAATTATCGCATAAATCGCACCAATGGACAGACTCTAATAATTAAGCAATTAATTATTGTCAGAGAGAGTTGGAAAGAAAATTGGTTCGGTTTACCGAGTTGCGGTTAGCACGACGCACTTTTTCTCTCTAATCAACCGTTTTATGATTTATCTTTCTCGAATCCATTTTCCGACAAAATGATCGTTTTTATGTGTTTTGCGGGGAGGATTTAAAAGATAAGTTTTAGCCAAAGATTTGCAAAAGCAGAGGTGATTAAGGGAGATAATGAGCGGAGATAATGAGTATTGCGGCGAAAATGGGAAAACAGAGTTGGGATACAACCCTTTACGTTTTTTTACCTACCCTAAAATAAAAAGATAAGCATTTTATTATTGTCTCATAACATACAATGGAAATGCTAAATACATATACAGCCAAAAAATTACAAAAAAAGGAAAAAATTAGTCACCAAGAACTATAATTTCGATTATGAACATAATTTTTTATCAACAGAACTTTTTTTTTAACGAAACAGCTTTGATAATTAAAAATTTTACGAAGGTGGATGTCAGCTCTTCGAATAAATTTAGTGATTGACAATTGACAGATTGACATTGACATTGAAAAAAAAAGCTCAAGTGATTTTTGGCAAGATTAATTAACAACAGAATAAATTAAATTAGAATTATGGAAGTTGGAAAGAGGCATTTTTAATTAATTTAATAAAACTATTAATTAAACCCAGCTCACTTAAATTAAAAAATGTATTGCTATTCTCGACTAGTTTCGACAACTGTACTGTTGTCATCATCAGTTATTAAAACAAAATAGCTTCCAAACAAACAGCACACATTTGTTATTACATTAACTAACTTAAAACTTTTGTTACTTAGTTTATTGAATTTTATAGAAATTATTTTTTTTGAGATTTTTTTATTTAATAATTTTCAATTGACATAATACGTATATGTCTTAGAAAAAAAAATGACAAAGTAGAGAGTTTTGTGTCAAAAGGCAACAATAATAACGCGGTTAAAAACAAATTTTGGGTTTAGATCTAAGTAAACAAAAGCTTTTTACTAAGATGAAATATAATCACGTTTTTTTTGAGCTACGACCATAAATTTTGTGATTTAATATTGTAAGTATTTATTATGTATGAAGCTAACACATTAAATTGTTTGACAGCTTGACAATTAAAAAAAAGCATTTCTATTTTAGTCAAAACTGAATTATTGAATTTTTAAGCACTTGAAAATTTGGTTTTTTAGCCAAAAACAAAAAAAAAACAAAAACATTGCTTTCTTTGAAAGTATCGACATCTATTAGAAGCTAACCTTACAACAATATTGAGAAACCAGGTTGCTACATGTTTTTATGCACGTAGCACTCTAAATGACAGATGTCAATTTTGATTGATACAAATTGAGATAAAACATATCTTGCTGATTGGACAATCAAGTTATCACGTTAGCGCCTTCCATCTAAAATGCACATTACAAATGCTAACTAAAGAGTTCTAAGAGAACGAAACCAGTGCGAGTCTACGGATCTAGTTTGATTGCATTTTTTTTATCTTATTTTGCTTCTAAAGATTAAGAAATCTGAGTTATTGCGTAATTTTTTTTTTGTTTTAGATTTATAACGTTATAAGCTAAAAATTGTACAGTTTTTTTTAAGTTTTGTTTGAATTTAAGCAGAAAGTTTTATAAAAACTTTATATAGAAACTTTAATTTTTGAGTTGCGTTTCTGTATACTGATTTTTTTGGATCTACGTTGAGGTTTTAGAATATAAAGCCAAAACAAGAATGTTTTAACACACTTTATGTTTTAGACGAGAAAGCCAAAACAAGAATATTTTTAGCCAAAAACATAAGAATTTATGTTTGGTTTGGCTTTTAGCTAAGTATACCTACTTATAAAAATTCGTACTGAAATTTTTGTTTTTTTTTTGTTGTATAGTATCTCTCACTTTTGACAATGCTTAACTTGGATAGCGAACGTTAGATTATAAAGCCAAAACAGCAATGTTTTTAATACAAAAATAGTACAATTTATATTAGGTTCTAGCTTAATCGAAGTACACAATCTTCAAAAGCTTACAATTTAAACTTTTTGTTTTTGGATTTATTATTTGTTTTGGCTCAACTTTAATTTTTCAGATCTGAAAGTCTAAACAAGAATTTTTTGAGCTAAAAACGTTAGAATTTTTGTTTGGTTTTGCTTTACACTGAGTATATTTATAAATACTAGTACTGAATTTTTTTTTTTATTTGTTTTTGGCTTTTTTTTCTTATTTTTCACAATGCTTAACTAGGATAGTGGGAGTTGGATTATAAAGGCAAAGCAGCAATGTTTTTAGAACAAAAATAGTACAATTTATATTAGGTTCTAGCTTAATCGAAGTACACAATCTTCAAAAGCTTACAATTTAAACTTTTTGTTTTTGGATTTATTATTTGTTTTGGCTCAACTTTAATTTTTCAGATCTGAAAGTCTAAACAAGAATTTTTTGAGCTAAAAACGTTAGAATTTTTGTTTGGTTTTGCTTTACACTGAGTATATTTATAAATACTAGTACTGAATTTTTTTTTTTATTTGTTTTTGGCTTTTTTTTCTTATTTTTCACAATGCTTAACTAGGATAGTGGGAGTTGGATTATAAAGGCAAAGCAGCAATGTTTTTAGAACAAAAATAGTACAATTTATATTAGGTTTTAGCTTAATCGAAGTGCACAATCTTTCAAAGCTTACAATTAAACATTTGTTTTTGGATTTATTATTTGTTTTGGCTCAATTTTAATTTTTCAGACCTGAAAGTTTAAACAAGAATTTTTTGAGCCAAAAACGTTAGAATTTTTGTTTGGTTTTGCTGTAAACTGAGTATATTTATAAATACTAGTACTGCATTTTTCTTTTTATTTGTTTTTGGCTTTTTTCTCTTATTTTTCACAATGCTCAACTAGGATCGTGGGAGTTAGATTATAAAGCCAAAACAACAATGTTTTTAGAACAAAAATAGGACAATTTATATTAGGTTTTAGCTCAATCTATGTACACAGTCTTTAAAAGCTTATAACTTAAACATTTGTTTTTGCTTTTAATGTCTTTGTTTTGTTTCTACTTCCATGTTTTAGACTAGGAAGTCAAAACAAGAATTTTTTGAGCCAAAACATAAGAATTTATGTTTGGTTTTGCTTTTAGCTAAGTATACTTGTAAAAGTTAGTACTGAATTTTTTTTTACATTTGTTTTATTTTGCATTGTAATTGCCGTTCTCGCTTATTTTCGACATTGCTCAACTTGGATAGAGGGAGTTACATTATGAAGCCAAAACAACAATGTTTTTAGAACAAAAATAGTACAATTTATTTTAGGTTTAGCTAAGTACATAACCTTTAAAAGCTTATAACTTAAACATTTGTTTTTGGTTTCATTGTTTTTGTTCTGTCTCCACTTTTATGTTTTTGACTAGGAAGCCAAAACAAAAGGTTTTTGAGCCAAAAACATAAGAATTTTTGTTTGTTTTTGCTGGAAGCTTAACAATTAGTACTGAAATTTTCTTTTCATCTGTTTTTTTTTGCATAGTATTTGCGTTTCTCTCTCACTTTCGACAATGCTCAACTTGGATAGTAGGAGTTAGATTTTGAAGCCAAAACAACAATGTATAAAGTCAGAAATCGTACAATTCATATTTGGTTTCAGCCTAATCTAAGTGCACAATCTTCAAAAGCTTACAACTTAAACATTGGTTTTTGGTTCTATTGTTTTTGTTTTGGCTCTACTTTTATGTTTTCGACTAAGAAGCCAAAACAAGAATTTTTTGAGCCAGAAACATAAGAATTTATGTTTGTTTTTGCTGGAAGCTCAACAATTAGTACTGAAATCTTTTTTTCATTTGTTTTTTTGCTATAGTATTTGCTTTTCTCTCCCACTTTCGACAATGCTCAACTTGGATAGTAGGTGTTAGATATTGAAGGCAAAACAATAATGTATAAAGTCAGAAATTGTACATTTTATATTTGGTTTCAGCCTAATCTAAGTACATAATCTTCAAAAGCTTGCAACTTAAACATTTGTTTTTGGTTTTATTGTTTTTGTTTTGGCTCTACTTTTATGTTTTCGACTAGGAAGCCAAAACAAGAGTTTTTTGAGCCAGAAACATAAGAATTAGTTTGTTTTTGCTGGAAGCTTAACAATTAGTACTGAAATTTTCTTTTCATTTGTTTTTTTTTTGCATAGGATTTGCTTTTCTTTCTCACTTTCGACAATGCTTAATTTGGATAGTAGGAGTGAGATTTTGAAGCCAAAACAAAAATGTATAAAGTCAGAAATAGTACAACTTAAATTTGGTTTCATCCTAATCTAAGTACACAATCTTCAAAAGCTTACAACTTAAACATTTGTTTTTGGTTTTATTGTTTTTGTTTTGGTTCTACTTTTATGTTTTAGACTAGGAAGCCAAAACAAGAGTTTTTTGAGCCAGAAACATAAGACTTAGTTTGTTTTTGCTGGAAGCTTAACAATTAGTACTGAAATCTTTTTTTCATTTGTTTTTTTGCTATAGTATTTGCTTTTCTCTCCCACTTTCGACAATGCTCAACTTGGATAGTAGGTGTTAGATATTGAAGGCAAAACAATAATGTATAAAGTCAGAAATTGTACATTTTATATTTGGTTTCAGCCTAATCTAAGTACATAATCTTCAAAAGCTTGCAACTTAAACATTTGTTTTTGGTTTTATTGTTTTTGTTTTGGCTCTACTTTTATGTTTTCGACTAGGAAGCCAAAACAAGAGTTTTTTGAGCCAGAAACATAAGAATTAGTTTGTTTTTGCTGGAAGCTTAACAATTAGTACTGAAATTTTCTTTTCATTTGTTTTTTTTTTGCATAGGATTTGCTTTTCTCTCTCACTTTCGACAATGCTCAATTTGGATAGTAGGAGTTAGATTTTGAAGCAAAACAACAATGTATAAAGTCAGAAATAGTACAACTTATATTTGGTTTCATCCTAATCTAAGTACACAATCTTCAAAAGCTTACAACTTAAACATTTGTTTTTGGTTTTATGGTCTTTGTTTTGGCTCTACTTTTATGTTTTGGACTAGGAAGCCAAAACAAGAGTTTTTTGAGTCAGAAACATAAAAATTAGTTTGTTTTTGCTGGAAGCTTAACAATTAGTGCTGAAATTTTCTTTTCATTTGATTTTTTTTTGCATAGGATTTGCTTTTCTTTTTCATTTTCGACAATGCTCAACTTGGACAGAAGGAGTTAGATTTTGAAGCCAAAACAACAATGTATAAAGTCAGAAATAGTACAACTTATATTTGGTTTCAGCCTAATCTAAGTACACAATCTTCAAAAGCTTACAACTTAAACATTTGTTTTTGGTTTTATTGTTTTTGTTTTGGCTCTACTTTTATGTTTTCGACTAGGAAGCCAAAACAGGAGTTTTTTGAGCCGTAAACGTTAGAATTTATGGTTGGTTTTGCTGGAAACTGAGAATACTTATAAAAACAAGTACTGAAATTTTCTTTTTATTTGTTTTTAGTTTTTTTTTCTCACTTTTTACGATGCTCAGCTAGGATAGTGGGAGTTAGATTATGAAGCCAAAACAACAATGTATAAAGTCAGAAATAGTGCAACTTATATTTGGTTTCAGCCTAATCTAAGTACACAGTCTTCAAAAGCTTACAACTTAAACATTTGTTTTTGGTTTTATTGTTTTTGTTTTGGCTCTACTTTTATGTTTGACTATGAAGCCAAAACAAGAGTTTTTTGAGCCAGAAACATAAAAATTAGTTTGTTTTTGCTGGAAGCTTAACAATTAGTACTGAAATTTTCTTTTTATTTGTTTTTTTTTTTGCACAGTATTTGCTTTTCTCTCTCATTTTCGACAATGCTCAACTTGGATAGTAGGAGTTAGATTTTGAAGCCAAAACAACAATGTATAAAGTCAGAAATAGTGCGACTTATATTTGGTTTCAGCCTAATCTAAGTACACAATCTTCAAAAGCTTACAACTTAAACATTTGTTTTTGGTTCTATTGTTTTTGTTTTGGCTCTACTTTTATGTTTTTGACTATGAAGCCAAAACAAGAGTTTTTTGAGCCAGAAACATAAAAATTAGTTTGTTTTTGCTGGAAGCTTAACAATTAGTACTGATATTTTCTTTTTATTTGTTTTTTTTTCTATAGTATTTGCTTTTCTCTCTCATTTTTGACAATGCTCAACTTGGATAGTAGGAGTTCGATTTTGAAGCCAAAACAACCATGTATAAAGTCAGAAAAAGTACAACTTATATTTGGTTTTAGTCTAATCTAAATACACAATCTTCAAAAGCATACAACTTAAACATTTGTTTTTGGTTTTATTGTTTTTGTTTTGGCTCTACTTACAAGTACTGAAATTTTCTTTTCATTTGTTTTTAGTCTTTTTTTTCACTTTTCACGATGCTTAACTTGGATAGTGGGAGTTAGATTATGAAGCCAAAACAATAATGTATAAAGTCAGAAATAGTAGAACTTATGTTTGGTTTCAGCCAAATCTAAGTACACAATCTTCAAAAGCTTACAACTTGAACATTTGTTTTTGGTTTCATTGTTTTTGTTTTGGCTCTACTTTTATGTTTTAGACTACGAAGCCAAAACAAGAGTTTTTGAGCGGTAAACGTTGGAATTTATGTTTGGTTTTGCTGTAAACTGAGAATACTTATAAAAACTAGTACTGAAATGTTTTTTTTATTTGTTTTTGGTTTTTTTCTCTCACTTTTCACGATGCTCAACTTGGATAGTGGGAGTTAGATTATAAAGCCAAAACAACAATGTTTTAAGTCAAAAATAGTATACAATTTATGACTAATTTAAGTACACAATCTGCAAAAGCTTACAACTTAAACATTTGTTTTCGATTTTATTGTTTTGGCTTTTTTTAGTTTTAGACCAGAAAGCTAAAACAAGAATTTATTGAGCCAACTTTTTTTTTATTGTTTTTTTTTGCTTTTCTTTCTCAAGTTCGACGATGCTCAATTTAAATAGTGGGCTTTGGAATGACGTGAAAAACCTCAAAAAAACCTATTATGAAAAACCTATTTCTTGACAAATAACCTATTATGATTTAATTCCAGAGTTGACGAGGATAAATGGACATAATTTAATTCAATTTCTTCTATATAGATTGCAAATAATTCTGATTTGGAATAATGAATTTAATCAGTTTTTCCAGCAAAATATTTCAAAAATGGACTAAAAATTAAAATATCAAAATGACTGCATATTTTCCCTTCCAGCAATTTTCAATTATTGTACTCCAAAAACCTTATGAATTGACTAAACAATAGCATACAATATAATGTTTTTTTAATGAAATTAAAACCGTTTGTTATCTAGAACTTGTTTTGTTGTGCTATTTATTTTTGAAATTTAATAAAACATGTTGACTTATGTACCACAACAAATCGAATGGATTATTAGCTGAAAATAGAACATTGGAATAAAAGGGATTTTTCAATATAAGGATTTTAATATAATATTTTCGATTTTGTTTAATCCAGTGATGAATTAAAAATTTGTTTGGTTTGTTTGTTTAGCGCTCTAAAATATAGTTAATTGGAAATTTTATGCTGTTCAAATGGGGTTTTTATTTATTGGAAAATATTTATCAACAATAGCGCTCCATATAAAGTCGAGAAATATGTACTAAACTTTACAGCTGTCAAAATCAAACTATTTGTCATAATTTTCATTTTAATTTTTTTTTTTTTTTTGGTTTGAATACTCTTTCTTATCTTATATCTTTTTTTTTCACTCATTAGCTTGCCCTAGTTGTTGAAAATTTATTTGTTTTTTGCGTTAGTTTTGTTGAGCTTATTATTTTCTATTGTTTTTACATTATACTGTACGTTTTTCCTCTTTGAATATTTGCTTTTTTTCAACGCTTCTGTTATTTTGTTTCTTGACTTTCTTCCTCTGGTTTCTTGACTTTTTTTTGTATTTTTATTTTGTTAACTTTTTTTTTCTTCTCTCTTTTTTACATTCTTTGCTAATATGTTGCTCTTCATTCTTTTGAGACACAAGACGCTAACGTGATAACTTGGTTGTCCAACAAACGATAAATGTTTTATCTGAATTTGTATCTGTCAAAACTGATAACTGTCATTTATGCATTAAAAAAATTTAGATCTCTTTTTTCTCAAATTTTTTATGTGAAATAGTTTCTGATAGATGTCGCTTATTTTAAAATGTTTAATACCAACTTACAATAAAACACTTTCCCCTATAGCTAATGATGCAACTGAGCGCCTTTACAATTAAATGTTGCAAAATTCCTGCCACTCCCTATTTTATTATATCAATCAAAAGTGGGAAGCAGTGCTAAGGACTATAACTCATAAATTATGAGTCTCTGACAGAGAAACTGGTAATATATTTTCGAGTTAGTGCTGTATTTACAATCGCCGAAGACAATAACATTTTAATGAAATGAAGATTGACGACGACATGGCCATCTTTGATGCAGATGTTGCAGAAGAAAACTGCAATTAGGTCGTTTGTCATTTGAATCAATTAAATTTGAATTGGTGCAGCGATAATTTAAAATTAATTTGATTTTATTTTTCAATGAATTTCTGCAATTGCGGCGGCATGAAATTTCTGAAGTCAATATGGCACTGAGTTTTATGACGTAACGATGAAAATGAATCAACCCCTTGAGCAGTATTCATAAAATGTCTACATTATGATAATATAAAGTGTTTTTCATTTTGTTGTGAATTCTCGAGTTAATGGTTTAGACGGCGGAAAGAAAGAAGTGTCACAAGATGTCACTCAACTGTCATACAAAAGAAAGACTTTATTTTTTGTGTTAGATGAGAACAAAAATCTATGTATATTTCTGTCGGTAGCGCGTATCCAACACTTTCAAGAAATTTAATTAATTTTTTTACAAAATCTGCACTTTTTCTTTTAATTAAATTAATCAAACAGCGGAAAGTATGCTTAAGTCGTGTTTGTATTTGTTCCATTTTCAATGGCGACTGCTAAAAAGGTCTCGAAAACAAATGAAACAAAAATTACTAATTAATCTGCCTACTTATATTATTAAGATTCCTGTCAGATTGCTTAAGAATTATTAACTTTGTAATATTTATTGGATTATTAGCTCTGTAAATGGCAATTAACTTTCTTACGTTGTAGACCAAAAACAAAAAACAAACGCAATCTGGTGTATATTCTGCTTTATTTTCTTATAACTAAACAAAATATCTGCATTTTAAATCGGAACACTTTTGAAAAACATGATGAATTGTAAATATAGTCAAAAAATATACAAAGCCTAAAATAGAAGATTACGGCCTCAAAAACAAAAAAATAGAATATAAACGTCAAATCCGGTAATTTGAAGAAGAAAAGAATACACTAAAAAAAATAAAAATCAGAAACGTTTCCCTGAAACAAAAAATAAGGAAAAACTTAGACGGAGAACTAATTAAAGAAATACAATATATCAGATAGAAGAAAAAAGGAACAAAAAACAGAGTAGTAAAAGAAAAATTTAACATAGAAAAACAAAAGTAGAGAAAGTTTTAAAAGAAAAAGACAAGGTATGGAATAAATAGGAAACAAGATTTAAAATAAATATTAAACGGCATCAGGTACGCAGATATAATAGAGCGATCGACATACAGAAAAATATAAAAAGATTCGGTTATAGAATATGTCATAGTAAATCAAAATGCCATTAGAAACCAGATAAATGATATAAATAGTAAGACAAACAATTCTAAAAATTTAAAAGATAAGTTAAGAGAGAAAAAAACAAACATTAAATATATATATAAAAAAAAACAAAAAAAAATAGAAAGAAAACGAACTAAAAAACTATAAAGGCAAAAACGATTATCGAATCAGAAAAAAAACTAAAACATCTTAAACCTAATAAAAGTCAGAAATGTATAAAAAACCAAACTGGTTTTAACAGACCCTAAAATGGAAGACTAATTTTTTACCGCCCAAAAAAACAAAAGAATATAATATAAGCGGCAAGTCGAGTCATTTGAAATAAAAAAAGCTTAAAAAGCGTTTTCCTATAACGTAGCAGCTGTAGAAGGAAAGAAAAAATTTATTAGGAAAGCTATATAAAGAAATACGATAAAGTAGGGCTAATAAAAGCATATTCAGAAGAAAAAAGAAATAGACTAGTGGAAATATATCATAAGAAAAATAACAAACATAAAATAAAGTAAAAAAAACAAAAAACAAAACAAGGTATGGAACAAATAAGAAAAAAATTTGAATATAATAATGAAGCAAGGATGAGATTATATAAAAAAACACCTGATATGTAGATATCTATATATATAAAAGAAAGTCTGTTAGTTACTCCACTTATAACTCAAGAACGGCTTTACCGATATGGTTGAAAATTGGTGAGGTGGTAGCTTAGAGCCAGGAGACGGACATAGGATACTTTTTATTCCAGAAACCACCCTCTAAAAGAGGGGTGAAAGTCAAATGTGAAATGCGATGTCGGAAACGTTCGGTGAGGCTCGACAAATTACCGAGAAATTTGACGCAACCACGAAGAAGCGTTTACATTAAAATTTATTTGACGTGGCTTAAGAAATTTTCCCAAACTTGGATTTTTATATCAATTATAGTTTAGAGCCAGGAGAAGGACATAGGATACTTTTCATCCCGTTCGACAGCATTCCCGTGTGACTTGACATGAAACGTCAGTCACTATAAAACGTGGAATAACAAAACGCAAATGACAGCTATGTAATTGACGTATAATGACAGATATGTAATGACGTATGGATGACAATTTGATATTTGTAAGAAATCAATAATAAAACAATTTCTATTAAATAAATAATTAACAATTATAATGTAATAATAGTGCCGTTGCCCATTCGTAAAAAGTGAAGTGAACTATAAAACTCGGTATGGTTGAAAATTTTAGTTTTTAGGTGAAGTGAAGTTTAATTAATAATGCCGCGACCAAGACGATCGAATCTTTCCCGACAAAGCCGTGATGCAAGAAGAATACGAAATACTGCAAATGAAAGGACTGAAGAAGAACAAGAAATTGCACGTGAACAGCGCCGCGATAGTATGGCTCGACTTCGTGCTTCTCAATCACGAGAGCAAAGTGAAGCAGCCCGTGAAACAGCTCGGTTGGCAATGCAGAATCGTCGAGCAAACAACAGAGGTTAACAAATAGATAATTTGCGACGCAGAACAAGATATTTATCAAGTGCTGATTTGAATCGAGCAGCGAGTTTATTAATATTAATAAATATTTAAAGATTTTAATAAAATTTTTAATTAAATATCAATAATTATTTTAATATTTAATTATTAAATATTTAATAATATTTAATAATTTTTAATTATTAATTAGAAAAAATTAATAAAACTAAATAATTATAAACAGCTACTTTTTATTAACAAAGGGATGAAAAGGGGAGGGATAGAGACAAAAAATGACATGTATCAATATATAATTTTCAAAGATTTTGGTTTGCTTATTTTAAAAATAATATCTATGTTTAGGCGGAATAAAGTTCGCCGGGCCAGCTAGTATATATATATATATATATATATAATAAAAATAATAATAATTTAATAATACTAATAATTTACATTTAACAAGGTATAGAAGAATAAGAAAACATACTTGTAGTAGACTATGGCATACTGCAAATGCAATAACAAAGCAGATGAATAAATTAAAAAGTATGACAAATAATTTGAAAATGAAAATAAGAATGTAGAGAAAGGAAAAAAATTAATAGAGATAATTTAAAAGAAGAGAAAAACGCAGTAGAAATTTGAGAAAACAAAAACAGAAGATAGTGAGAAACTATTTCTTTCTCAAATCACAAAAAAACTAATTTTTCAAAATATAATAAGTTAGAAATGTAGGAAAAATATATTACCAAATCTTGAAAAAACGTAAAATAGAAAATACCTTTTTTAACGCTCAAAAAAAGCAGAAAAATACAATATAAACGTCAAGTTGGATAATTTACAGGCAAAAAACAAACTAAGAAAATGAAGAATAAAACTTTTTGTTTGGAACGTAAAAGCTGTAAAAGTAAGGAAGAACTTAAAAGGAAAACTATATAAAGAAATGACATGCAGAGCTAAAAACATAGATATATAGAAAAACACATAAAACAGACTAGTAAAAATATAATATATAACAAAAACAAAAACAAAATTTAAATAAAATGATCGAAAAAGAAAGACAAGAAGAAAGAAAGAAAATGATAGAAGATAAAGACAAGAAGTTGTAGAATAAATAAGAAAAAATATAGAAAATGATAAAGAAGCATGGATTCAACGACACTAGGTAAGTAGACATAAATGGAAGATAAGGAAAAAGTATGATAAAAGATACTGTGATAGGCTATACCATGATGAATCAAAATGCAAGAAAGACACGGATTCCTGAATAAAATAGTAAAACAAATGATTTGAAAAATAAAAAAAAAATTTAAAAAAAAGGAATAAAGCACGCTTGAAAAAATTGAACCACAGAAAAAAATTAAAAAGAGATAAACTAAAATAGGAAAAAACGGAACAGATATTATGAAAATCTCTATATGGCAACAGAAGACAGCAAGAAAAAAAATCACAAAAAGGAAATAAAGTACAGAAATAAATTATAAAAAGCAGTATGCTCTTTTTTGTTTATACCCTGCTACTTCGGTAGCAAAAAAAGAAAGACTGTGTCTTATGGTCGAAGTTGCCATTATATGCAGCTAACAAGACACAATAAGCCTAAAACCTGTATTGCGCTATGGCGCTCGACTAAATGATTCATCTTCTCACAATCTTTCTGGGGTTTTTTGCATAGTGTGATTTGTTTTGGCGAAGAATTTGTCCGGAAAATAATTGTTTTCAGTTTATTACTTAGCCAAATTAGTAGTTTGCCGTTACAGAATTGGAATCTTTATTATTTTTGGCACTATTTGGAGCGATATATGCTAATTTTTATATAATGCTTCTCTAAACAAAACAAGACATTTAGCGATTGTTTTTTTATTTTGTCAATTTGTTATTGGCTTATGAGAAACATAATACTCTAAATTTGTAAATTTTTTTTCATTTTTGTGTCGGTTTTTTTTTTGTTCTTTTTTTGTCTCATTTCTTCTTTTTTTCTTGCATTTTTTCTGCATTTTGTTTTTTTATCTTATTTGTTTTCTCTTTGTTTTTCTCGGGCTTCTTTTTCTATTTTTTTGTTATTACGGATTCTGAAATGATGATGAAAAGATTAAAACTTAACTGTTTGGTTTTTAGGTGTGTTTTTTGTTATTATTCAGTTTTACATTTGGTTTAACATTATAGGTAGTGTGAAAGTTTATATTTTATTTGTTAAATCATCTACTAAACATTATTGTATTATCAATTTCGATAGATACAGATTGAGATCAAACGTATATTGTAGATTGGACAACCAAGTTGACACTTTAGCGCCTTTTGTCTTAAACGCATATATATGATATCGAATGTAATCTATCCTTTGTGGTTACTACAAACAAGCAGAATAGAAGCTACCAGTAGATGTCGCTTGTTTAACTATATTCCGGAAGTAATAGGCATTTCGATCAATATAAGCCCAAATTTGTCACTGCAAACTTAATAATAACTGAATCTGTTGCGATTTCCTGAAGAGTTGTAATAAGAAGAAAACATGTACACGTCTACTATTCAAGTTTGAATGAATTTGCATTAATTGTATTATTAGAGATTTTAGAAAAAATGCGTCAAGCCAAGCACGACTTTTGGCGTTTTTTTTTATTCGTTATGTGTTACTTCTCTTAATTGGTTAATTACCTCTTATTCTTGTGTCTGTAGCTTTTTCTGCTTCTTTTTTTGAATTATTTTTGTTGTTGTTTGCATGTTTTCTATATTGTGTTTTTTTATCGTATCTGTTTTCTTTTTGCTTTTTTCTAGGTTTTTTTGTCTCATTTCTTTTTTTCGCATTTTTTCTGCATTTTGTCTTTTTATCTTATTTGTTTTCTTTTTGCTCTTTCTGGGCTATTTTTTCTTATTTTTTTGTTAGTGTGGATTTTGAAATGATGATGAAAAGATGAAAACTTAACTTTTTGGTTTTTAGGTGTGTTTTTTGTTTTACATTTTGTTTTACATTTTGTTTTAACAATATATATAATGTAAAGGTTTATTTCATTTGTCAAATCATCTCGTAACATCATTGTATTCAGAAATATTTGGTAGGCGGTGCTTCCTGATTGAGTTTTCAATTTCCGATGTGATTATATTGCCAATTTTGCCACAGCACTATATGTTTGTATAGGTGTTTCATAGAATTTGCATTTATATAACTGGAAATATCATTTTCTATCACATCGTCTGAATATTTCTGTTGATGTTATTTCTCTCTCTCTCTTTCTAGCAATCTATCTCTGTTTTACATAAACAGTAGATAATTTCCGGAAAACATTTTCAGTCACGTCTATGCCAAACACGAACGCAGAGCCAGGGTTTTCAGGATTTGAACGTCTTGGTCCTATAACTTTCCTAGGAAACTGCTGCAAAGTCGGGATGGACCGCATTCAAAGTGTTGAAGATTTAATAGAATTATGATATTTTCAAGTTAAAGGCGAAGCGGATGTAAACAAGAGATCACGTAATTGGAGATATTGGCGTTTCTATTGGTTGAATTATTACATGACCTAGCAGAAAGTGCGTTGATTGGCTGGCTAGACAAGCTTAAGCACGAAACTTTTTACTTTTACTTCTACTTCGTCTTTAACTTGAAAATACTATAGTTCGAGATGGATTTGAACAACATAGGCATATTAGAGCATTAAATTTCTATTTTAAAATATGTTTCTTTATTAAAGTCTCAATACTGTCGTCTGTTCGCTTTTCTAATATTATTAGGTTCTCTTAAGCTTAATAAGACTCATGGGAAATAATAAGAAAATTTTGTGTGGGTCTAAGCCGATTTGTTCTTTGCATATTTCCTTTGGGTTCTTTCGGACGACATCTGCTTCAACTTTTACCAAATCTTTTACTGTAATAAAAAATTTCATTTTTTTTTCCTCTTCTTTTCTTATTAGTTTTTAATTCACCTCATTTGAATTTTTCTTAATTTTAGAACATTTATCATAAAACAAACAAAATCTTATATAAAATAGGTTGTTTTTTACAAAATTTGTTAATGACAGACCAACAGTTGTGGCAACTGTCATAATAATTTTAGAGCCGATTGGTGGAAAAACTTTGGTTAATATTTCTATTGGTCTAGAACATTTTTTTTATTGTCTTTTAGTTTCTTTTTTAGTGTCTTTTATTCACCTTAATTGAATTTTTATTAATTTTAGAACATTTATCATAAAACAATTGAAATTTTACAAAATCTTATATAAAATAGGTCGTTTTTTACAAAATTTGTTAATGAGAGACCAACAGTTGTGGCAACTGTCATAAAAATTTAGAGCCGATTGGTGGAAAAACTTTGGTTAATGTTTCTATTGGTCTAGAACATTTTTTTTATTGTTTTTTAGTTTCTTTTTTAGTGTCTTTTATTCACCTTAATTGAATTTTTATTAATTTTAGAACATTTATCATAAAACAATTGAAATTTTACAAAATCTTATATAAAATAGGTCGTTTTTTACAAAATTTGTTAATGACAGACCAACAGTTGTGGCAACTGTCATAAAAATTTTAGAGCCGATTGGTGGAAAAACTTTGGTTAATGTTTCTATTGGTCTAGAACATTTTTTTTATTGTTTTTTAGTTTCTTTTTTAGTGTCTTTTATTCACCTTAATTGAATTTTTATTAATTTTAGAACATTTATCATAAAACAATTGAAATTTTACAAAATCTTATATAAAATAGGTCGTTTTTTACAAAATTTGTTAATGACAGACCAACAGTTGTGGCAACTGTCATAAAAATTTTAGAGCCGATTGGTGGAAAAACTTTGGTTAATGTTTCTATTGGTCTAGAACATTTTTTTTATTGTTTTTTAGTTTCTTTTTTAGTGTCTTTTATTCACCTTAATTGAATTTTTATTAATTTTAGAACATTTATCATAAAACAATTGAAATTTTACAAAATCTTATATAAAATAGGTCGTTTTTTACAAAATTTGTTAATGACAGACCAACAGTTGTGGCAACTGTCATAAAAATTTTAGAGCCGATTGGTGGAAAAACTTTGGTTAATGTTTCTATTGGTCTAGAACATTTTTTTTATTGTTTTTTAGTTTCTTTTTTAGTGTCTTTTATTCACCTTAATTGAATTTTTATTAATTTTAGAACATTTATCATAAAACAATTGAAATTTTACAAAATCTTATATAAAATAGGTCGTTTTTTACAAAATTTGTTAATGACAGACCAACAGTTGTGGCAACTGTTATAAAAATTTTAGAGCCGATTGGTGGAAAAACTTTGGTTAATGTTTCTATTGGTCTAGAACATTTTTTTTATTGTCTTTTAGTTTCTTTTTTAGTGTCTTTTATTCACCTTAATTGAATTTTTATTAATTTTAGAACATTTATCATAAAACAATTGAAATTTTACAAAATCTTATATAAAATAGGTCGTTTTTTACAAAATTTGTTAATGACAGACCAACAGTTGTGGCAACTGTCATAAAAATTTTAGAGCCGATTGGTGGAAAAACTTTGGTTAATGTTTCTATTGGTCTAGAACATTTTTTTTATTGTTTTTTAGTTTCTTTTTTAGTGTCTTTTATTCACCTTAATTGAATTTTTATTAATTTTAGAACATTTATCATAAAACAATTGAAATTTTACAAAATCTTATATAAAATAGGTCGTTTTTTACAAAATTTGTTAATGACAGACCAACAGTTGTGGCAACTGTCATAAAAATTTTAGAGCCGATTGGTGGAAAAACTTTGGTTAATGTTTCTATTGGTCTAGAACATTTTTTTTATTGTTTTTTAGTTTCTTTTTTAGTGTCTTTTATTCACCTTAATTGAATTTTTATTAATTTTAGAACATTTATCATAAAACAATTGAAATTTTACAAAATCTTATATAAAATAGGTCGTTTTTTACAAAATTTGTTAATGACAGACCAACAGTTGTGGCAACTGTCATAAAAATTTTAGAGCCGATTGGTGGAAAAACTTTGGTTAATGTTTCTATTGGTCTAGAACATTTTTTTTATTGTTTTTTAGTTTCTTTTTTAGTGTCTTTTATTCACCTTAATTGAATTTTTATTAATTTTAGAACATTTATCATAAAACAATTGAAATTTTACAAAATCTTATATAAAATAGGTCGTTTTTTACAAAATTTGTTAATGACAGACCAACAGTTGTGGCAACTGTTATAAAAATTTTAGAGCCGATTGGTGGAAAAACTTTGGTTAATGTTTCTATTGGTCTAGAACATTTTTTTTATTGTTTTTTAGTTTCTTTTTTAGTGTCTTTTATTCACCTTAATTGAATTTTTATTAATTTTAGAACATTTATCATAAAACAATTGAAATTTTACAAAATCTTATATAAAATAGGTCGTTTTTTACAAAATTTGTTAATGACAGACCAACAGTTGTGGCAACTGTCATAAAAATTTTAGAGCCGATTGGTGGAAAAACTTTGGTTAATGTTTCTATTGGTCTAGAACATTTTTTTTATTGTTTTTTAGTTTCTTTTTTAGTGTCTTTTATTCACCTTAATTGAATTTTTATTAATTTTAGAACATTTATCATAAAACAATTGAAATTTTACAAAATCTTATATAAAATAGGTCGTTTTTTACAAAATTTGTTAATGACAGACCAACAGTTGTGGCAACTGTTATAAAAATTTTAGAGCCGATTGGTGGAAAAACTTTGGTTAATGTTTCTATTGGTCTAGAACACTTTTTTTATTGTCTTTTAGTTTCTTTTTTAGTGTCTTTTATTCACCTTAATTGAATTTTTATTAATTTTAGAACATTTATCATAAAACAATTGAAATTTTACAAAATCTTATATAAAATAGGTTGTTTTTTACAAAATTCGTTAATGACAGACGAACAGTTGTGGCAACTGTCATAAAAATTTTAGAGCCGATTGGTGGAAAAACTTTGGTTAATGTTTCTATTGGTCTAGAACATTTTTTTTATTGTCTTTAAGTTTCTTTTTTAGTGTCTTTTATTCACCTTAATTGAATGTTTATTAATTTTAGAACAGTTATCATAAAATAATTAAAATTTTACAAAATCTTATATAAAATAGGTCGTTTTTTACAAAATTTGTTAATGACAGACCAACAGTTGTGGCAACTGTCATAAAAATTTAGAGCCGATTGGTGGAAAAACTTTGGTTAATGTTTCTATTGGTCTGGAACATTTTCTTTATTGTCTTTTTGTTACAAAAAGCTTGATTTTGGCTTAAAATGATTGAATGCTCCCGTAAGCATTGAGGTGGAAAAAAGTCTTTAGAAATTAAAAGATTTTTGAGAAATTTAAAATATGCTATTAAGATTACAAAAACGTAAAAGGGTCTTTGGAAGCCTCTTTGCGTTTTTGTGATTCTAATACAAAGTTTTGAATTATTTTTTATTTCTGTTTTTGAAAATCTTGAAATTGATATTAGGATGAAAAAGTTTTTTGAAGACCTTTTTGCAGTTTTATGATCCTAATGCAAATTTAGAATTAGCTTAAAAAAATTCCAAATTGTTACCAGGACTACAGAAAAAAAAGGGGTTTTGAGGAGTTTTTTGCGTTCCTATGACTTAAAACACAAAATTAGAAAATTAATTAGCTTTTGGTATTTGGAAACATAAAAGTTTTAAATTTGTACAGTATCAGGAGTTCAGAAAGATAAAAGAGTTTTTAAAGGCTTTTTTTCATCGTGATACAAAATTTAAAAATTTGTTTTTGAATTTTTGATAAATTTAAATTTTTAATTGGCATTAGGATACAAAATACAGAAAGATAAAAGTTTTTAAGAATTGGATGGCTCTGATTTTGATACAAAATTAAAATTATTGTTTTTGAATAAAAAAAAAGTATTTTGAATTTGTATCAGGACAGCAGACAGATAAGAGGGACTTTGAAGACCTCTTTGCGTTGCTATGATCTAAATACAAAATCAAAATGTTTGCTTTTGGATTTTAAAGAAATAAAAGTTTTTATTTAGTTCGTAGTGCTATATTTGCTCTTGGTTCGAAAAAAATCTAATTTTTTATTAAGACAACAGCAGATAAGGAAGACTTTGAAGACCTCTTTGCGTTACTATGATCCTAATAGAAAAATTAAAAATTTGTTTTTGGATTGTTAAAAAACAATAATTATAAATTGGTATCCGGTGTACAGAAAGCTGAAGATCTTGAAGACCTTTTGGCGTTTTTATGATTCTAATACAATATTAAAATGTTAGTTTGTGGATTAAAAAAAAAATAAAATTTTTTCAGGAATACAGAAAAATACAACGGTATTTAAAGACCTCTTTGCGTTCATAAGATCCCAAAATTTTAAAATTTGCTTTTGAATTTAAAAAAAAATTAAATGGTATCAGAAGTTTAGAAAAATCAGAGCTTTTTAAAGATCTTTTTTCGTTTTTGTGGTCCTAAAACATATATTTATTATTTATTTTTTGATTTTAAAGAAATAATTTTTTTTATTAGGAGTACAGAAAAGTAGAACCGTCTTTAACTTCTTTGCCCCTATAATCCTAAAACAAAATTTTGAAATTTGCTATTTTACGAAAAGTCTTAAAATTGGTAGCAGTATCATAGAAAAATAAAATATCGAAGATATTTTTGCTTTTCTATGATTCTAATACAAAATTAGTACGGTTACAATTGTCAAATTACAAAAAATATTGAAAATGTTTGTAGATGTTACAAATTATTTTTATTTATATATACTAAACAACATTTTACAGACGAAAAACTTTTTTAAACGTCTAAAAACGTTACAGTACTCCACTATTAACGCTTAATAACGCCTAACAAATAATATAATCTGCGTTTAGACTATTGTGAAATTGTTTAAACTTTAAATCAATTTTTCTAAAAGTACAAACAACGTTTATACAACGTTTTAAACCGTCATATTATTTAGACTTAATAACTGTATTGGTTTAAATTCTATTCTTCAAATCGTATCCAGTTAACAGCGAGCGTTTATAACGTTAAACATTACAAATATACGATCGAAAAACGTTTAATTACAAAGCTAAAGGAAAAAATTTATTTTCTTTTTTATTTTACAATATTAATTTTAATCTGGTTTAGTCAATAGTTTTAAGTTTTGACACATTAATATTATGCCTGGAAAGTGATTTAATAAGCGACAATGCTAAAATGTATTTATCGCTTAATAACGTTAAAATATTTCATTATTATTAACGCTTAAAAGCCTTACGAACTTCAATAACGCTTAACACATTTAATTAACTACCTAAACTACTGACAATGTTACAAGCCTAAATTGATTGTTGTATATTTTAACTTAATTTTTTAGGAGCTGTAGTTTAATAAGCTTGGCGCTGCTTTTTTTTATTTATATACTAAACAACATTTTACAGACGAAAAACTTATTTAACGCCTAGAAACGTTACAGTACTCCACTATTACCGCTTAATAACGCCTAACAAATAATACAACCTGCGTTTAGACTATTGTGAAATTGTTTAAACTTCAAATCATTTTTTCTAAAAGTACAAACAACGCTTATACAACGTTTTAAGCCGTCATATTTTTTAGACTTAATAATTGTATTGGTGTAAATTCTATCCTTCAAATCAGTATCCAGTTAACAGCAAGCGTTTATAACGTTAAACATTGCAAATAAACGATCGAAAAACGTTTAATTACAGAACTGAACGAAAAAATTTATTTTTTTTTTATTTTACAATATTAATTTTAACCTGGTTTAGTCAATATTTATGCCTGGAAAGTGATTTAATTAGCGACAACGCCAAAATGTAGTTATAACGGTTAAAAGTCTTACGAATTTCAATAACGCTTAACACATTTAATTAACTACCTAAATTACCAACAATTTTACAAGCCTAAATTGATTGTTTTATATTTTAACTTAATTTTTTAGGAGCCATAATTTAATACGCAGCGCCAATCCAATATATTATTAACCGTTATATTTTCCTAATTTATAAACTGTATCGGAATAAATATTAATTTTTTAAGTCAATATATCATATTTATTTATTTATTTTATTTATATATAATATGATTACTTAAAAAAGTTTGTAGATGTATAAACCGATGTTTACTCAAAACAGTTTTTCAACGTCTAAAAAAATCAGTGTTTGAACTATTGTCAATGGTTTCAAACTTCAAATTAATGTTTCCGAAACGATAACTTCTTAAAAAACTATTTTTCTTTTTATAAAAAATGACAACGCAAAACTGTATTTTAGCGTCTAAAAACGTTAAAGTTTTCACTGTTCTTAACGCTTTAAAGCTTTATGAACCTCAATAACGCTTAAAACATTTGATCAACGCTTAAACTACCGACAATTGTACAAGCCTAATTTGATTGTTTCATATTTTAACTATTTTTTTAAGAGTTATAATTTAATAAGCAACGCCAATACAATATTATTAACCGTTATATTTTTCTAATTTATAAACTGTATTGGTACAAATGTCAATTTGTAAGTCAGTATATTTTATATATTTATTTAATTTATTTATTTAACTGATATACATTGTAATTACCTAAAAAGGTGGAAGACTATATGAATAAATGACATTTTATAGACGAATCATTTTTTTAACGCCTAAAAACGTTTAAATACGTCACTAATAACGTTTAATAACGCCTAAAAAGTATTATAATCAGCGCTTGAACTATTATCAATTTTTCAAACTTTATAACTTTAAATGAATTTTTTAAAGGCGACATTTTTGAAAACAGCGTTCATACAATGTTCACCCAAAGTTTTACAATTAACACCAAATAGATAAATTCTATAGATAAAAAGTTCAAATACGTCACTAATAACGTTTAATAACGCTTAAAAAGTATTATAATCAGCCCTTGAACTATTATCAATTTTTCAAACTTTATAACTTTAAATGAATTTTTTTAAGGCGACATTTTTGAAAACAGCGTTTATACAATGTTTACCCAAAGTTTTACAATTAGCAGCAAATAGATAAATTCTATAGATAAAACGTTTAAATACGTCACTAATAACGTTTAATAACGCCTAAAAAGTATTATAATCAGCGCTTGAACTATTATCAATTTTTCAAACTTTATAACTTTAAATGATTTTTTTAAAGGCGACAACTTTGGAAACAACGTTCATACAATGTTTACTCAAAGTTTTACAATTAGCACCAAATAGATTTATTCTATAGATAAAACGTTTAAATACGTCACTAATAACGTTTAATAACGCCTAAAAAGTAATATAATCAGCGCTTGAACTATTATCAATTTTTCAAACTTTATACATAACTTTAAATGAATTTTTTAAAGGTGACATTTTTGAAAACAGCGTTTATACAATGTTTACCCAAAGTTCTACAATTAGCAGCAAATAGATAAATTTTATAGATAAAACGTTTAAATACGTCATTAATAACGTTTAATAACGCCTAAAAAGTATTATAATCAGCGCTTGAACTATTATGAATTTTTCAAACTTTATAACTTTAAATGAATTTTTTAAAGGCGACATTTTTGAAAACAGCGTTTATACAATGTTTACCCAAAGTTTTACAATTAGCACTAAATAGATAAATTCTATAGATAAAACGTTTAAATACGTCACTAATAACGTTTAATAACGCCTAAAAAGTAATATAATCAGCGCTTGAACTATTATCAATTTTTCAAACTTTATAACTTTAAATGAATTTTTTAAAGGCGACATTTTTGAAAACAGCGTTTATACAATGTTTACCCAAAGTTTTACAATTAGCACCAAATAGATAAATTCTATAGATAAAAAGTTTAAATACGTCACTAATAACGTTTAATAACGCCTAAAAAGTATTATAATTAGCGCTTGAACTATTATCAATTTTTCAAACTTTATAACTTTAAATGAATTTTTTAAAGGCGACAACTTTGAAAACAACGTTCATACAATGTTTACTCAAAGTTTTACAATTAGCACCAAATAGATAACTTCTATGGATAAAACGTTTAAATACGTCACTAATAACTAATAACGCCTAAAAAGTATTATAATCAGCGCTTGAACTATTATCAATTTTTCAAACTTTATAACTTTAAATGAATTTTTTAAAGGCGACAACTTTGAAAACAACGTTCATATAATGTTTACTCAAAGTTTTACAATTAGCACCAAATAGATAAATTCTATAGATAAAACGTTTAAATACGCCACTAATAACGTTTAATAACGCCTAAAAAGTATTATAATCAGCGCTTGAACTATTATCAATTTTTCAAACTTTATAACTTTAAATGAATTTTTTAAAGGCGACAACTTTGAAAACAGCGTTTATTCAATGTTTACCCAAAGTTTTACAATTAGCACCAAATAGATAAATTCTATAGATAAAACGTTTAAATACGTCACTAATAACGTTTAATAACGCCTAAAAAGTATTATAATCAGCGCTTGAACTATTATCAATTTTTCAAACTTCATAACTTTAAATGAATTTTTTAAAGGCGACATTTTTGAAAACAGCGTTCATACAATGTTTACCCAAAGTTTTACAATTAGCACCAAATAGATAAATTCTATAGATAAAACGTTTAAATGCGGCACTAATAACGTTTAATAACGCCTAAAAAGTATTATAATTAGCGCTTGAACTATTATCAATTTTTCAAACTTTTTAACTTTAAATGAATTTTTTAAAGGCGACATTTTTGAAAACAGCGTTTATACAATGTTTACCCAAAGTTTTACAATTAGCACCAAATAGATAATGTCTATAGATAAAACGTTCAAATACGTCACTAATAACGTTTAATAACGCCTAAAAAGTATTATAATCAGCGCTTGAACTATTATCAATTTTTCAAACTTTATAACTTTAAATGAATTTTTTAAAGGCGCCATTTTTCAAAACAGCGTTCATACAATGTTTACCCAAACTTTTACAATTAGCACCAAATAGATAAATGCTATAGATACAATTCATACAAAACACAAGCTTCATAATTCCTGCGGCTGATCCATCCTATAGTAGTTACTTCCAGTTGCTTCCTATAATTTCTGGACTATTCTATTTTTTCTGGAATAAAGGGATTGAAAGGAGCACAAAGATGAAAATAGGTTTCTTGTTGACTGAAAATGGAAAAAACAAATAATATATGTAGTAGAACTTAACATTATAATGCAAAAATATATTATATTCTATCAGTTGTGGGAAATAAAATAATATTTCTCTATAGCTTTTTATGCAAAAATTTTTTTTTTCTTTACAGCTTCCCAAAATAAGAAAAGTTATCTATCATCAATAAATCAAAGAAGATAGTCCAAGATACGAAATAAGTAATAATTATTAACATTTGCGTGTGGTAACTTATATTTTACAGTGCACATCAAATTGAGCGTTGTAAAATGATTAACGCACAAGATTTGTATTCAACTTTTTGGCCGACATTTTATAATTATATATTTACATTATAGGTTATTAATCTCGGATATTCTATAAATTAAACGAAATTGAACAATTTAATCCATGTCTGATATGTCAAATTATAGGTTTTGCAGTGATCTGTAATGGGAATGGCACCCAAAATATTGAAAAGCATGGTTTTTTACCGTATACAATAAAAAGGTATATGTCTGGCGTACCAATAGGTATCATCGTAACCTAAAAAAAATTATACACTCAGAGACAGGGAAGCTGATTCTGACAAGTATTTTACATAAGGTTTTACGATAATTACAAGTAATTAATGATAATCAAAATTCATAATAATATTAAGTTGAAAAGGATTTGAAAAAAAAAATAATATAAAGATATATCTATAATAATTTAGCATTTCCGTCAGAATGTACGGCCACTGTTTAATAAATCCTAAGGCAATTTATTATATAAACAAGTGCAATTAAATCATTTTCTTAAAAAATAGATAGATAATTAGCGGCAATAAGCGCAAATCTCCAGTCGTAAAGCATGGCTTTATTTTTGTAAATTATATTTGACCACCCACGCGCATTTTTCCCCAAAAGAAAAATGGCGACTTTGTACACTGGAATTTATTGTTAGCGGTAATTAATTGAAAAATCTAAAACATGTACTAGAAACTAATTGGAGCTTGTTTACAATGCCGACAAACATAGTATGTAGTATATTGCTCTAGCCTAGTAGTCAACTATTTAAACGGCTTGTTATGATTTCATTAAGGATAAATAGGAAATTAATAGAAAAGGAGGCGGAGAATAATAGCGAGATAGGTATTTTGAAAGGGGAATTACTCAAGAAATAGATTAAAGAAAAAACAATCAAGCTCTAGATGTTGGTATTTTGTCTATTATTATTATTATTATTAGAATCACTAAACAATAGTAGGCTCTGATTTTTTTTTGGTATTTATAATAATTGTCTCAAATTAGTAATTAGGACAAAATTAATTGTAATTCTACAAGACATTTATTCATATTTATATTTAATAAAATCATTTTTAGGATCGGACGAGAAATGGTGGAGGCGCCCGAATAATGCAATCCTAAATATTTATTTACTATGATTATTTTTTTTACAGCGGATTAGAACAGTGGAAAATCTAGAACGTAATAGAGAATTGTCAAAAAATTTTAGGACCAAATAGATTTGGAAACAAATTTTGGAACCAAATAGAATTTCAAGCGGAGCTAACTAATTAAAATAATTAATTTTTGTTAATAAGATAATGAATAAATTGTTATTGAAGTAAACATAAATAAACTTTTATGAACAAATATTGTTTTGAGCTGACGTGTACAATAATTCTATTAAATATAGTTTACAAGAAGGCTCAAGAAAAGCTGTGACCAGAAAATTGAAACAGTATTCTTAAAAAACGATAATATTTTACTGTTGAATTTAACAGTTATTTTATTGTTCTAATTATAATTGAATGAAATAATGGTGGATGCGCCAAAATTTATATAAACTTAATTAAATAATTACAATATTATATTTAATTTGTACAAAACAACAGGTTTTGAGAGTAGGGTTTAATTTATGTTTCATTATACGTATTATAATTAATTTTTTATTATAATTATCATTTATTATAGATAAAAAAACAGAATAAGTCATAATTTTATATGAAAAAAAAATGTCAAATGTCAAAAAACTGGAACAATATTCTTAAAAAATCGATAATATTTCATTATTGAATATAGTTGTTATTATTTTTTCTAATTATTATTCAATGAAATAATAGTGGATGCGCTAAAATCATATAAACATTATTAAATAATTACAATAATTAGATAATTACATAATTAAATAAATCTAATTTGTGCAAAACCACAGTTTTTGGGAGTCAAGTATAATTTATATCTTTTGATCCTATTAATTTTTTATTATACATATTTATAGTTTAATATAAATGAAAATACAGGATAGGTCATAATTTCATAAAAAAAATGTCAAATGTCAAAAACTTGGTACAATATTGCTAAAAATTCGATAACAATTCATTATTGAATCAGATTGTCATTTAGTTTTCTCAATTAGAAATTGAATGAAATAATGGTGGATGCGCCAAAATTTATATAAACATAATGGAATAATTACAATTTTATATTTAATTTCAACAAAACAACAGATTTTGAGAATAGAGTTTAATTTATGTTTTATTATACGTATTATAGGTAATTTTTTATTATAATTATCATTTATTATAGATAAAAATACAGAATAAGTCATAATTTTATATGAAAAAAAAATGTCAAATGTCAAAAAACTGGAACAATATTCTTAAAAAATCGATAATATTTCATTATTGAATATAGTTGTTATTATTTTTTCTAATTATTATTGAATGAAATAATAGTGGATGCGCTAAAATCATATAAACATAATTGAATAATTACAATTTTATATTTAATTTCGACAAAACAACAGATTTTGAGAATAGAGTTTAATTTATGTTTTATTATACGTATTATAATTAATTTTTTATTATAATTATCATTTATTATAGATGAAAATACAGAATAATTCATAATTTCATATGAAACAAAAATGTCAAATGTCAAAAAACTGGAACAAGATTTTTAAAAATTCGATAATATTTCATTATTGAATAAAATTGTCATTTAGTCGATGGTAGGTCAAAAAATTGAATTAATATTTCTAAAAATTCGATAATATTTCATCACTGAATATAGTTGTTATTATTTTTTCTAATTATTATTGAATGAAATAATGGTGGATGCGCCAAAATTATATAAACTTAATTAAATAACTACAATATTAAATTTAATTTGTACAAAACAAGAAGTTTTAAGAGTAAAGCTTAATTTATTTTTTTATTATACATATGTTATGTTTTGTGTTTATTGGAACTCTTCAGTGAGTTGCAACAGATTCTTATTATTAAATTTACAGTAAAGATTCTCTTAGTCTATTAGTTGTTCCAGCAGCCATATTTCTTTATTTTAAAGTTATTTTAATTAAAATAGATATTGGTCAATAAGAGTGGCCTATTGACAGGTAGAAACCTGGTTTCTCTACTTTGACGTAAGTTGCTTCTAACAGATGTCGCTATTTTTATGATATTACGGAAGTAATCGACATGTGGGAACTATAAAACCCAATTGCATTGAAAATTGGTTAGATTATTAAATTAAGAATAATAATAAGAAATGCCTAAGTTTACGGATCTAATTTAAATGAAATGGCTTTGACCTTATTTCACAATTATTTATAATCTATAATTTTTATGAGAAGGATCAGATAGATTTTGGAATTTTAAAACTCATTTTTTATAGTATTAATAATGCCAAATTTGTTTATTAATTACTTCAAAACAAATTTTAGTTTTTTATATAAACAAACTGAAATGATTTCAGTTAGTTTTTTTGAATACTACTTTTATTTAAAATGCTGAATTTTAAAAAATTTAGGTTTTTTTGAAAGTAAACAAAAAATTAGTTTGTTTTATTATTATTTAATTGAAATGTTAATTTAATTTTGAAGTAAATGAATAAAAAATTCTAACAATAAAATAAAAACATTGAGATTGGATGCTTCGGCTAATTGGCCGTTAAATATAATAAAAATTATTTAATTACATTAATATAATATAATTTAAAATGAAATTTGATGATAATATAATAACCAAATAAATACCTCACAATTGAAATAATCAGTTTTGTTAAGCTAATTTCATTGTAAATTGCAAAATAGTGGAAGTGCCGCAAAAAAATTATTACAATAAGTTATTACAATTTTTTTATTAATTAAAGACGATAAAGATATGATTTTATTGCAAGAATTGAAATCTACACTTGATCGAGAGTTTGGGACCATTTTTCCACTCATAACTAAGAAAAAGAATAATTTTTCGTTTGCTTTGAGGTTGAATTTGTGGTTGCTACGATATAACAGCAGCAAATCACCAAATTTTTATAATGATCAAAGCTTCAGATTTCATGTTTTACTTTTTTTAAAACCTTAAGAAGCGTTCTGGGATTTTCTACCCGAATACCATTTCTGCATATAATATTTTTCCTTAATTTTTTTTTACAATACACTTGAAAAAATGATTGGAAAAAATATATAGGTACACTTATATGTGATAAATGAAAAAATGGTGGATGCGCCGAAATAAATCTTATTTTGGAACTCTATTTATTGGTTTTGATTTTTAAGATTTTGCTTTTTAATGCAATTTTTTTCTGCTGCTGCATAAAAAATGTATTATTTACAAAATACACTCTTATTTCAGTGTTCAATAAGAATAATAGTATTGATTGTAACTTGTTTATTGATCTTTCTTTTATGTCTTATTTTCCAAGACGGTTTGCATTTTAAAATTCCCCTCAAAAACGAAATAAAAAAAGTTAATTTCAAACGATTTGGGCAAAGCACCCCCTAGAGAGCAATACAATACAGTTTTGCTTTCATATCGGTTTTAACCTTCGACACTGCCTGGTATCGTGAAGGCTTTAAGCTATAACCACTCCTAACGTACACTTCCATGTTTATCATTACGACTTTATCGTAAAATTTCGATTCGATTTTATGAAATCAGTGTTAAAAAACGGCGACAAATCGTGAAGTAATAACGGTTTGCCATCAATAAAAGAGAATAAGTGCTACATAACCGACATTGTTCGGCTTAAACTCAAACCAGATAATTAACAAAAGAGGACAGGTATCAAAATCTCTAAAAATAGAGATTTATTACTCCAAAAAGATGAACAAGACATGAAAAAGAATAAAAATGTAAAACAAAACAAATACACATCATAATAAAGACCAATTCTAAGTCTGAAAAAATAAATTTTAGCATCAATAAAACCAAATACAAAATCAAAACAAAAAAGTCTTTTGAATGGAAAAAAAAACAAAAAAATAGAAATAAAAAAAAACTGACGTATGAAAGAAGAAAAAAATACAACAATAAATGTAAAGATAACTAAAAGTAGTAACCTAAATAGTAATAAAAATAAAAGGAGGTATTATTTATTTTGGCGCAGCAAAAGTGAGGTTAGGTCAGTTTCTATTTCCTGTAGGCTCTATCATCAAAATATACTAGAAGATTATCAGATAAAAAGTTACAATATCAGTTTGTAAAATTTGCCATGTTGTTTCAATACATTTATAAACATCAAGTTTCACTAAAATGTCAGATTTTTTAGGTGTGCAATCTTGCTATTTGGGATGATCTTTTTAAAAGTGCCTGTAATTTACTGTGCTTTGATAAAATGTATATTTGAAAATGAAGAAAATGCTATTTTCCGCCCGATTGACAAATTTTTTTTAATTAATTTTTTGTTTCTGTTTCAGCACACTCTAACTGGTCACTCCGGAAAGGTGATGGCAGCAAAATTCCTTGGTGAACCATCTAAAGTGGTCACTGGCAGTCACGATCGCACCCTAAAGATATGGGATCTTAGAAGCAGAGCCTGTAAGTACACTTTTTCAAAAAAGAAAGCGAAAATGTCTGAAAAAGTGGTCGCGTGTCTTATCGCGTACTTTTATCAGTAGCACAAACTTGAACTATTTAATTAATTGAAAAAATTAAAACAAAAATCACACGCGTTTTGCACAGCCAACGCTAATCAAAGACAATGGAATTTACATCTCATCAGCATTATCAATTTGATTGATTTATGAAGTTTGGACGAAGCTTTTTGGTAAACACCCTCTATTGTGAGTGAAACTCAATGCTAATTGAAGATTTGCTATTAATTCCTGGTGGGATTTTTCAATTAATGCTTTATTAAGGTCAATTGACATATGCCTGTGACGTATCCTGCAACTAAAGGGGATGAATTGTATCAATACATCAACAAATTCATCAGGAATTGACTGAAAATGAAATATTGAACGAATTTAGATTTTCACGAATATAGACCAATAAACACACTCTTGCAAAGGGCAAAACGTCGTCAAAATCGCATTAAAAAAATTAAAATTTGGTTTCAAACAGTGTCAAAAACAAATTTGACATTTTTGTTCAGCATCATTTTTAGATCAAAAGTTTTTGTGGAGATATTTGAGAGCCGAAGCAATTGTTTCTCAATCTGTTCAGTTGTGACTATAAAATTTGACTATAAATGTCAAATAGGGTGAAATCTGTTTCTTTGATAGACTTTTATTTATTGCGATTTCTTCCAATATCAGTCGCATTTTATATTTAATTTAATTATTTTTTTGTTAATTTGCGAAATTGCATCAAAATTTTGATGCAAGAAGAAACTTTAAATTTATCAATTTTAGTTATTAATGATTGTTTTTGACACTTGCTGTCAAATTTTTTATCAAGAGATAGAATCTATTTTATTATAACAATTTGAATGATCTATTTTAATTTGCATATATGCTCTAACTGTTTTATTCTAGTTCATTGCCTTGTTTGAGTCAAATTTGTTTTTCAGTGTTGTCAAATTTTTTAACAGTATTTTGACATTGAAACAATATTTTTGTTTTGTTTTTAATTACTCTACAAGCAAATATGTTGTTTGTTTCGCTAAAAAATTAGTTCAATATTTAACATAACAAACAAACACTTGCAAAGAGCAAAACGTCGTCAAAATCGCGTCAAAAAAATTAAAAAAAGTAAAATTTGGTTTTAAAAAGTGTCAAAAACAAATTTGACATTATTGTCCAGCATCATTTTTAGATCAAAAGTTTTTGTGGAGATATTTGAGAGCCGAAGCAATTGTTTCTTAATCTGTTCAGTTGTGACTATAAAATTTGACTAAAAGTGTCAAATAGTGTGAAAAGATGTAATCTGTTTCTTTGATAGACTTTTATTTATTACGATTTCTTCCAATATCAGTTGCATTTTATATTTAATTTAATTATTTTTCTGTTAATTTGCAAAATTGCATCGAAATTTTGATGCAAGAAGAAACATCAAATTTATCAATTTTAGTTATTAATGATTGTTTTCGACACTTGCTGTCAAATTTTTTATCAAGAGATAGGAACTATTTTATTATGGCAATTTGAATAAACTATTTTAATTTGCATATATGCTCTAACTATTTTATTCTAGTTCATTGACTTGTTTGAGTCAAATTTGTTTTCTCAGTGTTGTCAAATTTTTTGACAGTGTTTAGACAATGGAACAATATTTTTGTTTTGCTTTCAATTACTCTACAAGCAAATATGTTGTTTGTTTTGCTAAAAAACTTGTTCACTATTTAACATAATAAACACACACTTGCAAAGAGCAAAACGTCGTCAAAATCGCGTTAAAAAAATTAAATAGAGTAAAATTTTGTTTTGAAAAGTGTTAAAAACAAATTTGACATTATTGCTCAGCATCATTTTTACATCAAAAGTTTTTGTGGAGATATTTGAGAGCCGAAGCAATTTTTTCTTAATCTGTTCAGTTGTGACTATAAAATTTGACAATAAATGTCAAATAGGGTGAAATCTGTTTCTTTGATAGACTTTTATTTATTACGATTTCTCCCAATATCAGTCGCATTTTATATTTAATTTAATTATTTTTCTGTTAATTTGCAAAATTGCATCAAAATTTTGATGCAAGAAGAAACATCAATTTTTTTAATTTTAGTTATTAATGATTGTTTCCGACACTTGTTGTCAAATTTTTTATCAAAAGATTGAAACCATTTTATTATGGCAATTTGAATGAACTATTTTAATTTGCATATATGCTCTAACTATTTTATTCTAGTTCATTGACTTGTTTGAGTCAAATTTGTTTTCTCAGTGTTGTCAAGTTTTTTGGCAGTATTTTGACAATAAAACCATATTTTTGTTCTGCTTTCAATTATTCTACAAGCAAAAATGTTGCTTGTTTTGCTGAAAAACTTGTTTAATATTTAACATAATAAACACACACTTGCAAAGAGCAATACGTCGTCAAAATCGCGTTAAAAAAATTAAATAAAGTAAAATTTGTTTTTAAAAAGTGTCAAAAACAAATTTGACACTATTGTTCAGCATCATTTTTAGATCAAAAGTTTTTGTGGAGATATTTGAGAGCCGAAGCAATTGTTTCTTAATCTGTTCAGTTGTGACTATAAAATTTGACAATAAATGTCAAATAGGGTGAAATCTGTTTCTTTGATAGACTTTCATTTATTACGATTTCTTCCAATATCAGTCGCATTTTATATTTAATTTAATTATTTTTCTGCTGATTAGCAAAATTGCATCAAAATTTTGATGCAAGAAGAAACATCAATATTATCAATTTTAGCTATTAAAGATTGTTTTCGACACCTGCTGTCAAATTTTCTACCAAGAAATAAAAGCCATTCTCTTATCATGGCAATTTAAATAAACTATTTTGATTTACATTGCTTTAACATTTAATTCTAATCCATTGACTTTTTTGATTCAAATTTGTTTTCTCATTGTTGTCAAATTTTTTAACAGTATTTTGACATTGAAAGAATAATTTTGTTTTCTTTTCAATTACTCTACAAGCAAATATGTTGCTTGTTTTGCTAAAAAACTTGTTCAATTGTTAACATAATAAACACATACTTGCAAAAAGCAAAACGTCGTCAAAATTGCGTTAAAAAAATTAAAATAAGTAAATATTGGTTTCAAAAAGTGTCAAAAACAAATTTGACATTATTGTTCAGCATCATTTTTAGATCAAAAGTTTTTGTGGAGATATTTGAGAGCCGAAGAAATTGTTTCTTAATCTGTTCAGTTGTGACTATAAAATTTGACAATAAATGTCAAATAGTGTGAAAAGATGTAATCTGTTTCTTTGATACACTTTTATTTATTACGATTTCTTCCAATATCAGTCGCATTTTATATTTAATTTAATTATTTTTCTGTTAATTTGCAAAATTGCATCGAATTTTTGGATGCAAGAAGAAACATCAAATTTATCATTTTTAGTTATTAATGGTTGTTTTCGACACTTGCTGTCATATTTTTTATCAAGAGATAGAAACTATTTTATTATGGCAAAGTGAATTAACTATTTTAATTTGCATATATGCTCTAACTATTTTATTCTAGTTTATTGACTTTTTTGAGTCAAATTTGTTTTCTCAGTGTTGTCAAATTTTTTGACAGTACTTAGACAAAGAAACAATATTTTTATTTTGTTTTCAATTACTCTACAAGCAAATATGCTGCTTGTTTTGCTAAAAAACTTGTTCAATATTTAACATAATAAACTCACACTTGCAAAGAGCAAAACGTCGTCAAAATCGCGTTAAAAAACTCAAATAAAGTAAAATTTAGTTTTAAAAAATGTCAAAAACAAATTTGACATTTTTGTTCAGCATCATTTTTACATCAAAAGTTTTTGTGGAGATATTTGAGAGCCGAAGCAATGGTTTCTTAATCTGTTCAGTTGTGACTATAAAATTTGACAATAATTGTCAAATAGGGTGAAATCTGTTTCTTTGATAGACTTTTATTTATTACGATTTCCTCTAATATCAGTCGCATTTTATATTTAATTTAGTTATTTTTTTGTTAATTTGCTAAATTGCATCGAAATTTTGATGCAAGAAGAAACATCAAATTTATCAATTTCAGTTATTAATGATTGTTTTTGACACTTGCTGTCAAATTTTTTATCAAGAGATAGAAACTATTTTATTATGGCAATTTGAATGAACTATTTTAATTTGCATATATGCTCTAAATATTTCATTCTAGTTCATTTACTTTTTTGAGTCAAATTTGTTTTCTCAGTGTTGTCAAATTTTTTAGCAGCATTTTGACAATCAAAAAATATTTTTGTTTTGCTTTCAATTACTCTACAAGCAAATATGTTGCTTGTTTTGCTAAAAAACTTGTTTACTATTTAACATAATAAACACACATTTGCAAAGAGCAAAACGTCGTCAAAATCGCGTTAAAAAAATCAAATAAAGTAAAATTTGGTTTCAAAAAGTGTCAAAAACAAATGTGACATAATTGTTCAGCATCATTTTTAGATCAAAAGTTTTTGTGAAGATATTTGAGAGCCGAAGCGATTGTTCCTTAATCTGTTCAGTTGTGACTATAAAATTTGACAATAAATGTCAAATAGTGTGAAAAGATGTAATCTGTTTCTTTGATAGACTTTTATTTATTACGATTTTTTCCAATATCAGTCGCATTTTATATTTAATTTAATTATTTTTCTGTTAATTGCAAAATTGCATCGAAATTTTGATGCAAGAAGAATAATCAAATTTATCAATTTCAGTTATTAATGATTGTTTTTGACACTTTCTGTCAAATTTTTTATCAAGAGATAGAAACTATTTTATTATGGCAATTTAAATAAACTATTTTAATTTGTATACATGCTCTAACTATTTTATTCTAGTTCATTGCCTTGTTTGAGTCAAATTTGTTTTCTCAGTGTTGTCAAGTTTTTTAACAGAATTTTGTCATTGAAACAATATTTTTGTTTTGTTTTCTTTATTCTACAAGCAAATATGTTGCTTGTTTTGCTAAAAAACTTCACTATTGGTATTTTATGAGGCATAGTGGTCTGTTTTCAAATTTTTTCTAAAAAAAGATAAAATTTAAATCAAAATTTAGATTTTTTAAAATATTGTAACATATAACTTTTAGAAATAGTCTTTTTTAGTCAAATTTTATAGTATAGATTTGTCAAATTTTTTCTTGCTACATATATTGTCAAATATTTAACATTCGACTTACTACTGGTGTTTTATGAAATATAGTGGTCTGTTGTCAGATTTTCTACAAATGATAAAATTTAATTAAAAATTTAATTGTTTCAAAATATTTTAATATATAGCTTTTAGAAATAGGTTTTTTTTAGTCAAATTTTATAGTATATTTTATTTATAGTATATTTATATATATTTTTAGTAAAATATTTAGCATTCGACTTGAATCTGACTTTACTAGAGATAGATACTCTATAAGATATAAAATATTGCTGTCAAATTTTCTACCAATAGATAAAATCTATTGTTTTATAATGGCAATTTATAAGACTTTTAGACTGTTTTTTTTTAGCCAAATTTGTTTTCAAATTCAGATACAAATTTTCATTTTATAAGTGACCTATTGTTTTTTTTTTATTGTATAGACTTTTCAAGATCTTTGACAATATTTTGCCAATAAAATTTTTTTTTTAGTTAATGAAATGCATTGATTACTTTTTATTACAGAAAAACTTGTTTTTTTTTTCACAATATTCTCAACCTTTTTGAAAAATTGTGTTTTGAATGTTTGTCAAATTTTTTTACAGCTAAACAAGAAGAAGCTTAGTCAAATTTTTTATTCCTACATATTGAATTTAAGTTTTGGCCAATAAATTGCCATCTTGAAATTTTTTTTTTTTAACTATAATTTTCAACAAATTATTTTTAAGGCGTTGAATTAGTTTTTGACAGTTGTTGTCAAATCATGTGTCGACAGAAATTAATCTAAATTATTAACATTTGTAAATTACCTATTTTAAGTACATAATAATTTTTAAATTTGCAAAAAATTGAGGCTTTTTTGAGGCTTTAACATTATTTTGTACCACATATTGTCAAATTTTATTGTCATTAGAGCTATATTTTAACATATTAAAAATTTTTATGGTTCCACAGCCTTCCTTGATGGTAGATTATTTTTTCAACATAATCTATTATAAAAATTATAATAATACCGCTGTTGTTATTTATATATATTTTTTTATTTTTTTATTTCTATTATAACAAAGATTACAATCTAAAAATACCAAATTAAAATTAGAATTTTTGTTCTAAGATAGTCCCAAAATTGCTGAGCCATCCTATCGCCTCTGAATCAATAATAAACATAATGTAAACCGCAAACTAATAACAATCAACAAATAAAACTAATAATTGCAAAAGAAGTGAGAAATCATTTTGTATGAAAATGCAAATAACTAATATGGACTGACGTGTTATTATTAATATAACGGTCCGAAGAAAATATTATTGAATGTATGTTTGTATGTCTAATTATGCACCGTATAATTTATGTAAGAAGCAAATTGAAGCTTTTGGATTTTTTATCGAAATATCTGATGGATTTGACAGCTAATTACTCTACATAAATTTATTTTCTTATTGTCTTGAAATGTTTTCTGTCAAATTTGTCAAATCTGTCGTTAGTGACTTCAATCACTAACGTAAAATATCAAACTTAAAAATAGAGCATAATGTAAAATAATTGAATTTATACTGTGCGTTTATAAATTATTTAAATACACTCTTGCTATGGAATTTTCAACGTATGTTCATTTTTTTATTATTTCAAAGACAACACAAATCTGTCAAGCTAAATTACAGAGCAAGAGTAGATCTAAATAATTTATAAACACTCGTTACCTAATTAAGAAAAAGTGAGCAGATGACTAGCAATAAAAAAACTATGAAAGAAAAGCAAATACTTGATTTATATAAAGAAAGAAAGTAAGACAATAAAGCAACTCAACACAGATTGTCATAATCGATTGTGAAAAACTATTTGTCAAAGTTTAGCTAAGTTAACTAAAGCATACTGATTAGACTAAATCAATTATATTAGACTAAAATAAGCTGAATTTTACGTCTACAAGATTAATTTAACTAAAAAAAAAACATCGTTACAACCAGGTAGTAGCTTGAATTGAGCTAATAGGTTTAATTAACTGACGTTGAGCTTTCAAATAAATATAGTAAAGTATATATTATAGTATAACTAAATTTTGGGAAAAAAATTTTTTTAATAATTTTTTATCTTAGTTTAACTAATCACGTTACGAATTAAGTTAAATTTTATTTAAATATTTAATTCTGCTTCTATAAGTCTACCTTAATTTCAACTAAACAAAATGGGAAAAACTAGAGTAAGATTAGATTAACTACTCTAAACTAACTAAATTATTGAACTAGGTTAGACGGTGTATAGATTAAGCTAGTTAGTAGGCTTATCAAGAAGATTATATTAACTAGATCAAAACCATCACAAAAACTAAACTTAACTAAATGGAGTGAATAGAAATGAACTAGAGAATATTAACTAAACTTAGAATAGGCTAAGAGAAACTAGATTAAACATTTGAATTTTATAAATCCAATGCCTACTAAATTGCACTAGAATAAATAAACTAGTTAAGTAATAGATATGTTGTCAAAAACAAGAAAGCTAAGTAACTAGTTTTGGTTTATTGACTTAGACTAACTAGTTCTAAATATGTACTTTGTGCTATCCGGTTGGACTAAATTGGCAAAACTAGGTTAAAGAATCCACATAAAAATTAGATTATCTGCTTTAGGTTAACAGAATCTGGCTAATAGGCTTATCAAGAAGATCGTATTAACTAGTTTAATAGCGAGTTTTTAAAGACTCAACTAAAAAGTATTATGTAATTACTAATCCGTAATAAATATACTAGAGATGAATTAAATAAACCAACAAAACTAATTTACCTGTATTGGCTTAAACCAACTAGACTAGATTAGGGAATTTGGACTAGCCTAATTGTCAAAATGAGCTAGATAATATTAACTAAACTAGCTGTAACTTAACATACACTTAATTAAAGTAAAATTATCACAATTCGAAATTTAAATTAAACTAATTACGTAACAAGCTAATTTTTGATTGAAATTGAACATTCATTTGAGTTCTGTAAGCGTAATTTTAGTTAACTAAACTAGAGTGAATAAGTTAACTAGTTTAGTTGTACCGACTACTAATTTGCACTTTAAGTTAATCTTAACTGGATTAATTTAAGTACCTTAATCTAAATGAACTAGGTTAAACAAACTAGACTATTAGCAGATTAACTATTATAGGCTAACTTAATTGCATAAACTAGACATTTTACATTATTATTATTAACTATCTAAACGCTACTAAATAAACTGGACAATAATTATTGTTGGTTTATTTAACATATCGTATCAATGAGTTTAGCTGTACTGGCTCATATTAACTAGACAGAACTATGTCTTTTAGTTAGCTAAATGAACGAAAGCGCTAACTAAACTAGGAGTAAATTAAACAAAACTAGATTAAAGTGAAAGAATAATTAAGATTAGCTTTAAAATTTTGGTTTTGAAGTGACTGTTTTCTAAATGGAATCAATGACGTAGCAAAATAATTTTAATTTAATTATTAAGTTTGATTTTTGTGTAATTAACTAAACTGGATTAAACAAATCGGACAATAAATAACATAGTTTAAACTAACGGAGGTTAAACATTTATTTTATATCAACTTTTCAGTCAGTATGCAGTTTTCTAAGTTATATCAGCTAGGCTAAATAGGTTAATTCACGTTAATTAGCTAAGTAATTTAAATTTAAAGTTAAGTTAACTAAACTGATTTGTATGAGCTAGATAGAAAATAGATATGTTGAACTCAATCAAGCAAACTAGTTAATTAGTTTTAGTTAACACAGTTTAACGCGTCTGGGTTAAATAACCTGGATTAATTTTACCTAAAAAACTACAATTTGCTTGATATATTAAATAAAATTTAGTTAGCTTAGCCTACTAGATAAATTTGATATTTATTTCATAATAACTTATCAGTTATCAGTAAGTATGCAGTTTTCTAAGTTATATCAGCTAGACTGAGTAGGTTAATTCACGTTAATCAGCTAAGTAATTTAAATTTAAAGTCATGTTAACTAAACTGATTTGTATGAGCTAGATGGAAAATAGATATGTTGAACTCAATCAAGAAAACTAATAAATTCGTTTTAGTTAACACAGTTTAACGCGACAGGGCTAAATAACCTGGATTAATTTTAGCTAAAAAACTGCAATTTGGATGATATATTAAATAGAATATAGTTAGCTTAGCCTAGTGGACAAATTTAATGTACTCAGCCTACACTAGTTTATAAGAGTTATTGAAGCAAACGTAATTAATCTAGGTTTTATAGTTTAAGATTCACAATCCATCGCCTTCGTTTAATTTAGTAAACAAAAGCTAGTTTAAATTAAACTAGATACTGGATAAGTGAAGGTAGATTAACTTTTCTCAATAATCTATAAATAAGTTAATTAATTTTATTACGTTCTAACACCTAGACTAGACTTTACAAGGCTAGTTAAATAAACTAACTTATATATACAATATATATAAAAGAAAACTATACAAAAGCTATACAAAAAAAAACTGGACAATAGATTAGTTTAATAGTAAACAATTTATTAGCTAGAATTTGAATAGTTTAAGTTAACTTGTTAACTATCAGTTAGCTTGAATATATTAGTTAAACTAAATTAACTGGGCTAGATAATATATGAACATTACTAAACTGTCAAGACTTAACTAACTAGATTAGTTAACTAGGATTAACCAAACTAGATCAACTATAATAGACCATGTAGAATAATCTAATTAAGTAATTTATATTGCTTAGAGCAAACTCGACAAGAGCAATTAGACTTCGACAACAGATAAGTTAGATAGAAAAAAAAATTACATTGTTTTCTTTTGCTTTTTTTATACTTTAATTGTTTTTTTTTGTTTTTTTTATTTTTCTTTTGGTTACTGTTTTTTTTATGTTTTTTTTAGGTTTTTTTATCATTTTTGCTTTTGACTGAGATTGAATAATTGACTGATGAGACTAAAGATGTTGAACAGTGTTCCATTGCTATTCTTGTGTTTTAATATTTATTAAATTTTTTTATTATTTTTTTAATTATTTTTTTTTATTTATTAATATTAATTTTAATTAAATTAATATTAATTTAATTAAAATAGATTTTTGTGTTAAAATAAATATTTGGTTAAAATATTAAACATTTTGTTTCACCTTGATCTTTCCCTTTTTGTTTTGTCATTTTAGTTGTTTTCAAATGTGGTCTTATTGACATTGATTAACGATTGCGTTTTTGTTTCTAATTACGATTATATTTTTCACTTTTTTGGGATTTCGCCTACGTTTATCTTATTTTTCTTCAATTATTTCAGTTTTTTTTTGTTTTGCACATTTGCAAGTTTTTTATTTTGTTTTACTTTAGCTTTAAATGTTTTTTTTTCATATTTTTCTTGTTATTTATAGTTTTTTTCACCATTTTTGTTTAACTGTTTTGTGTCTACTGTTTCTGATTGAGATTGAATAATTGACTGATGAGACCAAAGAAGTTGAAAAATGTTTCCGATTGCTAATCATCTGAAAGACACACATTACAATGAATAACTCAATATAAATCGTCTCGTTTTGATATTTAAACATTAATCTTCTAAAAAAATAAATCTCTTTAATCAAAAATGAGCAACATTCAATAATATGATAATTTATTCTAATCATTTCTCACTCTCCACCCCCATATTTAACCTCTCCCCCAAGCAAAAAAAAAAAAGTATGCGGACTGCAGATAACTGTTGAAAAATGTCTCTTCATAATTTAATTTAAAAATCAATTCAGTGAGGCTCTGCTGACACGAAACGAATATTTCTCCTCCTCAGCAGCATCCCCATCGATTCCTCCCCCTTTCTGGCGTCATCTTCAATGGTTTTAATCGCAAAGGTAGTGCTCAAAACTCTCCAAATGAATCCATAAATTCAGTAATGGTATTTTTAGTAGTCGTAAGAACGTTGATATTAAAAAAAATTGTTGCTTTGTGGCTTGAAAATGTTATTTTTTGTTTTTTTTTTGTTTCAGGTATCGAGACAAAATTTGCTGGATCAAGTTGTAACGATCTTGTTATTGTCGATAGTATAGGATCAACGATAATTAGTGGACATTTTGATAAAAGTATAAGGTTTTGGGACGCACGTACTGAATCTAGTGCTAATAATTTCGTTTTTGCTGGAAAAGTTACTTCGCTGGATCTAACAAGAGGTAAGGAGATTTTTTTTATTATTTAAACTACAACAAACAGCTACAAACTAGAAACTAGAAACTAGAACTATTCTTTATCTTTAAATCTTGACAAACTTTGAGCTTAAAAGCTTTTTTTGACACTTAAGCGCAGTACTCTGCAGACTAATTCGGTTTTGTCCAGTCTCAGTGCCCAAATTACATCATTTTTCAAATTAATAAAATTAGTTGGGCTATAAAGGCTATATTAACTTATCTAAGTTAATCTAGATAAATTTGTTTAATCAACTAAATTATGGTAACTAGGTTTAACTAGCGATCATTACAAACTAAAAACAAGAACTAGTTCTTAATTGATAAATCTTTGTTAATAAACATACTTTGGGCTTTGTCAGATCAAGTAACTTTTGACACTTAAGCGCAGTATTTTATAGACTAATTCTGTATTGACCAGTCTGAATGCCCAAATTACATGATTTTCTAATTTAGTTGAGTTTCACTAACAAGGCTATATTAACTTATCTAAGCTAATCTAGCTAAAGTTGTTAAATCAACTAAATTATTGTAGCTAGGTTAAACTAGCGACCATTACAAACTAGAAGCTAGAACTATTTTTATTTGTAAATCTTAACAAACTTTGGGCTTAATAGCATTGATTAGTCGGGGTGCCCAAATTACATAATTTTTTGAATAAGTTAAATTATATTAATGAGGCTATATTAACTTATCTAAGCTAATCTAGCTAATTCTGTTAAATAAATTAACTTAATATAGTAACTAAGTTAAACTAGCGATCATTACAAACTAGAAACTAGAACTAGTTAAACTTTGGGCTCTGTCAGAACAAGTAATTTTTGACACTTAGGCGCAGTATTTTATAGACTAATTCTGTATTGACCAGTCTGAGTGCCCAAATTACATGATTTTTTAATTTATTCAAATTTTATTAGCAAGGCTATATTAACTTTTCTAAGCTAATCCAGCTAAAGTTGTAAAATTAACTAAATTATGGTAGCTAGTTTAAAATAGCGACCATTACAAACTAGAAGCTAAAACTATTTTTTATTTGTAAATTTTAACAAACTTTGGGTTTGATAGCTTTTGTCAAATCAAGCTATTTTTGACACTTGCGCAGTATTTTGTAAACTAATTCTGTATTGAGCAGTCTCGGTGCTCAAATTATATATTTTTTTGAATAAGTAAATTATGTTAATAAGGTTTACTTACCTAAGTTGATCTAGCCAATTTTGTGAAACTAATTAAATTATGGTATATAGGTTAAACTAGCAACATTATAAACTAGAAGCTAGAACTATTTTTTATTTGTAAATCTTAACAAACTTTAGGCTTAATACCTTTTGATTAGTCGGGGTGTCTAAATTACATAATTTTTTGAATAAGTTAAACTATACTAATGAGGCTATATTAACTTATCTAAGCTAATCTAGCTAATTCTGTTAAATTAACTTAATTATGGTAACTAAGTTAAACTAGCGATCATTACAAACTAGAAACTAGAACTAGTTTTTTACTTTTTATTTTTATCAAACCTTGGGCTTTGTCAGATCAAGCTATGTTTGACACTTAGTTGCAGTATTCTGCAGACTAATTTTAAATTGCCCAGTTTCAGTGCCTAAATTACATGATTTTTTAAATAAGTTAATTTTTACTATAAAGCTATATTAACTTATCTAAGCTAATCTAACTAAAATTGTTAAATTAACAAAGTTATGGTAAATCGGTTAAACTAACGACCATTACAAACTAGAAACTAGAACTATTTTTTGTTTGTAAATTTTGAAAAAATTCTAAGGTTAATAGCTTTTGTCAAATCAAGCTATTTTTGACATTATGTGTGTAGTATTTTGTAGATTAACTCTGTAATGGCCATTCTCATTGCCCTAATTAAATGATTTTTTGAATAAGCTAGATTAATTTAGTTAATCTAGCTGAATTTGTTAAATCAACAAAATAATGGTAACTCGGCTAAACTAGCGATCATTACAAACTAGAACTATTTTTTATTTGTAAATTTTAACAAACTTTGGGCTTAAGTGCTTTTGTCAAATCAAGGTATTTTTGACAATTGTGCAGTATTTTGTAGACTAATTCTGTATTGACTAGTCGGGGTGCCCAAATTACATAATTTTTTGAATAAGTTAAGAAATACTAAAAAAGCTATGTTAACTTATCTAAGTTAAACTAGCTAATTCTGTTAAATTAACTCAAAAATGGTAACTAAGTCAAACTAGCGATTATTACAAACTAGAAACTAGAACTAGTTTTTTACTTTTTAATTTTATCAAACCTTGGGCTTTGTCAGATTAAGCTATTTTTGATACTTAAGTGCAGTATTTTGCAGACTAATTTTAAATTGCCTAGTTTCAATGCCTAAATAACATAATTTTTTTAAATAATTTAAATTATACAAATAAGGCTATATTAACTTATCTAAGTTAATTTAGCCAAGCTTGTTAAATTAACTAAATTATGGTAGCTAGGTTAAACTAGCGACCATTACACACTAGAAACTAGAACTATTTTTTATTTGTAAATTTAAAAAAGATTCTGAGCTCAATAGCTTTTGTCAAATCAAGCTATTTTCGACATTTAAGTGCAGTATTTTGTAGACTTATAACTCTGTAATTGCCATTCTCAGTGCCCTAATTAAATGATTTTTTGAAAAAGTTAAATTTTATTAAGGAGGCTATATTAACTCATCCAAGTTAATCGGTTAAATCAACTAAATAGTGGTAACTAGGCTAAACTAGCGATTATTACAAATTAGAAACTAGAACTATTTTTTATTTGTAAATTTTAACAAACTTTGGGCTTAATAGCTTTTGTCAAATCAAGCTATTTTTGACACTTGCGCAGTAATTTGTAGACTAATTCGGTATTGACTAGTCGGGGTGCCCAAATTACATAATTTTTTAAATAAGTTAAGGTATAAACTAGCGATCATTACAAACTAGAAACTGGAACTAGTTTTTTACTTTTTAATTTTATCAAACCTTGGGCTCTGTCAGATAAAGCTATTTTTGACACTCAGTTGCAGTATTCTGCAGACTTATTTTGAATTGCCCAGTTTTAGTGCCTAAATTACATGATCTTTTTAAATAATTTAAATTATACTAACAAGGCTATATTAACTTATCTAAGTTAATCTAGCTGACTCTCTTAAATCAACTTAATAATGGTAACTAGGCTAAACTAGCGATCATTACAAACTAGAAACCAGAACTATTTTTTATTTGTAAATTTTAACAAACTTTAGGCTTAATAGCTTTAGTCAAATCAAGCTATTTTTGACACTTACGCAGTATTTCGTAGAGTTTCTGTATTGACTAGTCGGGGTGCCTAAATTACATAATTTTTTGAATAAGTTAAGATATACTGATGAAGCTATGTTAACTTATCTAAGTTAATCTAGCTAATTCTGTTAAATTAACTCAAAAATGGTAACTAAGTTAAACTCGCAATTTATACAAACTAGAAACTAGAACTAGTTTTTTACTTTTTAATTTTACCAAACCTTGGGCTTTGTCAGATCAAGCTATTTTTGACACTTAGTTGCAGTATTCTGCAGACTAATTTTGAAAAGCCCAGTTTCAATGCCTAACATCATTTTTTTAAATAATTTAAATTATACAAACAAGGCTATTATATTAACTTATCTAAGTTAATCTAGCTAAGCTTGTTGAATTAACAACATAACATGAATTATGGTAAGTAGGTTAAACTAACTATTTAAGATTAAGCTATTTTTGACACCTGGGTGAAGTATTCTGCAGACTTGTTTTGAATTGCCGAGTTTTAATGCCTAAATAACATCATTTTTTTTAAATAATTCAAATCATACAAATAAGGCTATATTAACTTATCTAAGTTAATCTAGCTAAGCTTGTTAAATTAACTAAGTTATGATAATCACGTTCAATTAGCGACTATTACAATTAGAAATTTTTTAAATCAAAGCTGAGAAACCAGGTTAGATGCTAAATGTTTATACAAGTATCCAGATATCAGTTCTGAAATAACTCCGAGATCGCTGATCGGAGAACCAAGTTTATCACATTAGCACTTTTTTTCTGAAACGCATACCTATGATATGTTTCACTTCAGTTCCTACCTACAAATAGAAAAAAACGTCAAAGCCCAATTCATTTCAACTAAGATCCACAGATTTGCCGTGGAAACTCTTCAGCAACTTGCAACAGCTTTTTATTTAAACAGCTTTGCAGTTACAATTTGGGTTCTACAAATACCCAAGTGCCTATTACTTCCGTCTAAGGATCTAGTTTGAATTAATTTGCTTGGATTTTATTAAACTAAACTAGTTAAACTTAAGTACATATATAGGTTAAACTAAACCAACACAATTGGACTACATTGAGCGTTGTTTAGGAAATCAGGTAGAGGAGGAATATTTAAACTAACCAAACCAGGCTAAGCGGGTTAGACGAAACAAGTAACCTTATTTAGTATAACCAGATTTACAAAAACTAGAACTATTATTTGCTTAAACCTCAGTGAACTATACTTAGATTAGCTGGGGATATTGCACTGCGATCTTTTTGATCTATTGTGATTGCTAAATTTACAACCATATATACATACAAATACACATAGCCAGACAATACATGATCACTGTAGAGAAAAACTCTTGCCTGGGTGGGAATCGAACCCACAACTTTGTGAGATCAGACTTCAACGCACTATCGTTGGCCATCTGATCCACCGAGGCCCTCTTAAGAGTTTCTGTAAAAAACAACTTTTTCTGGTACTTAACATACTGTAATTCAACAAATTGTGTAAGAGTTTTATGATAACCTTATTCTAAAAGAGCTAAATGATGTATAACCATAGGTTACAAAGAATACAAACATCGTCATTATTAGAATTGCAGGTCATAATATTCTTACAAAAATTTGAAGACTTTACATTGGTCGATTTTTTCTGACAAATAATAAAAAAAGCAAATTGTAGAAACCTCTAACTTTTCCAGTTAATTACAAATGTAAATGTAGAAAGCGCACGACTTGACGTAAAACTTCTAAAAAAGCGTTCTTTTTCTTCATCATCGTATGAGAGAGCTACATTCGTGCGGCGGCGGCGGCGGAGGCTTTTCTTCAAGAAAAGAGAAAATTTTCGTTAATCTAAACTGATTATGTAAATTTTGTCACCTGATTAAATAAATCCGACTTCCTCTTGCTATTTAAGCCACGCCTCTAAATGGAAATAAAAACAAGCTTAAAAAGGAAGTTGAGTTTAAAGAAAAGTATATTTTGTTTTATCTAGTTGAGACTCTCATTTGAGATGATACAAAGTTTTTGAATGAGTTTTGAAAATTTCTTAGAAATGAACTGAAATTGTTACATTTATTACTTTACGTTTGGAGACGTTAGAAAAGTTGGTTAAGTCAGATTATACAATGTAAAAGAAGGTAGATGATAGTCGACACTTAATTTGAACTGTTATGGAGAAGCGCATTTAAGACAACTGCAATTATTATGAACTTCCAATGTTTCCAGAAGTATATTTTCACGTCAAGCTGGCTTTACATAGATTTTTGTTGCTATAAAAAGTTCATCTTTTCATCGCTAACGCAAACCTCGAAAAGAGGCCTTGGTAGATCAGTTGGCCAAACGAAAGTACGTTGGAGACTGGTCTGACGAGGTAGAGGTTCGATTCTCACCCAGGCAAGAGCATTTTTCTAGAGGGAAAATTAGGGTGTGTGTATGAATGTATAAATGTCGGTATATGTGTGAGTACAATAGAACCTTAACAAAACAAAGGTCGCAGTACATATCATAAAAAGTAATCTGTAAGCCTCGAATGAAAATTTGAAAAATGACAGTTCTGACTGAAAAGTGACAATTCTATGTGAAAAGAATTTATTCAAGTGACTTTAATATATAATTTTGTTGGTTAAATAATATACAACATTGATTCATTTCATTGAACGGTCGTTGAAAAAACATTGTAGTGTACTCGTGCGAAAAGCTTTTTTTATTTTTCATTTCACATTGTTAGAAAAATTCGTATTCCAGCACTTATTCAATAGAACAAAAAATCGTTAGGTATAATTACCATTTTTTTAATGAAATATCGCTTACCTAGAACAAGATCAAACAGCAAGCCGGTTTCTAGCTTTGTAAACCATATTGTTTTCATTTTTTTCCCTATTTGTCATGCTCTGTTTTTTGTCCAATGTTGATATTTTTAGTTTTCTTTTTTTATCTGATATTGCTACTTTTTTCACTTTGTTTCATATTTTAAATTGAATCAAAATATGGCTTTATTGGCTTATAATATAAAAAATATAAACTATTGCGTTTATATTTTTAATCAAGATTTTATTTTACTTTTTTTCGGGCTTTTTGTCTGTTGTTTTATTAATTTTTTTTTGTTTAACACATTATTCTTACTACTTAGTTAGCAAATTGTTTTTTTTTCAACTTTTGCTTATTCTATTCTTATTTTTGAAATTTTTCTTTTGGTTATTTTTTTCCATATTATTCTTAGATTTTTCTTCTTTTTTTGTTTTAATATTTTCTGTCTTTTTGTTTTTCTTTATGTTTTTTTTTTATTTAATTGCGTTTTTTTGATTCAGTGATGTGGTTTTTCTGCTAATGTCGGTATATGTGTGAGTACAATAGAACCTTAACAAAAAAGTGTCGCAGTACACACCAAAAAAAGTAATCTGTAAACCTCGTATGAAAATGTGGGAAAAATGACAGTTCTGACTGAAAAGTGACAATTCTATGTGAAAAGAATTTATTCAAGTGACTTTAATATATAATTTTGTTGGTTAAATGTTGTATTTTATTGAACGGTCGTAGAAAAAACATTGTAGTGTACTCGTGCGAAAAGTTTTTTTTATTTTTTTTTTTACATTCTTAGAAAAATTCGTATTCCTGCACTTATTCAATAGAAAAAAAAATCGTACCAATCATTTTTTTTAATGAAATATCGCTTACCTAGAACTAGATAAAACAGCAAGCCGGTTTCTAGTTTTCTACACCATATTGTTCCCATTTTTTCCCCTATTTGTCATGCTCTGTTTTTTGTCATATGTGTTGATATTTTTAGTTTCATTTTTTTATCTGATATTGCTACTTTTTCCACTTTGATTTTTATTTTAAATTGAATCAAAATATGGCTTTATTGGCTCTAATAAACAATTGCGTTTATATTTATAATCACGATTTTATTCTACTCTTTTCCGAGCTTTCTGTCTATTGGTTTATTAATTTTTTTTTGTTCAACACATTATTCTTTCCACTTAGTTAGCAAATTGTTTTTTTTCCAACTTTTGCTTATTCTATTCTTATTTTTTATATTATTTTATTGGTTTATTTTTTTTTTCCATTTTTTCCATATTATTCTTAGATTTTTCTTCTTTTTTTGTTTTAATATTTTCTGTCTTCTTGTTTTTCTTTATGATTTTTTATATTTAATTGCGTTTTTTTGATTCAGTGATGCGGTTTTTTTGCTAATGTCGGTATATGTGTAAGTACAATAGAACCTTGACAAAAAAGTGTTGAGTACACACCAAAAAAAGTAATCTGTAAACCTCGTATGAAAATGTGAGAAAAACGACAGTTCTGACTGAAAAGTGACAATTCTATGTGAAAAGAATTTATCCAAGTGACTTTAATATATAATTTTGTTGGTTAAATGTTGTATTTTATTGAACGGTCGTAGAAAAAACATTGTAGTGTACTCGTGCGAAAAATTTTTTTTATTTTTTATTTCACATGGTTAGAAAAATTCGCATTCCAGCACTTATTCAATAGAAAAAAAAATTGTACCAATCTTTTTTTTTAATGAAATATTGCTTACCTAGAACTAAATCAAACAGCAAGCCGGTTTCTAGCTTTGTACACCATATTGTTCCCATTTTTTCCCCTATTTGTCATGCTCTGTTTTTTGTCATATGTGTTGATATTTTTAGTTTTCTTTTTTTATCTGATATTGCTACTTTTTTCACATCGTTTTTTGTTTTAAATTGAATCAAAATATGGCGTTATTGCCTTTAATAAACTATTGCGTTTATATTTCTAATCACGATTTTATTTTACTCTTTTCCGAGGTTTCTGTTTATTGTTTTATTAATTTTTTTTTTGTTTAACACATTATTCTTTCTACTTAGTTAGCAAATTGTTTTTTTTTCAACTTTTGCTTATTCTATTCTTATTTTTTATATTATTTTATTGGTTTATTTTTTTTTCCATTTTTTCTATATTATTCTTAGATTTTTCTTCTTTTTTTGTTTTAATATTTTCTGTCTTCTTGTTTTTCTTTATGATTTTTTATATTTAATTGTGTTTTTTTGATTCAGTGATGCGGTTTTTCTGCTAATGTCGGTATATGTGTCAGTACAATAGAACCTTAACAAAAAAGTGTTGAGTACACACCAAAAAAAGTAATCTGTAAACCTCGTATGAAAATGTGGGAAAAATGACAGTTCTGACTGAAAAGTGACAATTCTATGTGGAAAGAATTTATTCAAGTGACTTTAATATATAATTTTGTTGGTTAAATGTTGTATTTTATTGAACGGTTGTAGAAAAAACATTGTAGTGTACTCGTGCGAAAATTTTTTTTTATTTTTCATTTCACATGGTAAGAAAAATTTGTATTCCAGCATTTATTCAATAGAAAAAAGAAATCGGACCAATCATTCTTTTAAATGAAATATCGCTTACCTAGAACTAGATCAAACAGCAAGCCGGTTTCTTTGTACACCATATTGTTCCCATTTTTTCCCCTATTTGTCATGCTCTGTTTTTTGTCATATGTGTTGATATTTTCAGTTTTCTTTTTTTCATCTGATATTGCTACTTTTTTCACTTTGTTTTTTATTTTAAATTGAATCAAAATATGGCTTTACTGGCTCTAATAAACTATTGCGTTTATATTCCTAATCACGATTTCATTTTACTCTTTTTCGAGCTTTCTGTCTATTGTTTTATTAATTTTTTTTTGTTTAACACATTATTCTTTCTACTTAGTTAGCAAATTGTTTTTTTTAACTTTTGCTCTATTCTATTCTTATTTTTGAAGTTTTTTTTTTGGATATTTTTTTTCCATTTTTTCTCTATTATTCTTATTCTCTGCTCTGTTTTTTGTCATATGTGTTGATATTTTTAGTTTTCTTTTTTCATCTGATATTGCTTTTGTTTTATATTTTAAATTGTATCAAAATATGGCCTTATGGCGTTAATAAACTTTGCCGGACTTTCTGTCTATTTTCTCCAATTGTTTTATTTAAGTTTTTTTTGCTTCACACATTGTTCTTTTCACTTAGTTAGCAAATTGTTTTCTTTTCAACTTTTGCTCTATTCTATTCTTATTTTTTATATTTTTTTATTGGTTAATTTTTTTTCCCATTTTTCCATATTATTTTTAGATTTTCCTTTTTTGCGTTAATATTTTCTGTCTTATAGTTTTTCTTTATCTTTTTTTTATTTTCTTGCGCTTTTTTGATTCAGTGATGTGTTTTTTTTTTGCTAAACATTTTGTTTTCAGCTAAAAACCAAATTGTGTCGGGAAAGCAGTTTTGGAGGCTAATTTTTTTATAGTTATTGTTATAATTGTTTGGTTATTTGTTACTAAATGTTACTTAATTGTTACAGATGCCAAATACTTAATTTGCTGTGTTCGAGACGACACATTAAAACTTCTAGATCTACGAATGAATCAAGTAGTGAAATCTTTTAGGTAAGTACATACTCAAACGCTTTATAAAAATCTCTATTGATTCGATATTTTATTAACCAAATTTACCGACTTTTCCATAAAGAAAATGACTATTCCAATTGGAAAAAATGATTTAACCATTTCCATTTATTGGTAACATATATCTAATGGACAGTTCAAGCTTTTATAGTCCTGTTTATACCTGCTATTACGATAATAACATCATATATACACTAAAACTGGATTATATTGCGTGCTCGGCTGCACTAAAAAATGCTTAAGGTCTTTAAGAAATATATATAAAGATGATTTCTGTATGTTCAATAGCGATTTGGTTTTATGAGTTGATTAACTTTAATGGGGAAGTGATTAGAAAGAGAAAAAGTTCTGGAAAAAAAAATACTTTGCACTTCTAAAAAGAGTGCAAAAAACTCCTATTTTTACACTCTTTTGTTAAATAAACATGAAAGTCACTGACCTTAACATAATTACCAATCTTTACTTTTATATCACATTTTATTGCCTATTAATTATAATATATTTAAATTATAACAATGTTCACTTTTTCCCAAGATGTTTTAATGAAGATATTCAAGATCAAGTTCATGAGAAAAGTTTCATTTTTTTATTGCAATTACAACACCAAAAGTGATTTTTTTAATTAATTATTTGTATATGTATCTACTTTTTGTATTGTGTACATTATTCTGTTCATGAACATAACTGTATCATTAAAAAAAAACAAATGCAACAAAAATAATAAGAAAACAAACGAAAGGAGCAAACAGAAATTATAGACAATTTTTGTAATATTTGATTTAAATGTGGTGAAAAAGATAATTGTTAGCTAGTTTGCTAACTATAAACTATTAACACAGTTTTACAACTTGCAAAAATTTTTTTTTTTATTAAATCTTGAGAGCTTTTTTGACCACCAATTGGTCAATATCAAGAGATGAATGAAACTAAATTATTATTTGCTTGATTGTATCTGGAGAGAACTTTGTAGGTTATGATCCGCTTAAGGAGCTGAAAGGAAGACCGTTATCTTTGTTAAAAGCAGTTGTCTTGTTTTTATAGATTTCAATAAATTCGGCGGCGTCTATAGATATTTATTTGCTGAAATAATTTGAATCTTTTAATACTAATATTATGATTGCCGTTATTTGCGTGCTCTGCTATACTCGACTTGTCTAATTTGCCGTATTTTAAGTGAGCTAAGTGCTGTTTGTATCTGGTTTGAACTGTTCGACGCGTTTGCCCTATATAAAGTATGTTAGGTTTAAAGGGTATTGAAATCAATTTGAATTCTTGTTTATTTGTTTGAAACTCATACAGAAACACGTAGAAAACCTAGCAAAAAAAAAGAACAAAACAGATTTGAAGATAAAATCAAAAATAAAAACATAGTAATAAATTATAGAGACAAGAAAGAAGAAAAATATGAAAAGTGGTAAATTTCTACATGAAATGTAAGAGAAGTAACAGGAAAAGAAACATTAAGTAACACAAGAGCCTGAAAAAGCAAAGATAGAAAAGAAAAAGAGATTGGAGAAGAGCATTTGTTAAAATATAGTGGGGTAAATAAAAACAGTCGGGCTAAGGGAGGAGTAGGATGTATGATCAATAAAGAGCACAAAAAAGAGAGAGAAAGGTGAATTCTGAAACAAAAATAAAACAATAGACAAATTACTAATAATATGAGACATAAATTGGCGATTATGGAAGAAAGATGAACAAACCAGTATAAAGAAAGTGAAAATAAAGTATCACATTATATAAAAATCGTGAGAACTATGAGAATTATAAAAAGGAAAAAAAAAGAGTAAACGATATAGTAAAAACAGCAAAAAAAAAACATGAAAAAAAAAGAGAATGATAGAAGGCAAACCAGAAACTTTTTTTAAGGTCTATAAAACATTAAAGAAGGGAAAGACAAACAACACTAAACAATTGAAAAACAAGGAAAAGAAAACAATTTGTTATTAATTTCTTTTTTATAAGTAAATTTTATTAATGGAAAACCATTTAAATACTTCTTACGTTTTTTCAAAAATTGTAATGACTACGTATCTTATTCACATTCTGGAAAAAGAGGTAAAACTGTGTTAAAAATTTGCTTATAAAACATTAGAAATGTATAATAATTTTTTTTTAACAATGCTATTTTTGGCTAATTACTAATTTTTGAGAACATTAATATTATTATTATTTGTTAATTATATACTAATTTTTGGTGGAACTTAAAATTGAAAAAAATGGCTAAAAATCTTATTTAATTTAATTAAATCAAAATTTAATTGATTATTTGCTTGTTTATTTAGAAAACAAGGGCATTTGAGTGTAAATATTAGATTAGCTCGGTTTGAACCTTCTGGTGTTGACGTTTATGCAATGGAAGCCTCAGATGGAGAGTATTTCTTGTTGCAGACAATAAATACACAAAAAGGTTAAATTTTAATTATACAGTTTACATTTAATTTTGAAAACTGTTTTTAATTAATTCAAATGTTTTTGTTAATTACCTATAGTTTTGCTAATTTTTGATTGCTTGAAAAAAATATAATTATTTATAATAATTATTTCTTCCGTTTCCAAAAATCACTAATTTTCTTAATTATCAATTTTTCCTATTCAAAAAAATAATTAATTATTACCGGGAGCAGTAATTATTAATTTTAAAAAATAATTAAATGCTTACATAGGATAATAATGATATTTTACATGGAAGCAGTTTGTTATTCTAATTAAATTTTTAATTTATTAATTGGTAATTTAAAAAAACTGTGTTTTGGTTTGATTTTTTGATTATTGGAATTTGATGCTTTTTCCACACCAAAAATATTGCTATTGACCAATAAAGTTAAACTTTCTACAAAATAAGATATTATTAACTACAGTTATATTGTCAACTGATATAATTCTACTAAATTATAATTATAATTTTATTAATTTTTAATTAAATTATTTATGTTGATGATAGATAGTAAATTGTATTATTATTTATAAAACTATTTTTTGAAAAAACAATTTTTATGATTTTTGTTACTTTTTTAAGTGATAAAATTGTGATTTTATCACTTAATTACATAATTACGTAATTACATAATTATCTATTGGTAATTTAAAAAAGAAGGAAATTTTGTTTAATTTAAAATAATAAGCGGTAAGTTTGCTAATTTGCTGATCGTTAAAGAGAGTATTGTTTTTCTGCAATTACGATTTTTTTAACACATCAGATATTTATAATTTATTGCTATATATTAGGTATTTTTTTTTAAATAGTTATATAGGCAATATTTTTTTGTTAATTTTTAATTTTTGAAAATTAGTTTTGCTTATTATTTTTTAACAATTAACAATTTTTAATCTAATTATTCCAAATTGGCGTTTTTATTTAGAGAATAGGAGTTGATTATCAAATTAGTTTGGTTTCAATTTTCTGGTGTTGACGTATATGCAAGTTATATACTATTCTTTAGTTAATTACTAATTTTTGAAAATTAGTTTTGCAAATTATTTTTTTAAAATTAGCAATTTTTAATCTAATTATTTTAAATTGGCGTTTTTATTTAGAAAATAGGAGTTTATTATTAAATTAGTTGGGTTTCAACTTTCTGGTGTTGACGTATATGCAAGTTATAATACTATTCTTTGGTTAATTAGGAGATTTTGAAAATTAATTTTGCTAATTATTTTTTAAAAATTAACGTTTTTTCATCTAATTATTACAAATTGGCTTTTTTATTTAGAAAATAGGAGTTTGTTATTGAATTAGTACAGTTTCAACTTTTTGATGCAATGGGAGCCCAAGATGGAGAGTATTTCTTGTTGCAGACAATAAACACTTTTAATAACGAAGTCATTTAAATATAAATTTTAAAAATGTTAAATTTTAATTATTTAATTTTAAAAAGTGTTGTTGATTCAAATATTTTTTGTTAATTACCTATACTGTTTCTAATTATTGATTTCTCAAACAAAATAACTTTATAATAGTTATTTCTACTGTTTCCGAATCACTAATTTTTGTAATTAAAAAAATTATAATTATTACTTGAAACAATTAATAATTTAAAGAAAAAATTAAATGCTTGCACTGGAAAATATTGATATTGTACAAGCAAATTATTTAATATTCTAATTAAATTTTCAATTTATTGATTGCTATTTTTTAAATAAATGTATGTGTTCTAATTTTATTTATCGATTTATCGAATTTGATAATCGTTTGGACCAAAAAATATTGCTATTGACCAATTAGGTTAAGCTTCTCTTAAAATTATATATTATAATAGTCAATTGATATAATTTTAATTATTTTAATAATTTTTAAATTATTTATATTGATAATTTAAATTTATTGATATTTACACAAAATTAATTTTCTAATTTCTTTTGTCACTTTTTCTGATTAATATTTTTTTTTGCTAATTAATTCATAAAAAATATCTAATACAGAAGTATCCATTTTCTTTAAATTAGTAATTTAAAAAAAGAGCAAATGAAGTTTAATTTAAAACAATATACAATAAGTTTTCTAATTTACCAATCGTTAAAGAGAGTATTGCTTTATTTTTTTAACACATTTGATAATTATATGATTATGTAATTTTTTTTCAAAAAATTATCATATAGGTACTACGTTTTATATAATTACTAATTCAATTATTAATTTCAGACAATTATTACAAATTGGCTTCTTTATATAGAAAAGAGGAGTTTATTGTAAAATAAATATTAAATTAGTTCGGTTTCAACTTTCTGATGTTGACGTATATGCAATGGGAGCCTCAGAAGAAGAGTATATGTTGTTGCAGACAATAAACACTTTTTAAATTACAATTAGGATGCAATTTTTTTATTAATTCAAATATTTTCTGTTAATTAACTCTATTTTTGCTATTAATTATTAATTATTAACATTTATATATATATATATATATATTTATAATAATAATTAATTTATTTCTACTGTATTTAAATTATTAATTTTACTAATTATAAATTTAAAAGAAACTATAACTATTACTTTTTTATTAAATTATTAAAAAAAAAATTGAACGCTCACACAGAGTAATATTAATATTTTACAAGCAAATGGTTTAATATTATAATTAAATTGTATTTAATAACTGTTAATTTTAAAAGAAAATTATTTATTTATCGATTATTTGAATTTGATGCTTGTTGTTCCACATAAAAAATATTGCTTTATTGACCAATAAAGTTAATTTTTTTACATAATTAGATATTTATTAGCAATTAGCAGTTACCAAATAGTAAATTTTTTATAATTTTTTTCTGTTTCATTGTTTGTTTATTCAGCAAATAGCAAATATTTATGTCTATCTATAATAGTTGTTTTGGAATAAAAATACGGTATTCCTCACATTTTCAAAAACAAATGAAGAGGAAAACCAAACAATTGAATAAATTGGTTCGATTTCATTAAACAATTAGGCATTTATTATTATAACCTTTATTTGAATTGGAAATTATAGTAAATATTAGATGTGCTGAGTTTCAACTTTTTGGTGTTGGCGTATATTATATTCTGAAGTTGTTTTAATATTAATTAAGTTCCAAAAATGCTAATTTTGAATTTATACTGCATGTTTGGACTTTAAGCGGTCAATTAATTCAATATTTTTTTTTGTTAATTACTATGATTTTTGCAAATTTTTAGTAATAAGTCATTGTTTTTTATAATTATTGCGAGTTTATCTATAAAACAATATTTTTTCTTTTGCTATTTACCAGTTTCTCAAATAAATTAATGGGCTTGAAATTTTATTTTGTTAATTGATGAGCAAAAAAAAGAAGCAAAAAGCATTTAAAATTTTTAAGGATTATCTAAATACTTGTAAACATTTTTTTTAAATTTCAAATTTTTGAAAACGGTTTTGAAAGACTTTTGAATTTTTTTAAGATTTTTTTTAATAATAATAATAATAATTGGTTTTTTCTCAAACTATGTCTGAAAATATTCTGCTAAAAAACGTAGAATTCTTAAAAATAAATATTATCAAATTTTCAAAATACTGAAAGCAGCATTATTATGTTTATGTCATATTGTTCAAATGTTTTAAAATCAGAAATCTAAAAATAAATAAAAAAAATAGATTTTTCCAGAAATTGATAATTAGCAAAAAATTGTGTAGTACTTAGCTTGTTTTTAAAAAAAATTGATAATTTTCAATAATAAATAATTAATTGTATTTCTGCTTGGTACATGCGAGATTAGTTCTCAAATGTCTCGTGTGCCGTGCAAGTCATTTGATTCTTCTTTATTTTTATATCATTAGCTCATTTAATTTCAATAATCTCCTCTTTATGAAATAAGACAAAATAAAAAAAGACAAACTAAAGAACCAATAGCAATTTGAAATTATATTTTGACATGTTGCAAGTATTCAAAAAAGCCAAAAATTCTAGAAATATCTACAAAACTCATCTTATCATAAGACTGGCTTATAGTATCTGTATATGATTTGGAAAACCAAATATGGACAAAAATTATAAAACAATAAAAATGAGAAAGATGAATTAAGTATTGAAAAAATTAGGCCTAAAAAGGCGATCTTTTTGTATATTTTTTTGCAAATCTTTCAATTTTTGTTTTTGAAACATTAAACCATCAACTGTGTAGGTTAACACCCAAGGTTCGATTTTTAGAATCCAAATCTCTAAACATTTAATCTCTATGGTATTTTCAAGATGAAGCCGAAGTGGAAGTAAACAATATCACGTGCGCTAGTCTGTCTAGCCAGCCAATCAACGCACTTTGTGCTACGCCATGTGTGGATGTAGCCAATAAAAACTCCAATAATCTCTTGGGTCTCTTCTTGTATACATCCACTTGGTCTTTAACTTGAAAATACTATATACTATAGTAGTTTTAACCTGGAAAAGGGCATCCTCAAATTTGAATTATTTCTGACACCAGATTATAGTCGCTAAGAGCTGTTTCAATTAGTTTTTCCACCTACCAAAATGTTTTTTAGTAATAAATACAAAAGAAATAGACGGGAATCTATCTAATTAAAGATCTTTTCGTGCGATTTTAGCCAATGGCTTGTTTTCATCAATTTTCTGGTGTAACACACAGGGTGTGCAAGATAAACGACGCCAGATAGAAACGATGACTTTATGGTGCGATATCAGTTTTGCTGGAGGTTCGTCGTTCCTCTTATCACAACGAAAACCTGTTGGCATCTCTTCCACTTAACCCACTTTTATCCTTTTCGTCCTCCTCCATTCCCTCTTCGTTGTCGTCTCTAGGCGAAGAAGTTAAGTGTTTAACGCATTTTGTAGGAAAATGAATTACTCACCCTCAACGGTCTCTGTGATTTATTAGATATTTGACGCTGTTTTGGCGTGAAAACCTCGATCTGAAAAGTTTTACCATTATCGCGAAGAGTAATTTTTTTTTAGACCATTTTTCTTGTTACGGTTTAAAGTTATGGATGAAACATGAGTTGCTTTGTGTTCAACGATAAAAAGTTGAAGAGGAAAATCAATTTTTTTTTAAAAGCTTTAAAGGATATTTAGGAATTTTAGACAAAATTACTGTCCGATCAAGTTTCCACTTTTTATTTGTGTTTGGGTGTGTTGATCAGAATTTTTTTAATAAACCTAAGCAGATACTGGAAATTTTTAAGTTCCCAAACTTTAAAATGATCTACAGACTTATCCAATACGAAATATAAACTTCTAAGTTTTTAAAACTTTTTTATACTGTTTATTTTTTTATCAGTAATAGTTATCTAATGGCTTTTACATTACTTAGCCGTTCTTTATTCATCTGTTTTTTCACTTGTTTTCTGTTTTTTTCTAAAATTTTGTACTATTAGTAGGTTTATTCTTGTCTATACAGGCTTAAAATAGATACATATTTTTTAACCGTTCACAGTTTTTGTCTATTCTATTCTCTCTGTTCTTTCTTTGTGTTCTCTTTCCCTGTCTTCATTTGTCTATTCTCTTCACCATTTATATCCACTTTATCTCCCGTCCATTTTCTCGCAATATTTCCTCTCTTTCCGTTCTATTCTATTTTATATCATCTCATTGCATTCATTCCACGTGTGCTCTATTGTTTCTATTTTCTCATAAAATATTTTACACAGTCTTTCTTCCTTTTCTGTCTTATACCTATTCCCTCTTTCCTCATTTCCGTTCCTGAATTTTGCCCTTATCTATCTTTTTTTCCCGGCATTTCTTCTCTTCAGAATGTATACATTATCCATAGTTCCCCTCCCTTCTCTGAATCCCGCCTGGATGTCTCATATTGCTCTTACTGCTACCAATCTTTCTAATACTGTTTTTGCCTCATACATCCAGTGTTTATCCTGTATTCTATCCCTTCCTCCCTCCGGTGCTTTTTCTTAGCTTCTTTATCTGTTTTTCTACCTCTTCCAACGTAATTTCAGTTCCTAATGGTGCTGTCTGGTTCGTTTTCTTAACTGGTTCTCTTTTATTTTTTTTTTTATTTTTATCCGTTTTTGGAGAACTCTCCCTATTCCTTTATTGTTATCTTTTCATTTGCTTTTATTTTTTTCGATCTCTGTTTATGAGCTTCCACACCTCTCTCTCTGGTTTAATAGCTTTTTTTTTCTTCTTGTTTTCTATTCTGTTTCTTTTTCTTTATACATCTCTATTTTACTAATTTGGATTTTTTACATTATTTTGCTTATTTTTGTTGTTGTTTGTTCTAATACATCCTTCAGTTCTGCTTCCATTTTATTCACTTTTTACTTCTTGAATCTAACGTTTTCTAGCTTTCTTCTCTATTCTTTTTGCCTTGTTTGTTGCGTACTATAATTATTATTTTCTATTGTTCTGCATTTGTTTAAAAATTTTTTTTTTGGAGTTTTTTATTTTTTATATTTATTTCTGTATAGAAAACTAGCAATACAGTCTATTCGTTCTTTTATGCTAAAGTTTTCTACTTTTCTCTACCATAGTCTATTACTGATTCCCCCTTACTGTCTACATAGGTCTACTTCTCTTCTTTATCTTTTTGCTTATTACCATTCAGTACCACCCATCCCTTTTCTTCTCTCCATTCCATCAACATTTTCTTTCCGAATTTTCTCTTTTATTTTGGTATTTTTTTTTATCTCATTTTTTTTTCTCTCAATTTCTAGCGTTTCTTCCAACTATTCTCTCGTTGAAATTACTTTCCATAAGTATGCATTCTTCTGTATTTTTTTTACTATTTTTTCTATGCTTCTTATTTGCAGTATGTTGTCATTAATCTCCACCACTTTTTGTCTATTTCGATATTTCTCTTTTTTGTTTTCTCTTCTCATGGTTTTTTTCTTATATTCGTGGTTTCAGCACCGTAACTATTTCTCCTGCTGCTCTTCCCTTTTTCTTTTTTTTGCTCTTTTTTTTTCAATCTACATTTTATTTTTTTCTAGTTCTTATCTTCTATGCATTGTTCTACGAAACCCACTATGTCAAAATAGTTTTACGTAATTCTAGAAACCTTTTTTTTGTCTTATCTCGCCTTATTCCAAAATAGTACCCTCTTTTTACCGTTGTTTTTTCCTTTGATTTTTTGTATTTTTGTTTTGCTTTTATTTTGTTAGTTTTAAGATTTTATTCATTTTGACAAAAGGGAAGAATCTCTTGTCGGATGTTTTGTCCTATTATTAACATGTTTGTCACATTTTGCATTTTCTCATTTCAAAACTTTTTTGGCTTTTTTTTTAGATTATTTATATTTGTGTTTATTTTTGGTTTTTCTATTAACTTATTGTGTCTTTCCTTTTCTTTACAATTTTATTAGATGTTTTTGTGATAATTTTTTCAATTTTTTAAAATTTTTTGCAATACTTTACACCTAATTTATTTAATTCAAATTTTATATTACTCTGTTTTTTTGAAAAAGGAGTAGATGACAGCATATAGTCGGAAAACGAGATAATTCAGAGGGGAGGCGAAAATAAGAAAGAAAAAGTTGAAATAACAATTCTTTTTTCCATCTTGTTTTCGAAAAGCAAGAACACTGAATTTCCTGAAAAGATAAAATCGAATTTTGAAATTGAAATAGAAGAAGACATAAAAATTATGATTGAAGAGAAAAATAAATATAATTGACAGAAATAGGAAAGTGATAGAAAAAGCAAGAAGAAAATTTAGAAAAGAAAAATAAACATGGAGAAAAATATGAAATTAATTTTAAGAAAAATACTAGCTATGGGAACTGATATAACGGAAACAAAGAGGAAAGAGCTTAGCAATAACAGTATTAAATCAAAAACAAAGAAGAAAATAGGAAAAACATTTAATGAAAAATAATATTATAAAGATAAGCTGTAAACTGGGCGGAAATTTGGGGTTGGAAAAAGAGGATAGAGATAGAAGATTGCAAGAAACATATTTGAGACGGATGCTAGGATTTAATAGAAAGACTCTAGGATATATAGTGAGATAGGAAGGAAGAAGAGAAAAAGTGAGAATAGAAGCAGGAAAGAGAGTGGTAAAATTTGAAGATAAAATAAAAGATAGAGAAGAGTGTGAGATCCTGAAAGTGTGATGGAAAGTGATGAACAGAAAACCTGACAAGGGAATAAGAAAGGAGAGAAAGGATTACTATGAAAAAAAAGGGTTCAGTGTGGAAGAGATTGAGAGAAAAAGAGAAACGACGCAATGGATGAATGGAAAAATGAAAGACATAAATAGAGACAGAGATAAACAAAAATAGACGGAAGAAATAAAAGAGAGCAGATATAACAAAAAATATGAGAGACTGGTAATAGAAGAACTGCTTAGATATCTAAAAAGAGAAAATGAGAGAAAGAGGAAAATGTTTGCACAATTCAGATGTGGGAATGAAGAGAGAGAGAGAAAACAAGTTTTGTATGAAGGAAAATATAACAAAATGCAGGATGTATGGAACAAAGAGAGAAACACTGATGAAGGCATGCGCTTAGATAAAAGAAAGTATGGTACGAAGAAAGGACCTAATGAAAGGATAGAAAAATGAAATATAATGGATGAAAATGATAGAAAGAGAAAGATTAAACTTGGTAATAGATAGAATGAAAGAAGAAGAAAAGAGAAAAAGAGAAGGAAAATTGGAGAAAAAAACAAGACAGATTAAACTAGAGTTTTTTCAGTTGGATAAATATAGACCCAAACTTGTCACTGCAAATTCATTCAAATCTGAATCTGTTGCGGCTTGCTGATGAGTTCCAAAAAAAACAATACATGTCCAAATTTATAGATATAATTTAAATGATTTTCTAAGACTATACATATATTATTTGCTGAGATGACGCTTTTGTAGTCTTACGTCAATCGGTGCTTTGCCATGATTGGCTAAGGCATTTTATAGCGCCAGATTTAAATATGAGTCCATATTTGTAATTTTACACTTTTTTTTATTTGATAGATGGCGCTATTGTTGGATATAGACAGTACAGTAGTGGCTTTGGCTCAACAAAAGGGCTCAAAACGCAGTCCAAAAACTTTTCTACATAAACTACTATTATTTTTAACTTGTTTTATTGCAGAAATTATGTCATCATGCAATACTTCTTAATGACCCTGTTTGTCGTGTGATTCTTTTCAACCAATAGGATAGTTTCTTTTTATCGGACAAGGAAAAATTGTTTCCATTTTTTTTTGTGGGACACTAGGCTTGGGTGTCATTTTTACTAGTTTACTTGCTAATTGTTTTTTTGCTTTTTTATTGGTTTTTGTGTTTATTAGTGGTTTATGTAGTTCAATTAGGTATCGAAATATAATAATTTTCTGTGCCGTTTCACATTTTGGAGTTAATAATCTTCAAAACCGACGACATTCATGCAGTGAAAATACGCACCTCACAGAGTATATTTCACGTAGATTTTCAAAGGTTCTTTTTTGTCCTCTAGAGCTCATTTTCCTTCAGCCAGCTTTGAATTTTCAGTCTTTTGAGCAACTCGGTAGATACGCTCAATCGTTCCTTAATCCCGATGAAATAACGACAATTCACTTTGAGTTGCTCCTGCCTGCTATCTGGAAGGACTTTAGCAGCGAACCAGAGAGGCTTTCTCCCTCTACTCCCTCTAACTACCCCTAGCAGCAAAGAGACGGCTTTCTTTAATATATATATATTTTTTATGAATAATATTTAATATTATTTATTTTCTTTTTGGTACGTTTAGAAGGCGCTGCCTTTTCCTCCCTTATTTCTTTAACACAGCATTCAGTGATGTACCTACTACCCTCATTCGCCCTTATTCGATCGTATAACGGCTTGCATTCAAGCGAAATCGTTGGAATCCAATAAACATCTTTTTTAAACAACTTATTCCATGCCGACCGTGCGTTTACGAACGGAATAAATTCATTTGAATAACTTCGCTTCAATGGCAAGGGTAGTTCTATTTTTGCTTTTCCAATATATGAGGAGAGTATCTAGCTCTCCTTCTTTTCTTTACTCTTTGAAAGACTGCAGACGAAATAGGGGCGGAGGACAGGGGGTAGCATAGCAGGCAGCGGGGGTGTGTTTGTGTTATTTTTTTTTTTTTGAAAGCTTACATCTTCTTCCAAATTATTGCTATTTGGAAGATGTTTGTTGAAACTTTTCAGATTTATTGAAATATTTATTTGTCAATAGGTCCAAACTAGGAGTTTATTTTTGTCAACAGTTTATACATTGAATTTCAAATTTTCTGTATAAGATAAACACTTCAAGTGGAAATGGGATATTTCTAGCAGTTTTGTGTGCAACATTGAGGATTTGCAATCACTGTTTTTGGTCAACAAAAAAGTAATCAAAAAATTTAAAAAAGTTACAAATAATTACAAAAAAATAAGGAAAAAAACAAAAAATTTTAAAAAGAAAAGAAAATAGGATTCAGGCCGATTGTTTCAGATTAGATCGATCTAGGCAATAAATTTGTTAATAAATGTATAAAAAAATTTAAATCAAAATAAAAAACAATCAAAGAATTTAGAAAAAAATTAAGCAAATTTTCAAGCGATACGAAACTAGTGCATCCAGATTATTCTAGATTTAGATAATTGTGTACAAAAAGCGTTACGATGAGACAATCTAGCCATAAATTTAAAAAAAGCTTAAAATTGGAGATACTTATTTTTTTAAAACTAAACACTTATCAAACTTGAAAAAATAAAAATATTAATTTTTAAAGAATTTTTAAGATTTTTTTAATAATTTTTAAAAAATTTAATTGAACTTTATATTATATAATTTTTAAAATTTATTAATAAGTTTTAAAATTACTAAAGTAAAAATAAATTAGTAAAAACTACTTATAAAAAATGTTTGAAATAGTTTTAAAAATGTTTAATAAGAAATTTAAATTATTTTTAATAATATTAGATTTAAACATTTTTAAAGGACTTTAAAAATTGTTTTAACTTTTTTAATTTTTTCTTAAGGTTTTTTCTAATTTTTTAAATAGCTTTAAGAATTTTTTAGAATTTTCAAAGAATTTTTAAGAGTTTTTTAATAATTTTTAAAAAATTTAATTGAACTTTATATTATATAATTTTTAAAATTTATTAATACGTTTTAAAATTACTAAAAGTAAAAATAAATTACTGGAAACTGCTTAGAAAAAATGTTTGAAATGGTTTAATAAATGTTTAATAAGAAATTTAAATTATTTTTAATAATATTAGATTTAAAAATTTTTAAACGACTTCAAAAATTGTTTTAATTTTTTTACTTTTATTTTTAGGTTTCTTCTAATTTTTAAAAACTTTAATTGAACTTTATATTATACAATTTTTAAAATTTATTAATACGTTTTAAAATTACTAAAAGTAAAAATAAATTACCGAAAACTACTTAGAAAAAATTTTTGAAATGGTTTAAAAAATGTTTAATAAGAAATTTAAATTATATTTAATAATATTAGATTTAAAAATTTTTAAACAACTTTAAAAATTGTTTTAACTTTTTGAATTTTTTCTTAAGGTTTCTTCTAATTTTTTAAATAGCTTTAAGAATTTTTTAGAATTTTCAAAGAATTTTTAAGAGTTTTTTAATAATTTTTAAAAAATTTAATTGAACTATATTTATATTATATAATTTTTAAAATTTATTAATACGTTTTAAAACTACTGAAAGTAAAAATAAATTAGCAAAAACTACTTATAAAAAATGTTTGAAATAGTTTAAAAAATGTTTAATAAGAAATTTAAATTATTTTTAATAATATTAGATTTAAACATTTTTAAAGGACTTTAAAAATTGTTTTAACTTTTTTAATTTTTTTTTAAGGTTTTTTCTAATTTTTTAAATAGCTTTAAGAATTTTTTAGAATTTTCAAAGAATTTTTAAGAGTTTTTTAATAATTTGTGAAAAATTTAATTGAACTTTATATTATATAATTTTTAAAATTTATTAATACGTTTTAAAACTACTAAAAGTAAAAATAAATTAGTAAAAACTACTTATAAAAAATTTTTGAAATGGTTTAAAAAATGTTTAATAAGAAATTTAAATTATTTTAAATAATATTAGTTTTAAAAATTTTTAAACGGCTTTAAAAATTGTTTTAACTTCTTTAATTTTTTTTAAGGTTTCTTCAAATTTTTTAAATAACTATGAATTTTTTAATAATTTTTAAAAAAATTAATTGAACTTTATATTGAATAGTTTTTAAAATTTATTAATACGTTTTAAAATTACTAAAAGTAAAAATAAATTACGGAAAAATACTTAGAAAAAATGTTTGAAATGGTTTGAAAAATGTTTAATAAAAAATTTAAATTTGTTTCAATAATATTAGATTTAAAAATTTTTAAACGACTTTAAAAATTGTGTATATTTTATTAAATTTTTTTTAAGGTTTTTTTTAATTTTTTAAATAACTTTAAGAATTTTTTAGAATTTTCAAACAATTTTTAAGAATTTTTTAATAATTTAAAAAAAATTTAATAGAACTTTTTATACATAATTTTTAAAATTTGTTGATACGTTTTAAAAGTAAAAATAAATTAGTAAAAACTACTTATAAAAAATATTTGAAATGGTTTAAATAATTTTTAATAAGAAATTTAGATTATTTTCAATAATTTTCGATTTAAAAATTCTTAAACGTCTTTAAAAATGGTTTTAACTTTTTTTGAAATATTTTAAAAATAAATAAATATAGAAGATTCTTAGTTTTTCAAAACTAAACACTTATCCAACTTGAAATAATAAAAATATAAATTTTCAAAGGATTTTTAATAATTTTTTTAAAACTTAATTGAACTTTTTATATATAATTTTTAAAATTATATATAAAACGTTTCAAAATTACTAGAAATAAAACTAAATTACTATAAAAAATATTTGAAATGGTTTAAAAAATTTTTTAAGAAATTCAGATTATTTTTTATTTAAAAATTTGTAAACGTCTTTAAAAATGGTTTCAACTTTTTAAAATATTTTTATAGGTTTTCTTTAATTTTTTGAATAACTTTAAGAATTTTTTGGAATTTTTTAGAATTTTCAAAGAATTTTTAAGAATTTTTTAATAATTTAAAAAAAATTAATTGAACTTTATATATATAATTTTTGAAATTTATTGATACGTTTTAAAATTACTAAAAGTAAAAATAAATTACTAAAAACTAGCTAGAAAAAATATTTGAAATGGTCTGAAAAAATTTTAATAAGAAGTTTAGATTGTTTTCAATAATTTTCGATTTAAAATTTTTTAAACGTTTTTAAAAAAGGTTTTAACTTTGTTTTTATATTTTTTAAATAACTTTGAGAAATTTTTAGAATTTTTTATTAGTATATCGCTGATGGAACAACCAAGTTATCACATTACCGCCTTTTGCCTGAAACGCATATCAATGTTATTCAATATTTTATATCTAATATAAAATATACCAACAAATAGAAACAATCATTGGAACAATCAAAAGTCATTTTCTATCAAAATTGACATATTTTATTAGAGAAGCTATCTCTAGCGTCCAAATGTAGGCATGATTTCTCTACTTTGCTTGCTTAGCTTCTTGTAGCTGCAACTTTTAGTATATTAAAATAATAGGCACGTGGGTAAATATAAGACTCAATTTATTGTCACTACAAATTTATTTACAAACAGATTCTTGTTGTGACTTGTTGGAGAGTTCCAATAAGAACGAAACATGTCTGAGTCAGCAAAGCAAATCTTGGTTTAAATTTTTTTTATCAGGAAATTTATAGAAAAATTTTAAAAAAGCTTATACATAAAAATTAACAAACATTACAAAATGTTAAAAAAAATTTTGTTTTATATTTAAAAAGATCTTTGTCTCTCTCTTTCTTTTGTAGTCTCAGTTTTTTCTTCTGTTTTTTTCATCTTTTTGTTGTAACCTTCTTCTTTTTCTTCTCAACATTTTCTATGGCAGAAGCGATAGTTGAATTATGAGCTGTTATCCTAATAATACAATAAAATTGATTCTATTATGAATTAATTTCAACATTGGATTTTCAAGATCTTATTAAAATGAAAAAAACATGGATAAAACAACATCCTAGCTTAAGATACAGCTTGAAGCGAGTAACTTCCTAAAAAATTTATATAAATATTAATGACTAAAGTTTGCATATTTCGAAGCCAAAAAAAAAAACTAAGGTAAAACCTTCCTCTTCTCATTCCACTTGATAAAAAATTTAATAAATCAATATACCGTCTTCTGAATAATCCATTTACATCTCGTTTCGGACGCAAATTTTCTTAATGCAACAAATGTATTTTCATTTAAAGCGTTAATATTTTAGAGCTGCTACAACATTCGACAAGAATAATGCGTTTTCAACTTATTTACGACAATCTATTTGGAGTTTTTACGTTTTTTGATAAATGACAAGTTGCGGAAAATTTTAAATAATAAGCTTTTACTTTTGACATAAACATTTGATTGGCGCCGACAACAAAAATAACCAACTTAGTAGTGTACATCTTTACAATAATCAGCTGGCAGATAAGGCACCCCTGTTTAGAAATGCAAATAACTAGAAATCTGATAGAGGTGAAAATTTTTGCCGAAAACCCTGTTACAAAATCAAAAAACAGAAAGTTAGGTTATTGTTTTTTTGACAAAATAATTAAACAAGTGTTCATTTATTTATAGTTTTTTGCTTAATTTTAATCACCAAAATGGTTGACTATAAAAAAAAGGAAGAAATAATAGGCGGAAAGCGAGAAAATTTTGACTAAAATCGATAATAAAGCAAAAGTCTATAGATCGTTATGAATAAATATCAATATGAAAAAATAAACAAATAATATCATAGTGATAAAGAAAAAACACAAATACAAGTTCATGTTAAAATTTTATGAAGTGAGAACTGAATGAATAAATAATATAAAAAATAAAAACAACATTAGACAAAAATAAACATATAAAAAAACAAGCCAAACAAAATTAATTGTTCTAAAAATAAGGAAATTGCTTGCCAAAAGATTTAATCCTCTGAGAGGCATGAGTAGAATTTTATGAAAATAAAAAAAAATGTTTTTATTTATTAAGAAATAAAGTCATAATTCCAAATAATGCACAGATGCAATGTAAAATAAAACCACACTATTAAACAATATAAAATAAAACCAAAACAAAAGACGAAGTAAATTTATAAGTAAACAACAATATTGAAGCAATTGAAAAACAAACGAAACAAAAAAATAAGAAAGTTAAAAAAAAATGATCAACATTTAAAAAAAAACTTAAATAAAAATTTTTACTATAACACAGTCATGATTAAAATTGAAAATTAACAAAAATGGAAAAAAATGCAAAAAATTAGGTCTCAAATTTAATTTAGTAATAAATGTTATAGTGTAGTTTAAAGTTGACAACAACAAAAACAGAAAAGTAAGCAAAACAAAAATCTATCAACATTAGACAAATACCAAAAGAAAATTTTTACAAATTAATAACTTGAACCCAAACATGATTAACTAAAACTAAAAATCAAAAGAATTGTGGAGAAAAAAATATAAGAAAATAATAAAGTATAATAGATGAACAATATTATTATTTAAAAAAATTTTTTTTGTTTTGTAAAAAAATGACTGGCTTTCTGTAGACAAAGTCATACAATATTTTTTATAATTGCTACAATAATGAAAATAGTAATAATTATTGAAAAAGTAGTCTTGTCATCATTGTAATTTTTTGTCAAAGACCGTAATGATTTTTGAACTCAGCAAAATTGCTGTGTCCCCGGGACAGTTAGGTATCATAAAAGTAAAAATAAATAGGTTTTATAATTTGAGAGCAATTGGTCAATGATATTTGTAGAACACTTTTAGGCATACTTTATTTTCAAGTGCAGTGTTCATATTAAAAATATAAACTGTAAATTATAAAAAAAAATCTAGACGCTGTTGCAAAAATAGTTCATTCAAATTTAGCTCTCAAATTCAATTTAGTAAAAAATGCTGTGGTGTAATAGACAAAGTAGTAGATAAGTAGACAATCATATGGAGAAAATTCCAAAAGCAAAGCCAGAAAAACAAAAATCAATCAACATGTTTGAAAAACTAAATGAAAATTTTTTCGCACAACTAGAGCACATACATTTTTAAAGTGATTATGAGTATTTAGATTTTCTGTTGAGTGTTTCTATTATAATATAAAGCAGAAAATTATGACGTTGTTGCAAAAATTGTTTATTCAAATTTACTTCACAAATTAAATTTAGTGAAAAATGTTGAATAATTATTATAATCTTTGAAATTTTTTTAATTTTGATAATTACAAACTATATTGAAACAAAATTTTGCTAACTGCGTCGAAAAGAAAAGCATATATTATGTATTCTTATACTATTCAAGAAAACCAAAATTGAGTTTCTTAAATGCTGTTTCAAATATTTTGTTGTATTATTTATATTTTGGAGTGGCCATTAGGAATCTTTGAAATTAAAAAATAATAAAAATTGTACCTTTAGTTATTTTACGATTGTAGATTTGAATTATTTCCATTGTAATGTTCATATTGTTCGAATGTTTTTGAATGATAAATCTGACAAATTTTCTTTTCAGTTGCGATGGATTTAAAGTCGGCTGTGATTGGTCGAGAGCAACTTTCAGCCCCAACGGCCAATATCTAGCAGTAGGTTCCTCTGATGGTAACGTTTACATTTGGGGCGTTAATTCTGGAAAAGTGGAAGGTCTTCTAAAAGAGCATGCGTAAGTTATTTGTGTTTGCTTTTTTGCACGCAACAGTACCCAGGAATTATGAACGCCCTGTATATTATTTTTTGTTTTTTTTTTGTTTTTGCTTTTTGTGTTTGCCAGTATTTTTTAATATTTTTTAAAGATCACATGGCATCTTCTCCAGGTCCGCAGTCACAGCAACCGCATGGCACTCATATGGTACTCTTCTAGCAACAGTTGATAAGTCTAAGAAAGCTATAATATGGAGTGACATTTAACATAGAATGCGCTTAAAATAAAAAAATATTTATTCAATGGAACGAGAACAAAAAATATTTTAACTGTCTCTAGTCTTTGTCAAAGAAAGATTAATAATGTAAAAGAAACATCACATTTTTCTTCTTATACACAAAAAAGTTTTTGCCAAATTTTAATGCTTTTGGCGTATTTGGTATTGGTGTTTTTTATATACTGTGAATTTTTTTATCACTTTTTTCTCTTTCATTATTTTTTCATGTGCCTATATAATGTATAAATAACGAACAAAAACATTGTGAAATAAAATTACTTTTCTTATAGAAATGCGTTTTTCTCTACTCCTTCATGTTTTTCTCTTTTTTTCATTTCCTAACTTTCTCTTTTTTTACTTGTATTAGTTGCATTTCAATCATATTTTATTATTTTTTTTACAAATTTTTGTTATCTCATTCTTTTCTATATGCTTTTTTGATTTTTGCTTAATTTTATTATTTTTGCTTTTTTCTATCTTTTTTTTTGCAAATTTTTGTATGCATTTTGATTCACTATTTTATACAATTTTCTCTATTCCTCCATATGTCTACTTTATTTCCTCGTTTTCTTCTTTGTTTTCATCAAAAACTTCTCATCCATTTTTTTCTATCATTTTTATTAATTTCATATCTTTTTTGTTGTTTTTTCTGTTTTGTTGTTTTTTTACTCTAATTTTTTTTTTATTTCAATTTTTGTCTTTTTTTATATTTGCTTTCAAATCGCCTTCCATCAATACATTTTTGTATTCTTCACTTTTGGCTCTTTTTTCTCCTCTCTGTTTTATATGTCAGATGCTATATATTGTTCTTATCTCCCATTGTTCCACTCTATTTTTTACTTATTTTTGCTTTTATTTTTGTTTTTATTTTTTTTATGTGCCTATATAATGTACAAGTAACAAACAAAAACATTGTGAATAAAAGTTACTTTTCTTATAGAAATGCGTTTTTCTCTACTCCTTCATGTTTTTTCTATTTTTTTCATTTTCCAACTTTCTTTTCAACAATCGCTTTTTTACTTTTATTGGTTGCATTTCAATCATATTTTATTATTTTTTTTACAAATTTTTGTTATCCTATTCTTTTCTATATGCTTTTTTGATTTTTGCTTAATTGTATTATTTTTGCTTTTTTCTGTCTTTTTTTTGCATATTTTTGTATGCCTTTTGATTCACTACTTTATACAATTTTCTCTATTCCTCCATATGTCTACTTTATTTCCTCGTTTCCTTCTTTGTTTCCGTCAAAAACTTCTCATCCATTTTTTTCTACCATTTTTATTAATCTCATATCTTTTTTGATGTTTTTGCCTTGTTGTTTTTTTTACTCTAATTTTTTTCAAAATTTTAATTTCCGTTTTTTTCTATTTGTGCTTTAAAATTGCCTTCTATTAATACATTTTTGTATTCTTCACTTTAGGCTCTTATTCCTCCTCTCTGTTTTATATGTCAGATGCTATATTTTGTTGTACCTTCCATTGTTCCACTCTATTTTTTTTGTATTTTTTGTTTTTATTTTTGTTTTTATTATTTTTTTATGTGCCTATATAATGTACAAGTATCGAACAAAAAACATTGTATAATAAAATCAATTTTTTTATAAAAATGTGTTTTAATTTGAGAATTTTTATGAATTTATCAACGTAAAGGTAAGTAAGTTCTCATTTAACTTTTATTTTTCAATCATTTTAAATTTTAAATTTTGTTTTATTTTAGTTTTTACTGATGTTTTTTATAAGATATAGTTAATGTTTTCTCTTTCTAAATTACTATATGTTACGGTAATGTACTTGTTTATTAGTGTCTTATTTATTTCTTGTTGTTGCAATATTAATGTTTATTGTTTTAAATACAGCATTACAATCCTTTTATTCTTGTTTTTTTGTTTTTTTTTCTTTTTCTTTTCACACTCTACTTTATTCACTATCTTGTTCAATCTTTCTTTCTCTTATTATTATTTTTATCCATTCTATTCCTTCTTTCTTTGATTTCATTATGTTCTGTCTCTGCAGCTTACTTTTTTTTTGCTTCCACGCTTTTATATATCATGTGCTTTGATGTCTCTCTCTGTTCCACAAATTCTGCATTTTCCTGCATTTGCTTTCTTTTTTTTTTTTAAATCTTGCTATCTCTCTCTTATTTTTTTTTTCAATATTAATGTACCTTCTATTGTATCTGTTTTTCCTTATTTTTTTCTTTCCTTTCTTACTTGTCTATCTTTATATCATTTTTTCCTTTGATAGTACTCTTTTCTTTTTATTACTCTATTTTGTTTTTCTGGCTTTTATAATATTTTACGATTCTAAAAATGTAAGACAGTCTAAAAAATAGTGGTTTTATCGTGACTTTAACATGTAGTGCTTGTTTATAGCATATTTTTGCATCTGTTTGTTTTATTTGATATATTTATGCAATGATTTTCTATTGTTCTTTTTTATCTATTTGTTTTTTTGTTATTATTACTTTTATGATTGTGATTAAATATTATTCATTATTATTTTTCATATTTTTTTTTGTTGTTTTCTTTATTTTCAAATAAATTCTACCAAAAGTGTTACTTGTAGAAGTCTAAAAGAGCTCAGTTAACTCTTCTATTTCTAAAGATATCTTTTTGTGTTTAATTTCTGTATAACTTCTAAAACGCTATTTTTTTGTTCGGCTAATAATTCGTTTTTTCTATTTTTGAATAAAAAAAAACTCAGAGCTAATAAAACTTTTTATAAAGATGTAGAAGATTTCAGTTAACTCTTCTATTTCCAAAGTTATCTTTTTGTGTTTAATATCTGTATAACTTTCAAAGTGTTCTTCATTTGTTCGGCTAATAATTTATTTTTTCCAGTCTATCTTCTCTTGGGAATAACAAAAATGCTTAAAGCTAATAAAACTTCTATTAAAGATCTACAAATTTTCAGTTAACTCTTCTATTTCTAAAGTTTTTCTTTTGTGTTTAATATCTGTATAACTTTCAAAGCGTTATTTATTTGTTCGGCTAATAGTTTGATTTTTCTTTTCTATCTTTTCCTTTGAATTAAAAAAAAAACTCAGAGCTAATGAAACTTTTTTTAAAGGTCTGGAAGATTCCAGTTAACTCTTATTTTTAAAGTTATCTTTTTGTGTTTAATTTCTGTATAACTTTCAAAACGTTATTTATTTGTTCGGCTAATAGTTTGTTTTTTCTTTTCTATCTTTTCTTTTAAATTGAAAAAAAACTCAGAACTAATAAAACTTCTTTTAAAGGTCTGGAAGATTCTAGTTAACTCTTATTTTTAAAGTTATATTTTTGTGTTTAATTTCTATATAATTTCCAAAACGTTGTTTATTTGTTCGACTAATAGTTTGTTTTTTCTTTTTTATTTTTTTTTTTTGAATTAAAAAAAAACTCAGAGCTAATAAGACTTTTTTTAAAGGTCTGGAGGATTCCAGTTAACTCTTATTTTTAAAGTTATCTTTTTGTGTTTAATTTCTGTATAACTTTCAACGCGTTTTTTATTTGTTCGGCTAACAGATTTTTTTTTCTTTTGAATTAAAAAAAAACTCAGAGCTAATAAAACTTTTTTTAAAGGTCTGGAAGATTCTAGTTAACTCTTATTTTTAAAGTTATCTTTTGTGTTTAATTTCCATATAACTTCCAAAACGTTGTTTATTTGTTCGGCTAATAGTTTGTTTTTTCTTTTCTATCTTAAAAATTCAGAGCTAATAAAACTTCTTTTAAAGGTCTGGAAGATTTCTGTCAACTCTTATTTTTTAAGTTATCTTTTTCTGTTTAATTTCTATATAACTTCCAAAACGTTGTTTATTTGTTCGGCTAATAGATTGTTTTTTTTCTATCTTTTCTTTTGAATTAAAAAAAAACTCAGAGCTAATAAAAATTCTTTTAAAGGTCTGGAAGATTCTAGTTAACTCTTATTTTTAAAGTTATCTTTTTGTGTTAAATTCCTGTATAACTTTCAAAATGTTATTTATTTGTTCGGCTAATAGTTTGTTTTTTCGGTTCTATCTTTTCTTTTGAATTAAAAAAAAAATCACTGCTAATAAAACTTTTTTTAAAGGTCTGGAAGTTTCTAGTTAACTCTTATTTTCAAAGTTATTTTTTTGTGTTTAATTTCTATATAACTTCCAAAACATTGTTTATTTGTTCGGCTAATAGTTTGTTTTTTCTTTTCTATCTTTTCTTTTGAAAAAAAAACTCAGAGCTAATAAAACTTTTTCTAATGGTCTGGAAGATTCCAGTTAACTCTTATTTTTAAATTTATCTTTTTGTGTTTAATTTCTGTATAACTTCCAAAACGTTATTTATTTGTTCGGCCAATAGTTTGATTTTTCTTTTCTATCTTTTCCTTTGAATTAAAAAAAAAACTCAGAGCTAATGAAACTTTTTTTAAAGGTCTGGAAGATTCCAGTTAACTCTTATTTTTAAAGTTATCTTTTTGTGTTTAATTTCTGTATAACTTTCAAAACGTTATTTATTTGTTCGGCTAATAGTTTGTTTTTTCTTTTCTATCTTTTCTTTTAAATTGAAAAAAAACTCAGAACTAATAAAACTTCTTTTAAAGGTCTGGAAGATTCTAGTTAACTCTTATTTTTAAAGTTATATTTTTGTGTTTAATTTCTATATAACTTCCAATACGTTGTTTATTTGTTCGACTAATAGTTTGTTTTTTCTTTTTTATTTTTTTTTTGAATTAAAAAAAAACTCAGAGCTAATAAGACTTTTTTTAAAGGTCTGGAGGATTCCAGTTAACTCTTATTTTTAAAGTTATCTTTTTGTGTTTAATTTCTGTATAACTTTCAACGCGTTTTTTATTTGTTCGGCTAATAGATTATCTTTTCTTTTGAATTAAAAAAAAACTCAGAGCTAATAAAACTTCTTTTAAAGGTCTGGAAGATTCTAGTTAACTCTTATTTTTAAAGTTATCTTTTGTGTTTAATTTCTATATAACTTCCAAAACGTTGTTTATTTGTTCGGCTAATAGTTTGTTTTTTCTTTTCTATCTTAAAAATTCAGAGCTAATAAAACTTCTTTTAAAGGTCTGGAAGATTCCTGTCAACTCTTATTTTTTAAGTTATCTTTTTCTGTTTAATTTCTATATAACTTCCAAAACGTTGTTTATTTGTTCGGCTAATAGATTGTTTTTTTTCTATCTTTTCTTTTGAATTAAAAAAAAACTCAGAGCTAATAAAAATTCTTTTAAAGGTCTGGAAGATTCTAGTTAACTCTTATTTTTAAAGTTATCTTTTTGTGTTAAATTCCTGTATAACTTTCAAAATGTTATTTATTTGTTCGGCTAATAGTTTGTTTTTTCGGTTCTATCTTTTCTTTTGAATTAAAAAAAAATTCACTGCTAATAAAACTTTTTTTAAAGGTCTGGAAGTTTCTAGTTAACTCTTATTTTTAAAGTTATTTTTTTGTGTTTAATTTCTATATAACTTCCAAAACATTGTTTATTTGTTCGGCTAATAGTTTGTTTTTTCTTTTCTATCTTTTCTTTTGAAAAAAAAAAACTCAGAGCTAATAAAACTTTTTCTAATGGTCTGGAAGATTCCAGTTAACTCTTATTTTTAAATTTATCTTTTTGTGTTTAATTTCTGTATAACTTCCAAAACGTTATTTATTTGTTCGGCCAATAGTTTGATTTTTCTTTTCTATCTTTTCCTTTGAATTAAAAAAAAAACTCAGAGCTAATGAAACTTTTTTTAAAGGTCTGGAAGATTCCAGTTAACTCTTATTTTTAAAGTTATCTTTTTGTGTTTAATTTCTGTATAACTTTCAAAACGTTATTTATTTGTTCGGCTAATAGTTTGTTTTTTCTTTTCTATCTTTTCTTTTAAATTGAAAAAAAACTCAGAACTAATAAAACTTCTTTTAAAGGTCTGGAAGATTCTAGTTAACTCTTATTTTTAAAGTTATATTTTTGTGTTTAATTTCTATATAACTTCCAAAACGTTGTTTATTTGTTCGACTAATAGTTTGTTTTTTCTTTTTTATTTTTTTTTTTGAATTAAAAAAAAACTCAGAGCTAATAAGACTTTTTTTAAAGGTCTGGAGGATTCCAGTTAACTCTTATTTTTAAAGTTATCTTTTTGTGTTTAATTTCTGTATAACTTTCAACGCGTTTTTTATTTGTTCGGCTAATAGATTATCTTTTCTTTTGAATTAAAAAAAAACTCAGAGCTAATAAAACTTCTTTTAAAGGTCTGGAAGATTCTAGTTAACTCTTATTTTTAAAGTTATCTTTTGTGTTTAATTTCTATATAACTTCCAAAACGTTGTTTATTTGTTCGGCTAATAGTTTGTTTTTTCTTTTCTATCTTAAAAATTCAGAGCTAATAAAACTTCTTTTAAAGGTCTGGAAGATTCCTGTCAACTCTTATTTTTTAAGTTATCTTTTTCTGTTTAATTTCTATATAACTTCCAAAACGTTGTTTATTTGTTCGGCTAATAGATTGTTTTTTTTCTATCTTTTCTTTTGAATTAAAAAAAAACTCAGAGCTAATAAAAATTCTTTTAAAGGTCTGGAAGATTCTAGTTAACTCTTATTTTTAAAGTTATCTTTTTGTGTTAAATTCCTGTATAACTTTCAAAATGTTATTTATTTGTTCGGCTAATAGTTTGTTTTTTCGGTTCTATCTTTTCTTTTGAATTAAAGAAAAATTCACTGCTAATAAAACTTTTTTTAAAGGTCTGGAAGTTTCTAGTTAACTCTTATTTTTAAAGTTATTTTTTTGTGTTTAATTTCTATATAACTTCCAAAACATTGTTTATTTGTTCGGCTAATAGTTTGTTTTTTCTTTTCTATCTTTTCTTTTGAAAAAAAAAAACTCAGAGCTAATAAAACTTTTTCTAATGGTCTGGAAGATTCCAGTTAGCTCTTATTTTTAAAGTTTTTTGTATTCAATTTCTGTATAAGTTTCAAAACGTTATTCATTTGGGCTAATAATTTGTTTTTTCTATTCCATCTTCTCTTCTGAATTAAACAAAAAAAAACTCTTTAGATTTTAATTTCAACTTCTTTTACAGTGGAGAATCTTTAAAGCGGTAAGCCCTTTCATATAATTGTTTTGACTTATTCTAAGAAACTCATTTCCTTTGAAGAAAATACACAAAACGCTTTAAATTTCTAAAACTTAAAACTTTTACTCATTATAATCTCAGCCCACTTTGTTTGAAATAAATTTCAGAGTATTGAAATACCGAAACGAACAGCTAAATAAAATTCCTTTTTCAACCCTTTTTTCCCCGGTTTTCCGGTGTCTAAGTATATAAAAAACAAATTCGTTTCGGCGCTAAGATGTTTGTTTATACGGGATCTTAATGGGGCTATAAGTAATCGTAAACAACCCCAGTAATGTCCATTTAGGGGATGAAATAGTGGACAGATTTAAGAAATAATAGAAGAGGAGCCTTGCTTAGACCACCTCTATTTTTATTTCCTCAATATAAGCTCCACCGTGGAGTCAGGGTGTCAGACGTCTCAGGGAAATGAAGATCTATAGGGAGTTTCAGGTCATTTATCTTAAAATAAAAAAAAAAAGGAAAACCGGAAGGAAATGGAAAGGAATTGCAGGTGGTAATCACGCAGTCATTATGAGGGAAAATCATTTTCAGTTGCAACAACTTTAAACTTTTCAACTAAAGTGGTTTTTAATTAAATCATTTAATATAATAAAATAAAATAGTATATTAAAGAACCAGTTTTAAAAAAGTTGATTTGACGTCAAGCTTTCTATAGGGCACGTGAGTATGTAGTTTTTTAAAGAAAACGTTGTAGAAAAGCATTTAGAGACAGTAGGTGAAAACCATTTTTGAAAATTTCTCTTAGTCTAAAAAATACAGCAATTTTACGCTCAAAATTAAATTCCTTTTTGTAGAACTGTAAAAAGCCTTATTTAGTCTTATTTTTAGTGCTTTTCGGCTACGAATTTGTTCCGCAGTAGATGCTAAGAATAGCAAAGCGTTGAACATAAAAAAACCAAAAAATTAAAAAAAAATTTTTTGGCTTAAAAAAAATCCAAGGTAGTCTGAAAATTTCTCAAAAATTGACATGTCTAGTTTTTTAAAAAAAAAGTTGTAGAAAAGCATTTAGAGACGATAGGTAAAAACCATTTTTGAAAATTTGTTTTAGTCTAAAAAATACAGCAATTTTACGCTCAAAATTAAATTCCTTTTTGTAGAACTGTAAAAAGCCTTATTTAGTCTTATTTTTAGTGCTTTTTGGCTACAAATTTGTTTCGCAGTAGATGCCAAGAATAGAAAAGCGTTGAACCTAAAAAAAAACCAAAAAAATTTTTTTGGCTAAAAATAAATTCAAGGAAATTTCTCTATAAAACGTCTTCTTTTTCGCTATTTTTTTCGAAATTTTTTTTTTTTTTATTAATTTTACATAAAAGAACAGAAGAACAAGCCATTTGATTTCAAGTTTAGTTTGATTGACATAGTTTGTTTAACGGTTAACCAAAAATTAGTATGGGACTCACTTTAAATTTGAGAACTAGCTGTGGCAACGACTAAAAATTTATTATCTAACAAATCCAAAATAGCCTAACATCGTTGAACGTAGCGGGCTTTTCTCATGTGCCAAAAAAATGTTTACAGTTTTGTTTTGAAGCCACATTGTCTTCTAATTTGAACAATTGAACCACTTTCTAACCAACTCCCGGTTTAAAATAATGACGTATATTCGGTTAAAGATATAAGAGTATAATTCCGTAAATATAAATTTAAAATTAATTTATAAAGACTTTGACATGCTATACCAACCTTTAAAATTTACACATTCCTACACACCCTTGAGCCAGACAAGAGCCATTCTCTCTGTAGAAAAATGCTCTTGTTTGGGTGGGAATCGAGCCTACACCTTGTCAGACCAGTGTTCAACGTACTTTCGTTTGGCCAACTGGTCTACCGAGGCCTCGAAGTACATAATAAGAAACAATATGTAGATTTCATTTTACATAAAGCGTAACATTTCAATTACAAGTCCGTGAATTGATTGTTTTTTTTTTGTCAGCGCTCTTCTTTAGATCAAAAATAACGCTTATAAAAACGTTCTATTCAAGGATGGTAATACTCGGTCCTATGTTAATTATAATTAAATTTAATCGTTAATTTTACTTTGTAGTGCATTTTTCAAGATAAATTAGCTTTGATAAAGTGCTTTCAGGCGATGGCTCGACTACGTAAATTACACGATAAAAAAAAGTTTTTTGCGCCGCCTCGCGATCAAAGTCCGAACTTACTTTAGCACAGCCAGATACCCAGGTGAACTTCATTGATTGTGATTTTGTAATTAATTTAAGGATTAAAATGGAGCGGGAAAGTTTAAAGTTGATCTTGAAAAGCTTGTTTTGTGTATCAAGTCAGACAAGAGGGATTTTAATTTGGCTTTTAAAGGATGGATAAATAATGATAAAAAGTTTAACTTTAAGAATTAATCTATTTTTACATCTAAACTTTTTACATATAACCTATTAATTTGCTTTCTAGATATATAGATAAAAATTAAAAAACAGCTTTATAAGAAAAAATCAGTTAATTTTGGAAGCGGTGCCAGTCAAAAGACAAATTTTGAACTTATAGTTATCATTTAATGTTATTATATAATATATCATTAATCATTTGACAAAAAATAAAAAAAGAATGAAGTATAAAATCAAGAAAATTATTGAATAAGAAAAGCATAAAGTTGGAATAAATAAAACTGACAAAGAAAGTCAAGCCCTAAATCAATCAAGATCAAAAAGAGATATGAAAGGAAATAATGTCAAAAGGATACAAATAGATATGTTAAAAAAATTAAAAAGAAGAGAACAAATAGGAGAAAAACAACAAAAATCGGAACCAGGTGCAAAGAAACAATATACGCAACATAGTTTGTTTTTGAAAAAAAAATCGATTAATACAATATATTCAAAAATTAATAATATTTATGTCTTAAATGAAAAGTTGTAAGGGATTCAAATGTTATTTTGAGCCACCCCGTGTTTTTTGGAGAAGCATTTAAAAGGAACAATTCTAAATTATGTCAAATTTAATGTCCAAGCGAGGAATCTGTAATAGAAAACGTTCCCAGAATGAAACAAAAAATATAAACAAAAGAAGCATAAAAAGTGTAAAAAAAACAAACAAAAAACACTGTTTAATAGATTTTTCTACAATGGCAAAAGTTAAGTGAGAAAGAAAAAAAAACAAATAGCAACAAATCATTGAACAAGAAATAAAAAAAGAAAGAATAATAGATTAAAATAAAAATTGAATAAAAATAGCATTGAGTTGGAATAGATAAAATTAAACAAGAGCTAAAGTTTAGATCAAAATGTTAAAAATTTCAAATTTGGACTTTAATCTGATTAATTATTATTTTGTTTATTTATTAATTGATTCAAATTGCTTTAATTATCAAATAAATAAGCCCTTATTTAAGATTAATTAAAATTAAAATTAATTAAAGTGTCAAAAAATATGTCAAAACAAGAATTGATAGGAATATTTTTAAAACGATTAGTCAGATATTGATCAAATTTAATGAACCAAATGGAAAGCACCAGCTTTCAAATAAAAGAAAAATCTATAAGATGGCCACCTCTTGCCAGACATAATTTTTTATAATTTAATAAAAATATTGTCCAAGAATAAAATCTATTTAAAAATATATAATAATTACGTCTTGAAGAGCTATAATAAATTCAAGCTTCTTTGGTGATTTTGAGCCATCCTGTATCTGGAAAAGCATTTAAAAATAATTCTAAATTATTATGACAAATGTTTAGGCGAGTAATCCAAAAATTATCTGCAAATATTGTTCCAACAAGATGTAGCCACAGCGCACACTGAAAGGGTTCTTTTACGCGAATTATTTCGCGTACAAGCGATGTTAATTGGCCTCCTCGTTCACCGGATTTAAGCGCTCTAGACTTTCCCCTTTGGATATTTTTGAAAAAAAGTCTATTTTAATAAGTTTAGAACTCTCCAGCAATTAAAAAACCAATATAAGCCACAATAACACCTGAAGAAAGGTTATAGAACATGTTTTGGGAAGAGCACGAATATCTCAAGCACAAAATGGCCACAAGATATAAGTTTTTTATAATTAAATGAATATAGATTCTTCAAAAATATGAAAAAAAATATATTATGTCTTATATGAAAAGTTAACGAATTTAAGCTTTTTTGGTAATTTTGAGCCATCCTGTATCTGTCTTCTGGAGAAGCTTTTAAAAGGAACAATTTGAAATTATGTCAAATTTAATGTTCAAGCGAAGAATCTGTAATAGAAAACGTTTCCAGAATGAAATGAAAAATATAAACAAAAAAAGGCGTAAAAACGGTAAAAAAAAACCAAACAAAAAGCTCTGTATAATATATTTTTCTACAATGGCAAAAGTTAAGTGAGAAAAAAAACAAATAGCAACAAATCATTAAACAAGAAATAAAAAAAAGAATACTAGATTAAAAAAAAATTGAATAAAAATAATATAGAGTTGGAATAGATAAAATTAAACAAGAGCTAAAGTTCAGATCAAAATGTTACAAATTACAAATTTGGACTTTAATCTGATTAATTATTATTTTGTTTGTTTATTAATTGATTCAAATTGCTTCAATTATAAAATAAATAAACCATTGTTTAAAATTAATTGAAATTAAAATTAATTAAAGTGTTGAAAGATATGCCAGAGAAAGAATTGATCAGAATAATTCAAAAACGTCTGGTCAGATCTTAATGACATTTGAATGGGACCAAATGAAGAGCACCAGCTTTCACATTAAAAAAAAATTTAGAAAATGGCCACCATTTGCTAGACATAATTTTTTATAATTTAATTAAAATATTCTCCAAGAATATAATATATCTAAAAAAAAATTATGTCTTGAATGAAGAGTTATAATAAATTCAAGCTTCTTTGGTAATTTTGAGCCATACTGTATCTCGAGAAGCATTTAAAAAATAATTCGAAATTATTATGACAAATGTTCAGGCGAGGAATCTAAAATTTATCTGCAAATATTGTTCCAACAGGATGTAGCCACAGCGCACACTGCTAGGGTTCTTTTACGCCATTTCATTTGTGAACGAATTATTTTGCGTACAAGCGATTTTAATTGGCCTCCTCGTTCACCAGATTTAGGCGCTCTAGACTTTTCCCTTTGGATATTTTTGAAAAAAAAGCCTATTTTAATAAGTTTAGAACCCTCCAGCAACTGAAAAACCAATATAAGCAACAATAATACCTGAAAGGTTATAGAACATGGTTTGGGAAGAGCATGAAAATCTCAAGCACAAAATGGCCGCAAGATATAATTTTTTTATAATTAAATGAAATTTTTCTCCAAAAATATAAAAAAAATAAATGTCTTAAATGAAAAGTTATCGAATTGAAACTTTTTTGGTAATTTTGAGCCATTCTGTATCTGTCTTCTGGAGAAGCATTTAAAAGGAACAATTTGAAATTATGTCAAATTTAATGTCTAAGCAAGGAATCTGTAATAGAAAATGTTCTCAGAATGAAATAAAAAGTATAAACAAAAGAAGCATAAAAACTGTGAAAAAAACCACTGTATAATATATTTTTCTACAATGGCAAAAGTTAAGTGTGAAAGAAAAAAAAAACAAATAGCAACAAATCATTGAACAAGAAATAAAAAAAAAGAATACTAGATTAAAAAAAAATTTAATAAAAATAGTATAGAGTTGGAATAGGTAAAATTAAACAAAAGCTAAAGTTTAGATTAAAATGTTACAAATTACAAATTTGGACTTTAATCTGATTAATTATTATTTTGTTTATTTATTAATTGATTTAAATTGCTTTAATTATCAAATAAATAAACCATTATTGAATATTAATTAAAACTAAAATAATGAAAGTGTCAAAAGATATGTCAAAACAAGAATTGATAAGAATAATTCATAAACGTCTGGTCAGATCTTGATCAAGTTAAAATGGAACCAAATGGAAAGCACCAGCTTTCAAATAAAAGAAGAATCCAGAAAATGGCCACCACTTTCCAGACATAATTTTTTATAATTTAATAAAAATATTCTCCAAGAATATAATATATTAAAAAAAAATAATTACGTCTTAAATGAAGAGTTATAATAAATTCAAGCTTGTTTGGTAATTTTGAGCCATCCTGTATCTGGAGAAGCGTTTTAAAAACGAAAATATTATGACAAATGTTTAGGCAGGGAATCCAAAAATAACCCTCCCAGCGCACACTGGGAGGGTTCTTCTACGCGATATCTTTGGTGAACAAACTATTTCGCGTGCAAGCGATTTTAATTGGCCTCCTCGTTCACCGGATTTAAGCGCTCTAGACTTTTTCTTATGGAATTATTTGACGAAAAAGTGTATATCGATAAGCTTAAAACCATAACCAAACCTGAAAGGATATAGAACATGTTTTGGGAAGAGCGCGAATATCTCAAGCACAAAATGGCCACGAGATATAATTTTTTCATAATTAAATAAACGTATTATCTAAAAATATATTATATTTTATTAAATAAAACGTAATTATGTCTTAAATGAAAAGTTATGATAAATTCCAATTTTTTCGGTAATTTTGGGTCCATTTTGTGTCTGTCTTCTGGAGAAGCATTTTAAAAACAATTCTAAATTATGACAAATGTCCAGGCGAGGAATCCGTAATAGAAAACATTCCCGGAATGAATCCGAACATATCCGTTTAGGCGGGTTTGATTCTCTGGTCAATATCCAATCTCTAAGCGATAGCCCCAATTTCAGAGGATTTCGTTTAAAGTGACCCTCCGTCATCCCTTTGGGACGTCCGACATTTCATTAGCCATTTAAATAGTTCCTAGAGGAACTTCTAACTGAAACTTTTTCGTTGTTTTTCTGGAAGAAAAGTTACGATTTGAAAATAAAAAATTCCAAAGATCAATTCCCGAACGAACGACGAACAATTAGCCACCAAAAAAAAAAACTTTTTCATCATTTATAACTTACGCTTGGGCCTCCGATAAAAATATCGGACGTTTTTCCTGACAGTCCAATTAATAATTGTAATGGGTGGAATTGGGTGCAGATTTCCAACTGACATTTCCATTGTTTCGACGCCGATTTTATAAATGTAGGTGGCGAAAAGGGTCGATAAGCCACCGCCACCGCCGCCGCCGCCACCGCCACCAACTTATCGCTTATTGCCAACGATAGCCTCACCTCCTCCTGGCTTATCCTTCCATAAATAATCATAATCAGGCGATAAGCGCGGTTTGCGGGATATTACTGCATCTCGCCAGCAATGATCGTTTTGCCAAAGGTTAAATATTGGTCTTTCTCCAGTCGCACAAGCTGGAATTACGAGGTCAATAGGGCAATTTCTGGACAAATATATGGAAAAAATTTAATAAGAAGCTTAGAGTACTTTAACTATCCTCCATTTTGTTTGAACTTTTGGTCCAAAAGAACTCTAAATAACGCTTATTGGTAAGCGATTGTTTGTAATAAGCTGTGAGGCAAGAAAAACAAAAACATTCAAATATGGCCTAAGTTGAATAATAGATTTCATTGGTCAAAAAATGACAGTTTATTTTCTTGAAATTCTGCAAGAATTGGTAACATTAGACACTGTCGCATTTGTCTTCTGGTGACTCTCATCATCCACGTCGCAGCAATAACCATGGCTATCTAGATGAGTTTGTGTGAATGGACCATGAATTTAAAACAATTGCTTCAAATGTCAAAACAATTACTAACTTTATTTATTTTTGAATTTAAAATGGTTTTCTCACAAACACAGAAAATTTAAGAGATGGAATCTTATTTCTGTAACAATCTCCGATTTGGTGGTGAATGCTGAATTATTTTTTTTAACGGAAAAAACTCTTTGACTGTTGTCAGATACCGTGAGGCGATTTTGCAGCAATTTTTTGCACAACTTTATGTCGATGAAATTGTGAACGGGTACTTTCAGCAAGACGGTGCCACTTACAAGACCTTGACTATGAAACAAAAATTTTCATGATTCTTGAGTTATCAGCTGAAACATAGACACAACTTATTATTCAAGATCAGACCCTGCGACCTCATTTCATCTGACTTCTTTTTGTGACTCTTTTTGAAGAACCTAATTTTCCAGCTCCTCGATGAGTTTCGTCAGGCAATAACTGCCAAAATTGATGAAATTAATAGTAATCTTTAAATGTTGTCGAATGCAATTGTTCGAAGAATCCGCAACTGCCTTGAAGTCGATGGATGAAATTTTGATTATTTGCTATAAACTTAATTTTTTTTTAAGTTTATTTTTTTTTTGTTATAACACTACAAATGTTTTAATTTACTCTTATTAACGGGTTGAACTACCAACTAATTGAATTAAAAGTCAAGTTATAGATTAAGATCAGATGTCAAATTAATAACTGTCACTTTGATTTGATGGTAAAGGTACATACACACACAATTCCAATTTAAACATTTATAGTAATCTTTGACGCCAAATTTAAAAAACACTTCTTATATACAAAAGTGTTCTTTTTCGTTTGTTTTTTAAGCTTATTTCTGGCAAGTTGTTTAGCAAGTTTATTTATTGTAGTTTGTTGTATTTTTCTGTTTAAGATGTTTTGATTTAGATTTGGGTAATTTAAGCTGATATATTTATATAGTTTGTCTAAGTCAGTTTGATCTTAAGCTAATCTAGTCTAATTACTAAAGTATAGTACTTTAATCTAATGAGTTTTGTTTTTTAGACCAATTGGTTAATTAAATCTAGGTTCTAACTTATTTAGAAGGTCTTGTTTGTTTGACAAGCTTATTAAGCATAATTAACAATATTTATTTTGATTCAGTTATCATAGTTTAGTTTAAATTCAGTTTTGTTTATTTTAAGTTGGTTTGGCTATTTAGTTGATAAGATCTAATTGAAGCAATCTAGAAGATATTTGCAAGCTAATTAAGTCTAATTAGATTAGCTGAGTTTTTTGCCTTAATTGGTATTTTTAGTATAATTGGATTAATGTAATTAATTTAAAATTTGTTATAATTATAGCTGAATTTTATTAAAACTAACAGCTAACTAACTAATTTTTTTTGGTCAATTATTGCTTGTTAATGTAATATAAGATGGAGTTTTATGCATCTCCTGATGATGACTACTTGGTGCCCAAAAGAGCTCTCGAGATCTAATAAACAAACTTTTTGGCAAGAGGTAAAACTGTGTGAATAGTTTATTGTGTCAAAGATTCTAAATCAATCAATTAATTAATTTATTCAGTTAAGAGTAAGTTGTTTAGTTTATTTGATTAATCCGGATCAATGAATAATCTATCTTTTTATAGCATAGTTTAATTATTATTGTATTATTTTCTCGAATTCACAAAATTAAATATAACTGATCTAGTATAGTTAATTTTTCTGAGCTAGTCTAGTTTAATTGGTTATCTGATTACACTAGTTTAACTGGTTCAGTAAACTTGATTATTTTTTATCGTGCATTTTATGTGGTTTTGCTTTTTTAGTTATTTTTTAAGTTGTCTAATTTGCTAAGAATGTTTTTTTTTATTTTGATTTAGCTGTGATTAGTTAAGATAATTTAGATCACTGAATTCAATTTACTCTAATTTGGACTGGTATATTTTAACTAATTTAGATGATTATATGTAACTGATGTACAATAGTAATTTCTCTAATCGAGTCTAATTAGTTTAACTAAGTACTTTACACTAGTTAGTTCAGTTAATTAGTTAAACTAATTAAAATAATCTAGTGTTTTACTCAGTGGATTTGATTTAGTTTTGTTTCTTCAACTGCTAAGAATGTTTCTTCAATGTGCAACTTTTTTTGATTTCGGTGTGATTAGTTAAGTGAATTTAGTTAAGTGAAGCTAATTTATTCCAACTTGGGCGAGTATAGTTTGAAGAATTTAAATAATTGTTTTTAACTAATGTACATTTTTCTAGTCTAGTCTATTCAGTTTAACTAAGTACTTTACACTAGTTAGTTTAGATCATTAGACTAGCTAATTATTTTCATTTAGTTTTTTTGCTTACTGAATTTGAACTGGTTTAGTTTCTTCATCATACTTAAGTGAGATTTATTTTCGCACATGCTTATTTGGTGTAGCTGTTTAGTTAATTAAATTTAGTTATAGCAGCTTAGTTTATTTTGATTCAGGGAACAATTCAGTTTACTGGATTCAACTGGAAACTTCAAACCTTTATACAACCGGACTTTAGTGTAGTTGGTTTGAATTATTTTGATTTAGTTATGACAGTTTAAATTTAATTTGATCTAGTTTACGCTAGTAGATATAGTTTGACTAATTTCTTCAATTAAATTTAACTGAAGTACTCCGTAGTAAATTTATTGAGATTTCCTACCTTATTTTAGGTGTTGGTTTGTTGTTTTCAAGGATTTCCTGGAAATTTGTTTATTTGATGTAGTTGGTTAAATTTATTCTGATTTAGCTGATTTGGTTTAGTTTTAATTTCAATTAGTCTAATTTAAGCTGATATAGTTTGACTAATTTATTTGATTAAATCTAACTGATGTACTATATTATAGTACTCTATAGTACATTTAGTCAGTTTGCTAATTTATTTAAAGTGTTTTTTTCGGTTTTTTGTTTTTTAGTTAATAATTTTGTTTTAATTTAATTCAGTCTTAACTAAGCTGATATAGTTTTTCTAATTTAGTTGATTGGATCTCAAGCTAGTCTAGTATATTTATTGTAGTATGGTACATTAATCTAGTTAGTTTAGTGTTTTAATCTAGTTGATTAATTTAATTAACCCATTTATTTAATTAAGTCTAACTGATGTACTATATAGTACTCTATAGTACATTTATTCAGTTTGCTATATTATTTAAGGTGTTCCTATTGGTCTGTTGTTTTTATGGAGTTACTGTAAATTTTTTTATTTAATGTAATTGGTTAAATTTATTCTGATTTTGCTGTTTTGAATTAAATTTTAATTTAATTTAGTCCAAATTAAGCTGATATAGTTTGTCTAATCTATTTGATGGGATTTTAAGCTAGTCTAGTATATTTATTGTAGCAAAGTACATTAATCTCGTTAGTTTAGTTCTTTTTCTTTAATCTAGTTGATTAATATAATCAACTAATTTATTTAATTAAATTTAACTGATGTACTATATAGTACCCTATAGTGCATTTATTCAGTTTGCTATATTATTTAAGGTGTTTCTATTGGTTAGTTGTTTTTAAGGAATAACTGTAATTTTTTTTATTTGATGTGATTGGTTAGACTTATTCTGATTTAGCTTTTGGCTTAATTTTAATTTAATTTAGTCTAAATTAAGCTGATATAGTTTGTCTAATTTAGCTAATTGGATCTTAAGCTAGCCTAGTATATTTATTGTAGTAAGGTAGAATAATCTCGTTAGTTTAGTTTTTTAATCTAGTTGATTAATTTAATTAACTAATTTATTTAATTAAATTTAACCGATGTACTATATAGTACTCTACGTAGTACATTTATTTAGTTTGCTATATTATTTAAGGTGTTCCTATTGGTCTGTTGTTTTTATGGAGTTACTGTAAATTTTTTTATTGGATGTAATTGGTTAAATTTATTCTGATTTTGCTGATTATGCTGAATTAAATTTTAATTTAATTTAGCCTAAATTAAGCTGATATAGTTTGTCTAATCTATTTGATGGTATCTTAAGCTAGTCTAGTATATTTATTGTAGCAAGGAACATTAATCTCGTTAGTTTAGTTCTTTAATCTGGTTGATTAATTTAATCAACTAATTTATTTAATTAAATTTAACTGATGTACTACATAGTACTCTATAGTGCATTTATTCAGTTTGCTATATTATTTGAGGTGTTTCTATTGGTTAGTTGTTTTTAAGGAATTATTGTAATTTTTTTTATTTGATGTGATTGGTTAAACTTATTCTGATGTAGCTTTTGGTTTAATTTTAATTTAATTCAGTCCAAATTAAACTGATATAGTTTGTCTAATTTAGTTAATTAGATCTTAAGCTAGCCTAGTATATTTATTGTAGTAAGGTAGAATAATTTCGTTAGTTTAGTTTAATTTTTAATCTAGTTGATTAATTTAATTTAAGCTAGAAGTTATAGTTTGACTAATTTATTTAATTATATCTAACTGATGTACTACATTAAAGTACTCTATAGTACATTTAATCAATTTGCTAATTTATTTAACGTGTTTCTATTAGTCTGTTGTTCTTAAGGAATTACTGGAAATTTGTTTATTTGATGTGATTGGTCAAACTTATTCTGATTTAGCTGTTTTGGTTTAGTTTTAATTTAATTTAGTCTAAATTAAGCCCATATAATTTGTCTTATTTAGTTGATTGGATTTCAAGTTAGTCTAGTATATTTATTGTAGTATGGTCCACTAATCTAGTTAGTTTAGTTTAATTTTTAATCTAGTTGATTAATGTAATTAACTAATTTATTTAATTAAATCTAACTGATGTACTATATAGTACTCTATAGTACATTTCGACGTGCGAATTCAATAACATCGTAACTCAATTTTTTTCGATTTTGAGATTTATATATCATTGCATTTGCTAGACTTGGCTCTTTTAATAGCACAATTTAAAAAAAAAAAATTTCCAAAAATAAAAATATTAATCCAAAAAATCATAACGTCGTAACTAATTTTAGGTAAACAATTTAATCGTAACTAATTTTTGTGCATGCATTATAACCGTAACTTTTCTAGATGTTTTGAAATACGATCGTAACTCAAGCTACGTTATTATTACAGATCTTAGCAAATAATGCAGTAACATCGTAACTCAAGTTGGGATTTTATAAACCAGCTATGCAACGAGTTACGATGTAATTGCAGCCGCATTTGTTACCACTGACCCTGGTTTTCGCGGGTTTAATGTGGTCTGATTTTCTAGCAAATGGTACAAAATTATTGATTTCGCGCCTAATTAGCCGTTTATTCTCTATTACATTTTGTTCTGTAGACTCGATTGGCATTGCGATTTTACTTCATTCAATTTAACTTTCCATTTCAAACATTTTGAAAGGGAAGCACGAAGGCGAAGATGTTTTAATCCCATGCATTCTTTTGATACCGAACGATATGCCATTCAGTTTTAAACGTTTACAGTTTCCAGTGCGGCTTGCATTTGCAATGTCAATAAATAAATCGCAAGGGCAGTCGCTAAGTGTACGTGGCATCAACCTAGAAAATCCATGTTTTTCACATGGCCAATTATATGTCGCCTGTTCCCGTGTCGGAAAACCATCAACAGTATTTATTTACGCGCTAGAACATAAAACTAAAAATATAGTTTATCAAAAAGCATTAGAATAGAGACAAGCAGTGAAGGGTATAGAGGCTATTAGTTGCTTTCTAGAGCACACGTGATGTTGAGCTTAGTGCTTACTTCAAAATGCCCAGTTGTTCAATAGCGATTTGTAAAAATATATGTGAAATTATTGAACCCTACGGAATATACACTATTATAAAAATATATAATTTGTTTTTTATTTATTTAAATTAGTAAAGTCCTTCTCAGGTATGACGAGACCAGGAAAATAGGTATTCATTTTTATATAGAGGATATTATAGATTCCAGTTCAAATTGAATAGGTACGCATACATAAGATAGGTCAGCTATACAAAATAAAGTAGTGCATCAAATTTACGCTAAGGCGGTACGAAGTTCGCCGGGTCAGCTAGTCTATAATAAAAATTTAAAAAAAAATGTTTTTATTGATAATATAATAAAATATAATATAATATAGTAAAATATAGAAGCACGTATGTATTACATTAAGAGAAGTTACGATATAAACGCACTTACTTATCTTGAAACTTAATATCGCAACATGATTTACAATGCTATTGCACTAACAAGCTAGGATTTTTTAATCGTAACTCTGCTTAAAATTTGCTTCTGCTGTTTCTAATTTTATTTTGCATCAATAGTATTCAAGTACATGCTAAACAATAATCAAAGCCAAAAAATTATTATTGTATGATCCATAGTTTGAAAGCAATTAAGTCTTGAACTTTATGAAAATTTTGTTTCGCCTGTCCTGTAAAGTTACGATTTCAGAGTTACGATGTTATTGAATTCGCACGTCGATTTATTCAGTTTTTTATATTATTTAAGGTGCTTCTATTGGTCTGTTGTTTATACTGAATTACTGGAAATTTTTTTATTTGATGTAATAGGTTAAATTTATTCTGATTTTGCTATGTTAGTTTAGTTTTAATTTAATTCAGTCTAAATTAAGCTGATATAATTTGTCTAATTTAGTTGATTGGATCTTAAACGAGTCTAGAATATTTATTGTAGTATGGTACATTAATCTAGTTAGTTTAGTTTTTTAATCTAGTTGATTAATTAAATTAACTAATTTATTTAATTAAATCTAACTGATGTACTATATAGTACTCTATAGTACATTTATTCAGTTTGCTATATCATTTAAGGTTTTTCTATTGGTCGGTTGTTTTTACGGAATTACTGGAAATTTTTTTATTTGATATAATTGGTTAAATTTAGTCTGATTTAACTGTTTTGGATTAGTTTTTATTTAATTTAGTTTAAATTAAGCTGATATAGTTTGTCTAATTTAGTTGATTAGATCTCAAGTTAGTCTAGTATATTTATTGCAGTATGGTACAATAATCTAGTTAGTTAAGTTTTTTGATCTGGTTGATTAATTTAATTTACGCTAGTAGATATAGTTTGATGCAACATGGTGGCGCAGTGGTTCTATCATGCAACAAAATTAAAGTTTAGAGTGATTTAGTCGTTTTTTGAGTATAGTTCTGAGTATAACTCGACGTTTTAGTAAAGGTAATTTACAGATACGAATTGAGAATTTCAATTAAAAAAGCGTCTTTGTTCGCTTAAAATCGCAAAAAGAAATGTCTAAAACGTAGCATAATCTGAAAATTTAGTTAAGTCTGAAGTAATTTTAAAGCCTTTAATTCATCAATCAGGCCAAGCCAACAGAAAGTTTGAAACCACCACTGTTCGCTCGAAGCATTGTTACAAATTCTCATTCGTAGAAAATTGCAAAGTTTATTCTTTGTTTTGCGCTTCATAAAAGTGGATAAAACCGAGTAAAGATCAGGTAGAGAGTGCATTTGGCAAGTTACTCGTCGAATGCATTTCCAGACTTCCGCAATATAACTCCATTAGAGCTCTCTATACGATCTACTAGATCGTGCTTTACAAGTTATACTTACTAATCCAAAAGACAAATATCGTCAGAAACTGCTTCGCTTCTCTAATCTGGAGTGAAAGCTTTTGGGCATGCCCACAATCTCCCCCATCAACCAAATTAACTCCAAAAATATTCCAATTTCGTTTTATTAAAGCCAAAGTCCGAAACAGGACCTACTTGCCACTCCTTTAATAAACTACCTACTCACCATTATAATCAATACTGGAAATAAAGATTCTTTGAAAAAATATCAGAAGAAAGATAATAGAAGAATAATTAAGTAATTGTATCTGGTAATCGTGATTAGGTGTATATTGGATATAATCAATTACAATCATTTTACTATAAATCATTTTATAGCTTATTTCAACAATGGCGTTTTATTAAATACTAGCTGGCCCGGCGAACTTTGTTCCGCCTAAACATAGATATTATTTTTAAAATAAGCAAACCAAAATCTTTGAAAATTATATATTGATACATGTCATTTTTTGTCTCTATCCCTCCCCTTTTCATCCCTTTGTTGATAAAAAGTAGCTGTTTATAATTATTTAGTTTTATTAATTCTTTCTAATTAATAATTAAAAATTATTATATATTATTAAATATTTAATAATTAAATATTAAAATAATTATTAATATTTATTAAAAAAATTTATTAATATCTTTAAATATTTATTAATATTAATAAACTCGCTGCTCGATTCAAATCAGCACTTAATAAATATCTTGTTCTGCGTCGCAAATTATCTATTTGTTGACCTCTGTTGTTTGCTCGACGATTCTGCATTGCCAACCGAGCTGTTTCACGGGCTGCTTCATTTTGCTCTCGTGATTGAGAAGCACGAAGTCGAGCCATACTATCGCGGCGCTGTTCACGTGCAATTTCTTGTTCTTCTTCAGTCCTTTCATTTGCAGTATTTCGTATTCTTCTTGCATCACGGCTTTGTCGGGAAAGATTCGATCGTCTTGGTCGAGGCATTATTAATTAAACTTCACTTCACCTAAAAAGTAAAATTTTCAACCATACCGAGTTTTATAGTTCACTTCACTTTTTACGAATGGGCAACGGCACTATTATTACATTATAATTGTTAATTATTTATTTGATAGAAATAGTTTTATTATTGATTTCTTACAAATATCAAATTGTCATCCATACGTCATTACATATCTGTCATTATACGTCAATTATATAGCTGTCATTTGCGTTTTGTTATTCCACGTTTTATAGTGACTGACGTTTCATGTCAAGTCACACGGGAATGCTGTCGAACGGGATGAAAAGTATCCTATGTCCTTCTCCTGGCTCTAAACTATAATTGATATAAAAATCCAAGTTTGGGAAAATTTCTTGAGCCACGTTAAATAAATTTTAATGTAAACGCTTCTTCGTGGTTGCGTCAAATTTCTCGGTAATTTGTCGAGCCTCACCGAACATTTCCGACATCGCATTTCACATTTGACTTTCACCCCTCTTTTAGAGGGTGGTTTCTGGAATAAAAAGTATCCTATGTCCGTCTCCTGGCTCTAAGCTACCACCTCACCAATTTTCAACCATATCGGTAAAGCCGTTTTTGAGTTATAAGTGGAGTAACTAACAGACTTTCTTTTATATATGTATATAGATTTTGTAAAATTTTTAATTTTTAAATCTAAAAAGTAGCAATAATTTCAAAAATCTAAATGAGAATTTTTAGCTTAAATCAAACTAAATTAAAACAAAACTAAGCTATAACAACTTAACTGCACTTAATAGACTTGTTGAGCAAAGTAGACTTAACGTAGAAGTAGGCTGAACTGAAACCTTATCAAACTTAGTAATTGAGAGAACTAGATTAAATTAATCATTTAGAATAAAAAACTAAACTAACGAGATTATTCTACCTTACTACAATAAATATACTAGGCTAGCTTAAGATCCAATCAACTAAATTAGACAAACTATATCAGCTTAATTTAGACTAAACTAATTTATAACTAAACCAAAACAGCTAAATCAGAATAAATTTAGCCAATTAGATTAAATAAAAAAATTTACAGTAATTTGATAAAAACAACAGACCAATAGAAACACCTTAAATAATATAGCAAACTCAATAAATGTATCATAGAGTGCTATATACTACATCACTTAGGTTTAATTAAATAAATTAGTTAATTAAATTAATCACTAGATTAAAAAACTAAACTAACGAGAATAATGTACCATACTACAATAAATATACTAGACTAGCTTAAGATTCAATAAACTAAATTAGACAAATTATATCAGCTTAATTTAAACTGAATTAAATTAAAACTACACCAAAACCGCTAAATCAGAATAAATTTAACCAATTACATAAAATAAAAAAGTTTACAGTAATTCCGTGAAAACAACAGACCAATAAAAACACGTTAAAGAAATTAGCAAACTCAATAAATGTATTATATAGTGCATCAGTTATATATAAATAAATAAATTAGTTCAACTATACCTACTAGTGTTAATTAAATTAATCAACTAGATTAAAAAACTAAACTAACTAGATTAATGTAACATACTACAATAAATATACTAGGTTAACTTGAAATCCAATCAACTAAATTAGACAAACTATATTAGCTTAATTTAGACTAAACTCAATCAAAAGTAAACCAAAACAGCTAAATTCCAAAACAGCTAAATCAAAATAAATTTAACCAATTACATCAAATAAATTTTTTTCCAGTAATTTGATAAAATCAACAGACTAATAGAAACACCTTAAATAATATAGCAAACTAAATAAATGTACTATAGCGTACTATAATATAGTACATCAGTTAGATATAATTAAATAAATTAGTCAAACTATACCTTCTACCGTAAATTCAATTAATCAACGAGATTAAAAATTAAACTAATCTAACTAGATTAATGTACCATACTACAATAAACATACTAGATTAACTTGAGATCTAATCAACTAAATTAGACAAACTATTTTAGCTTAAATTAAACTCAATTAAATGAAAACTAATCCAAAACAGCTAAATCAGAATAAATTTAACCAATTACATCAAATAATCAAATTTCCAATAATTTCTTAAAAACACCAGACCAATAGAAACACCTTAAATAAATTAGCAAACTGAATAAATGTACTATAGAGTACTATAATATAGTACATCAGTTAGATTTAATTAAATAAATTAGTCAAACTATACCTTCTAGTGTTAGTTAAAATCAACTAGATTAAAAACTAAACTAACTAGATTAATGTACCATACTATAATAAATATACTAGACTAGCTTGAGATCCAATCAACTAAATTAGACAAACTTTATTAGTTTAATTTAGACTAAACTCATTTAAAACTAAACCAAAACAGCAAGATCAGATTAAATTTAACCAATCAAATCAATTAAACAAATTTCCAGTAATTCCTTAAAAACAGCAGACCAATAGAAACACCTTAAATAAATTAACAGACTAAATAAATGTACTATAGAGTACTATAATATAGTACATCAGTTAGATTTAACTATTTCCCTCAGTACCTAAGCGGTTTTCAAATTATATAGCGTCAAAATGGCACCCACAAGTTTCTTATTAATTATCAAAATAAACTTTTAGATTATTCTGAACTGTTTAAGAATTAAAAAATAACCGAATATTTAACGCCGCTCTATATATGTATACAACCGGATTTTCCTAATATAAAAACAAAACGGTTAAGTTGTTAAGGTTAAGATTAACAGGGATATTACACCCATGGTCAGACAAGAGCCAGCTATTTTTCAGTCGGCCGGGCTCTGAAAGCACTATCTTCAGCCACCTAGCCACCAAGCGATCTTATACGGTAACATACTATTGTCTATTGAATAATATTCACAATTTCATAGAATAATATAACTCAATCATTCGAGTAAAGTACTCGACTCGCTTGAAAGAGCTATTACCTACTGAAACGACTTGCTATGCTCGTGGTGCAATTTTTATCTTGCGGGCCATAGACATTATTTTGTGGTCACTTCTGATTTTAGCGCTTAAATTATTGTTAGGCTTTTTAAGATAAGATTTTTATCATCACCAAGCTAACTTGCTTTTTCTTCGAATGCTTTGATACATATATTTTTCTTTTTTTTGTGTGATATTGTCATATTTTTACTTTTGTTTTTATGTATTCTTACTAATATATTCAATTCTCAAATGTTTTTTTCCTACGTACTTTGTCAGTTTTTTGCCTTGAACCTTTGTTTTTCTAATTTTTTGTTTTTTTTTTTTTGAATATATAGTTTTGATTTTTGCTTTATTTGCATGTACTGGTTACTTTTATTTTTTTTTGCTTGATGTCATGTCATGTTTTTATTGAAAGCAATATTTCTATTATTTTTTTAATTTCTTATTTTGTTTTATTTTTATTGTTAAGATGCTTTTTAGAGAGAAATATTTTATTAAATTTTTTTACAATTTTCTTATTGTTTTAAATTTGTAGGCTATTCACTTTTCAATAATTATAGTTCTATTCTTTTTTTTTATTTTTTGCGTTCCATTGAAATTACGCTCGGTAAGTTTTCTTCATCAAAACCTCAAATTTTGTGTTAACTTCTATTTTGTAATAATTTTAATGATTTTAATATAGTTTTAGAATATTTTTGTAATTTATCAACCTTCTTGTCGATTCTTGTTTTAGATTTAATTTTATTGCTCTATTTTCTTGTTTTTCAGCTACCTTGCTATTTTTTATTTATTCAATTTAGTTTTATCTGGCTTCTTGCGTTTTATTTTTTTTAAATAATGTTTTTTTTTGCGGTTTTTTGTGTCATTGATTAATCATTCGCATTATGTTGGCACAAATAAGTTTTAATATTCCAATAACCAGCGTGTAATGACTATTGAGACAACTTGCTTCGCTCATGGTGCAATTTTATCTCTCAGAGTAATAGCTGAAAAAAGCTTAGCTTTCATTTCATTTTATCTTTATTTATATTTTCACATTTTTTTCTAAATCTAACTGGTTTTTCTCTTATTATTTCAATACATTTGAATATATTTTTTGTTATTTAGACGTTTTGTTCAGATCACTTTTTAAAAAATTATTAATTTTTATGTTTAAATTAACAATATTTTCGGTTTTTTTTTGTCTTTTTTGTTATTTTTGCTTTGGTCTTGTGCTTTAAACTATTAATTTTTGCTTATAATTTTGTTGTTTTTAAAATACGTTTCAAATGTTTTTGTTAGTTTTTTTTATCTTATATCAGGAAATGATTATTTTTTCATTTTTTTTTTTTACTTTTGCAAACTTTTTTTAACGTTAGTAGTTAATCATTCAGTCGTTTATAAATAACTTTTTTAACAGATCAATTTTTTCCCAATATATTTTTATTTTTAATTTTTTTGTTAGAATTTTTTTTATTAGTTATTAGAATAATTTTTTGGTTTTTTTAACTTTATGTAATTTTAATTTTTGCTTGCAAACTTTTTCCACCATTTCACATAACTTCTTTTCCCTTTTAATGATTTTTTTTTATTCTTACTACATATTAGTTAATCAGTCGCTTATAATAATTATTTTTAGCCTCGTCGATCGTAAAGCACTTATTTACGCGTTGTCAACTGCTATGGTACCTAGATTTTTCACATGCAGCAACCGTTCTGTTACTTTGACTAACTGTTGTTTACTTATATTACGTTCTACATGATAAAAAATAATAGAATAAGATTAACTACTGCTCTGTTTTACATAAAATTAACCTCTAATTCAATTATTTATTTTTTTTACTTTATACATTTATATATACTTAATTCAATTCAGAAGTGAGTTTTAATAATGAGTCGTTGAATAAATTTTCCTAATTATTACGTTTTACATAAAAAAATAATAGAATATGATGAATAAACCAGTGTTTTATACAAAGTAAACCTCTAATTCGATTATGTTATTTTTTGTTACCTATGTCAATCAATTACGACAATAACTTGATTTAACTCAGAGGTGGGATCTAATAATGAGTCATTGCGTTCAGCCACCACGATTTCATATTTGTCTGTAGAATGGCTTTACCGACGACAACAGTAGTGCAGAGGGCTGCTTTTGGAGATATCGCATTAAAACCTAATGGAAATTGCCTCATGCACGAGATTGAATTAGACTATATGTCACGGCGTCTCGATTTTATAATAATAACGCACCGCATTTAATTAAACCGCTATTCATATCAGGGATGGTTTGAGGCCAGAGGGGTAGAATAAATTATTGCAACAGCTATAGGTGTTAGAGAATGCAAAACCGTATACCTGTTACTCTATTGTGTTGTCAATGAATTATATTGACGTTAATCTATTTGTTTTATTGTTATTTCTATTATTTGTTGGCGTATTTTGTCTATACCACTCTATGTGAGTTATTCATGATTGATATTGCCTTTGTAGCCCCAACACCAAAAGCGTTTGTTTGTTGAAAAAGTTTTACATGTCGTCGGTTTTTATTTTAATTTTTCTCTCTTAATTTTTGGTATTTTTTTTTTATAAATTACTTTAAATGTTTTTGTTCTCTATTCTTTCCTTTGTAACTTATTTCTTTTGATTATTTAAAAATTTTTTTGTTTATGTATCTTTTTCTATTGTTTTATTTGTTTCTTTTTCTTTTCAACCAATTTTTTATAATCTTTTTGTTTTTATTTGCATGTTTCCACAATTCTTTGCTATCATATTTTTATTTTTTTTATAGATTTTTGCTATAAGTCTTAGAAACAGACTTATAACAGTGGTCTATTAGGTTTTTAATGCATTTTTTTATTTCTTTCTTTTGCATCAAAATATATATTCTACCTTTTATTTTTTTTTTATACTCCATATTTTTATGAATTTTTCAACATGTGTTTTTTTAGACCGGGTATTTGTATTTACTCATTTTTCTTTGTGAATATTTGTTCAATTTAATTTTTTTTCTTTATTTATTTATTACAGTTTTTTATTAGTTTGCTTTTTTTCGGTAATTTCATCAGTTTTCTAATTAACGTATATATTTTTTTTAATTCACAGTTTTCTTTTTATTTCTATCATGATTTCGTCCAGTTTTCTCATCAGCTTTTTATTCTTATTTCTATTTTTTTAGCAAAAAAACAAGAGTTGACCAAAAAAAAAGAGATAAAGTGTTTGTAAAACTGAACATAAATTTTATGTTAATTGATAATTTTAAAAATAAAATTTATGGTAAAAAACTAATATTATTAAATATTTCAGAAAACAAAGGTTAAGCACTCAAAATAAACAAAAGATGCCTTTATTCTTACGTGAGAAGACAAAAGAGACTCAGTTTTATTTTAATTTTAGTGAGATATTTTTATTTCTACGCCACACATGACTTTTTATCAATTTGTTTGGCCTTTTATGTTTTTTCTCTGGTTATCATTATTTTGTCGTTGTTTACGTTATGTGGAGAATCTATAGAAAACGATAAAGTAGATAACAATAAATAATAAATAAATAAAAAGCTGAAAAAAAGAGGAAAACTGTAAACATTGAAATAAAAAAAGTGATGGAAAAAGGCGATATATAGCCAAAAAAACAAGAGAAACACACATACAGAAAATCAAAAAAGATAAAAATGTTAAGTATAAACAAAAATTGGTAAATAGAATAAATGAAAATACCTAATTAACTATGATTAAAATAAAACAAAAAGGTTTTGTTTAATTTTTACGGTGGTCACAGCTTTTCATCAATTAGTTTATCTTTTTTCTAATTTTTTTGTACATTATTGTCACGATTTTTTAACTCTTCTTTTGTTTAGTTAAAGTGCAGAATCTGCAAAAAATAAAGTAAATGGCAAAAATAGGTGAAGATGCAAAAGATAAGAAAAATGAAGGTAGATAAAAATACAACATAAAAAATTATGAAAATAAAAACAAAACTAAACCAAAACTACGAATAAGATGACATACAACATAGATAACAGTATAACCAGAAAAATAAAAAGTATTATTAAAAAAATTATAATCATATATTTAAACCATTTATAAAACTCTTCGGATATAAATTATTCTTAAAATAAAACAAAAATCTTTTGTTTAATGAAAACAAACTTTCCTATGATGCCTGCAATAAAATTTATATTAGACAAGCATAGCTCAACTTAATAAAAAAAAAATAAACAAAAATTTTGGCAACATTTGTACTACAGCCAAATTAAGCAAACCACATAGTATAAAAAAAATTTATTTTTATTAATTGATTTACATTTTTCGTCAATTTTTTTGCTCATTATTTATTTTCAGCTGGTTATTATTATTTTTTGAGTAGAACAATATAGTAAAATACAACAATAAATAAAAAAAAAATAAGTAAAATAAAATAAGCAAATAATCAAAGTAGAAAAAATTATTAGAAAAACAGTAGATAATTAAACACAAATAATTATACATTGTCAAAATCCAAAAAATTAAAATGATATTAAAAAAACCAACAAAAAAATTAATTAACTGTCATCAAAATAAAACAAAAAAAAGTTTAAATATACCAGGAAACAAAACTCAACTTAAAAAAAATAGCTAAATTTGAATCAAAATGTTTGCCAAAGAAAAAATAAGCAAGCCGTAAACACAACAAAAAAGTTTTCAGCTTTATTTTAAAAAATATTCTTATTAAGTTGAAGAGGAAAAATGTTACCAAAAAAACAAACAAAAAATTGATCAACTGTTATAAAAATAACACAAAAAAAAGTTTGATCATACCAAAAAAAGGTCTTTTGTGATAAGAAAAAAGCTAAAAGATGACTGTATTCAATTATAATTTTTTTTTGAATTGTGTTTTTTTTATTTATCACTCTTGCTTTTAATTTAGTTGCATTTTCTGTAATTTTTTGTTTGTTGTTTATTTATATTTTTAATGAGGAATTCACAATTGGTTTTGTTTACTTTACGTGGAAAATCTGTAGCAAATAATAAAACAGAAGAAAAAAATATTGTGTAAAGAAGTGAAAGATTGTGAAATATAAGGAAAATAAGAAAAACCTGTGTTGAAATGAACAATACCTAATAACTAAACAAAAAGCAAGATAAAAAACATACAAAAAACAGTAAAAAAAAATAAATATTTAAAAAAAAAATCAAAAAAAATTAAAATAGACTGCAATGCTGATAATTAAAATTTAAAAATTTTGTATTGGGATTGCAGAAACGCAAAGAGGTCTTTTAGTCGCAAAAAATTTTTTTGTTTTTCTGTGCTCCTGATACAAATTTTTAAAAATTTTAGAAAAATAGTAATAAAAATTTAAAAATTTTGTTATTGGATCGCAGAAACGCAAAAAGGTCTTTTAGTCGCAAAAGATCTTTTTGCTTTTCCGTGCTCTTGATACAAATTTTTAAAAATTTTAAAAAAATGATTATTAAAATTTAAAATTTTTGTATTAGGATCGCAGAAACGCAAAGAGGTCTTTGAGTGGCAAAAACCTTTTTGCTTTTCTGTACTCTTGATACAAATTTTTAAAAATTTTAGAAAAAGGATAATTAAAATTTAAAAATTTTGTATTGGGATTGCAGAAACGCAAAGAGGTCTTTTAGTCGCAAAAAACCTTCTTGCTTTTTTGTGCTCCCGATACAGATTTTCAAAAATTTTGGAAAAATGATATTTAAAATTTAAAAATTTTGTATTAGGATCGCAGAAACGCAAAGAGGTCTTTTAGTCAAAATAAACCTTTTTGCTTTTCTGTGCTCTTGATACAAATTTTGAAATTTTTTAGAAAAATGATAATTCAAATTTAAAAATTTTGTATTAGGATTTCAGATACGCAAAGAGGTTTTTCAGTCGCAAAAAGCCTTCCAAATTTAAAAAAAATTGATCGAATTATCATTAGATCGAATTAAAAAAAAATGTTTAACTCTATAAAACGTATATATACAATTTTACAGCACCTGCAGTAAAATTTATATTAGACATAGTTCAAGTTTTCAGGACAGAAACAATTGAAAAAACTGAAAAAAACATATATATATTTCAGAAAAAGCTCCAGCTATCAAAAATTAATCTAAAAAACATTCTGAATAAGTCAATTGTTAAATTCTATCATTTCGCTAGTTAATTATATGAAATACAAATGTCTTTATTAGCATATTTTTATACAGGCTAATACGATGTTGTATTGTCGCACAAGTGTGTTTATTTGATAAATAAACGTTTCTATAACGTTTAATAGACGTTTTATCAACTAGTGCGACAATACGTGTTATTAAACCAGTGTAATACCCTATTTTACATAATTTGCCTTACTTAAATTCTCAAAATTTTGACAGCTGAGCTTTCTTTCTTACTATACTAGGAATTTTTACATGATTGAGTTGGTAATGACATTTGTATTGAAATTTGAAAATGCCGTAAAACTAATTTACTAAAAAATTACTGGCATATTAATAAAAAGCATGGCGCTGTCAATGTGTAATGTCAGAAAAACGAAGCGTTGAATGTCAGCTGCTACCAATATGTTACCACAATCAGTTTAATAATACGCACTATTATTGAACTATTTTTGATAAAATGATAAATCGTTTTATAATGCAAAGTAGATAAACATTACTTTTCTTAAATCATTAATGATATCAAAAATAATTGCTTTTTCGGTATTTTTGATTAAAAAAAAGGTTATTTTTTCTGATTTTTGTTATAATGAGCCAACACATATGAAGTCAAAGCCGTCATGGTAATTAGGGTGGCTTTTTATTCATCAATTATGAATCAACACTTAAAAACCTACCACCCCCATATTTTTTAACGACATCGCTTCTGTTGTGTGTATTTTACGTTTAGGGCGTAATGGAATTTTACCTAAGTAAATAAAGTTATAGTGACGGTCTGAAAGCCTTTAAGTGGCTCCATATAGGTAGCAGGTGTCCTTTACGTGTAATGTTAGTTGCAGATGTTAGAAGCCTTTAATTGACACGCCTGGTTTCTCACTTATTACCCCGAACCAACCAAGGCAAAGGTTTTTTTCCCTTAATTGAGGTATTTTTATTCACCAATCAAAAATGCTTTTTTGACTTTTTTCTGAGCCCTTTCCATGTGGCTGTTGATAGTATTCAAACGCCGTCTCTGAAGTTTTAGGAAAAATTAAACTTTTTCTTGCAGAACTTCGTCTGACGTTTGATGTTGAGAAAAGTGGGAAATTTGGCTGAAAGAAAAACATTCTAGGCAAGGTTTATACATGAAAAGGAGTTTTCGGCTGATAATTGAAAGAATATTGTGGTGAAACATGAAAGTGAAATTTTCAGTTAATAACAAAAAATATAAAAAAAATTCTTATTTGTGCTACACATGACAACAAATTTTTAAAATAAAAAATAGTTATTAAAAAAATATATTGATTGCAAAATTTAACTTAAAAATAAAGTCAAAACTAATTTATTCAAACTCCGTAGACTCATCCATGTTTCGATTTGATCAAACTCATCAGTAAGTTGCAACAAAATAACATTATTGTTTTAAAAAATTTACAGTCACGGTTAGGTCTTACGCTTATAAGTGTCTATTACTTTCGTAAAATGGTAAAAAATATTCAAATAAATCTGTGCGGTTCACTGAAGAGTTCCTATAGGAACATAACATGTCTGAGTTGACTGATATATTTGAATAAATTTGCTTTGAATTTGTTTTACTAGAAAACGGAGTAGGAAAATAATGTTCTGTATCTTATATATGCGTTTCAGACCGAAGCGCTAATGTGATAGCTTGGTTGTCCAGTCAGCAATATCTTTTTGTCTCAAAAATTATTTAACATCTTTTACTTCCACTCAATAAGTATTTCTAAATTCTCACTTTCAATCTTAAGAGGCAATTTTTGACCAATGATACGATTTTTAGAACATAACCTTTTTAATAAAAAATAGAAAATTAGTTATAAGATCTATTTAAATAGAATTTTCCTATTTCTACGTTTAAAGATAAAAGTTTGATGAATGAATGTTTCACCAAAACAAGCAAATTAGAAAACAAGAAAACTGCAGAAAAAAATATCAAAAAAATACGCTAAAAAATGACATAAATAAAAAAAATGTTATCTATAAGATAAAGGAAAGATAAGATTAAGAAAGAAATCTAGTAAAAGTTTTTTAAAATGAAAAAAAATTACAGTTTTATCTAATATTTCTGGTATCTATCTGTGTTTGTTTTTTACATTTTTTATCATATTATATTTTGTAATCATTTTTTTTAACAAAATTTGAAATATTTTGGTTTGTTTTTACATGTAAATCTAAAAAGAAAAAAAAAATAATAATAGAAAAGTAGCAACAGGAAGAAAAAGTGGCAAAAGTAAGCGTTACAAAAAAAAAACCAGAAAAAATTTTTACATTACAAATAAAAATTCCGTTTTTTTTCCTCATTTTAATAAAAATTTCTAGCTTTTTTTTAATTTTATACAGCTTTTAATTATTTGTCTTTCTTTCTCTTTCGATTATGAAAAAACAAAATATAAACAAAGAAAAAGCAGCAACAACATAAGTAAGATGTCAAAAAATAAATAATAAAAAAGTTAAATAAGAGTGAGATAAAGAATAAAAAAGGAATATTTTTGCTAAGATTAGAAAATTTTGAAAATAAAAAGAGAAAACGAGATTGAAAGATAGCTGCAAAGTCATTAAAAAAATTGAGAAAAAGACTATAAAAAAAGCGTAGAAGAGAATGAAAAAAAAAAGGAACGAGGCAGTAGGTGGACACAAAAATAAATGAAAAAAAAAACAAAAAAGAAAAGAAACTAGGTAAACAAGCAAAATACACAACAGATATAGAAAAGCTACTTAGATTTGTGAAAAACAAATAAGGCAGAGAGAAAGGTGATAGCAAGATTTAGGTTTCAAAATAGAACTATAAACACTAAGCTACAAAACAAATAAAAAGCAAAATAATAGATAATAGGTGGGGGTAAATAAGAGAAAATGCAGGATTTGTTGTGTGAAAAAGAAAGAGGTTTATTAGAGCACATATAGGATGTGTAGAAATAGAAATACCAAGATAGAAAAAGGAAGAAAAAATAGAATATACAAAAAAATACTAAAAAAAAAACAGAGTAAAAGAAATACTGAGAAAAAAAAAAGTGATAAAAGTAAGCATCACACTAGTAATAGAAAAAATTTAAGAAAAAAATTAATAAAAAGTTTTTAAATTTGAAAAATAAAATTCAGTTTTTTTTTTCTAGTTTTACACACATTTATAGCTTTTCTATATTTCACAGTTATTAATCATTTGTTTTATTTTTTCTTTTGATCGTCTTTTTTAAATCAGATTTGTTATAACTTGTTTTATCTATCTTTGTTTTTCCAAGCAAATCTATAGAGAAGAAAAAACAGAAAAATAACAAGCTGTCAAAAAAATTAAAGAAAAAAAAAAGATAAAAAAGCAAAAGTAAACAATACAAAAAAAAATGTAAATAAGAATGATGAAAAAAATTGAAAAAATTTGTTTTTTTTTAAGATTTGATTAATTTGAAAATAAAATGAGAGAACGAGATATAGAAATAGTGCTAGAAAGTAGAAGAAATACAAATAGAGAAATATAAAAAATTATAAAAAATAAGCGTAGAACAAAATAAGACAAAAGATGTAACAAGGCAGTAGGTGCACACAAAAATAAATGATAGAAATAGAGACAAACAAGAAAGGAAACTAGACAGCAAAGAACACAATAGTAGGTTTAGAAGAAACAAAAGAAAAGAAATACAATAAAAAGAAAACTGAAAATAAAGAGAGTGAGAACAACGGATTTAAGAAGTAGAGAATGAAGTAAAGTGAGTAAAAACAAAAAACAAAGTAAAATATAATTAAAAACTTTATTGAAAACGTCTTCCACTTTTAATTTAATTATAATTTTTAGTCTTTTTGTTGAAAAAAAATTAATTATTTAATTTATTTGTACCACTGTACAAGACACAATAAACATTAGTTTATATGTAAATATATTACGAGAAGTGTAAGCACACAATAAAAAAAATAGAAAAAATAAGAAATATATCACAAAACGTAACTATAAACTGAAACTATAAAAAACAACTGAGAAAAAGGCAAAAAACCAAAAAGTCAATGTTACAAAGAAACAATAACAATAAAAATACCAGTAAAATTATAAAAAATAAATGTAAAAAATAGAAAAAACGAGAAATAATTGACAAAACGTAACAAGTAAAACTGTAAAAAACAACTAAGAAAAAGACGAAAAACCAAAAACTCAATGTTACAAGAAAGGATAACAATAGAAATGCTAGTAAAATTATAACAAATAAATATATAAAGATAAGAGAATAATAGCAAGATTTAGATGAAAAACCAAATTTTACAAAAAAAAAAGAAAGAGTTGACGAGATGTTCAAAAATCAAGCAGAAACAATGTAGCATCTTATAATAGAAAAGTAAAAAAAAAGGAGTGAAAAGAGTAAGATAGAAAGCAGAGAATAAAACAGAATTTGAATTTAAAAATTATTTCTTTAAACCGAAAGTAAATCAACAAAAAAAAATACAAAAAATAAATAGAAAGCTTTACAAAAACAAAAAAAAAGTCAGTGTTGATAGATACAATTTGAAATAAATAGTATAGTGCTAATTGGACAACCAAGTTTTTACAAGTGCGCATTTTGTCTCAAACGTATCTGTAAACTTGAACCCGTTATGTTCTTATTGGAACTCATTAGTCGCAAAAGGCTGAGATTCGAAGGCATTTGCTGTGACAATTCATTTATATGTTTATACACAGATTTTGGAACAAACCAAATAAAATACATTACATTGTATATCTGTGATATACGTTTGAAACAAAAGGCGCTAACGTGATGACTTGGTTGTCTAATCAGCTGTATACTTTTTATTTCAAATTGTATCTATCAACACAGGAATTGAATACTGGTTAACACCCAAAATTAATTTGCTGCCACCTAATACTACGTGTGCTGAAGACAAGTTTAATCACGTAGCTGTCACTTTGCGAGTGACATTTATTGACACATAGATATGTCTTTTTAAGACAGGCTTATAGAATCGAGGGGGTAAAAAGTGAAAAGCGTATACAGAATATCTGTAAGCAGAGACGGTTCTGCCTGTCTGCGGTTAACTGCTTGTATGATTTAGGGCTCCGCAATCAATTCCACAGAAGCACGGTTCATGACGTGACGCAAATGCTACTGTTCTCAAGGGAGCCAATCAACCCGCCAAAGCCACGATTCACAACCCCCACATAAATACAACTTTGCTAAACCGTCACCAGAATTAAGAATTTTCTTTGTGAAACTACAGTTGAGAGACAATTGAATCGAGAAACTTATGTGGTTAGATTCGAAACGTATGCTTAAAATGCTAAAAGACCAATATAAACCTTGGCACAATTACCTTTTTTCAAATTGTAATTTTTCTGATTTTTTTTTTATCTTTACTTTACTATGTCTCTTATCTTTTATTGTGTTGAAATCTTACATTTAAAAATTTGTTTTGCTTTTTTGATGTTCTGTTTATTTTTTTTGAAATACATAGTTTTTTTCATCATATTCAGTTTTCAATTTTTTTAATGATTCTGTACTGTTTGGTGAGTTTTAAACAGTTGACTTGTTAGATTAAACATAATTTTTTTTAAATAACTTTGACCCAGTGGACCAGTGCAACAGCACGCAGTATATGCAGTATGGTAATTAAACGGTGTTATAAAAAAAATCGTCTCAGGGACTGTATTTATATTTGGATTTTGTGTCTATTTGCATCTTACATTTGAAATATTCACCTCAAAGTTGGTAAGCCCTCTCAGCAAAAATTGGCTGTTTGTCCGAATGCTACAAAAACAAAAGATTTTTTTTTGTTTTTGTACTTTTGTTTATATTCTTTTTCTAATATCAAAAAGCAATCATCATTCATTCACCGCTCAAGCAAAAGCTTTCAACTAAAGTTACGAACCAAAGCTTAAGTCCAGAAAGTCGGGCAGAGATTTCGACGACGTCGTCGGCGGCGGCGTCGTCGCCGTCGTTTGTAGAATGTAATTAATTTTGTGTATTCAAGCAGGTGTTACGGATAGACATTCTGAATGTCAGCACCGAGTGTTGGCTAATTAGTCTTGAATGGAGTGTCGCATGAAACTGTTGAAAAATTAAATAGCACATCCGAGCTTTCCGAGTTATAAAATCACCGAAACAACTTCCGAGGGAAACGACATTTGGCTCAAAATTTCCCTTCAAACAAGAGCAAATCGCAGATGAAAAGTTTTCAAAAGAAAAATTCTATAACGGTAACTTTTAGACTAATAGAAAATGTAAGCCGTCACGGGACGCCTAGCAGATTGTAAAACATCAAACAAATAAAATATGCACAAAAAAATTTAATGTGATCTAATAAAAAATACTAGTTTTTTCCTAAAAATAATGAGGTTTATTAGAGTAACTCAAAAATAGAGCGATTTAAGTATCCAAGCTTGGTCGCTCGGTGTTGCGAGCGGTGACGCAAAGTCAATCTGAGTAATCCAAAGATGCGTCGCTAAGGAATGAGGTAGGTTTACCTTCCCTTATAGATGTTTTAGATCAAAAAGTGCCAATGCCAGTAAAATACGGTTGTTTACAATGCAAAGGTGAAACTGATACGGTTTAATTTGTCTTTGCTATACAAAACTAGGTTTAAAAAAAGGTATAAGAAACTAATAAACTTCAATTTAAAAATTGTTATCAAAAAACAAAAAAAAAATTAAAATAAACAAACAATATTAAAAAAAAACTTCAGCGTTCTTGATCAACACACAGATATAAAAGAAATCTAAATGCCAAAAAGAAAAACGCTTAAGATCTACAATAATTGATATTTATTCGAATTGTTAATATTTTGTAAAATATTTATGATCATTTAGGAAAAAATCTAATTATAAAATGAAATGTATGTGAATGTTGAACTTGGCAACTTTTTTTTATCAAAGTAATATAAAAATCTTAAACTTTTCATCACAAACTTACTTTTCTCTAATAGTAGATTTTGATTACACAAAAGTTATGATTAAAATATCAAGAAAATGATTAACTTAATTATTTTACAATTGGCCGGCTAGAAGCTTTTTTTCGGTCGGTTTTTAAACTTTTCCTTGCGAATGTGATCTAATAAAAAAATGCTAATTTTTCCCTAAAAATGATGATGTATATTAGGGTAACTCAAAAATAGAGCGATTTAAGTATCCAAGCTTGGTCGCTCGGTGTCGCGAGCGGTGACGCAAAGCCAAACTGAGTAAACCAAAGATGCGTCGCCAAGGAATGAGGTGGGTTTACCTTGGGTTATAGATGTTTTAGATCACAAAGTGCAAATGCCAGTAAAATACGTTTGTTTACAATGCAAAGGTGAAACTGATACGGTTTAATTTGTCTTTGCTATACAAAACTAGGTTTAAAAAAAGGTATAAGAAACTAATAAAGTCCAATTTACAAATTGTTACTAAAAAACAAAAAAATTAAAATAAACAATAATTAAAAAAAAAAACTTCAAGTGTTCTTGATCAACAGATAGATAGGATAAGAAATCCAAGTGCCAAAATAAAAACGCTTAAGATCTACAATAATTGATATTTATTTGAATTATTAATAGTTTGTAAAATATTTATGATCATTTAGGGAAAAATCTAATTATAAAATGAAATGTATGTGAATGTTGAATTTGGCAACTTTTTTCTATCAAAGTAATATGAAAATCTTAAACTTTTCATTACAAACTTACGTTTTTCTAATAGTAGATTTTGATTACACAAAAGTTATAATTAAAATTCAAATAATATTTGAATAAACTGCTACCTACCATTGTCAACAAGGTGTAATATCTATCAAGAGCTTAATATCTATCAAGAAAATAATTATTTTACAATTGGCTAGCTAGAAGCTTTTTTTCGGTTGGTCTTAGAACTTTTCCTTGCGAATGTGATCTAATAAAAAAATACTAATTTTTCCCTAAAAATGATGATGTTTATTAGGGTAACTCCAAAATAGAGCGATTTAAGTATCCACGCTTGGTCGCTCGGTGTCGCGAGCGGTGACGCAAAGCCAAACTGAGTAAACCAAAGATGCGTCGCCAAAGAATGAGGTGGGTTGACCCTCGGTTATAGATGTTTTAGATCAAAAAGTGCAAATGCCAGTAAAATACATTTGTTTACAATGCGAAGGTGAAACTGATACGGTTTAATTGGTCTTTGCTATACAAAAGTATGTTTAAAAAAAGGTATAAGAAACTAATAAGCTCCAATTTACAAATTGTTACAAAAACAAAAATAATAAAAATAAACAAACAATAATCAAAAAGAAAATTTAGCGTTCTTGATCAACAGATAGATAGGATAAGAAATCTAAGTGCCAAAAGAACAACGCTTAAGATCGACAATAATTGATATTTATTTAAATTGTTAATATTTTGTAAAATATTTATGATCATTCAGGGAAAAATCTAATTATAAAATGAAATGTATGTGAATGTTGAATTTGGCAACTTTTTTTTATCAAAGTAATATGAAAATCTTAAACTTTTCATCACAAACTTACTTTTCTCTAATAGTAGATTTTGATTACACAAAAGTTATGATTAAAATTCAAATAATAACTGAATAAACTGGTATTTACTATTGTCAAGAAGGTGTAATATCTGTCAAGAGCTTAATATCTATCAAGAAAATAATTAGCTTAATTATTTTACAAGTGGCTGGCTTGAAGCTTTTTTTCGGTCGGATTTTAAACGTTTCCTTGCGAATGTGATCTAATAAAAAAATACTAATTTTTTCCTAAATATGGTGATGTTTATTAGGGTAACTCAAAAATAGAGCAACTTAAGTATCCAAACTTGGTCGCTCGGTGTTGCGAGCGGGGACGGAAAGCCAAACTGAGTAAACCAAAGATGCGTCGCCAAGGAATGATTTGGGTTTACCTTCGGTTATAGATGTTTTAGATCAAAAAGTGCAAATGCCAGTAAAATAAGTTTGCTTACAATGCAAAGGTGAAACTGATACGGTTTAATTTGGCTTTGCTATACAAAACTAGGTTTAAAAAAAGATATAAGAAACTAATAAACTCCAATTTACAAATTGTTACCAAAAAACAAAAAAAATAAACAAACAATAATCAAAAAAAATCTTTAGCGTTCTTGATCAACAGAAAGATAGGATAAGAAATTTAAGTGCCAACAGTATAAAAACGCTTAAGATCTACATCAATAGATATTTATTGAAATTGTTAATGTTTTGTGAAATATTTATGTTCTTTTAGGGAAAAATCTAATTAGAAAATGAAATGTATGTGCATGTTGAATTTGGCAACTCTTTTTTATGAATTTAAAGTAATATGAAAATCTTAAACTTTTCATCACAAACTCACTTTTCTTTAATAGTAGATTTTGATTACACAAAAGTTATGATTAAAATTTGAATAATACCTGAATAAACTGCTACCTACCATTGTCAAGAAGGTGTAATATCTATCAAGAGCTTAATATCTATCAAGAAAATAATTAGCTTAATTATTTTACAATTGCCTGTCTAGAAGCTTTTTTTCGGTCGGTCTTCAAACTTTTCCTTGCAAATGTGATCTAATAAAAAATTACTAATTTTTCCCGAAAAATGATGATGTTTATTAGAGTAACTTAAAAATAGAGCGATTTAACTATCCAAGCTTGGTCGCTCGGTGTCGCGAGCGGTGACGCAAAGCCAAACTGAGTAAACCAAAGATGCGTCGCGTATATTGATTAAAATTGTTAATGTTTTGTGAAATATTTATGTTCATTTTTTTATCAAAGCAATATGAAAATCTTAAACTTTTTATCACAAACTTACTTTTCTCTAATAGTAGATCTTGATTACACAAAAGTTATGATTAAAATTCAAATAATAACTGAATAAACTGCTACCTACCATTGTCAACAAGGTGTAATATCTATCAAAAAAATAATTAACTTAATTATTTTACAATTGGCTGCTTGCGTTTACTGACGTAAACTTTTCCTTGCGAGCTGAAATCGCTTACCTGGCGTTGTTAATACGTGAACAATTGTTAACGCTCTGTGCAAAATAAAAAAAAATTGCTTTTATGAAGCTAAATACAAAAGTCTAGTTTACTCAAATACTCTTATAATAATAATAAACACTTATCTTGAGAAAAGCCGTTGGAATAACAGCACACCGTTGTTGCCCGCCTAAAAATGTTGAAACTTGAACAACATAATTGTATAAGCCGATAATAACCTAAAAAGCAATTTTCTCTTTGACTTCCACTCTATAATTGCAAGGGTAAGCAAAACAAAACATCTACTCAACTTTTAGTAGAGTAAGTAATTTTCATTTCTCGAAAGTTGATAATGGGGTGTGTGTGCTTTCTATGGGAACAAGTGACCGCGACATCTGCTGTTACTTTATGAACCTGCCTTCCAACTTTCGTCGATATTGGTTTTGCAACCGGCATTTAATAATCTTCTGCTTTTGCTTGCTACCCCATCCAGATCATCGTTAGAACGGGCTTTGCTGAGATAATGTAAATAGGGGTGGAATGAGAAAATTAACTTTGAAAACTGAAAAAACTAACCTTGCAACTCAATTTTTGCTCAAAAAAACATAATTTAAAAAAAATCCTGAACCGACCTGGGTTTCTGCCGTAGGTGTCGATGAAAAATTGAACTCTTTTGTTGCTATCAGTTGCATATTTTAGCATTTTTCGCTGCTTTTGCTTGCTACCTCATCCAGACCATTGACAGAACGGGCTTTGCTGAGATAATGTAAAAAAAGTGAGGAATGAAAAAATTAACTTTGAAATCTGAAAAAAACTAGCTTTGCAACTCAATTTTTGATTAAAAAAACATTATTTAAAAAAAAATTCTGAGCGTAGGTGTCGATAAAAAATTGAACTCTTTTGTTGCTATCAGTTGCATATTTCAGCATTTGTACTATCAGTAAAAAGCAAATTTCTAATTTGATAATAATCTGTCGAAAAAATATTGTTTGCATCTTTTGTTTTAAAAGTCAATATAATATTACTAATCCAAGCACAACAAAAAAACAGTTTTAGCTCTAAAAAATATTTATTTAAAAAAATATTTTTGGGTTAGCCTAGCTGTCTGCTGTTTGTAGGTCTCAATGAAAAAAAAAGTATAAATTATAATTTCTAGTAACAGTTAGAATATCAATAATTATATTATTAGTTTAAATATAAATATTAGCTTTTCAAACATTAACTGTTGTTCAAATAAAAATTAATTTTTCTCATCACTATTATTATTTTAATAATTTTGTTTCAATTATTAACAAAAATTTTAACCGTTTAAACAGCTTATTATAATAGTTAAAAGCTTAGCAAAAATGTATCATTATTTTTGCAAATTATCTGTCAACATAACAGCTAATATGTTAACTATTAATTAACTGTCTAAAGATAAATTTTTTCAACAAAAACCGTTAAGATTAGTAGTTAAAAGTAGCAGTTATATTGTTAAAATTACAAATGAGCTTAACTGTGTTAAAAGAAGATAATAACTTCTACTAATTTATTATAAAAAGGTTACAAAGCTTTCCAAGTTAGAAACTCTTTATTGTGTCAATAACTGTTAACAAAATTGTAATTAATAACTGTACAGCATATTGTTGTTAAATCAATAACAGTGTGGCTATATTGTTGTTAATAAATTAATAATAATGTAACAATAATAACTATTCATAAATTAAATAACACGATTTATAAGTTAGTTAACTTGCATCATAGCTAACGCATAATTAACTGACTATAATCTATTTTATGATTAATTGAATAGTTGTATGTTTAGAGATTATTTTATAATCATTTGAAAATAACTTACATAACTAAAAATAGTTATTTGAAATTGCTAAAAAAAACAAAATTTCAATTTATAACTGTTGAAAAAGTTAAAACATTTTACTTCTATTTAAATAGTTATTAATATAACAGTTATTGTATTTAGTTTTTGTTTAGATGACTAAGCGTTATTAACTGTGAAATATTTAATTTTTTTTATTATAATGGCAGAAAATAACTGTTATATTGTTAAAACATGTTAAAATTTTTATAACAGTTAAAAATGTACCAAAATATGTATTTGTACTATTCAATCTTAGCTTAACTGTTTTGACAGTTAAATTTATTAGTCAATACTGTTGACGTATTCTAACAATATTAACACTTGTGAATGCATATAAAATGTTTTACATTGTTGGTGCAAACAAACGTTTAATAACAGACTTTTGTTGAAACAATTAAAACAACCATTAAAACATTATTAAAAATCTATTTTTATTTATTATAAATAGTTATCAATATAACTGTTAATGTAAATATCATAAAAGAAATTGAAAGTAATAAATAATTTCTTTACACTGATAAGCCTATTTTCATATTCTCTTTTTTTTAGTTATTTGAAGTCAATAAAAAAAATCAAAGTTAGAGTTTATAACTGTTAAAACAGTTAAACCATTATCCAAAAATCAAATCTATCTAAATAGTTATTAATAAAACAGTTAATGTATTTAGTTTTTTTTTAGATTACTGAGCGTTACCAACTGTGTAATATTTGATGTTTCTCAATAATGATAGAAACTAACTGTTAAAACATGTCTAGAATATTTTGACATGTAAAATTGTTATGAAGTATTTGTACTATGCAATCTTAACTTAACTGTTTTAACAGTTAAATTTATTAACATTGTTGGTGTAAACAAACGTGTTATAACAGATTTTGATTAAAATAGCTAAAAAATCTATTTTTATTTAAAGAGCTATCAATATAACAGTTAACGTATTTAGTTTTATATTTAGATTACTAAGTGTCATTACCTGTATATTATTTTTTTTTAATAACGGCAGAAACTAACTGCTGTATAATTGTTAAAACATGTGTAAAATTTTTTTAACAGTTAAAATTGTACCGAAATAATAATGATAGAAACTAACTGTTAAAACATGTCTAGAATTTTTGTAGCAGTTAAAAATGTACCAGAGGACTATGCAATCTCAGCTTAACTGTTTTGACAGTTACATTTATTAGTCTATGCGGTTCAATAATGTTGACGTATTCTAACAATATTAACACTTATGAATGCATATAAAATGTTTTACATTGCTAGTGCAAACAAACGTTTTATAACAGACTTTTGTTGAAACAGTTAGAACAACCATTAAAACATTATTAAAAATCTATTTTTATTTATTATAAATGGTTATCAATATAACTGTTAATGTAAATATCATAAAAAAAGTTTTTAAATAATGAATAATTTCTTTACACTGATAAGCCTATTTTCATATTTCTTTTGTTTAGTTATTTGAAGTCAATAAAAAAAAACAAAGTTAGAGCTTATAACTGTTAAAACAGTTAAAATATTATTCAAAATTTAATTCTATCTAAATAGTTATTAATTTAACAGTTAATGTATTTAGTTTCTTTTAGATTACTGAGCGTTACTAACTGTGTAATGTTTGATTTTTTTCAATAATAATAGAAACTAACTGTTAAAACATGTCTAGAATATTTTAACAGGTAAAATTGTTATGAAGTATTTGTACTATGCAATCTCAACTTAACTGTTTTAAAAGTTAAATTTATTAACATTGTTGGTGTAAACAAATGTGTTATAACAGATGCTGGTTAAAATAGCTGAAAAATCTATTTTTATTTAGAGAGCTATCAATGTAACAGTTAATGTATTTAGTTTTATTATTTAGATTACTAAGAGTTATTAACTGTATGTTAGTTTTTTTTAAATAACGGCAGAAACTAACTGCTATATGATTGTTAAAACATGAGGTAAATTTTTATAACAGTTAAAATTGTAGCGAAATAATAATGATAGAAACTAACTGCTAAAACATGTCTAGAATTTTTTAACAGTTAAAATTGTTATGAAGTATTTGTACTATGCAATTTCATCGTAATTGTTTCAACAGTTAAATTTATCAGTCAACGTTTTTTAATAATGTGTAGTGTACGCTTGTGTATGCATATACAAAGTTTTACATTGTTGGTGTAAACAAACGTGTTATAACAGATTTTTGTTAAAACAGTTAAATAATCTATTTCTATTGATAGAGGTATCAATATAACAGTTAACGTATTTTGTTTTATTTTTAGATTGCTACGCGTTATTAACTGTATAATATTTTTTTAATAACGGCAGAAACTAACTGTTATAATATTGTTAAAACCTGTGTAGAATTTTTGTAACAGTTAATATTGTACCAAAGTATTTGTACTATGCAATCTCAACTTAATTATTTTAACAGTTAAATTTATTAATGGTTAAACAGTTAAAAAGTATTTAATAATAATTCAAAACGCTGATGCACTTATTTTATATTTATATTTTTTAAATTATTAAAAAAAAACAAAGTTAAAATTCATAATTGTTAAAACAGTTAAAAAACTTATTTTTATATAAAGAGTTATCAATATAAAAGTTAATGTATTTAGTTCTTTTTTTATATTTCTAAGCGTCATTAACTGTGTATTATTTGAATTTTCTCAATAATGATAGAAACTAACTGTTAAAACATGTCTAGAATCTTTTAACAGTTAAAATTGTTATAAAGTAATTGTACTATGTAATCTTAACTTAATTATTTTAACAGTTAAATTTATTAATTGTTAAACAGTTAAAAAGTATTTAATAATAATTCAAAACTCTGATGCACTTATTTTATATTTCTATTTTTTTAATTATTAAAAAAAACCAAGTTAAAATTTATAACTGTTGAAACAGTTAAAAAATCTATTTTTATATAAAGAGTTATCAATATAAAAGTTAATGTATTTAGTTCTTTTTTAGATTAACAAGCGTCATTAACTGTGTATTATTTGAATTTTCTCAATAATGATAGAAACTAACTGTTAAAACATGTCTAGAATTTTTTAACAGTTAAAATTGTTATGAAGTATTTGTACTATGCAATCTCAACTTAATTATTTTAACAGTTAAATTTATTAATGGTTAAACAGTTAAACAGTATTTAATAATAATTCAAAACTCTGATGCACTTATTTTATATTTCTATTTTTTAAATTATTAAAAAAAAACAAAGTTATAATTTATAACTGTTAAAACAGTTAAAAAGTTTATTTCTAGATAAACAATAATGTATTTAGTTCTTTTTTAGATTACTAAGCGTCATTTACTATGTATTATTAGAATTTCCTCAATAATGATACAAACTAACTGTTAAAACATGTCTAGAATTTTTTAACAGTTAAAATTGTTATGAAGTATTTGTACTATGCAATCTCAACTTAATTATTTTAACAGTTAAATTTATTAATGGTTAAACAGTTAAAAAGTATTTAATAATAATTCAAAACGCTGATGCACTTATTTTATATTTATATTTTTTAAATTATTAAAAAAAAACAAAGTTAAAATTCATAATTGTTAAAACAGTTAAAAAACTTATTTTTATATAAAGAGTTATCAATATAAAAGTTAATGTATTTAGTTTTTTTTTTATATTTCTAAGCGTCATTAACTGTGTATTATTTGAATTTTCTCAATAATGATAGAAACTAACTGTTAAAACATGTCTAGAATCTTTTAACAGTTAAAATTGTTATAAAGTAATTGTACTATGTAATCTTAACTTAATTATTTTAACAGTTAAATTTATTAATTGTTAAACAGTTAAAAAGTATTTAATAATAATTCAAAACTCTGATGCAGATATTTTATATTTCTATTTTTTAAATTATTAAAAAAAAACAAAGTAAAAATTTATAACTGTTAAAACAGTTATAAAATCTATTTCTATATAAAAAGTTATTCTTATAACAGTTAATGTATTTAGTTCTTTTATTAGATTACTAAGCGTCATTAACTGTGTATTATAAGAATTTTTTCAATAATGATAGAAACTAACTGCTAAAACATGTCTAGAATGTTTTAACAGTTAAAATTGTTATAAAGTATTTGTACTATGCAATCTCAACTTAATTATTTTAACAGTTAAACTTATTAATTGTTAAACAGTTAAAAAGTATTTAATAATAATTCAAAACTCTGATGCACTTATTTTATATTTCTATTTTTTAAATTATTAAAAAAAAACAAAGTTAAAATTTATAACTGTTAAAACAGTTAAAAAATCTATTTCTATATAAAAAGTTATCAGTATAACAGTTAATGTATTTAGTTTGTTTTTGAGATGACTAAGCGTTATTAACTGTGTAATATTTGAATTTTTTTGATAACGGCAGAAACTAACTGTTCTAATATTGTTAAAAGATGTTCAAAATAACAGTTAAATTTGTATTATGTACTATGTAATCTCAGCTTAACTGTTTTAACAGTTAAATTTAGTCAACGTTTTCCAGTATTCTAATAATGTGTACGCTTGTGTATGTACGATGTTGTATATTGTTAGTGTAAATAATAACAAATAAAACAAAATTATTTATTTAAATATGTATAAATTAATATCGCATATTACCAAGGTACAATAATAATCTAAATTAATTAAAAATGTTTTAACTTAAACTTGCTGTAGAAGATTTTTAACTTAAGCTGTTTGCATATTAACTGTTAATAAATAACCATAATTTGCCAGATTTTATGATAATATTTTATTTTATCTGTCTTATTTATCGTTTCCTAAACAAACGTTTTATAAAAGACTTTGCTGACTTCCAGCAGGGCCATATGCTTAAAAACTTTATTACTTGGAAAGAAGTACAAAAGCAGGAGGCAAACTTTAATCCGCAAATATTTACCACGACTTTGTGCTCCATAATTTTTTCTTTTCCTTTTGTTTTTAGAAAAACAGACTTATAAATGTTGTATGATGAGCTTTTAAATTCCGGAGCTTAGTTCGAAAAGGCCGGGCATATATGTCTCCATATGTAGGTTGCGGTGAGGCTTGTTGATCCTCCTCCCGGACTTTGTCGATCTAAATCCAGCCTGGATTACTGGATGCTTGATAGAGCCTCAACTATTCCACTACTGGCCGGATAGACGGGATAAAACCAAGAGCACGTTGTATAAATGGTATTTAGTTTTGGGCTTGGACTATATTCAATTTGGCGACAGAGGAAACAATTATTCAAATTCTCGTTGAATTGAATGCTTTGTGGTGAGCTGAATGCCAGATAATAGGCCAAATATGATTCTGTTTAAAGCTAAACTATAATTTCGCAACCAGAAAATAGATTTAATTGGTTTATAATCATTTAAAACACTCCTTATTCAAAAGCGGTAACTATAAAGGCAAAAAGATATTGAATGCAGAACTACGTTTGGGGTATTCGGCAAATAAACCTAAATATTCTAACCTAACTTATAAAGTGAAATTAAAATAATTACGCAAACATGAAACATAAATTTACTTTTATAGCGCACTAGCGTAATTAGCGTTACTGCGTTAATTACAGTATAATTGCTTTACAAACTGATCCACAGCTGTTCTTGCTGCAAATACCGCCTTCCTTTGAAGATCGCTGTTAACTTTTAAAAGTTGATATTGTTACAAAAGCTGTATTGTTACAAAAATTTATGCAAATTTACAAATGTTACACACCAGCATAATTAGCGTTACAACGCTTTATAGATTATAATTGCCTTACAAAGTAATCTACATCTCTGAATATTTATTCAATCTGCTTTTTAGGAAAACTGAGCTTAATTTCACATTTCATTCTACTGTTACAGCACTTCCAGTGACTTCTTAAAACTAAGCTTATAAGCTTATCAGGATTATTATGTATTGTATGTTCAAAAGTAATAAATTATTCACAATTACTTGCGGATTAGTAAAAACAGCAAATTCAGTTGTTTGTTTCTTTCAGTTTCAGTAACTATCATCACAACTGAGTTATTTATTATTGATATGAAGACGACACCTCAGCTTCTTTTGCTAACACTTAATTTGTTATATGTTTTTTAAATAATTTTTGAAATTATGACTGGTGTATAATACGATTATTGGTAAACAAATGTTTTTATGTGATTTTAAATTTTTGATCATTTACATGTAATTTAATTTCGCTTACAATTTTATCTTAGATATTTAGAAAATGTTTATTTTTTTTAAATTAAATATTTTTAGAAAAAAACAAATGAACAAAAAAAAAGCAATTTTCTTAGCTTTGCTTTATAAGAATGGTTACGACGGTTTATATTTATTTTTATGCAATCATATCTATATTTATAAAGCATGTATTTTGTCTGTAAATTAAAAAGAGCAATTTGTTTTCTTGTTATTATTGTAAACAAGTGCTTTGATTAAAATGAAAGAGAGAAATACAGTGAGAGAAAACAAGAAAATATGTGTAATTAAAATGTTTCTTCTATTATAAACCATTTTTTTTCTGGTGTGTTTAATTAGCATACTAATGCTGCTTTATGCATCCTACGCTTTTAATTAAGCTTGGGTAATGGAAAGAAAATGTTTGAAAGAAGAAATTAGGTTTATGTATAATTTGCTTAAAATATATAAAAGTACAGAAAATAATGAATTTTGTCTTGGAAAGCTTACAGAGGCTAGGTTAAATGGCACTAGTTATTTTAAGAGTAACTAATGGAAATGGCAGTATTTTTTTATGTCCTAAACTCTGACAATATAGAAATTCTATGAATTATGCTACAAAATAGCTCTTAAACTATTTTTAATAACGCCATGGCAACTTATCACTTATTCTTAACTCCAGATGACAACAAACTGTTCAAAGTCTATCTATACACATGTAAATTCTTCCATAGCGCAAGCAAATTATTAATTTGAGCAGATATTTTAACTCTTTTTGAGAGTTAATAACTTGTTAACAATATCAATTTTGTGTGACTATGGCCTCTTCACCATTTTAAAACTTTTTTTAACGCAATTTGAATTCTACAATGGATATCATAAATTAACTCTTAAAATATAAAAATATGATTTTAAGGCTAATAACTCTTAAATAACAATTTGTATAATCTACATTTCTGTAAACATTTTAACGTTTATCAGAGTTATTAGTACTTAATTAACTACATTTACGGTTATCGCAGTATAACATTGAAGGTTTTATGGAAAATTCGTGACAATAACTTTTATTGATAGCGCAGTAACAATAATAAAAGTTATACTTTAGTACTACTTTTTATTTTAAAAATTAACTCATTTTTAAAGCTAATAATTTTTTAATAAAACTAATTTTTTTAATTATTATTATGACGTTAATAGATTTTTTTAAGTAAGTCAATTTTAAAAGTGTCATTATAAATTAACTCTCAAAGTACTCACAATAATTATTTTAAGATAGCTTTAAAGATAATTAATTAATGACAATTTATACAATGTATACTATTGTTGTAAAAAGTGTAAATATTATTGAAATCAGAAGTATTATTAATAATACAACACAGTTAGGTCAAAAACTCATATTTTTTGTGTTAACTATCAAAATTAAATTAATAGTATAACCTAACTCACATACATTTGAGTATTAATCATTTTTGAGAGTTATTAATTTTTTTTACAAAACTATATGAAATTTTGAATATTTGACATATTTTTTATTGCAATATTAGTTTATAAGATTTATTTATAATTTAAAAAAATAACTCTTATTAATAGCGCAGTGACAACAGTAAGAGTTACTTTAAATGATAATCTTTCAATGTCAATCTAAACATGGTAATATAGCGCATAAATTAATATTAAGTTAACTAACATTTTAACTCTTTTCGGGAGTTATTAAACTGATGGTAAGAGTAATTCAATGCTAAGAATAGTTACTAATACCATGTGTTTTATTATTTGTAGAGGTTTTTTTAATTTACTCAAATTTTATAAGTCTAAATTAATAATTTGAACTAAAAAATTAACTCTTTCTGAAAAGTTATAACAATATAAATTTAGTGCTACAACTATATTGACCATGGCGTTTTTATCATTTTAGAGTTTTTTCAAAGCTACTTGAAGTCAACAACGCATAACATAGATTAACTCATTGGAGAGGAATATAATTCTATAGTTAATAACTCTTAAATAACAATTTGTATAGTCTAAATTACTGTAAACATTTTAACTTTTATTAGTGCTATTAAATAAATCAAACATGTTTGAGAATGTGCCATTTATGAGAGTTATAATATTTTTTCACAAAACCTAAGCAAGCTATTTGAGAGTTAATAATTGACTAACAAAAATGAGAACATTTATTTTTGAGTTTGATTGAAGATTTTTGAAAATAAATTTAATTGATAGCGCTGCAGCATTAATAAAAGTTACAATTTTTTACAATCTTTCACTTTAAAGTTTAACCTTTTATGAGAGTTTTGTTTTAACTCTTAAAGCTAACAATAATCATTCAAGGTTTAATGCAGACAATTTTTACAATGTAATTTACTGTTGTAAAAATTGTAAATTTCATCAAAATTAATACTATTAATAATAATACAACACGGTTTTAACAACAAAATTCAACTTAATGTTATTCAAATTAGCTCTTAATTTAAAAAGTTAATTAATTTTGAGAGTTATTAATGATGCCAGAAAATAACTCTTATTGATAATTCAGTGAAACACTAAAAGTTTTGGTATTATCGTACAATATCTACTTTAGATGATAATTTTTCAACCTATCTATGGTAATATGGTTATATCGCGCATACAAGTTAATAAGAAGTTAACTCACATTTAATCTTTTTTTGAAAGTTATTAAATTATTGATAATGTCAATTTGATGCTGAAAATATTTCTTAAGACAGTGGTATGTTTATTGTTTTTATATATTTTTTTAATTAACTTGAATTTAACAATGTTTTAGATAAATTAACTCACAAATATTTGAAAGTTAACAGCTTCCAGTTTATATGTTTTGCTCTTGCGGTATAACATTGTAGGTTTACAAAATAACTCTTATTGACAGCGGAGTGACAACAGAAATATATTTTATATAGTAATAAATAATTACATTATTGAACTAACTTGTATTATAAATAAACACTACTAATTAAATGATTTAACGAATCTCTTAACTTTTTTTGAAAGTTTATGTGTTAATAATGAAACCAAATCAGTGCTTAAAATATTAGTTATGACTGTCACTTTTCCATTATTTATATATATTTTTTTAGGAAATAAATTTAGCAGTACTCGACATTAAATAACCAAAAACTAAGAGTTATTTGAAAGTTTTTAACTCTTAAAGTAATACACTGTTCAAATAATGAATAATACTATTATAACTTATAACATTGAAAATGTTATTTGAGATAGTGTAGTAAGTGAAGTTGCAGCAATAAAACTCAATTTTAATGTAAACAATAATAAAGTCAAATTATTATTTATATAAATAAACTCAGTTTGTAGTTTTGAGAGTTATTAAGCTATTTCACACAAATTTCCAAATTTAAAAAAAATTGTTTTTTAATAAAAACAAATGTAATTGTTGTATAGATTGTTAAAGGTAATTAATTCAGCAGTGCTTGACATAAATCAACTAATAAATAACTAAGAGTTATTTGAAAGCTATTAACTCTTAAAGTAATCCACAAATAAAATAATTGATAATACTATTATAACTTATAACATTGTAAATGTTATTTTAGATAAAGTAGAAAGTGGAATTGCGGCAATAAAACTCAATTTTTATGTTAACAATATTGAATTAAAAGTATTATTTATATAAATTAACTCAGTTTGTATTTTTGAAAGTTAATTAATTATCTCACACAACTTTCGAAATTTTAAACAATTTTAAACAAATTTTAGACAAAATGTATTATTTATATCTATTGTTTAAGATAATTAATTTAGCAGTGCTTGACATAAATTACCCAATAAATGACTATGACTTATTTGAAAGTTATTAACTCTTAAAGTAATACACAGTTCAAAAAATGGTTAACACTATTATAACTTATAACATTGTAAATGTTCTTTTAGATAAAGTAGTAAGTGAAGATGCGGCAATAAAACTCATTTTTTATGTTAAAAATATTAAATTAAAATTATTGTTCGTACAGATTAACTCAATTTGTATTTTTGAAAGTTATTAAGTTAGCTCACACAAATTTCAAAGATTTAAAGAATTTATTTTTTTATAAAAACAAATGTATTAATTATATAACTTGTTTATGGTCAATTTCGCAGTGCTTAACATAAGTTATCCAAAAAATGGCTAAGAGTTATTTGAAAGTTATTAACTCTTAAAGTAATACACAGTTGAAGTAATGGATAATACTATTATAACTTATAACATTGTAAATGTTATTTTAGATAAAGTAGTAAGTGAAATTGGAGCAATAAAACTCAATTTTTATGTTAACAATATTAAATTAAAATTATTATTTATATAAATCAACTCAGTTTGTATTTTTGAGAGTTATTAAGTCACACAACTTTTAAAATTTTTTTCAATAAAAAAAACATATGTATTATACATATATATATATGCTTTAAAGTAATTAATTCAGCAGTGCTTGACATAAATTAACCAATAAATACTAACAGTTATTTGAAAGTTATTAACTCTTAAAGTTATACACAGTTTAAATAATAGACAATACTATTATATCTTATAACATTATAAATGTTATTTTAGATAAAGAAGTAAGTGCAGTTGCAGCAATAAAACTCAATTTTTATGTTAAAAATATTGTATTAAAATTATTATTTATATAAATTAACTCAGTTTGTTTTTTTAGAGTTAATATGTTATCTCGCACAACTTGTAAAACTTTAAACAATTTGTTTTTTAATCAAAACTATTGATAACCGTTAAAACTGTTACTAACGTTTTATGTTTCATTTGAGTTACTACAGAATAACTTTTAATCTATTAGGCCAACTTTTGATAAATAATAACGAAAAATCCTAAAAGTTTTTTATAAAGTTTTTGAAACTTACATTTTTGGAACAAGATGTCAAGTTTTGGTATATAATGCCCTCATTAGATAGGTAGCGGCAGTTGTTTGATTTTACAAAATTTTAAATGAGCGGCTAAGTTTTATTTGCTTAAATTTCTCACTTTTACAAAAAATGTTTTTTTTTCTTCAATGGTTACAATGGCATTTGAAATTTCAATTTGAAAATAAATTTAGGATGCTATTTGCTTATTAATTTCCCTCGCATTATATGTTTTTTTCTGTTTGAAGTTGATTAAAATGGAAACATTAGTCGGCAGTGGGTGGATGGAAAATGGGTATTTTTGCTTTTTCATTACTTTTTCAATAAAGAGAATTACTTCGTAATAATGATGGATTTGCATGTTTGATGGAAGTTATTGGAAAAGAGGAAGAAAAGAGAATTATTGGCTATAAAGATGTGGGGCTCTTGGAAAAGCAATTCTTATTGAATAAACAGACTCTTATTTGGTGTTTGTAGACGGTTGATACATTGAAACGCTATTTTCCTATAAAGTTCAATTACATAAAACGAATAAAAAAACCACTTCTTTGTTTGAAGTCTTTGCTTTTTTTATTTTGTTTTATTTGATGTGTTTTCTTACATTGTTATTTTTTTCTAAATATTTTTACTTTTATATTTTTTTAACTGTTTTTTTTTTATTCGAAATTGATTTTAATGTGTGTTTTTTATTTCTTTTTTTTGAATTTTTTTATCCCAAAATACTTGATACTTTTTGACATAATATTTAATAAATATTATCACTTATTTATACCTCTGTTTCTGAAACTTTTTTTTCTGTTTATGTTTACTTTACTTTTTTTTTTCTTTTTTGATTAATTTTTTTTTACTTGTTTGATTATTTCTTTTAAATGTATTTATTTTTTAAGTTAAAGTCAAAAAGCTTATATGGGCTATCAATAAATAAACTAAGTCTTTGGTTTTTTATATTATGTTTTATTTTAGGTGTTTTGTCAGATTATTATTTTTATATTTATTCTTATTTATCTATTGCTTCAATTGTGTTTTTTATCCAAAATTAATTTAAATTTGGAATTTTTTTATTTTTTTTTTTATCTTGAAATAGCTTACAATTGGTTAATATATTATTTATTAATTATTATTCACACTTATTTATAATTCTATTTATAAAACTTGTTTTTGTTTTATCTCTTATTAACTTTACTTGTAATTTTTTATTTGTTTTTACCTGTTTGATTATTACGTTCTTAATTATTTTTTGAAGTTAGAGTCAAAGAGTTTGAATAGAGAACCGTTAAATAAACCACTTATTTTTAATATGTTTTGTCACATTATTATTTTTTTCTAATTATTCTTACTTTTATAATTTTTAAATGGTATTTTTTATTTAAAATTGATTTTAAAATGGGTTTTTTCTTGTATTTCTTTCTCTATCTTAAAACAGCTTACAATTTGTTGACATATTTTGTTCAATTATTATTAATACTTTTTGTATCATATCAATCTTGTTTTTATTTATGAATGTATTTTTACCTCGTTTTCTAATTTTCTCAATTTTATTTTATCAACTAATTCTCTTTGTAGTCTTTTATTATTTTTTTTTGTTAGACTATTTCAATTTTAATTATCTTTTTAAGTTCTAGTTGAAAAGGTTGAGTAGAATATTATTACTGTTTAGTATTGATAATAATTTTTTAAGTTGTCACGTTACTGATTTAAATTTTAAATAATTATCGTAGTAATAATTGTGACAAAGTTTTTAGATTCGGGTCAATTTGATTCAGTTTATTTTAGTTCAATTCAGTTTATTTTAATTTATTTTAGTTTATTCTAGTTTATTTGAATTTATTTTAGTTTTTTTCAGTTTATTTTAGTTCAATTTAGTGTATTTTTTTTATTTTAGTGTATTTTAGTGTATTTTAGTTTATTTTAGTTTATTTCAGTTTATTTTAATTTATTTAAGTTTATTTTTTTTGTTTACTTTTTTATTTTAGTTAAATTTAATTTATTTTATTAGAACTCAGTTCATTTTAGTTCAATTCAATTCATTTGAGTCTATTTTAGTTTTTTCTAATTTATTTTAGCTTATTTTAATTTATTTTAGGGTATTTTAGTGGAATTTAGTTTATTCTAGTTTATTTTAGATTAATTTAGCTTTTTTTACTTTATTTAAGTTTATTTTAATTTATTTTAGTTTATTTAAGTTTATTTTCGTTGGTTTTTTATTTTATTTTAGTTAAACTTAGTTTATTTTATTAGAATTCAGTTAATTTAGTTCAATTTAATTCATTTGACTTTACTTTAGTTTATTCTAGTTTATCTTAGAATATTTTAGTTTGTTTCAGTTTATTTTAGTTTTTTCAGTTTATTTTAGTTCAATTTAGTTAATTTCAATTTATTTTAGTGTATTTTAGTTTATTTTAGTTTATTTTAGTTTATTTTAGTTTATTTTAGTTTATTTTAGTTTATTTTAGTTTATTTTAGTTTATTTTAGTTTATTTTAGTTTATTTTAGTTTATTTTAGTTTATTTTAGTTTATTTTAGTTTATTTTAGTTTATTTTAGTTTATTTTAGTTTATTTTAGTTTATTTTAGTTTATTTTAGTTTATTTTAGTTTATTTTAGTTTATTTTAGTTTATTTTAGTTTATTTTAGTTTATTTTAGTTTATTTTAGTTTATTTTAGTTTATTTTAGTTTATTTTAGTTTATTTTAGTTTATTTTAGTTTATTTTAGTTTATTTTGGTTTATTTTAGTTTATTTTAGTTTATTTTAGTTTATTTTAGTTTATTTTAGTTTATTTTAGTTTATTTTAGTTTATTTTAGTTTATTTTAGTTTATTTTAGTTTATTTTAGTTTATTTTAGTTTATTTTAGTTTATTTTAGTTTATTTTAGTTTATTTTAGTTTATTTTAGTTTATTTTAGTTTATTTTAGTTTATTTTAGTTTATTTTAGTTTATTTTAGTTTATTTTAGTTTATTTTAGTTTATTTTAGTTTATTTTAGTTTATTTTAGTTTATTTTAGTTTATTTTAGTTTGTTTCAATATATTTGAATTTATTTAAGCTTATTTTATTTTGTTTTCTATTTCATTTTAGTTAAATTTTGTTTATTTTATTAGAACTCAGTTCATTTTAGTTCAATTTAATTTATTTGAGTTTATTTTATTCAATTGCCCAAATCAATTCATTTTAGTTTATTTTAATTTATTTTAGTGTATTTCAGTGTAATTTAGTTTATTTTAGTTTATTTTAGATTAATTTAGTTTATTTAAGTTTATTTTAATTTATTTTAGTTTATTTAAGTTTATTTTCGTTGGTTTTTTATTTTATTTTAGTTAAACTTAGTTTATTTTATTAGAATTCAGTTAATTTAGTTCAATTCAATTCATTTGTGTTTATTTTAGTTTATTCTAGTTTACTTTAGTTTATTTCAGTTTATTTTAGAATATTTTAGTTTGTTTTAGTTTATTTTAGTTCAATTTAGTTTATTCTAGTTTATTTGAATTTATTTTAGTTTTTTTCAGTTTATTTAAGTTCAATTTAGTTTATTTTATTTATTTTAGTGTATTTTAGTTTATTTTAGTTTATTTTAGTTTATTTCAGTTTATTTTAATTTATTTAAGTTTATTTTTTTTGTTTTCTTTTTTATTTTAGTTAAATTTAGTTTATTTTATTAGAACTCAGTTCATTTTAGTTCAATTTAATTCATTTGAGTCTATTTTAGTTTTGTCTAATTTATTTTAGCTTATTTTAATTTATTTTAGGGTATTTTAGTGGAATTTAGTTTATTCTAGTTTATTTTAGATTAATTTAGCTTTTTTTACTTTTTAGTATTTCAGTGTAATTTAGTTTATTTTAGTTTATTTTAGATTAATTTAGTTTATTTAAGTTTATTTTAATTTATTTTAGTTTATTTAAGTTTATTTTCGTTGGTTTTTTATTTTATTTTAGTTAAACTTAGTTTATTTTATTAGAATTTAGTTAATTTAGTTCAATTCAATTCATTTGTGTTTATTTTAGTTTATTCTAGTTTACTTTAGTTTATTTTAATTTATTTTAGAATATTTTAGTTTGTTTTAGTTTATTTTAGTTCAATTTAGTTTATTTTGATTTATTTTAGTTTATTTCAGTTTATTTTAATTTATTTTATTTATTCAGTATACGGGTTAGATCTTCTAATAGATTAATTAAGATTTCAAAATTTTCAATGAAAATTAAAAACTCTAGTGCGTTGAAATTATTAAACATAATACTATAATAATCTTTACTCTCCTACTGTACAGTGTTTTAATACATAATATAAAAAACAGAAAAAAATAATATAAAAAAACTTTTAATTAAACCTGTTTGTTTTTTTTCCTCTAACTTTTTGTCTTTCTTTTCTGCATTTTTTTTCTTTCTATAAAATATATTCTTTTTATTTTCACTTTCTACTTATTTTATTCCCTTTTTCTTTCCTTCCATTATGTCCTCTTTCGCTACCATACTTTTTTTCATGTACATGCATTCCTCCATCATGTGCTCTAGTCTTTCTTCTACACATTTTGCTTTTTCTTCCACTTTCTTCTATCTAAAATCTGCTTTTTCTTTTTCATTCTCACATCTGAATCCTGCAATCATTTTCCTCTCTTCCTCTTTTTTTCTTTTCAGATATCTTAGTTCTTCTATAACCATTCTCTCATATTTTTTGTTATGTCTGCTCTCTCTAATTTCTATCTTCCTTTCTTGTTTCTCTATGTCTCTATCTTTGTCTCTCATTTTTCCATTCACCTATTAACTTGCTTATTATCTTTTTCTCAAAATCTCTTCTACACTGAACCTTTTTCTTTCATAGTGTTTCTTTTTTTTTCTTATTCTTTTGTCTGCTTTTCTGTTCCTTCAAGCTCTTTTTAAATATCTTACACTGACTGTTATTTTTTATTTTTTTTCGCCCTCTTTCCTGCCTCTATTCTTACTTTTTAATTTTTTTTTTCTCTCACTATGGTGTCTCTTGGTGTCTCCCTTCTTAACCCTTGCATTCATCTCATATATTTTTTTGCACTCTTTCTACCTATATTCTCTCTTTCTATTTTCAAATTTCTGCTCTATACAACATTCGACTTTTGACCTATAATATCTACTTTTCTCTATTCCTTTTTTTTCTATTTGCGCTTAATTAGTAATTAATAATTATGTTGATAGAATAAGCTGAAAAAAAACGGAATTGCAGCATTCAAGCTTCAACTTTGCGGTTTTAACATCACAAATCTGAATGGCTTAGCCTGGCCATTTAGTTCTAAAAAAAAGCAAAACATTTACTTCAATTAAAAAAATAAATAAAAAACAATCAAAAAAAGTATTAGGAAAAAAAAAAAACGAAAGCTTTCTCAAAAATATAATATTTTGAGTTCTATATTGTCAGAAAATTATGCTCTTATGTTTTCGCTTAAGATAATTTATAATAAGATATTTTCGACTGCATGGGATTGTTTACATTATTATGTATAACAAATATCCTTTTAAAACATATCTGTTGCTTGTTTTTTCACATTTAAGTTTTTGTTTAGTTGTTAATTAATATAATTAATTAAAAAAGAGACACTGCGTTTTTAACCCCTAGTGTTTTTACAACTTTGCATCTTTTAAATTGTAAAAGTTATCAAAGTTGATTTTTAGTAAGCAAACAAATAAACAATAAGCAAACAAGAATCATCAAATTAGAAAAGATGAAAATAAAATAGCATATTTTTTTTCTAGTAGAAGCTAACCTTACATCAAAAAGTTGAAAAACTAGGCCTCTTCTTAAATGCGAATAGGTCACTTTAAATGACAGATGTCATTTTTAATTGACACAAATAAGATAAAAATTATATGGCTGATTGGACAACCAAGTTATTACGTTAGCGTCTTTTTTCTCAAACGCATAATTATCTATTATTTACAATGTGTTTTTTTGTCACTACAAATTTAGGCTTAACCATTTCTTACCTTAATTTTTTTAAATGAAATATGAATATGGTAAAAGTAGCAACATGTATAGAGAAGCTAACTTATCGTCAATAACTTGATGTAAGATTGTGTCAGAATATGTTTTGGCCAAATTGGTCACTACGAAGTCATTTAAGTAAAAATCTGTTGCGACTTGCTGAAGAGTTTCAATAAGAACGAAACATGTCCAAGTCTACGGACATGTAAATTGATAAAGAGCTCCAATCAGAACAAAACATGTCCAAGTCTACAAATTTTATTTGAAGTAAATTTACTTCAGTGACTTTTTGTCTTTGCCTTTTCAACATTACACAGCTGTTTATGTGTTATTTATCTAAATTTATGCATTTAAGGGTTGAAATCACAAGGATACAACCCACAAAACACTAAAACCCATGCAATCTCACACGACACTTGCACGTCCCATCCCTAATTACCGCAACAATACCGCACTGTCTCACTTAAAGGATACACATGCATCTTAACAAGATTTAGCCACAAAGCACTCAACTCCACAACTTCAGCCGAATACGGTATAATAGGCAGAAGAAACGTCAAAGCCATTGATCAGAAGGTCTTCTGTCTTCTAAGTCTAATTTTCTCTATAGTGGATATTGTGGAAATTAAATAAGGCACGTGTGAGGGGTTGTAATGTGCTTTTAGAGCAAGAAAAAAAAGTTTAAAAAATGTTTATCAACTTTCTCTGATGATAAAAGCTTTTTTTGTATTCTTTGTCATCAAGAATGCAAAAAACCTGCAAACTTCAAAACAATATCAGAAACTTTGTTCCAGTATCACGGCGAATTGACTAATAACAATGATACTGCTTCAAGCAGTAAGCCTAATACTACATATGACGTAGTATGGCACCCAATTTGACATAACGCCGTTGATCCACATAAAAATTCAACATTATAAGTGATTATTTGATGGATACTCTCATACAAGGGATAATGTACAGAATAAAACAGATTATTTAGAAGATGTGTCATATGCACTGCGACCTATTGGTTTATAGTGCTCTTGTTTTTTGAGCTCTTCATTGAATTCTCAAGTTGTAATAACATCCAGTAGCTGAGATGGCTTTAAGGCGGTTATTTCTCTATTCTATATTTCGTCCTGTCTTAAGTATTTTTTACAACAAATTATTTAAAATTTTGACATTTATGAAAGCTATGTGGGACAACATAATAACTCTCAAAAATACAAACTAAGTTAGTTTATATGAATAATAATTTTAATTTAATATTGCTAACATAAAAATTGAGTTTCACGGCTGCAGCTTCACTTACTGTATCTAAAATAACATTTACAATGTTATAAGTTATAATAGTAATATCCATTATTTTAACTGTGTATTACTTTAAGAGTTAATAACTTTCAAATAAGTCATAGTCATTCATTGGTTAATTTATGTCAAGCACTGCTAAATTAATTACCTTAAACGATCGATATAAATAATACATTTGTTTGATAGAAGAACAAATTATTTAAAATTTTGAAAGTTGTGTGAGATTACTTAATAACTCTCAAAAATACAAACTGAGTGGATTTATATAAATAATAATTTTAATTTAATATTGTTAACAAAAAAATTGAGTTTTATTGCTACAATTTCACTTACTACTTAATCTAAAATAACATTTACAATGTTATAAGTTATAATAGTATTATCCATTATTTCAACTGTGTATTACTTTAAGAGTTAATAACTTTCAAATAACTCTTAGCCATTTTTTGGTTAATTTATGTTAAGCACTGCGAAATTGACCATAAACAAGTTATATAATTAATACATTTGTTTTTATAAAAAAATTAATTCTTTAAAATTTTGAAATTTGTGTGAGCTATTTTAATAACTTTTAAAAATACAAACTGAGTTAATCTGTATGAACAATAATTTTAATTTAATATTTTTAACATAAAAAATGAGTTTTATTGCCGCATCTTCACTTACTACTTTATCTAAAAGAACATTTACAATGTTATAAGTTATAATAGTGTCAACCATTTATTGAACTGTGTATTACTTTAAGAGTTAATAACTTTCAAATAAGTCATAGTCATTTATTGGGTAATTTATGTCAAGCGCTGCTAAATTAATTATCGTAAACAATAGATTATAAATAATACATTTTGTTTAAAATTGTTTAGAATTTCGAAAAATGTGTGAGATAACTTAATAACTCTCAAAAATACAAACTGAGTTGATTTATACAAATGATAATTTTAATTTCATATTGTTAACATAAAAATTGAGTTTTATTGCTGCAATTTCACTTACAACTTCATCTAAAATAACATTTACAATGTTATAAGTTATAATAGTGTTATCAATTTTTTTATCTGTGTATTACTATATGAGTTAATAACTCTTAGTTATTTATTGGTTGATTTATGTTAAGCACTGCTGAATTAATTAACTTTAACAATCTATACAAATATTTCATTTGTTTTTATTAAAAAACAAATTCTTTAAAATTTGGAAATTTGTGTGAGATAATTCAATAACTCTCAAAAATACAAATTGAGTTTATTTAGATATGAATTATAATTTAAATTTAATATTGTTTACATTAAAATTAATTTTTTTGTTGCAACTTCACTTACTACTTTATCTAAAATAACATTTACAATGTCATAAGTTATAATATTATTATTCATTATTCGAACTGTGTATTACATTAAGAGTCATTAACTTTCAAATAATTTTGTTAAAAACATTGTAATGTTCAAGTTAATTGAAAAAATTTATAAAAATAATAAAAATACTACTGTCTTAAGAAAGATTTTCAGCATCAAATTGACATTATCAATAATTTAATAACTTTCAAAAAAAGATTAAATGTGAGTTAACTTCTTATTAACTTGTATGCGCGATATAACCATATTACCATAGATAGATTGAAAAATTATCATCTAAAGTAGATATTGTACAATAATACCAGAACTTTTAGTGTTTCACTGAATTATCAATAAGAGTTATTTTCTGGCATCATTAATAACTCTCAAAATTAATTAAAACTTTAAAAATTATGAGCTAAATTGTATAACAATAAGTTTGTTGTTAAAACCGTGTTGTAGTGTTATTAATAGTATTAATTTGGATGAAATTTACAATTTTTACAACAGTAAATAACATTGTAAAAAATGTCTGCATTAAACCTTAAATGATTTTTGTTAGCACTTTAAGAGTTAATTTATTTTGACACTGTTGAATTTGACATTTTTAAAAAATCTAAAATGGCAGTCATAATTATTATTTTACTTATATTGAATTAGTTTTTTTCATACAAAATTATTAACTCTCATAAAAGGTTAAACTTTAAAGTGAAAGATTGTACAAAATTGTAACTTTTATTAATGCTGCAGCGCTACCATTTAAATTTATTTTCAAAAATTTTCAAAAACTCAGGAATCAATGTTTTCATTTTTGTTAGTCAATTATTAACTCTCAAATAGCTTGCTTAAGTTTTGTGAAACAATACTTTAACTCTCACAAATATGGCACATATTTAAGATATCTAATAACACTAATAAAATTAAAAATGTTTACAGTAATTTAGACTATACAAATTGTTATTTAAGAGCTATCTATAGAATTATATTCTTCTTCAAAGAGTTAATCTATGTTATGCGTTGCTGACTTCAAGTAGCTTTGAGAAAACTCTAAAATGATGAAAACGCCACAGTTATTATAATTTTAGCACTAAATATATATTGTTATAACTTTTCAGAAAAAGTTAATTTATAACTTCAAATTTTTAATTTAGACTTATGAAATTTGAGTTAATTAAAAAAACCTATACAAATAATAAAACACATCGTATTAGGAACTATTTTTTGCATTGAATTACTCTTACCATTAATTTAATAACTTCCAAAAAGAGTTAAAATGTTAGTTAACTTATTATTAATTTATGCGCTATATTTCCATGTTTAGATTGACATTGAAAGATTATCGTTTGAAGTAACTCTTACTGTTGTCACTGCGCTATCAATAACAGTTATTTTTTTAAATCATAAAAAAATCTTATAAACTTATATTGCAATAACAAAATATGTCAATTATTTAAAATTTCATATAGTTTTGTAAAAAAATTTAATAACTCTCAAAAATGATTAATACTCAAATAAATGTGAGTTGGGTTATACTATCAATTTAAATTTGATAGTTAACACAAAAAATATGAGTTTTTGATATAACTGTGTTGTATTATTAATAATACTTCTGATTTCAATAATATTTACATTTTTTACAACAATAGTATACATTGTAAAAATTGTCTTTAATTAATTATCTTTAAAGCTATTTTAAAATAATTATTGTGAGTACTTTGAGAGTTAATTTATAATGACACTTTTAAAGTTGATATTTTAAAAAAAATCTATTAACGTCATAGTAATAATTAATAAAATTAGTTTTATTAATAAATTTTTAGCTTTAAAAATAAGTTAATTCTTAAAATATAAAGTAGTACTAAAGTATAACTTTCATTATTGTTACTGCGCTATCAATAAAAGTTATTGTCAAGAATTTTTCATAAAACCTTTATTGTTATACTGCAATAACCTTAAATGCAATTAATTAAGTACTAATAACTCTGATAAACGTTAAAATGTTTACAGAAATGTAGATTATACAAACTGTTATTTAAGAGTTATTAGCCTTAAAATCATATTTTTATATTTTAAGAGTTAATTTATGATATCCATTGTAGAATTCAAATTGCGTTAAAAAAAAGTTTTAAAATGGTGAAAGCGCCATAGTCACACAAAATTGATATTGTTAACAAGTTATTAACTCTCAATAAGAGTTACAATATCTGCTCAAATTAATTAGTTTTAGTAACAAATTATTAACTCTCATAAAAGGTTAAACTTTAAAGTGAAATATTGTACAAAATTGTAGCTTTTACTAATGCTGCAGCCCTATCAATAAGATTTATTTTCGAAAATCTTTAATAAAACTCAAAAATGAATGTTTTTATTTTTGTTAGTCAATTATTAATTCTCAAATAGCTTGCTTAAGTTTTGTGAAAAAATACTATAACTCTTATAAATGGCACATTTTCAAACATATTTCAGTTATTTAATAGCACTGATAAAAGTTAAAACTTATACAGTAATTTAGACTATACAAATTGTTATTTAAGAGCTATCAACTATAGAACCGCATTCCTCTTCAAAGAGTTAATCTATGTTATCCGTGGTTGACCTCAAGTAGCTTTGAAAAAACTCTAAAAACGATAAAAACGCCATAGTTAATATAATTTTAGCACTAAATATATATTGTTATAACTTTTCAGAAAAAGTTAATTTATAAGTTCAAATTTTTAATTTAGACTTATAAAATTTGAGTTAATCAAAAAAACCTATACAGATAATAAAACACATCGTATTAGTAACTATTTTTTTGCATTGAATTACTCTTACCATTAATTAAATAACTCTCAAAAAGAGTTAAAATGTTAGTTAACTTATTATTAATTTATGCGCTATATTACCATGTTTAGAATGACATTGAGAGATTATCATTTAAAATAACTCTTACTGTTGTCACTGCGCTATCAATAACAGTTATTTTTTTAAATCATAAAAAAATCTTATAAACTTATATTGCAATAACAAAATATGTCAATTATTTAAAATTTCATATAGTTTTGTAAAAAAATTTAATAACTCTTAAAAATGATTAATACTCAAATAAATGTGAGTTGGGTTATACTATTAATTTAAATTTGATAGTTAACACACAAAATATGAGTTTTTGATATAACTGTGTTGTATTATTAATAATACTTCTGATTTCAATAATATTTACAATTTTTACAACAATAGTATAGATTGTATAAATTGTCTTTAATTATTTATCTTTGAAGCTATCTTAAAATAATTATTGTGAGTACTTTGAGAGTTAATTTATAATAACAGTTTTAAAATTGACATTTAAAAAAAAATCTATTAACGCCATAATAATAATTAAAAAAATTAGTTTTATCAATAAATTATTAGCTTTGAAAATGAGTTAATTCTCAAAATAAAAAGTAGTTTTAAAGTATAGCTTCCATTATTGTTACTGCGCTATCAATAAAAGTTATTGTCAAGAGTTTTCCATTACACCTTTAATGCTATACTGGGATAACCGTAAATGTAAATAATTAAGTACTAATAACTCTGATAAACGTTAAAATGTTTACAGAAATGTAGATTATACAAACTGTTATTTAAGAGTTATTAGCCTTAAAATCATATTTTTATATTTTAAGAGCTAATTTATGATATCTATTGTAGAATTCAAATTGCGTTTAAAAAAGTTTTAAAATGGTAAAGACGCCATAGTCACACAAAATTGATATTGTTAACAAGTGATTAACTCTCAAAAAGAGTTAAAATATCTGCTCAAATTAATAATTTGCTTGCGCTATGGAACAATTTAAAGGTGTATAAATAGACTTTGAACAGTTTGTTGTCATCTGGAGTTAAGAATAAGTAATAAGTTGCCATGGCGTTATTAATAACAGTTTAAGAGCTATTTTGTAGCATAATTCATAGAATTGCTATATTGTCAGAGTTTAGGAGATAAAAAATACTGTCATTTCCATTAGTTACTCTTAAAATAACTAGTGCCATTTAACCTAGCCTCTGTAAGCTTTCCAAGACAAAATTCATTATTTTCTGTACTTTTATATATTTTAAGCAAATCATACATAAACCTAATTTCTTCTTTCCAACATTTTCTTTCTATTACCCAGGCTTAATTAAAAGCGTAGGATGCATAAGTGTTTTTGGGCAAATGTTTTGGGTAACTTGCTTCTCACAAACCAAACTATATTCCGTGTCTTATAATCATCCAGTTTTCGCACACTTGTTATCGAAATCGAGAGTAACACTTTGTTTTTTCTGCACTTGCCTATCGTGCATAAAAACCTGACTTTGCACATTATGATATATAGCAATTTTAAGATCAGCAATGTGAAAAGATAATCTCTAATCTTTTTGAACTTGATTTAGTTTAGGGTTAAAGACAAACTCCGGTGACAGTATCTGAAGAAATCCAGTGACACCGTTTTTTATGTTTTAGGGTAGTGCGGTTGTTGGAGCTTTTTAGGTAATTGGGGCGAATGTTTTAGAAGGGTCAAGTTGGTGCTTTAGGTCATTTGTAAAAGAAAACAGTAGGCGTCATTCTAGGTTTGTGTGATAAATGACTAGGGGTATGATGAAGTGCGGGTTAAAGGTCGTCTAGGGACAAAGACCGTCGCGGGTGTTGATGAAGGTTGTCACTTGTCAGCTGACGTAAGGGTCAACTAACCTACCAGATTTTGGAAATTTTTCTCATTCTACCATCCCTATCAGCAGCCCCCCATTGCGGTGTGTCTGACTTTCCCGTGTCCGTGTCGTTACTCGGTTCGATTTTCCATTTTCGGTGAATTCACACACATATCTCGGCGGTCCCTCCACCGTTATTTATCAGAAAAGGGCCAAAGCGAACATCGGATAACCTATTGTATTTCTCCGATCTCTCTTGTTCATTGGCTTGCGAAACATCCCTTGAGATCGCGCGCCAGACTGACTAAACTGAAAACCGTTTCAGACGAACATTTGTCTCCCGAGCTTTCACCAAAGACCGTACAACATACAAATTTCTAAAGCTTTTCCAGGAAACTTTAAGACAAAACTTAGAGTTGATAATAATGTCCAATAGACAGAAGCAACAGATAACTCTCTTCAACATTTTCAATTCTACTCAAAGAATCATAATATAAGAAAGTTTTTCCATATCTCCTCTCAAATTTGCATTTTTAAAAGATTGTGAGACATTATAATAATTTATATTCATATTTAAAGTAAAATACTTCAATAACTTGTACGATTGAATGACTTCGATGAGGGCCATTTGACATTTTAAGTCAGAGAGACAAAAATCGGTCTTGCATCCTTGAAACGGTCGAATAACACGGTAGCAGTTAGTGAACTGAGAGGGATGATGATGATGATTAGTAAACGTTTTTGGACGGTCGGTTAGGCATTAATACATTGTTGAACTGTAGATTGAAAAAGAGAAAGACAGGCAACGTGTTGTTCTTGGAAAGTCAGTGCTGCCTTTTTTTATTGATAAGTTGTAATATGCCAGGTGGCACAAATATGTATTGAAAAACTCACGGCAGAAACTGTAGTTTAATACCTGGAGTATTAAACTCTACCTGGTACCTGGTTTGTTCGTACTTTTATAACGTCTCCACGCATTTATAGATTGCTATATTTGTGAATCAATTTTCTCTAAATTGAAACTTATTTTTCTAGATTTTTTCTAAAGCATTAGTGTAATTTTTTACATTTTGTTTTTTTTTAATAATAATCGACTTTAAAAAAGGACGAGATTTTCACTTCAACTGAGCTTTTTTTTATGTGTGTATGTCATAACTTTTTTCTGGGTGAATTGATTCTTTCATTTGGAAGCTGGTGCTTTCCATTTGGTCTTATTTAAATTTGACAATTATTTTTATTAATGCTTTTTTTGACATATTTTTTTGACACTTGAATTAATTAATTATAGAATACAAGTGAGAAATTAATAATTAAAAAAATGGTTTTTAATTATTAGTTTATAAGCAGTTTGAGTCAATCAAATAAATAGATAAATAATTAAATAATCATAATCAAGTCATTTTTTTCTAAATTTTTAATTTGTTTGTTAATTTTATTTCTAATTTCAACCGTTTTATTATCAGTTTTGTATTCTGTTTTTTACTATATTATATCTCTGATCTTCTATCTTGTTTTTTTATTTTAGTGTAATTGTCTACTTCAGTGAATCAACTTTCTCTTAATTGAAACTTACTTTTCTAACTTTTTTCCAAAGCATTCTTGTAATTTTTTTCTTTTTGTTTTTTTTTATTGCTTTATGTGTGGTTTTTACCGTTTTCTTATCAGTTTTCTGGTTTTATTATCTCTGGTCTTCGTTTTTGCTTCTCTATTTCAGCGTATTTGTTACTTTTGTGAATTAAATTTTTCAAACTTGAAATTGATTTTTTTAGATTTTTTACAAAGCATTTCTGTAAATTTTTACTTTTTGATTTTTTTATTATTTTATTTCTAATGTTTACCGCTTTCTCATCAGTTTTGTGCTCTTTTTTTTATTATAATTATGTCTCTGATCTTTTTCTGTCTTGTTTCTTTATTTTATTGTACATGTTTACTTTTGTGAATCAGCTTTCTCTAAATTAAAACTTATTTTTCCAGATTTTTTCCAAGGCATTCTTGTAATATTTTACCGTTTGTTTTTAAATATTTTTTTTCTAATTTTTATCGCTTTTTCATCAGTTTTGTTCTCTTTTTTTTATTAATTATAGTTTATATCTTTGATCTTTTTCTTGCTTCATTATTTTAGCGTAATTGATTACATTTGTAAATCAACTTGAAACAACTTTCAACAAGTTGAAATTAATTTTTCTAAATTATTTTCCAAAACATTCTTACAATTGTTTTCCTGTTGTTTTTTTTTAACATTTTATTTTTAATTTTTACCGCTTTCTCATCAGTTTTTTGTTCTTTTTTTTATTACAATTATGTCTCTGATTTTTTTTTGTCTTGTTTCTTTATTTTAGTGTACTTGTTTACCTTTGTGAATCAGCTTTCTCTGAATTAAAAATTATTTTTCTAGTTTTTGTCTAAACCATTTATGTAATTTTCTACTTTTTGTTTTTTTTATTGCTTTATGTGTAATTTTTACCGTTTTGTTATCAGATTTGTTCTTTTTGACTATATTGTATCTCTGGTCCTCTTTCTTTATTTTAGTGTTTAGAATTAACTTTTTCTACATTAAAACCTATTCTTCAAGATTTTTTCTAAAGCAATCTTGTAATTTTTAACTTATTTTTTTTTTTAAATCTTTTATTTTTTTACCGCTTTCTCATCAGTTTTGTGATCTTTTTTTTATCATAATTATATCTCTGATCTTTTTTCTGTCTTGCTTTTTTATTTTAGTGTACCTGTTTACTTTTGTGAATCAACTTTCTCTAAATTAAAACTTATTTTTCTAGATTTTTTTTAAAGCATTTTTAGTAACTTTTTACCTTTGGTTGTCTTTTAATATTTTATTTTTAACTTTTACCGTTTAGATCAGCTTTGTGCTCTTTTTCTCTTCTTTATATTATATCTCTGATTTTTTTTCTGGTTTTTCTATTTTAGCGCATTTGTTACTTTTGTGAATTGCGTTTCTCAAAACTGAAATTGTTTTTTTTTTAATTTTTTACAAAACATTTTTGTAAATTTTTTCTTTTAAATTTTTTTATTACTTTGTTTCTAGTTTTTACCGTTTTCTCATTAGTTTTGTGCTCTTTTTTTTATTACAATTATATCTCTGATCTTCTTTCTTGCTCCTTTATTTCAGCGTATTTGTTACTTTTGTGAATTATTTTTCTCTTAATTAAAACTTATTTTTCTAGATTTTTTTCCAAAGCATTCTTGTAGTTTTTTACCGTTTGTTTTTTTTTAAATAATTTATTTCAAATTTTCATCGTTTTTTTATCAGTTTTGTACTCTTTTTTTTATTAATTATAGTTTATATCTCTGATTTTTTTCTTGCTTCATTATTTCAGCGTATTTGTTTACTTTTGTAAATCAACCTAAAACAACTTTCAACAAGTTAAAATTTAGTTTTCTAGATGTTTTTCAAAAACATTCTTACAATTGGTTTCCTTTTGTTTTTTTAAACATTTTATTTTTTAATTTTTACCGCTTTTCATCAGTTTTTTGTTCTTTTTTTTATTATAATTATGTCTTTGATTTTTTTTCTGGCTTGTTTCTTTATTTCAGTGTACTTGTTTACTTTTGTGAATCAGCTTTCTCTAAATTAAAAACTATTTTTCTAGTTTTTTTCCAAAGTGTTTTGTAATTTCTCACTTTTTGTTTTTTTTTTATTGCTTTATGTGTAATTTTTACCGTTTTTTAATCAGATTTTTTTTTTTTGACTAGATTACATTTCTGGTCTTCTTTCTTGCTTCTTTATTTGAGTGTTTGTTTACTTTTGCGAATCAACTTTTTCTACATTAAAACCTATTTTTCAAGATTTTTTCCAAAGCAATCTTGTAGTTTTTTACCTATTGTTTTTTTTAATGTTTTATTTTTTTACCGCTTTCTCATCAGTTTTGTGCTCTTTTTTTTTATCATAATTATATCTCTGATCTTTTTTCTGTCTTGTTTTTTTTATTTTAGTGTACCTGTTTACTTTTGTGAATCAACTTTCTCTATATTAAAAATTATTTTTCTAGATTGTTTTTCAAAGCATTTTTCGTAATTTTTTACCTTTGTTTGTTTTTTAATATTTTATTTTTAACTTTTACCGCTTTCTCATCAGTTTGTGCTCTTTTTTTTATTATATTTTTGATCTTTTTTTTTGCTTCTTTATTTTAGTGAACTTGTTTACTTTTGTGAATTAACTCTCTCTTAATTTAAACTTATTTTTCTCAATTTTTTTCCAAACAAAGCATTTTTGTAATTTTTTACTTTTTTTTAAATATTTTATTTCAAAATTTTATCGTTTTTTTATCAGTTTTGTACTCTTTTTTTTATTAATTATAGTTTATATCTCTGATCTTTTTCTTGCTTCATTAGTTTAGCGTATTTGTTTACCTTTGTGAATCAACTTAAAACCACTTTCAAATTGAAATTTATTTTTCTAGATTTTTTTCTAAAGCATTTTCACAATTGTTTACCTTTTGTTTTTTCTTAATATTTTATTTTTAATTTTTACCGCTTTTTTATCAGTTTTTAGTTTTTTTTTTATGATAATTATGTCTCTGATTTTTTTTGTCTTGCTTCTTTATTTTAGTGTGCTTGTTTACTTTTGTAAATCAGCTTTCTCTAAATTAAAACTTAATTTTCTAGATTTTCTCTAAGGCATTCTTGTTATTTTTTACCGTTTGTTTTTTTTTAATATTTTATTTCTAATTTTTATTGTTTTCTCATCAGTTTTGTACTCTTTTTTTTATTAATTATAGTTTATATCTCTAATCTTTTTCTTGCTTTATTATTTTAGCGTATTTGTTTACTTTTGTAAATTAGCTTAAAACAACTTTCAACAAGTTGAAATTTATTTTTCTAGATTTTTTTCCAGAGCATTCTTACAATAATTGTTTACTTTTTGTTTTTTATTAAATTTTATTTTTAATTTTTACCGCTATTTCATAAGTTTTTTGCTCTTTTTTTTATTATAATTATGTCTCTGATCTTTTTTCTGTCTTGTTTCTTTATTTTAGTATACTTGTTGACTTTTGTGAATCAGCTTTCTCTAAATTAAAACTTATTTTTCTAGATTTTTTCCAAAGCATTCTTGTAAAGTTTTACTTTTTGATTTTTTTTCTAGCTTGTTTCTAATTTTTACCGCTTTTTCAACAGTTTTGTGCTTTTTTTTTATTAGAATTATATCTCTGATCTTTTTTCTTTCTTGCTCCTTTATTTCAGCGTATTTGTTACTTTTGTGAATCAATTTTCTCTAAAATAAACTTATTTTTCTAGATTTTTTCCAAAGCATTCTTGTAATTTTTACCTTTTATTTTGTTTTTTTTTAATATTTAATTTCTAATCTCTATCATTTTCTCATCAGCTTTGTACTCTTTTTTTATTAATTATAATTTATATCAACTTTCTCTAAGTTAAAATTTTTTTTTTAGATTTTTTTCCAAAGCATTCTTACAATTGTTTTTTTTTTATTTATTTTTCTATTTTTTATTTTCAATTTTCACCGTTTTCTCATCAGTTTTTTTCTGTTTTTTTGACTATAATATACCAAAGTAGCCCAAAAAGTAAAACCTTTTTTTCTAGCTATTTTTTTAAATTATGCAAGTTTACATTGTGTTAAAAATTCCCTCTAAGCGGCAGCTTAAAACATTTCTTTTAAAAAGTAACTGTAAATTTTAAAAAATTGTCAAAAGTCGATTGTAAGGTAATTAAAAAAAAATCATAACTTTAAAAATTTTTTTTTATTTTTTAAAAATAAATATTTCAATAAAATTTCTATAATTTGTTATAACCTATAAACACAACAATTAATAGTCAATTATTAGTTATATTCAAATTATTTTAATTAGCCGCTAATTAAATAAAGTACTTTAAACATTAAAAAATGTGTGGAGCCTTACTATTTTTCTTGTAGAAAAAAATCAAACATTGAGTAAAACAAATTAAAAAAAAATCTATTTTTGACAATTTAACAAAAATTCAAATTAACCTTTAAAAAAATTTTTTTTTGACTCGCCCTTTTTAAAGAGATTTTTAAAACTTTTTATTACAAAAACTAGAAAAAAAGTTTTAGTTTTTGGGACACCTTACAAATTATTTTGGCTCTATTGTCATAATTTTGAAGCAATATCTCAATAAATTTGAACACCACACATTTAGAATTGACTCTTCTTAGTCAGTTTATACGTTGTCAGTTTTGAACTGACCTGACCTGACCTGACCTGAGCACTGACTTGAGAATAAGTCCATATATAAGCTGTATCTTTTTACAAAAAACTTGTTTTATCACGTTCCAGCAAATCGTTTTATGAAAAAAAAATACATTTTTCTCAATAATTTTATTTACTTGTTTGTATTAAAAATTATTATACGGTGCGTTAATAACTTATTTAGATCAACTTCTGCTGCGCAATTTACTTTAATACAATAATTCTATTTTTATGATAATGCACAACTATGAGTTGATCAAAAATTGAACATTTGTGCAAAATTTCATAGCAAGAGTCGATCTAAATAATTTATGAACGCTTTTCATATTATTAGCATTTAAGTAAAAATTCTAAAGTTTTGTAATTTATTTACTTTTAAGCTTGATTTTCTGATCGTTTAACTTCCGGTAAATTAGTTGAGATTTTATTTAATCATGTTTATATTAAAGCCCCATCATTTTTTGTAAATTTTACTAAATTAGAGAAAGACGCAATCATACATTGTTGCCTGCAACAGACAGAAACACCATGATTTTGTTCTACAACTGACGTTATACCCTTTAATGCATTAAAATCAAATCTATCACGACTGCATAGATAAAATTATAAAAAGACTCGACCTAATTATTTTTCCGAAAAAGAAGACGAGGAAAAAAAGAAATTTTCTATTTTCTAAAAGTCATTTGAGTTGTAAGTTGCGCTAATTAAAATTTGAGATGATTTACGAGTAGCGATAAAACTGGAAAATTCAAGTGGAAGCATTAATTAATGGCAACTGAAGCAACAGACTTGAGTTTTTTTTGTTTTTTTTTGATTTTTTTTTTTTGAAAGAGCTAAAAAGACAGAGAATAATATTTTTGTTACATTCATACATGTATGTGTGTAGCTTGCAGATTGATTTAAAAAAAAAAGCTAAAAATTTACAAAAAATTGAAATCAACCACATTATTTTCAAGTGACGTCATAATGATGGTCATTTTTTACCATGACTTGATGAAAATTACTACCATAGAAACTCAATTTGATCAAAATTAAGTGATTAAAAAAAAAGTTACTAAAAATAATTGAAAAATATGCTCTGTTTTGAGGTTAGTTTTTAATTGACAAATTAAAGATTGTATTTCAAATCGAATTACGTTTTTTGACATTTTGAAAGAATTTATTTCTACATCTCGATTTTCTTATATTTTGTATAAAAAAATTATTTTTCTCTCAATGTAAACATTTAATTTTTTTATTTTTTTTCAAATTTCTTTGTTATTTTGTTTGTCCCGGAATTTTTGTTTATAGAATTTTTGTATGCGTTTATTCTTGTCGCATTCTTCAAACACTGTCTGTCTAGATAGATTTTTTTTTTAAACCAAGCGTCAATTTTTTTATTATGTGTTTCTATTTATTTTATTTTATATATTTTCAAAATTCTTCTCAATTTCTCAAATTTTATTATTGTTTTGACTTTTTTCTTATAGTCATCTATTCTTTTTTGCATTTTTTGTGTTGTTTTTTTTTCTTTTTCACAATAATATTTTTATGCTATATATTTTTAAAATCTTTGTAAGTTTTTTATTATTTATTCTTTTGCTTTTTTTCTTATACTTGCTCAACAATTTTATTGTAGATTTTTCTCCGTATTTCTATTATTGTTTATTATTGTCTTATGCAAACATTTTACTCTTAGATGATTCTAATTTTATTATTTATATTTTCTTAAATATTTGTATGGTTATGTTCTCTTGTTTGTACCGGTTTCATTAACAATGTGTTGTTGACTTTTGATTAAAACCAACATTTTCGTATCTGTTGCTTGTTGAAACATCTCTTTGATATTTTTCTGTTTATGTATTAAGAAATAATTTTGTTTTTCTAAGTGTGTATAAAAAAGTTTTTGCAAAAATATGAGACGACTACCAGCACACCCCAAAGCTATGTAATTTATTTTTCTATAAAAGTTAAATTATATTTTTCTTTTGTTGACAAAGCTCGTAATATTACGCCTCTTTTGTTGGATGTTATTTTCTTCTCATATCTAACATATTTTTAGATGATTATTATTTTTTTTAAGAGAAAATCTGCCTTAGTTTTTTTTTCTCCTTCAGAAAAACAAACAGTTCTCAGTTTTTGCGTTGCTTAGTTTCTTTCCATATTTTTCGCTTGTAAACATAAATTGATCGATTTCGAATGTTTCTTTTGTGTCTGACGTTATTTATTTTCACGCGATAATGAAATTTTTCTCGACATTCTAGAACACTTCGGTGCTATCATCCGACATTGAAACTATTTGGGTGCTTTGTTATATTTTATTGGACGTGCGATCTTCTTTTTTTCCATTATGGGCCTGGTTAATTTTTTTTGTTTTTTTGTTTCAAAACAGCTGAATAATTAAAAGTATGTTTTGGAATTGTCAATTTTTCTGACATTTACAATAACAGAGATAATAATTCGCTAAATTTTTTGATAACCTCTAAATGTTTTTTTTAATAAACATAGAAATAACTAGAAAAAAAGCTTGTTCTGAGATCTCCAGTTTGTCTATAAAAATTATTACAAAAAATAAGTTGTAGCAGATTGTTGATAATAACCTAGTTTTTGAGTGTTGCATTTACTGAGTAGTAATGTGTATTTAATAAAAAAAGAGATGAAAAATTTTTTTAATTTTTTATTCTGGTGTCAGTTTTTCACTTTCTTTTCACGCTTTATCTTGATTTCTTTGTATTCATCACTCTCATTGGTTAAAAACCTTTTTTTTCCAAATTTTTTTTGTTAATTATAATTTGTGATCTTTGCTATATATTTTTTATATTTAGCTTTTAACTTAAATTTTTCTAATATATATTTTTTATAAATGTTTTTTTCTGGTGTTAGTTTTTTACTCTATCTTTTCAATGTTAATTTTTTTTATTTGTCAAGAAAACTTTTGAATTATTTTTTTTCCTAATCGTTTTTTATATATTTTTTTGTTTATTTTTTACTATTTGTTTATTACTTTTATCTTACAGTTTATCTTAATTTTTGTTAATGTTTTTCATATATCTATTTTTTGTTATCTTTTTGCAGTTTGTCTAATATTTTTATCTTACATTTTATTTTTCTGTTGGCTAAAAAAACCTTTAAAGTATTCTTTTTCAAACATTTTGTGTTAACCATGCTTTGTTATTCTTGCTATGAACACTTTACTGCATCTATTGTTATCTTTCAAACACTTTTTGCATTTTTGCTTTTTCTTTTCACGTTTTAAATTGATTTCCTTATATTCATCACTCCCATTGGTTAAAAAAACTTTTTTTCCAGATTTTTTTTGTTAATTATAATTTGTTATTTTTGCTATATAATATTTATATTTAGCTTTTAACTTAAATTTTTCTAATATATATTTGTTGTAAATGTTTTTTTTTTGGTGTTAGTTTTTTACTCTATTTTTTCAATGTTAATTTTTTAATTTAAATTTTTTTTCATTTAACAAGGAAACTTTTGAATTATTTTTTTTCTTAATCGTTTTTTATATATTTTTTTGTTTTTTTTTTTGCTGTTTGTTTTTTATTTTTATCTTACAGTTAAAAAAACTTTTTTTCCAGATTTTTTTTGTTAATTATAATTTGTTATTTTTGCTATATAATTTTTATATTTAGCTTTTAACTTAAATTTTTCTAACATATATTTGTTGTAAATGTTTTTTTTTGGTGTTAGTTTTTTACTCTATTTTTTCAATGTTAATTTTTTAATTTAAATTTTTTTCCATTTAACAAGAAAACTTTTGAATTATTTTTTTTCTTAATCGTTTTTTATATATTTTTTTGTTTTTTTTTTGCTGTTTGTTTTTTATTTTTATCTTACAATTAAAAAACCTTTTTTTTCAGATTTTTTTTGTTAATTATAATTTGTTATTTTTGCTATATAATTTTTATATTTGGCTTTTAACTTAAATTTTTCTAATATATATTTGTTGTAAATGTTTTTTTTGGTGCTAGTTTTTTACTCTACCTTTTCAATGTTGATTTTTTAATTTGAATTTTTTTCATTTATTAAGAAAACATTTGAATTATTTTTTTCCAAATCGTTTTTTATATATTTTTTTGTTTTTTTTTTGGCTGTTTGTTTTTTATTTTTATCTTACAGTTTATCTTGATTTTTTCTGTTAATCTTTTTAATATATATATTTTTTGTTATCTTTTTGCAGTTTGTCTTACATTTTATTTTAGTTTTGTCTGTTGGCTAAAAAAACCTTTCGAGTATTCTTTATCAAACTTTTTGTGTTAAACATGCTTTGTTATTCTTGCTATGAACACTTTACTGCATCTATTGTTATCTTTCAAACACTTTTAGCATCTTTACTTTTTTAAATGTATATAATTTTTAGCTTTTTTATTTCTATTATATCTTTTTTTAATAAAATTTTTATTTTCTGTTTTTCCAAACTCTTAATTTGTTTTTTTTTATTATTAATTTTTAGTTTTTTTTACTATTGGTGTGGTTTTACAAACAAAATCTTTAGTTTCACTTTTGTACGGTTTTTTCATTATTACGAAAAATAAGTTGTAGCAGATTGATGATAATAACCTAGTTTATGAGTGTTGCATTTACTTAGTAGTAATGTGTATTTAATAGAAAAAAGAGATAAAAAACTTATTTAATTTTATTCTGCTGTCAGTTTTTCACTTTCTTTTCACGTTTTATCTTGATTTCTTTATATTCATCACTCTCATTGGTTAGAAAAACTTTTTTTTTGTTAATTTTAATATGTTATTTTTGGTATATATTTTTTATATTCAGCTTTTAACTTAAATTTTTCTAATATAAATTTTTTGTAAATGTTTTTTTTTGTGTTAGTTTTTTTACTCTATCTTTTCAATGTTAATTTTTTAAGTTAAATTTTTTTCATTTATCAAGAAAATTTTTGAATTATTTTTTTTCTTAATCGTTTTTTATATATTTTTTCGTTTATATTTTACTGTTTGTTTTTTACTTTTATCTTACAGTTTATATTAATTTTTTCTGTTATATTTTTTTATATATACATTTTTTGTTATCTTTTTGGAGGTCGTCTTACATTTTTATCGTACATTTTATCTTAATTTTGTCTGTTGGCTAAAAAAATTTTTAGAGTATTCTTTTTCAAACTTTTTTTGTTAACCATGCTTTGTTATTCTTGCTATGAATACTTTACTGCATCTATTGTTATCTTTCAAACACTTTTTGCATTTTTACTTTTTTGAATGTATATAATTTGTAGCTTTTTTATTTCTATTATATACTTTTTAAAAAAAATTTTTGTTTTTTGTTTTTTCAAACTCTTGATTTGTTATTTTTTTATTAATTTTCAGTTATTGTTTTACAAACAAAATCTTTAGTTTCACTTCTGTACTGTTTTTTCATCATTCGTTAGCTAATATTCCTAAAGTGGGTCTACAAGATCATGTTCTACTTTATTAATTTTCAGTTCTTATCTATCCTACATTCTTAGCTGATTTTTTTAATAAGGTTTTTTACTAATTGATCTACAATCTGTAGACAAACAAATTACAGAAAAGATGTGAAGATGGATTGCCTACATATAATACAATAACTATCTGAGGGTAGTTGTAAAACTTGCGCACTTAATTAAAATTTACAAAAATAAAAGAAACATGGCTGTCGATAAAATACATGGTACAAAGAACTAGCTAAACGTCACGTAACGTAAAACGCTTGCCTGTCTGCAGAACTGGATGAGACGTCTTATTCTTCAAGAAAAAAAAGTTATAGATTTTTTAGTCTATAGATTTTGGACGCGTCACGCTTAAGCCGTCACGCTCAAGAGTGACGGGTGAAATTTAATAAGTGGGCATATTTTGACTAAGTTGTTCTAGTCGAAGAGATGTGAAGATGGATTGCCTACATACAATAATTATCTTGGGGTAAGTGAGAAGATTACGCACTTGATTAAGATCTACAAAAATAAAAAAACATGACCGTTTGTAAAAGACATGGTATATACAGACAACTAAACGGCACGTAACGTAAAACGCTTGCCTGTCTACAGAACTGAATGAGATATCTTAGTCTTCAGAAAAAAGTTATAGATTTTTTAGTTTTTTGTGTCTTGACGCGTCACGCTCAGAAGTGACGCGTAAAATATTAGTAAAATTGAATAAAATGGCTTTTTCTTTTAAGATGGATTAAGTTGTTCTAGTCGAAGCCGGTTTAGTTTAAATTTTTTGTTCTTTGTGAAAGAAACGCTTAAAATGCTACAATGTTTAAATTCTCTTTCCTCCAGAGCTTCCAGAAACTCTATTCTCTCCTTCTAATTTCATTGTATCATTTGTAATGAAAAGGCCCCCTAATGTCCAAAGCACACAATAGTAGCGACCATAAAGTGGCCAAGATTACCAGAAACGTACAAGTTTTAATGGACGACACACCAAGCACTTCAAGCTCTATCAGTAGACCTCTGTGAAGTTGATGCAGCGCACTTAATTACTTCCGGACTTAACTAAAGTTAGCTACAATGCAACGTCATTCAGGTTTAGAAATTGAGATAAGTCTTATATAGGGCTTATCTCTAGTTGAATCTGGGTGTGTAAGAGTGATGGCGTAACAAGTGTTAGCAGCGAATTGTTTTGCTTTGTGTCTTCCCCGGAAGCTTATTACTGGACTATGTTACATAAAACCGGAATATGGTCACATCTGTTGTTATTTGCTGGGGTGCGATTTAAATCGGCAAACTTTTCAAACTAGGGGTTGAGAACCTCTTTGGTGTTATGTAACACCAACATTTGAACCTACAATAGTATTTTTTTAGTGCAAATGTACAAATGGCTTGACTTTTTAGCACTGTTATACACCAAAAATATTATTATTTTTATAAATAAGTGAGCTATAAGTATTCAGAGAGTAAATATAATAAAGAATTAGCTTTATAAAGGGTGATTTGGTGCTAAAGTTCTAGGGTAAAAAACGAGCACTTTGTCTCTAATTTGAACCACTAACCACTTTTCAAAATAATTTCGGTTTAAGATGAATACGTATTTTCTTACAAAGATATAACTGTAAAAGTCCGTCAGCATAAAATTAATTATTTATTAAAAACATTAGTGAGCCTATTAAAATCTAAAAATTGTAAAAATATATTCAAAGCATTTTATAAACAAATTTTGTTATGAATGTACTAAAAAAACCGTTTTCCTGCTTATTTACGCGCAGGAAAATTGAGTTTTGCGGACTAGTACTGTAAAACTTTACAAGTCTCAAAATAAAAAAGATACTCTAGTAACTATAGTTGCCAACAAAATTGACAAACTTGATTTTTGTGGAATTGGTAAAAAAAATTCTAAAAATTGTAAATTTTGTCTTTTTTTACGATTTTAGGAAAAATTTAATACAAAACACGTCAGTAATAGTATATTACACTACAAGGGCAGAAAGTTGAGATTCCTGCACGGCGCGCCATAATCATGGCGCGCAGTTCAGGGCTCTCAAATTTCTGCCCGTGTAGTGTATACTAGTTTTCTTGCTACTCCAGTCGAACGTACGTGGTTTGGGCTGCGATTCTACGACAGAAAATGCAGCTCTACCAGTGCATGAAAGATACACTTTCTGCCGTGGAATCGCAGCCGAAACCACGTACTTTCGACTGGACTAGCAAGAAAAATCTCTTACTTGACTTTCTGCTTTTTTTTTGTTTGACAATCTTGTTTTTTTAAATTCTGTTAATTTTCTATAAATTTTTACATTCTACTTTATTGTTCCAATTCTTTTTTTTTATCTGTTCACGTGTTTTGTATGACATTGTTGTTTTTTTTTCGTTTTATTGCTCCTAATATTATTTGAAGGTTATATTCTTTTTATTTGTCGAGTTTTTTAGGTATGTAAATGTATTTGTTGGTCTATTCTTTTTTATATTTTTTTATTTTTTTACTTTCTCTAAACTTACTTCTATCTCAATGTTATTATTGCTACTTTTTTATTATTGTGTTTTTTTTTTATATTATATAGCTTCTTTTAATGTTAATCTTTTTCTCCTTAGTTTTTATTCATTATTATTATTACTACTTTTGTAATTTATTGTGTTTTTTTTTTAATTTTATTTACGTGTTATAATTTTTTGCAGATCTTTTGACAATTCTGCATTTTCTTTCTGATTTAGATTAAAATCTATACTCGATCAAAGCAAACTTAGTGATAAATATATTTTAAACGTTAATAAACCATTTTTCGGTACTGATAATGTGAGTAATCTCGCAATGTATTACTCACTCCAATTTTTAATTTAGATAACGATTATTAATATATGACAGTCTAGCTGTCAAAATCTAACAAACTGTCAGGTCAAGTCATTGTCAAGTGGCTGGCTTAGACTAAAATCTATACTCGATCAAAGCAACCTTAGTGATAAATATATTTGAAACGTTAATAAACCATTTTTCGATACTGATTATGTGAGTAATCTCGCAATGTATTACTCACTCCAATTTTTAATTTAGATGACGATTATTAATATATGACAGTGTAGCTGTCAAAATCTAACAAACTGTCAGGTCAAGTCATTGTCAAGGGGCTGGCTTAGACTACAATCTATACTCGATCAAAGCAATCTTAGTGATAAGTATATTTTAAACGTTAATAAACCATTTTTCGGTACTGATAATGTGAGTAATCTCGCAATGTATTACTCACTCCAATTTTTAATTTAGATAACGATTATTAATATATGACAGTCTAGCTGTCAAAATCTAACAAACTGTCAGGTCAAGTCATTGTCAAGTGGCTGGCTTAGACTAAAAGCTATACTCGATCAAAGCAAACTTAGTGATAAATATATTTTAAACGTTAATAAACCATTTTTCGCTACTGATAATGTGAGTAATCTCGCAATGTATTACTCACTTCAACTTTTAATTTAGATGACGATTATTAAAATATGACAGTCTAGCTGTCAAAATCTAACAAACTGTCAGGTCAAGTCATTGTCAAGTGGCTGGTTTAGACTAAAATCTATACTCGATCAAAGCCAACTTAGTGATAAATATGTTTTAAACGTTAATAATCCATTTTTCGGTACTGATTATGTGAGTAATCTGGCAATGTATTACTCACTTCAAATTTTAATTTAGATAACGATTATTATTTATTGACAGTTTAGCTGTCAAAATCTAACAGACAGTCAGGTCAGGTCATTGTCAGCTGGTTAACCGCTTTTCAGTGCATCAAATGCCGGAAAATCGTTGGAAAAATTGTGAGACTTTGCAGATCTTTTTGCAATTCTGCGTTTTCTTTTTGATTTAGAGTAAAGTCTATACTCGATCAAAGCAAACTTAGTGATAAGTATATTTTAAACGTTAATAAACATTTTTTGGTACTGATTATGTGAGTAATCTCGCAATGTATTACTCACTTCAAGTTTTAATTTAGATGACGATAATTTATAATTGACAGTCTAGCTGTCAAAATCTAACAAACTGTCAGGTCAAGTCATTGTCAAGTGGCTGGCTTAGACTAAAATCTATACTCGATCAAAGCCAACTTAGTGATAAATATATTTTAAACGTTAATAAACCATTTTTCGGTACTGATAATGTGAGTCATCTGGCAATTACTCGCTTCAAATTTTAATTTAGATAACGATTATTATTTATTGACAGTTTAGCTGTTAAAATCTAACAGACAGTCAGGTCAGGTTATTGTCAAGTGGCTAACAGCTTTTCAGTGCATCAAATGCCACTTCAAGTTTTAATTTAGATGACGATAATTTATAATTGACAGTCTAGCTGTCAAAATCTAGCAAACTGTCAGGTCAAGTCATTGTCAAGTGGCTGGTTTAGACTAAAATCTATACTCGATCAAAGCCAACTTAGTGATAAATATGTTTTAAACGTTAATAATTCATTTTTCGGTACTGATAATGTGAGTAATCTGGCAATGTATTACTCACTTCAAATTTTAATTTAGATAACGATTATTATTTATTGACAGTTTAGCTGTCAAAATCTAATAGACAGTCAGGTCAGGTCATTGTCAGCTGGTTAACCGCTTTTCAGTGCATCAAATGCCGGAAAATCGTTGGAAAAATTGTGAAACTTTATCTTTATTTGCAGATCTTTTGACAATTCGGCATTTTCTCTCTAATTTAGAGTAAAATCTATACTTGATCAAAGCAAACTTAGTGATAAGTAGATTTTAAATGTTAATAAACGATTACTCGGTACTGTTAATGTGAGTAATCTGGCAATGTACTATTCAGTCTAATTTTAATTTTGATAACGGTTATTATTTATTGACAGTTTAGCTGTCAAAATCTAACAGACTGTCAGATCAGGTCATTATCACGTGGTTAACAGCTTTCCAGTTCATCAAATGCCGGAAAATTGTTAGAAAAATTGTAAAACTTTATCTTTATTTGCAGATATTTCTGCAATTCTGAGTTTTCTTTCTCATTTAGAGTAAAATCTATACTCAACCAATGCAAACTTAGTGATAAGTATCTTTTTAAACGTTAAAAAACGTTTTCTTGGTACTAATAATGTGAGTAATCTTGCAGTGTATTACTCACTTCAAATTTTAAGTTTGTTGACAATTATTAATAATTGACAGTTTAGCTGTCAAAATCTAACAGACTGTCAGGTCAGGTCATTATCAGGTGGTTAACAGCTTTTCAGTGCATCAAATGCCGGAAAATCGTTGGAAAAATTTTGAAACTTTATCTTTATTTTCAGATCTTTTGACAATTCTGCATTTTCTCTCTCATTTAGAGTAAAATCTATACTCAATCAAAGCACACTTAGCGATAAGTAGATTTTAAATGTTAATAAACGATTTTTTGGTACTGCTAATGTGAGTAATCTGGCAATGTATTACTCACTTTAAACTTTAATTTATATAACGATTATTATTTATTGACAGTTGAGCTGTCAAAATCTAACAGACTGTCAGGTCAGGTCATTATCAGGTGGTTAACAGCTTTCCAGTGCATCAAATGCCGGAAAATCGCTGGAAAAATTGTGAAACTTTCTGCAATTCTGCATTTTCTTTCCGATTTAGAGTAGAATCTATACTCGGCCTGAGCAAACTTAGCGATAATTATGCTGTAAACGTTTCCTCGGTAGGTGCGTTTATTTACTTTCGTTTGTTTTGAGCTGAAACTTGAGCAAAATAAACAAATGTAATAAATTAGATAGCATTGTATTGTCCAAGCAACAATAAAGTTAAAAGTTTGAGAAACAAGTTTTCCGCGTCGACTGACTCAATGAAAATTTTGTATACTTTAGCGTTTTCTATTCAAACTGCTCTTAAAACAAGAAAGTTGGCACTGTATGAAATTAACCTTCAGGAGTTTAGCTGGAGGGAAAAGCGTCACCTCTATAATACGTTATATTGTTTGCAGTTATGTAATTTAAATTGTTTTGTTGTTCAATTTACATCCCTTAAGATTACAGATAGAAAAGTTCTTTTTTTTTCAGTTTCTATTGTAATGAAAATGTAAGGTTATGTCTTTGTAGTTTGTTTGGACAAGGTGGCTCAAAAATATCAAAGGCTGTAGAATTCATTTTTTGCTTTACACATTCGGGTGCTCTTTTCATAACTTTTTTCAAAACTTAAGGCGTTTTATTATAGATTTCGTCGAGTATATTGTTTTTTACCCGAAATAATTCAATCACCAATGATGTCGCGTTAAAAAGCCATTGTGTGCTGTGGGTCCATCCTGTTGGAGTTACATCAGCTACATGGAGCTAATCCTTAGGATTAGTGTTCCACAGCAGGTCTCAAAAAGATTCCTGACATTATCTGGTATCAAACACCAATGACAGAAACGGCAACTTTGTGTTTATTTTAAAAAAAATATGAGTCAAGTATCTTTTCCGACGAAATACCACCCTAACAGTAGACTTGAGTGGGTGTAATTGTAAATAAAGTAATAATTTTTTACTGCTTTTTGCAGGAAATAAACTGCATAGTCGAGTGGTTGGTGGTAACCAGTCGATGTTAATTTTTATACACGCTCGTGCTGTAACCAGATTTATTGTTGACCCTGAGGGTCCAACCGGCACATTAAAATAACGACGATATGCAGGCAGAGTCAAAGCAGTTAACCGTCTTCTTCGCAAGATACTAAAAAAAAAAATTATTATGAAAAAGCTATAAGGGATTAGAATCTTTTAGGTAATCTTTTTTTTCTCCATTTTTGCACTTAAAACATCATTTTTCTTTCTGTCTTGTTTTCTTTTTTTTAGAATCTTTTTTTTATTGCACCTGCTTTTTTTTTCTTTTTTTGCTTGTTTATGTTTCTATCTCTATGCAGTTATTGTATCGTTTTTCTTTTTGGCTCATTTTTTCTTATTTAACCGTTTTTATCTTATAGTACTTGTTTCTGTCTTTTCTTTATTTTTTTTATCTGCTTTTCTACTCACTACCTCCCAGGCCTCTTCCAATATCTCACACGTTTTGGATGCAAGGTAGCGTCGCTTGTGTAAACAGATGTTTCTAAATACTTTTTGTTATCTTAAAAATCAGAACAGCCACAAAGTGTAATTAAGAAGATTGTTTTATAAATGAAGTTGTAAAGTTTGTCAACAATATTATATAATAGATTAGTAAGTAAGTATCTATTATATTGACATTGTTATATAATAGATAATAGATACTTATATAACAACAACAAACAAATAAATATAATAGATAAACAATAACATAAGATTTTTAATTTTTTGTTTTGGAAATGAGCAAAACTAAATCTGTTATTTCAATTTCAATTTCTCCATTATTGTCAGAATGTTTTATATCATTTTTGATTTCATAAATATAATCAATCACGTATTCTTCTTTTAAGTCATCGGGCACGTATTTGATAAATTTGTTCAAATACTGGCTAAATACTGAAATAAATAATTAAATATTTCACTTGATTAAAATTTAAAAAATATTACTTACAAACTCGTTAAAATTCAGAAAAGTGATTTTATTCCCTTCCAAACCAGTGTAATTCACGGAAAATCCAAGCTTTTCAAGCATATTCTTTACTTTTTCTTCAACATTCTTCGCATGTAAATACGGCGGTAATAGGTCTTCAAGATTTTGAAAATAATCTCTCCATTTTTCTAACTTCATAAGTGCCTTTTGGGCGGTGTAAAAAGGAGCTGTAACTGTACATGCAATAAGAGCTTGACCACCAGGCTTAAGCATATTGTAGATGTTTTGAAAAGCTTGCCTGGAAACATTTTGTGACAATTAGACAAAAAAATTAAGAAAATATAGAAGAAAATTGTACTGCTCATAATGAGAGGGACGGGGCAACAAAGGTAAGAAAGATTTACAACCCAAAGAGTTTCATACTTTTTAGTATGTAATGGTTAGATTTTTTTCAATTTTTGATTGTGATTTTGGGTGTCAATCTTTCTGATTGGATTAGTGCAATATCATTTACTGCCAAGTATAGTTCAAACTTTTTTACTATAAATGACACAAAATAATAGCTGTTTTGAAAGTTGTCTATACTAGCAAACTTTATTGCTCTTGATGAGAGGGACGGGACAACAAAGGTAAGAAAGACTTACAACCCAAAAAATAGCGTGCTTTGAAACATTTTTAAATAAAACCAACTAGGTAGCTCGGTACTACCTTAAGTAGAAAACAATCTTTTTTAATTTTTGATTGTGATTTTGAGTGTCAATCTGTCTGATGAATTAGTGCTTCAAGTATATCTCAACGTTTTTTTCTATAAATGGCACAAAATAATAGCTGGCTTGCCATTTTTTTGTGCCTGGAAATTTATAAACTTACTTTTGTTGTGGAAAAGCAACCCAATGCAAGCAATAAAAAGAAAACACGTGATGAAACTTCTCTGTAAGCTCTTGGGGAACGGTTTTTGAACTGATATCAAAAATAGAAAAACTGATTTTTGAATTGCTATTTTGATTTTCCGCAACTGAAAGTGCACTTGAAGAAACGTCAATTCTTAATAATTTCGTAAAATTTTTCGGTAAAATAGGTACCAAGCATTCTAAAGTCACTTTTCCACTTCCACATCCAATATCTAGCACTTCTTCATTCTGGTTCCATTGGAAGAAATCAAAATGGGTTTTTAGGAGATTGTTAACCAAGGGATAAGATGGCGGATGACGTATAGAAAACACTTTTGAATCGTCCATTTTGTGCAATTAACGTTTGGAATAATTGTATTACAGCGTTCTTATAAATGCTTCAACTTAAATGTCATTAAAATTAATTTTTCTAGTTAATGAGGCCGATAAGTATTGCGACGCCAATTGAAGCATTATCTATTGTTTTTGAAATTGCTAGAATTTTTTTTAATTTACATAATGACAATGGTACCGAAAGTGGCCCCAATAATTACAAAAAAATGATTATTAGATTTTCAATTTTTTTATAAGATTTCGAAGCTGTTTTATTATAAAATGCATTTTTTGATAAGAATATGACTTAAGTACTGCAAAAGTATGATATTAACAGGCTACATTGTTATCATTGATATACTTTGACTTAACCTTACTATAATCTGATCATCATTGCAATGGCACAAGCGGCTTAAAGAAAACTGAACAAATAAACTCATCAAAACAATTTTTTTGCAAAAAAAATTTTCTGTGAAGAGCATTTTTTTGAGAGGTTCGAGAACTTATCTAGTCAATTCCAGACTGTTTGGTGGCGAACGGTATATAGAAGACCAACCGAGAGCGACAGATCAGATCGAATTGAGCAAGCGGCAAATGTCTTGAATCGATATAAATATAAATGTACAAAATGTAACGATAATTTATCAAATAATGTAATACTAGTATACAAATGAACTAGTGTAGAAAAGTAGCATTATTACGTGTGTGAAAAAAGTTTAAGCTTTTACGTTACAGTATCTTCGCTTAGCGCCTGATTCTATGCATTTCTATCATTACTATCTTCAAAAATTTCTACTGCTACTATTTGGTTATCATTTTGTCTAGGATATTATAATATATTATATCGTACCTATCATGGCTTACTATGTCTCTGTTATTTCTGTAAAATTATATAAGTCATCATATCATACAAATTCCAAAACACGATTGTTAGATCTCCTAACGCAATGACCGGTGTACACAGCTGGATTTTTAAGTTTGAGAGATGTAGCGATTTTTTCTAAAATTTTTGAAAAAAAATTATGGCCACATAGCTGAATAGCACACTTTTCATTTCTGTATGGTAAAAAATAATTTCTATGCGAAGGATAAGCTTGGCGTAACGCTGCATAATTGACACTACCTTCAGACAAAATTGCAAAACATTTTTTTCTGTAAGTTTTTGCATTAGGACCAGTAACAATTATCTTATTCTCTCTAACCTCAACATCATTGGTAGACATTTCCAACAATTTACCAGTTTACCCAATCATCGTTTGAATTTTAATGCTAGCTTTTGTGTAATCAAAATCTACTATGTCATTAAAAGAAGTTTGTAATAAAAAATTTACTTTAAAAATAATAATAAGCTGTCAAAGTAAACACTAGCCTAAAATTTAATTTATAGATAATGATTCGGCTTTTTTGTAAAGTTATAAACTTTGAATTTTGAGTATTCTTTTGTTCATTGCAAAAGTAAGCTTTCTTTCAATCTGGTCATCTTAAGTTAATTTTTTTGACATTTATTTTATTGAATATTTAATATTTTTTTCTTAATATTTTATATTGTTTTTTGCTATTCTTCTTAGTCTTTCTTTTCAGTTTCTAAATTTTTACTTTCTCTAAATTTCTGTTTTGTATAATAGTTCTAAACTTTTTAAATTTTTTTACAGCGACTATTGTGACGTCGATAGCGTAGTTTTCACTTTTGTCTCACTTTTGTTCAGCCTGTACGTGGATCTTTCTCATTAAGTTACTTACTATTTTATTATTTAAATGTTACACAATATGGTTTCATCATTAAATTACTACTAATAAGTTAGTCTATACAGTCTATAAAATATATACATGTATTAGCCGTTCACATTTTTTTTTCTCTCGGTTTATCCTATGTCTTAATTTTTTCTTTTTTTTTCTCTAATACCTCTTTTATCTTCTGTATCACTCTTCAATTTTTACTGTATTTTCTTTCTTTCTGCTCTTTCTCTCGCTGCATTCGTTTCACATGTGCTTTATTGTGTCTTTTTTCTCACAACACATCCTACACAGTCTGTCTTTATTTTCTGTTTAATACGTATTTTCTCTCTTTTTCTTTCCGCACCTCAACCTCGTTATTATCTTTCATACTTACGCACTTTCTTTTCCTATGTACACCAGGATTTTGTCTGTCATACATTTCTCATAATTTCTGTTGTACCTAGATTCTTTAATTCTTTCTCTTCTTTCCTGCTTATCTACATATTGTATCTTTGACATGTCTCTTTGTTTATCCACTTAGTTTTTGTTCTTAATCTTTCCAATTCTTCACTTATATACGTAATACTTCTTCCTCTCTCATTTATTTTTGTGCTTATTTTCTTTTGTTTCAAACATTTTACATTCTTCTCTTTCATTTATTCTATTTTCAAGCTTAGTCGCTTCTTTCTCCGCTTTCACTTTCAGCTTGTTTTTCTTACTATATACACAAAGGTTTCTCTGTTCACCTCTAACACTTATCTCAAATACTTTTCGTGCACTCTCTATTTCCTCTTGCTTTTTCCACCTCTAGATTTCTGCCTTGTACATCAATACGCTCTCTACCAAGCTCGCAAACGTCATCAATCTTCTCTATCTTTACTTTCTTTTACTTTTTCTTCATACACACTCTACTCTCTTGTTTGCCTTCTCTGTCATTTTGCTTTTTTTTAAATGTATATTCTAAATACTTCAACTTTTTTGATTGCTCTATTTATTCCCTTTTTCATTTCTAATCATCTTTTTCTTCCTTTCTCTTCTTCTTGTTGAACACCATTATCTTTATTTTGTTTACATCCATTTCTAGCTTTTTCTTCCTTACATTCATTCCTAGGCTGTTTATTATTTCTTTCATTTTCTTTTCATTTTTGGCTACTATTATCACATCATTTTTCTTCCTACCACACATCTTTCTGCTTGCGTCTTTTTTAATATTTTCTTTCGCTAGGCTACATTTTTTTTCTCTTCCTTCCACACATCTTTCTGCTTGCGTCTTTCTTAACATTTTTCTTACGGCAGTTATATAATTATAAACAACTCTTGTCTTACCTCTTTTGTTGTTCCAATTCATTCACTTTCGTTCTCTCTTGATCTTGCTTTTTGCCTTTACATATATCTCTTCTGCCTCTCTCACCAAACATTTGCCTACTCCTTGTTCTCTCATACTTTCACACATTTTCTCTCTATCTACCTTATCAAACGCTGCTTTAAAGTCTATGAATAGTGCATAGCGCTTTTTTCTCTTTTTTTTCACCTTGTTCTAGGTGATCTAGAGTTTATCTATAGGTTTTCTTCATTTTCTGAATTCAGAATGGCTGTCAGGAATCATTCTTTTTTCCTCCATCCTGACGTATACAATTTATACCCTGTGTTTACCAGAGATATTCTTCGGTAGTTTTCTACTCTACGTTTATCACCCCTTTTGCGCCATCTTTACTTACTGTACCTAGCGGAAATCTCTTTCCTTCATTATTTCTACTAATTTTGCTATCACTTTTTTTAGTGTTCATTCTGTATTCCATTCTCCTTTGGTGTCTTCTTCTTTCTCAGCTTTTTTATCTGTTTTTTTCTTTTTTCTTACGATATTGTGTCTTTAATAGTGCTGTCTGGTTTGTTTGCTTAACTGATGCTTCTATATCTTGCTATCTTTTTTCTTCTAGCCGTTTTTTGAAGAACTACTCGTATTTATTTATTGTTATCTTCTCATTTGTCTTTTCTTTTCTCGTCTTCTCTCTGTTTATGTTCTTCCACACTTCTCTCATGGTTTCAAGAGCTCTTTCTCAGCTTTTTTACTTGTTTTTCTCATTTCTCTTTCGATATTTTGTTCCTAATAGTGCTGTCTGGTTTGTTTGCTTTACTGGTGCTCTTATATCTAGTTATCTTTTTCTTCTAGCAGTTTTTTGAAGAACTACTCCTATTCATTTATTGTTATCTTCTCACTTGTTTCTTCTTTTCTCGTCTTCTCCCTGCTTAAGTTCTTCCACACTTCTCTCATTGTTTCAAGAGCTCTTTCTCAGCTTTGTTTATCTGTTTTTCTCGTTTCTCTTACGATATTTTGTTCCTAATAGTGCTGTCTACTTTGTTTGCTTTTCTGGTGCTCCTATATCTAGTTATCTTTTTCTTCTAGCAGTTTTTTAAAGAACTACTTCCATTCATTTATTGTTATCTTCTCATTCATCTCTTCTTTTCTTGTCTTCTCCCTGTTTAAGTTCTTCCACACTTCTCTCATTGTTTCAATAGCTCTTTCTCAGCTTTTTTATCTGTTTTTTTCGTTTCTTTTACAATATTTTGTTCCTAATGGTGCTGTCTGGTTTGTTTGCTTTACTGGTGCTCATAGATCTAGTTATCTTTTTCTTCTAGCAGTTTTTTGAAGAACTACTCCCATTTATTTATCGTTATCTTCTCACTTGTCTCTTCTTTTCTCGTCTTCTCCCTGTTTAAGTTCTTCTACACCTCTCATTGTTTCAATAGCTCTTTCTCAGCTTTTTTATCTGTTTTTCTCGTTCCTCTTACAATATTTTGTTCCTAATAGTGCTGTCTGGTTTGTTTGCTTTACTAGTGCTCTTATATCTAGTTATCTTTTTTCTTCTGGCAGTTTTTTGAAGAACTACTCCTATTCATTTATTGTTATCTTCTCATTTGTTTCTTCTTTTCTCGTCTTCTCTGTGTTTAAGTTCTTCCACACTTCTCTCATTGTTTCAATAGCTCTTTTTCAGCTTTTTTATCTGTTTTTCTCGTTTCTTTTACAATATTTTGTTCCTAATAGTGCTGTCTGGTTTGTTTGCTTTACTGGTGCTCTTATATCTAGTTATCTTTTTCTTCTAGCAGTTTTTTGAAGAACCACTCTTATTTATTTATTGTTATCTTCTTATTCATCTCTTCTTTTCTCGTCTTCTCCCTGTTTAAGTTCTTCCACACCACTCTCATGGTTTCAAGAGCTCTTTCTTAGCTTTTTTATCTGTTTTTCTTGTTTCTCTTACAATATTCCGTTCTTAATAGTGCTGTCTGGTTTGTTTGCTTTACTGGTGCTCTTATATCTAGTTATCTTTTTCTTCTAGCAGTTTTTTGAAGAACTACTCCTATTCATTTATCGTTATCTTCTCAGTCTTCTCTTTTTTTCTCGTCTTCTCTTTGTTCAAAATTTTTCCACACTTCTCTCATTGTTTCAATAGCTCTTTCTCAGCTTTTTTATATGTTTTTCTAGTTTCTCTTACAATATTTTGTTCCTAATAGTGCTGTCTGGTTTGTTTGCTTTACTGGTGCTCTTATATCTAGTTATCTCTTTTTCTTCTAACAGTTTTTTGAAGAACTACTTTTATTCATTTATCGTTATCTTCTCACTTGTCTCTTCTTTTCTCGTCTTCTCCCTGTTTAAGTTTTTCCACACCTCTCTCATGGTTTCAAGAGCTCTTTCTCAGCTTTTTTTATCTGTTTTTCTCGTTTCTCTTACGATATTTCGTTTCTAATAGTGCTGTCTGGTTTGTTTGCTTTACTGGTGCTTTTATATCTAGTTATCTTTTTCTTCTAGGAGTTTTTTGAAAAACTACTCCTATTCATTTATCATTATCTTCTCACTTGTTTCTTCTTTTCTCGTCTTCTCTCTATTTAAGTTCTTCTACACCTCTCTCATTGTTTCAACAGCTTTTTTTCAATACAATTCGATCAATTTTGATATTTTTTTGATATGAACTGAAGTTTCAAGATTGTTTCGGTGATTCTAATGTAAATATTCCATTTGCATAGAAATAGCTATCATTACCCCAAGCTGCTACATCCAAGTGCAAAGTGCATACACTTAATGAATAATCCCAAACTACTTAATTAGCACCCTCGCGCGCCCTTAAAAGACGCAACAGAAACAGAGCAAGTTGAAACTTTTTATTGAATTAAATATCTGGCAGGAGCAGAAACTTTCCGAAGCATACATGCAACAACAACAACACAACCTAAGTTTATTACAAGTTATAATGTGAAAACAAATGACATCCCGAAGCAATATGGCTGTACTGGACGGAAAATCGATGTATAGGAAAGAATTTTCCGGATGGCAATTTTACCGCTCATTCCTCTTTCTTTCAACCCCAAAATTAAATTAAAATCATTTTATGAAAATTAAATTTTTATTGAAACGTCGCCGATAAACGCACTCTTGCAATTTTTAATAATCTTTCCTTCGAAGGTTTAAACATCCGGTTTGTGAAAGTAGCAATTAGTACACAATTTTATTAAATTATTTATTAAACAAAAGATAGAAAATAAAAAACAAACTAATAATGTGAATTTCTTAAAAACAATTAGTGCAAAGCTTTTGATATATTTGAGAAAATTTAGTAAACTGTTAACAAAAACCGTAATAATTTTTGAATCCAGCAAAATTACTGTACCTCCGAAAAAAGAAAAATTAAACATAAACTTTAGATTAGTTAAAAAATATAGCAAACTCTTAGGGTTAGAGTAGACAAAAAGAAAAAAAAAGATGGTTTTATAACTTTTTTTTGACGTCGAGATTTTCGGTTATTTCAATTTTTTTTTTCATATTTATCTTTTGCCTTTTATTTATATCTGTTTACTCTTGTTTGCTTTCTTTGTATAATCTTAAACCAAATTTGTTTTTTTCATACTTCTTTATATTTTAAATTTTAAAAATTTGGCCTAGTTGCTTATATTTTTAATCCGGACTTCTAGATCTTTACTTTTTAATTTTTTGTATTTTTATTTTGTTTTTTTAGACTATTTATCTATGTCTTCTAATACAATTTTTCCATATAATTTTAATTTGTACAATTTTTTTATTTTTAAATACTCTTTTAGTTTTCTTTTCTTATCTATAAACGTTCATTTTAATTTGTGATTGACACAGAATTTATTGAAGCCTCTTAATTTCTTTATTAAATCCTAGATTTAGTTTAACAAACTTTCAGTTAAAAATTAATGCTTCTATTTTTGAAAAAAAATCATTTCTTTCAAATTTTTATAGTTTTTTTTTGGTTTTTATTTATAAATTTTTTTAATAAAAAGGAACTCTTTAGTTTAAAGTTTCCTCTTACTTACAATTTTTAAATCTTCAAAATTTTTCATGAATATTATTTTTGATTAAAATTTTTTTCAAGTCAGAACACTATTTTAAAGTTTTTTACATTTTGAATTTATTGATATTTTAGATAAAAAGTTCATCTAGAAATTTTGAAAATAAATATTTGTACGTGTTGTTTGTCAACTGCATTATATCTAGATTAAAATTTTTTATGTTTAGTTCAAAATAATACAATTTAAAATTTTAGAAAAAATCTACTTTAATTTATGATTAATTATTATTCTATTAATTTTTTAATTAATTCAAATCGCTTAAATAATTAAATAAATATAATTTGATTATATTGATTATAGCTCTTTTAGTATTCTTTTCTTATCTATAAACATTCATTTTAATTTGTGATTGACCAGAATTTGTTAAAGCCTCTTAATTTCTTTATTGAATCCTAGATTTAGTTTAACAAACTTTTAGTTAAAATTTTGTTCTTGGTAATGCTTCTATTTTTGAAAAAAATATTTTTTTTTCAAATTTTTATATTTTGTTTTTGGTTTTTATTTATAATTTTTTTTAATAAAACGAAACTCTTTAGTTTAAAGTTTTTTCTTACTTACAATTTTTAAATCTTAGAATTTTTTCATGAATATTATTTTTGATTAAAATTTTTTTAAACTAAGAAAACGATTTTAAAGTTTTTTACATTTAATTTATTGATATTTTATACAAAAAGTTTATCTAAAAATTTTGAAAATAAATTTTTGTACGTGTTGCATTAAAACTGCATTAAATCTAGGTTAAACTTTTATGTTTAGTTTAAAAACCTACTTTAATTTATGATTAATTATTATCTTATTTATTTTTCAATTGATTCAAATCGCTTAAATAATTAAATAAATATTATTTGATGATATTGATATTTTTTTTTAATTTTTCTCAAATTTTTATAATCACTTGAAGTGTCAAAAAAAGCATTAATAAGAATAACTCAAAAACTAATGGTCAAACCCTGATCAAATTCAAATGAGGCCAAATAGAAAGCACCAGCTTCCAAATAAAAAAAAACAATAAACTCGGTCCACTCAAAAAAAAATTATGAGGTAACACACATGAAAAAAATAAAATTTTGTTGAATTGAAAACCTCCTTTTTTTTTTAAAAAAACAACGTTTTTTTTTATGGTTTTTAACTTATTTTCCACTTTCATTTCGGACGAATTTTTTTCCAAAGTATATACATAAATAGTTTAAGATTAATTTTATCATATAATACGTCTTAAAAATGAAACTTCTTGTTTACATGACCAAAAACATACAAAACTAAAGATAGATTAAATTAAAAAAAAAGCAATAAATTTTATTTTCAATTTGGTAAAGTACTGTTTACATTATTTAAGTTTGAATATTTTTTATATCGTTTTTTTACTAAAATTTTGGATTTAAAAAAAAACATTTTTTGATTTTTTTTTAACTGTTTTAAATTCTGCAAAAATTTTGTTTTAAATATTTTATATCCGTTTTTCTGGACTCTTTCTATTACTCTCAATTAATTTTTTATCAATTTTTACAGCTTTCAGTGTTAATAGATTATTGGATCATTTTGATTTTGATTTTTTAGAATTTTTTTATTTAGAATTAGTTTTACGTAGTACTTCTACAATTTTTCTAAACACTTTCTATAGATTTGTTTACTTATTTAGTTAAGCTACCATCAATTTAAATTTATTTGCTATCTTTGAATTATTATTTTTGATATTCTTGTGTAATTTTCCTTATATTTAAACATTTTCAAAACAAGATAAAACATCTTATCAAATTTAAAAATTAGTTTTTTGCTTTCTAAGTTGTTTTTGTATATTTTTGGTTTTATGAAATTAAGAAAACATAGTTCAAAGATCATATTTGATAAAATTATTTTTTCTTTACATAATGAAAACAACATGAAACCAAGCATTAAAAGTTGTAAAATTTAGATTAAAATAAAAATTGTACTATTGTATTAGAAATAGTAAAGCATTTTGTACTTTGTTGTTCTATTAAATTATTCATTCAGCAGCAGATAAAAAATATAAAAATGAAATAAATATAAAAATATCTGAAAATCAAATAGTGCCAAAAGCTCACCTGATTTCTAACTATTGATATACATATTTTAGAAAATTTGGTATTCAAAATGTAAATTAGGCTTGGTTTTTAGAACAATATCAATATAATTAAATTAAAAACAGTTGCAAACTAATAGAAATTATAATTATAGATTATTTATTTTTTTCTAGGTTATAAAATACTATTTTTTCATAAATTATTTAACTATAAAATTCAAAGAATTTCCATTAACCGCCTTTGACATAAAACATTTTCCAATGATAAATTTTTACGTAGAATATCAATTTCTTCTTGCTGCAACAATTCTGGTTGTTCTTTTCTGAGAATAGTAATAATCTGAAAGTTATGTTTTTTTAATCAAAAGTCCTTTTAAACAAAGTAAATCAAAAAAGTTTTATAGAGATTAGAGCAAAACAGTCTGAAACAGAAGTAAAATTAATCTTTAAACATCACAACAATTTCTGCAATTTTTGTTATAAAAATATATCTCTTTCAGAATAATCAAAGTGTTTCAATATTTTAAGAACAAAATCAGTTTTAGTCATTAGATCAGCTATAAAAACTTTTCTAAAAATAATCTTTTAACAATATATCATTTTTAAAAAAAAAATTTTAAAATACGGTCAAATCAACATGTCATATAGTGCAACAAGACAAATAAGAACTAATGGGCTTAATACCCTACATAAAACTGTTAACTTTTTAAAGTAGTTGATAGTGGTTTATGACCGTATAGTTTGGTGCCTCATCTAGCATTAGAACTGTTACACATATAATCTGACTGTTGGCGTAAAGTTCATAAAATACAAATTTATTTTGAGGTTAATTGTTGAGGCCTACTTAACGTTCTCTATGAACATCACACGCAGCTCTATTACTTTTTTCTAATTATTGTGAGACCTTTAAATTTGTAGTTTTTATATGTATCACACATATTTTTTTTAAATAATCTAAGTTCTCCTACATTTTAATTTGATTTGAAACTGACACATTTTTTTTCTGATTTTTTTTGTCTTCTTTCATTTTACTTGTTTAATTATATTTTTTTTATCTTTTACAGTACATTATTTTGTCGGCTTCATGATATTTTTACTTCTTTACTACAGTTTAGTATTATCAGTCTTGCAATTCAATTTTTTCAGTACTTTTTCTTTATTTTTTATTAATAAATGCGTTTTTTTCTTTGTCTTTTACGTTTCTAGATGTGTTTTTTCTCATTCTCATTCTACTATATTTATATTTGAAAAGCATTTCGTTGTGGTTTTTTTTTGAAACCGATTACAGAAAAAAAAATTCAATTTGACTGTTTTTTTTATGTGTGATATCTCAAACGTTTCTTCTTTGTAAACTATTTTTTTTATTGAAAGCTGGTGCTTTCCGTTCTATTTAACATCAATTTAACAATAGTTTTTAAGTTATTTCGTATTTTGACACTTACAAGTGATCATACAAACAAGCAAAAAAATTTTTATATTTAATTTATAGTTTACTTTTTTAATTATGTCAGCAAATTGAGCAAAACAATGATATGTTTGAATCAATTGAACAATGTGTTTAATATCTTTTTTATATTATTGTCTTTTATAACGTTTTATCCTCTGTTGTTTTTATGTCGTTTTTCTATTTAACAACAATCTTTTATGGTTTTAATTTTTTTATAGTTGTCTAGCTTTATTCTTCTGCTCTTTATTCCATAAGTTTGTTTTTTTTGTTTATTTTCTCAAACGTCAAAATCTCCAATTGATGATGCTTTTATTTTTGTATGCGTTCTTATCTTTCATTCTGTTTGTTTAGCACTAATCTTATGCGGTTTTTTATCTTTTTTACAACTTTTTTTTTTGTAGCATTTATTTTCTATACATTTTGATTCACAGCAATCTTTCTTGCTTTCTTGCTTTTTTTATAGTCTATTATTCGTCTACTTCTACCATTCTAGTCTAAAGTAATTCGTCTATCTAACCTTTTTTTTTTGTTTGTTGTTTTATTAAAGAATGATATATTTTTATCATTGTCTTTATTTCTGTCACTAATGTTCTTAAATGTCTATTTATTCTGATCTTAATTCTCTTCCATTTAAAAAAAAAATATATTTTTATAACTTTTTTTATGTTTTTTATGTAACGTTTTTCCTGTACCTATTAATGTTGTTCTATCTTTTAATCGCTAGTTTTTTGTTTTTTTTTATATTTTGTTTGTCTATCATTATTCTTTTGCTAAATATTTCAATGTTTTTTTTCTGCTGTATCTAACGCTTCTTTGAAGATTATGATTGATTAATGCATATAAATTTGTCTACGTTTTTGTCTTAGCCACTCACTTGTTTATATTTATTTTTACTCTTTCACATACTCTTATATTTATAAAAAATTTTTGTTTGTTTTTTTTTCATTGATTCCGCTATTATTTTGTTTTCAAAATTTCTTTTTGTGTTTTTTTACGTAGCATTTTATTCTCTTCTTATTTATGCTGTTTTAATATTTTGTGACTATTTTTCTTGCTTTCAATTCTATTTTGTTTGTTTAACTTTAGTTTTAAATGTTTTTTTTCTATTGTCTGATTTATCAAATGCTGGATGAAGGTCTATAAAATATAATCTTTTGTTTAAACTTTTTCTTTTTTAAGCTGCTTTATAATTTAAGATTTATAAAAAATTTTTTTTTAATATTTGAGGTATTGTTTTCTATTTTTTTGTGCATATTTATAAAATTCAAAAGTACTGTTAGAATATGTTATTGCTTACACTGTTTTCGTATTTTTTTAGTGAATAAACCGTATTTTTATATAATTTTATTCCAAATTTTTTTTGCTTTTTTTTAATAGCAAAGGTGCTTACGTGTCTTGTTCATTATTTTAACAACTTTAATTTTTTGTTAATTTTTTTTTTCTATTTTTTTATTGTTTTGTTTTACTTTTTTGTTCATATTTTAAACAATAAGTGCTTCAGTTCGTCCTACTTATCTGTTGGCATAAGATCTAAATTTTTATAATTTAGCGTTTTTTAATTTGTAATTTATATCTAACTTTATTATGCCGCATATATAAGTTTATATTTATATTTATATTATTTATATTTATATTTTTCAATTATATTTCAACTTTTTTTTTTTTTTGTTAAAATTTCGATCTTTGGCTGTAAACAGTATAGTCGTTGTCTTAATTCATAGATAGGTCACATTAAAACATATTATATTATTTGATTACTTTATATAACCTTTCAAAACAATGTATTGATATTTTAAATACAAAAATATAGCTATAATAAAAAAAAAGTTTTTATTGAAAGTTTCAATATTATTATACAGGGTTGCGCAAAAGTATAAAAACAATTCAATATTTTTAAAACTGCTTATCCGAATCAAATAAAACTTATCACGTAAAAAATATTAAAAAAAATCTAGTAGCTGTATTTTTTTTTAGATAAACAGGCTTATTCCAAAGATTTAAGACCATTTTGTTTTTTTCTAAATAGTAAAAATTAATTTTCAAAACAGAAACAAATAATAAATAGAATAAATATTTTTGACATAAATTAATTAAATCACTATTTTGCAATATTCCGTGGCTTTATCAATCCCTATTTTTTTATGACCTCAACTGACAATTTTATCAAATTTCAAAGTAATTTCTTTATCATTTTCTGAGATAAATCATTTTTAGAGTAAAAAGCGATTAGGATTTAGTTATTTTCTTAATAAAAATTTTGATATTTTAAATCTTTTTTTCTTGAAAATCTAATTTCTGCTTTTAATTTTTGTAACTTTATTTTTAATTTATTAAATACTAAGATTATTTATATACAGGGTGTATAATATTAACATTATTCAAAGACGGCTCGTACTGGAATTTGGAAAAATAACTACTCAGCCTGCGTTTTTCTTGAAGATACAGTTAATCGAATATTCTTCTATATTTTACATTTTCTTGTCTTATTCCATTTCAATTGATTAATTATAAATAATTATTAGTTCCGGTAAGCTTAGCCGGTTTTGAACGTGATTATTCACATCTGTCATTGACGTTTGAGGACAGTGCCGTGCATGAATGCCAAGCCACAGGCATTTTTGTCATTTTATAAATTGTTGTTTGTCTTGCACAAACTCTAAACATTTCCAAACATGTGGACTCACGTGACCAAATAGTCGTTTATAAAAATTTTAATTAAAAATTGTTAATATTAGAAGTTAACATAAAATGCGTAGTTCATACACTTACAACTGAGTAAAACTCACCAGCACAAAACATGTGTTTATGTTTACTGTAAAAATATGCTAAAATTTGTAACATGCTTGCAAAAATTCTGATCTAGGTTATTGCTTTAACACAGTCATCGATTTGAAACAATTTATGTTTTGCTTACCCACCGTTCAGAGCTATTTCATGCATTATTGATAGATTTTGATAAAAAACAACGACAAAAAAATTCGGACAGATGCCGTATACATTACATATCTCAAACAAAAATTTTTTTTTGGCAAAGTTTCAACTTAAAGATCAAATACTGGGCATCTACTTATTATCGCCTATTTACACACAAAATGCTCCAGGAGTGATTCCGGCATTAATTAGGGGTGGAAAACAAAGAGTGTTGGGGTTGTGTTAATTTAGTTTTGGATCAATAGACTCAATGTCTATTTTGAAATATTAAATTTCCTCAAATTCAATAAGCAATCAGGCTGCGGCAAAACCCGGAAACCTAACACCGCGACATCGACACCGGAGTTAAATGAACAGGATGCCCTAATACGTTGTATTAGCAATAGGGCACGCAGAAAACCTCCCTTGTACAATATTATTAAATGGAAACTCTAAATCGGATATTTATCGACTTCCTTTCTTTTAACTTTGACATTTTTCGGGTACTTTTTTTTTGTAATTTGCAATTGGCTTTTAAACCTACCCCTAGACTAACCCTTATTCTTGATAATTTAATACTATAAGACTTCAATTTGAAAACTAAATTATTTCTAAATATAGAATACATGAAAGGTTATATCTCAATTATCTCAAATATAATGTAGAAATAACCTCCTGACGTTTAGTATTATGTTACGTTAAATGACTAAAATTATTCAACTAAAAGAATACTTTTTATTGATATTTTTTTATTCATATTTATTAATAATTTTCCATTTTTTAAAGATTAATTTTTTTTTCAGTAAATATCAGTTTGCAGGTTGCTCTATTAGTAGACAAATGTGCCAAAAATCTGTCAAAATTATTATTTTATAATATTTTGTTTTGATCTAAGCAATTTTTTAATCAATCAATTTAATCAATTAGGCCTTTATTAAAGTTTAATTTTTTTTGTGACATTGTTTATCAATTTTATTGGCTTTTCATTGTGAAAATAGCAAGCAGTATGTAATTTTATTAAATTATTTATTTAACAACAGATAGAAATTAAAATAATAAATAATAAACAATAATCTCCAGTTGTCGGTAGCCATTAGGGATCTTTGAAATTTAAAAATGGTTAAAAATTTACCATCAGTTATTTCAAATATAGGTGTTGTACCCATATCATTAAGTAAAAATCTCAAAAATTTAGATTTGGATTAACAACAGTAGAAATACAGAAAGCAGCATTATGTTCATGTCATATTGTTCAAATGTTTTTAAATGTTAAATCTATCAATTTAAATAATATGATCGCAGATGCATGGGAAGATAGTAATTTAGCTTGATTTTTCAAACAAAAAGCAAACTTGTTTAGTTGATTTAATGTAAAACAGAAATTGTTTTAATTCTTAAACTAGATTTTAAAGTTATTAAAAATTAAAAGCTGGTTTTTAAACAATTCTTATATTATTTGATAAATAATATTGTCATTATCATTTTTTGTAAGAGACCGTAATGATTTTTGAATGAAGCAAAATTGCTGTGCCTCCAGGACAGGAAGGGTTGAACCATAATAATGAGAATATCTTAAAAACTTTCAGTGCAAAGCTTTAACTGCTCATATTGTAACGTGAAAGCTGTACAGTTTATTTATATAACTTAATTACACACTTATTTATTTATATACTAATATTACGCTACTAATTTATATAAATTATCAATATTACACGATTTTATGTAAACATTGTAGATTTAATTTATATTTATGTTGATATACTCGTGTCTCTCTCTTACTCAATTGGATCTGAACTCTACTGAACTTGATCTGACTTCCACTCTCGCTTGCTGCTTGCTTATATCCGCATCGAGAGTCTGGAACCAACTTGACAATGGTCTCAAAATTTCAATCTTTCTCGAAGTTTTGATTCCGTTACAATATATTCGAGAAAGTTTAGTAGTCAAATCGTAAACTGGGCTTTACATTTACAAAAATACCGATATCAGTTACATTTAAAAAGGTTAAAAAGTATTTTACATAATAGAAATTAATTAAAAATTAATAAAATTGTAGATTATTTATTTATTTCCAGATTATAACGATTATTTTTATTGGAATTATAAAGTTATAAAATTCAAAGAATTTCCATTAATCGCTTTTGACATAAAACATTTTCCAATAATAAAATTTCTATATAGAACACCAAATTTCTGTTGCTGAAACAAATCTGGTTTATCTTTTCTGAGAATAATAATTTAATCTAAAAGTTTGATTTTTTCTTTAAAAATTTATTTTGAACAGAGTTAATTGCTCTACCAGTAGACAAATGTGCCAAGAGTCTATCAAAACTATTATTTTATAATTTTTTGTTTTGATCTAAGCAATTTTTCAATCAATCAATTTAATCAATTAAGTCTATATTAAAGTTTAATTTTTTTTGTGACATTGTTTATCAATTTTATTGGTTTTCATTGTGAATATAGCAAGCAGTATATAATTTTATTAAATTATTTATTTAACAACAGATAGAAATTAAAATAATAAATAATAAACAATAATCTTCAGTTGTCGGTAGCCATTAGGGATCTTTGGAATTTAAAAATGGTAAAAAATTTACCATCAGTTATTTCAAATATAGGTGCTGTGCCCATATCATTAAGTAAAAATCTCAAAAATTTAGATTTGGATTAACAACTCCTTGTAGAAATACAGAAAGCAGCATTATGTTCATGTCATATTGTTCAAATGTTTTCAAATGTTAAATCTATCAATTTAAATAATATGATCGCAGATGCATGGGGAGATAGTGATTTAGCTTGATTTTTCAAACAAAAAGCAAACTTGTATAGTCGATTTAGTGTAAAACAGAAATTGTTTTAATTCTTAAACTAGATTTTAAAGTAATTAAAAATTAAAAGCTGGTTTTTAAACAATTCTTATATTATTTGATAAATAATATTGTCATTATCATTACTTGTAAAAGACCGTAATGATTTTTGAATGAAGCAAAATTGCTGTGCCTCCAGGACAGGAAGGGTTGAACCATAATAATGAGAATATCTTAAAAACTTTCAGTGCAAAGCTTTAACTGCTCATATTGTAACGTGAAAGCTGTACAGTTTATTTATATAACTTAATTACACACTTTTTTATTTATATAATAATATTACGCTACTAATTTATATAAATTATCAATATTACACAACTTTATGTAAACATTGTAGATTTAATTTATATTTATGTTGATATACTCGTGTCTCTCTCTTACTCAATTAGATCTGAACTCTACTGAACTTGAACTGACTCCCACTCCCGCTTGCTGCTTGCTTATATCCGCACTGAGAGTCTGGAACCAACTAGACAATCGTCTCAAAACTTCAATCTTTCTCAAACTTTCAATTCCGTTACAATATATTCGAGAAAGTTTAGTAGTCAAATCGTAAACTGGGCTTTTCATTTACAAAAATACCGTTATCAGTTACATTTAAAAAGGTTAAAAAGTCTATTACATAATAGAAATTAATATAAAATAAATAAAATTATAGATTATTTATATTTCCAGATTATAACTATTATTTTTATTGGAATTATAAAGTTATAAAATTCAAAGAATTTCCATTAATCGCTTTCGACATAAAACATTTTCCAATAATAAAATTTCTATATAGAACACCAAATTTCTGTTGCTGAAACAAATCTGGTTTATCTTTTCTGAGAATAATAATTTAATCTAAAAGTTTGATTTTTTCTATAAAAATTCATGTTGAACAGAGTTAATCGAAAAAGTTTTATAGAGTTTAGAGCAAAACAGTCTAAAACAGTGATCAAATAGTGATGCAAATGCTATGCTTTACTATTATTATTGCTTCAATATCTAGTAGTTGTAGCACACAAATATACAGAGTGGTCAAAAAGAAAACAAATGAAAATTGCTTGCTACCTCATCTTTTGTTTTATCAAACAGTAATGCTATGCTTTACTATTATTATTGCTTCAATATCTAGTAGTTGTAGCAAACAAATATACAGAGTGGTCAAACAAATGAAAATTGCTTGCGACCACATCTTTTGTTTTATCAAACAGTTTGTCTTAGATTGAGTCACACGAGTAAACCTGCTTGTTTCTCTTGGTAAAAAATATTGCACATCTTATTCTGTAGTTATTGTTGCTTGAGAAAGTTACCGAAAATTGAAAAAATGTTTACAATAACAAACTGTTTTCAGTAGTGGCGTTACATCTGGTAAACAAATTTGTACAAACATTTGAAGTCTAAATTAATATAAACGCTTCAAGAGCTGACTGAAGTTTCAGCAGCTTACGCAAAGTGCGTAATAACAAACTTCTAATTGATGCACGAAGACAATAAAATCTAAGGATTAATAGTTTTGATTAAGTTTCTGGAATTTCGTATAATCATGGATTACAATGAAATTACCATTTCGATTTCGTATTTGCATTTTCTTTAAAAGCTACGACGAGTGTTCAAGGACTTTCCCGTCGTCCTGAAAATAGGAAGGGACTTAGAAAATTCATTAATATTTATCAAACATTATAAACTTGTAAATCGCTATTTCCGTCATTTGTTTTTCCTAATAATTAACATAAAAGGCGCGAGGGAGCTCTGATTGTTTGAGGAGCTAATTTCGAAAAAGTTTGTTCATTCTGTTTTAAAATTCAATTTAAGCTTGTATTAACACCAAAGCTCTTATGGGATCAAAAGCTGAAATAGATTTCTTAAAACAATGTAAGACAGGTTCTGCACTGCTTTGAGTTTATGTCGCACATTTTAGTTAATTAGAGTGCAAGGTGTTCACGGTTTACATACCACAAGCAATTTTATGTTTCATCTTTCATTATTAATAATTAATAGAAATAATTGTTGAAGCATAACGTCAATGCAAATAATTATAATTTGTTATATAAAATGTAAATAGTAAGAACATAATTTATGCAAGCCATGAAATTGTGTGATAACGGCATGTTATGACACAATTGGGCCTTGCCTGTTAGCAGACTAAGTAATAATAATAATAATATTAATAATTATAATAATAATAATAATAATGTTATCAAACATACAACTAAAACTCAGTTGATTGGTGTTGATTTGACAGTAAAGTGACAGATGACAGATTATCAACAGAAAAATCAACTATGTATGTTGATTGAACACAATTTTTTTTACACAAAACTGCGAGAAATGCTATTTTTCTCAACGTCTTCTCAAAACTGCCGACTAATTTTGAATCGTATCTGATTAGTTATTTATTTCGTGACACTTTTCACTAATTTGTCAGCGTAGTTTGTCCAAGCTTTGTGACGTTTTTGTCAAAATTTTAATTTGCAGCTTGACGTATTAGGAACAAATGAAATTCAAACTTGCTTTAATTATGAAGCATTCTTTTTTTTCAACTACAAAAGTGGTTTTAAAGCGGAAAAACAATAAGAGGATGATAGATTTTTCGGTAGAGTGTTTAGAGTTGTATGGCTGATCAAGCGTGAAGGCGCGATCGTTATCCTGTCCAGGACGAATCCGTTCGAGGATTGAGGACTATCTTGTTTATTTTTAAAAGCCAACTCTGTGCTTTATTGCCCATCCGCAATAATACGTGTAATTGTCCGGCTCTGCCACAGATTGACGCCACAAATGGCTAACTTAATCAAGAACGGTCACGCAAGGGACTCTAAATTAAATGCTAATTACCTTTGTTTGAACAAAACAGGAGTTTTTGTACAGGCAATAATTTCGAAGTTAATTTCTATGCTTTAAAAATTTTATTTTTAATAAACAATAATTTGGTTTCGTATAGGATTTTAGAAAACTTTTTTTGAGCCGGTTTACCAAAGTACCAAAGCTAAGTTGTCTTATAAATAGGCAGAACCGCTCTTGTTAACCGATTTAGACACGGTAGTGCTAACGTCCTATTCTGATTGTGTGAGCTATACAATAAATTCGTTCTTATTGGCCGAAAAAGTAGGACCAGGGAGGAGGAGTTTAATATATAAGACAAGCGGTCTTATTCGCTGATTAGACAACCTCCGGCATGTTTCTACATTGACCCATCGTTTTCATTGGCGGTTTTTGAAAACAATACCTTTTTTCTTTAAAAAATTCCTAACAGATGGCTAAATCACCTCAAATTTATCTATACGCCTTTGCATTTTCTATTCCACCTACTTGTTTTTTTCTCATTTTTTATCGCTTTTGCCCCCTTTTCTTTTGTTTGTATTTTATGTACATTCTTTCTTACTTCTTTTTCTTTGAATTATGTTTATTTAATTATTTTTTAATATTTTTTTTTAATTTTTTTTGCCACTTTGTTATTAATGTCTCTATTCTTTCTTTTATTGGTTTTTTTTAAAATATCTTTTTAATTTTTGGTCTCACTCTATTTATTGTTAATGTTTCTTTTATTTGTTTTTTATCATTTTTTATCAATATCTCTAGCGGTATATGGTTTGACTAGATTTTTTTCCCATCTTAAGTCTTTTCACTTTTTTCCATGCGAAATTCAAACAAATTTCTACTAATCGATTAGTCGATCAAACGACCCCTTCTCAATCTACAATCGATTAGTCGATCATCTTTTTCAGTTCAATTCTAAGTTTTTGTAATTTCTACAAGTTTCTTCCATTGTTAAGGATGCAGCAGCATCTCATATCCATTTTTTTATTAAATGAACATTATTAGGTAAATTTTTTTTTACCCAATTTTGCAATTTAGCCAAATACAAACAATACGAGCAAAATGCGCTGGACACCCATCCTGTTGGAAACACATGTGTCGTTAATCAAAAAGTCTCTCAGTTGCAAAAAAAATGTCTCAACACTTTCAGGTGTGAATGCCAGTTGAGGATATAGTATCAACAAAAAATTTTTTGTTGTTGTGAACTCAATTTAGGATATAGTGACAATTTTTACATTGTTTACTGATTCTGACAGTTCAACAAATACATTTAGATTTATTCGAGAACCACTTAAAGTTTAATTAAACGGATTTGAACATTTTGACAGTTCAAATTAGCAATTTTGGCTTATTTTCCATCCTTGTTGTGTTTTCGCTTGATCTTTGATGCGATTTTGCTTTCGATATCACCCTTCCTTCCAACATATGCATACAAAACAGTATCATCATCACTCCACAGAAGCTAACTGTAAAATAATCATCCAGTTAGTGATCGCATTGTCTCTTCGACTATGAGAAAACAAGAGGAAGAGCCTCCTTTCTGCCTTTTGTAAAATCATGAATTATTAATGGCTCAAGGGAAATTCTGTTTTCTTTGGTTGAAAATATTTACATTGGAAAACAAACGCACTGGATGGATACATGTAAAGTAAATTCTACATTAGATAGATTTAATAATTATAATGTACTCTTTGAAGTTTCTTGTATAACATTTAATTTGTTAGATTTTAAGGTTTATATTATCAATATCAAAACTTCTTAGGATTATTTAGAATACTTGCCAACAGCAAAATATAAACAATTTAAAATAACTCTATTGCCCAACATTAGAAAATAAATTTTAATTGAATATTATTGCTTCATATCTCTTGTTTTTATCTGCTTTCTTCTAGAAAGAGATCAAATGAGTGTAATAAACAAGATAATTGTAGAAAACATTCATGACATAATTAATAAAATTAATAATAATTCCAGAAATGTCAATTACATCAACTATTTATTAGTTTTTATAACAAGAGTTCAGCACCGTAATACACCAAGTGGCATATCAAGCACATAGAGTGTAGATTTGCAGCAATGATTAACTTATAACCTTAGCTGTTTTGTGTTTTCTTTAATTTGACAAATTTTGAAAGTAGTTGCTCACATCCTGAAATAGAAATCTGATTAAGAAGTTAAACTTAAATAAAAAACAGATTTAAAAAAAAAGAAGTTAATAACGCAAAAAGACAAAAAACTATTCAAAAAACCGCACAATATTTAAAACCGCAATCAATTTTGATCTGAAAACCTTGCAGGCCATTTAATAACACCTCTTTTTTTCATCCATTGGTTCGGTTTGGCTATTTAACACTTAACTGTTATTTTTTTAATAAATTTTTTTTTATATCAGTAAATTATGTTAAATAATTTATAATATTTTCATAAAAACATATTTCGTATAGAACCAAAAAAAAAATATTTTAATTTAATATAATACTATAACTGTTCTATTTACTACTTTACTGTTATTTTTTTATTTAATTTTTTTTTTATATCAATAAATTATGTTAAATAATTTATAACATTTTCATAAAAAAATATTTCGAAAAGAGCCAAAAAAAAATTATTTTAATTTAATATAATACTATAACTGTTCAATTTCACCCCCCCTAAAACCAGACCGTAATATATCAATTCAAATATAATAATTAATTTAACTTGTGGGAATTTTTTTATTTATTGATATATCGCATATATTTTGATAACAAAGCCATTGTCTACAAAATAATGAGATAATATATAACTTACTTACTTTATGATAGGGGAGGGTTACATCCAAACCCTTAGAAAAATATAAGGGTAGTAGTTATGATGTCAATATATCATATCCTATTTGGAACATCCCTAATTGAATTATTAAAGTTTTTATATTCTATTCTAGAATTTTGAATTAAATTAAAATCAAATCAGTATTATCACAGCTCGCGCTACTTACCGCACTAGTGCGTTAATAATTAAGATAATTTAAAACGTGAATAAAGCGATTTAACATCATTAACTGCATTTTAATTTATATTTCAAATTTTGTTTCAAAACCCCTTTTCTTAAGAAAAAAAATATTTTTTTTTGGCATGGTAGGTTTGTAGAATTTAGATATTTAAACGTAAAAATTTTGAACAAGAACTTTTGTCGAGAAATTAAAATCTAATCAGATCAAGATTATCTCAAATAATTATTTTTTACAATGACCACCTTACAAAATTACTCTTATCTCGTTAGATTTTACAAATAAAAGCTATAACTTATTAAATGGAAAAATCTTGTTTTTTAATGGTTTGTCATTAATTTTTAATTACTAAAGATCAATCGGTGACATCGGTGGTCGAAGACAGTACTTTGAAATCTAAACAACCAATTTGAGTGAGTTCATATCATAAGATATGAAAAACAAAACATAAAAAAATTGAAAAAAAAAGAGAAAATACTACAAATGCTTTGTCAAAGAAAGAGAAAAATAAATAAAAACGTAGCAGAAAAATTAAAGTACACATCATAACAAATACAAGAAGGTATGAGAGCATAATCAGTAATGAAGCTTGAAAAAAGAGTGAATAATAGCAAGATTTAGATGTGGAAACCAAAAATAGAAAAAATGACTGACAAGAGAGAGATAGAAAAAAAAGAGCATAAAGTAGATATGGAAACAAAGCCGAAGCAATAGCCTGTGTGATAAAAAAGAGTAAGAAACTAGAACAGCGAACAAGAAATTGTTAAAAATTATTAAATGATAAAGAAAGAGGAGTATAACAGATAGAGACAGAGTAATACAAAGAAGTAAAAAAAACAAAATGTAAATTTTAGCAATGTTTTCTAGTGCTAAAATTTAAAATTTTGTATTAAAGTATATAATTATTTATGAATAGTTAATAAAAGTATTATTATTATAACAAAAAATCTAAAAATAACACCAAAAACATCAAATAAATAAAGAAAATAACGTTTTACTGAAAGTAAACAGATATAATCTAAGAATAAACGTATAAATTTTTTTTTTTTAGTTTTTTGCTATTTATTGGTAATGGTGTTTTAATTAGCCTCGAATCAAAATAATGGTTTGACGGTAAAGTGACAGATGACAGATTATCAACAATAAGGTCATTCATTAAAATTCAACACAATTTAATTTTACTCAAAATAAATTAAGTACTAACGAGAAGAAATACTATAAAATAACAAAAACAAAAGAATATAAAGTAATATAAAATAAAAAAAATAAGAAAAAAGTGTTAAAAATTATTTAATGATAAAAAAAGAAGAATACAATAGATAGAGACAGAGTAAGACAATAATACAAAAAGGAAAAAACATAAAATATAAGTTTTAACATTGTACTAGTGCTAAAATTTTAAAATTTTTATCAAAAGTATATAATTATTTATAAATAGTTAATAAAAGTATTATTATTATAACAACAAATTAAACAAAAACATAAAATAAATAAAGAAAATAACGAGAGACAGAAAGTAAATTAATATAATGTTAGAATAAGCTCAATCTTTTTTTTTGTTCTTTTGCTAATTATTGTTATTTTTGTTGTTTTAATTAGCCTTAAACTGAAATTCAAAAACAGTTACTTTATTATAATTATACATCTATCTTTTTAAATTTAGTATCAACTTTTTCTTTGTTTTTTTTTGTATTTCTTCATTTATCCTTTTTTCTGTTAATTTTGGTTCAAAATTTTTTTTATTTAATATTTAAACCATAAATTTTAAAAAATGACATTTAACGTCTTAAAAAAATTAAATGAAATAAGTTTTGAAAAATAATGTCAATGTTTATGTTGGTTTAAAATATTAACAATTATAACAAAATTTATAAAAAAGTAGAACAATTTTTATCAATAAATAAAACGTAAAAATAAGAAAAAAAAACAACTTACATACAAATATCAGTTTAAAAAGTTATAAACAATAAAACGCCTGATAATAACTAGTTTTTTTTTTAATTTGTTTTAATTTTTTTTAATTTAATCAAAGATTGCCATGAATGCAATTCACTTTGAATTGTGAACGTACCTTTACCATCGAATCGAAGTGACAGTTATTAATTTGACATCTAAACCTAATATAATTTGACTTTTGATTCAATAAATCGTTAGTTCAACACGTTAATGACATTAAATTGAAAACACTTGTAGTGTTATAGCAAACAAAAAGAGAACTTTAATATATAAAGAAAACAAAAAAAAAGTTGCTTCCGTCTGTTCGTCATTGTTTGTAAATAGAGGAGACACAATAGATTACAATATAGAATACAGAGCATATTCCCTTGCAAAATTCTTTATGTCAATATATCATATCCTGTTTAGAACCTTCCTAATTGAAATATTAAAAATTTTATATTCTATATAGAATTTTAGTATTACCTCAGCTGTCACATTAAAAGCTACTTATCGCACTAGTGCATTAATACAACAATTTTTTTAAGGATTTAAATTTATTAGGTATTATCAGTCATGTGCAGAACAAAATTTATTCCATTACAAAAACAAATGAGTAGGTATTTTGTAGTCATATCGTTTACTTTATTTACTAAGCAAATAAATAATCTATTTTCTTATTTTCTTTCATAAACTGGGAGCTGTGACAGTAATTTTCCAAAAGCTGGTGTAAGTCTCAATTTTTTAGAATTTTTTTTGTCATAAGTTTTTATCAACTGAAAATTGATCAATGCCTTTGGTGGTCAAAGACAGTACTTGGAAATCAATACAATCAATTGAAGTGAGTTCAAATCCCACCTAGACAAAAGACTGTTTTCAAAAAACAATGCTTCCGTCTGGCGGTGGTTGTTTGTAAATGAAGGAAACACAATAGATTATATAGATTGCTTTGTAATATGATATTGTGTACTTTATCAGCTAAAGGTTATTAGATGAGAAAGTGCAAATGCAACTAAAATTATAAAACATTTTAACTTATTAGGTCTCATCAGTCATGTGCAGAAAATTTTTATTTTCTTACAAAAACAAATGAGTTTATTATTTAAGTACTTTAAAGTCATGTCATTTACTTTAGTAATTTTCTATAAAAATTTGTTAAGTTTTGAGCTTTTAAGCAGCTTTCGCCCTGATGATGAGCGTCTCTACAAAGACCGAAACCTCGTTGAAAGCAAATAAATCATCTATTTTCTTACCTTCTTCTATAAACTTGAAGCTTCGACGGTGATTCCCCAAAAGCTGGTGTTTGGCGACGACGTCCGTCGGTAGGAGTGGCGTCGCTCTTGCGTTTCTCCAAAGATCTGCGCGGCGCAGCTTCACCAAAAGCGATCCCTCTCCAGTTTCCGCGCGTTTCTCCCAACAACAGGACGTCGGGAATATAAACGGATGTTGCATTCAACGGCACTTTTCAAATTTTTTTAGTCACAATCGAGAAATCAAAATATTTTTTTTTTAAAAAAGTGATTGTGGTAGGCCGAAAAAGACCATCGGGACCCAGTGATCTGGTGTGAATGCTTGTGTGTAGGGGAATTCCCGGAACTGTGTAGTTTGTTTAGATTGAAAAGCCGGCAGGATGGCCGGTTTGAGAATTGTTCTTATGCTCCTATGGGGATTTACTACTGGTCAGTTTTTGTCCTATTTTTTTTGGTAGTGAAGCTAAAGTTCACACTAATGGTATTGCAACCAAAATTCAATTACAAAAAACCATCATTATAGTTTGAGTGTCAATTTTTATTTGTCACTTGTTCAATTGTTTTGAAATAAAAAAAATTTTTGACAGCTGTTTAAAAAATCTTTTGTGTGGCATATATATTTTTTTAAATAATGTTGCAAATCTAGTCTATAAACAAAAATTGTTTCAAAATGTTACTTTAAAAACAATACTTTCAATAATATATACCATGTGTTATGGTAAACAAATATTTTTTTTTGTACTTAATTTGGATTAAACTTTAAAAGAATTTTTTTTTAGTATGACAATAAATTGGGTTTTTATAACAAGATCACAGAAAAAGTCACAGCTACCTGTAAATTAAATAAATAACAATTTTTCGTAATGTTTTTAAAGATTATAAAAAAGCGTTTGACTCTGTTCTCTTTCTTTGGAGATTATAGGATTTAAATAAAAAACTCATATAATTTTAAATAAACCATAAATTTGTTTAAGTAGATTATAAGGATTTGTTTGTTGTAATGCAGTTTTGATAAACAATACTTTTCAAACGTCAAATAGTTCAAGGAGATTTTTTAAGTGTTTATTGGTTTTGCTCAAATAGCGACTATAAAAGACAGAAAAAAAAATGTGTAAGTAGCTAAAATAGAAACTAAACTACAAAAGATTTAAAATACAAACAAAAGAGATAAAAGATGAAATGTTTAAGTAGCTGAAAGTGCTAGAATAGAAACAAAAATTCTAATGCAAACGGCAAATACGTAGCCAATTTTCAAATATTATGATAATTATGAAAAAAAATTAATGAAATATTAAAAAATAAAAATATATATTTTGAAAATAAATGAAAAAATGCTACAGTTAACAATAGAACAACGAAATTACAACTTAAAATCAATTATGAAATAGTAACGTTAAAATAAATATATTTTAAATAATTGAAAACAACTAATAACTTTTTATCTTTTTGTTTATTGTAAAAAAAAATTATAAAGTCAACAATTTAACAATAAAACATAACTCTCATTTAATTTAGCAATTAATTCGGTTAAGCAACTAAAAGTTACTATTTTTTATAGTTGCAACTTTAAAAAAAAAAAAAATTTATTTTTATAGTTTAGTTTGTCTTATTGTCTAAACTTCTTTTATGTTAAAATTACAAAAATTTTTTTTTTTTAATAAATGCGGTCAATATTTGATGATTTTAGGATATTGTTTCTCCAAAGCATCTGAAAATCGTATCATCGAAATTGTTGAATTTAACATTTGAACAATATAATGCTTTTTATAAATTTCCGCAAGGATTCTAAGATTTCTACATGATAATACGAGTACAAATTACTAAAAGTCAAATCTTCGCCATTTTGCAGCTCCTGATGACCCAAAAAAATGGCAAATATTCAGCCATTTTTGTATTAAAAGAATGAATACTATGAGAATTTGAAACAGCAATTTCTATAAAATACGCAATTTCAGTTTTTTTTTAAACATGGTTTATAAAAACATAAAATAATAAAAAATTCAGCTTATTGCTTTTAATAGTATTTCGAGATAACTTAAATAATAACTACATATTATTATTATTAATTAATTTGTTAAATTTAATTTTAAATGTTAAATCTAACAATTTATAATATGATTGTAACTGCGTAGGGAGATAGTAATATAGCTTGATTCTTGACTTAGTTGGAATAGCTTTTTTTTTTAATAATAAATTTCAATTATTAAATCGGATTTTGAACTAATTAAAAATCTTTTTTTAACAAATTTATATGTTTTTTTATATATATTTTATTTATAAATTGTTTTTTAGGTTTTGTATTCTATTAGTTTTCGCTAGTTTATCATGTAATTTTGATTATTTTTTTACTGTTTTTCCAAAATTTTTGGTTTATGGGCATTTTTAATTAATTTTTTTCATACATATATTGCATTTTTACATAATTTATATTTATATTTAAAGTTCTTATTTTGTGGTTTTAATTTATTTATCAAATTTTTATTAGTTTATTTCTTATTTCTACATTCAACACTTTTTATTTTTAATTTAAAAGTTATAATTTATTTATTTATTAATTTTTTGTTTACTTTATATATCGCTTGGTTTTTCTTATCAACTTTTTTTGCTCCTAAAAGTTTTTTTCAAAATTTGTTACTATTTGTAGCGTTTTTTAATATTTTATTGTTTTTTTTAGTGTTTTCTATTGAAATTTCTTTTTTAGGCGACATTAATCTGACCCAGACTTTGCTTTCTTCTATTTACTTATTTTTTTTTTTTTTACTACAATTTTTTATTTAGCGTATTTGACAGTTTTTTTTCTATATGACTTTGTTTCGAAAAGTTTTTTTCTCCAAGTTTGAATTTGTTTGTCCACTTTTTTAATATCTTATCGTTTATTTCAGCTTTTTCTATTGTAATTTTTTTTAGTCAACATAAAACTGGCTTAAAGTTTGCCTTTTTAGATGTACTTATTTTTAGTTATATAATAAATACTTTCTTTTCACAGTATTTTTCTATTTGTTCTATTTTTCTGTTTATTTTGCAATATTTTTTCTTATTATCTTTGATTTACTACAATTTTTTCTTTAATTTATCTAGCGCTTTTTTTTTCAAATCATTTTTATCTTTTTTCTCTAAATTTGTTATTAATTGTCAAGTTTTTTAACATCTTATTATTTTTTATGGCTTTTTTTGTTGAAATTTTTTTTTCACTCAATGTTAGACAAGCTCACACTTTGCATTTCTTAATTTACTTATTTGTTTTAGATCTATTGTCAATATTCTCCTTTTTTGCAATATTTTCGAAAATGCTTTATTTTGCTCTTCATATTTTAATACTTTTTTCTATTTATTCAGATGAACCACACTTTTTCACTTAGCTTATGTAAGATTTTTTTTATTATATCACATTTTCTTGTTTTCAAAAGAATTTTTTTCTTCAATTGTGTTGTGATTTTTTTGAAATTTAATTGTTTTTCTTAGCTTTTTCTATTAAAATTGACTTTTTCGTCAACATTAAGCTAGCTTAAACATTATTTTTAGATTGACTTGTTTTGTTTGTCTATTAGATCTACTTCTAAATATTTTCCTTTTATCAATATTCTCTTAAGTGCTCAATTTTTTCTTCATCTTCTAATATTTATTTCTTGTTTATTTTAATTTACTACATTTTTTTATTCAACTCATGTGACGTTTTTCTTCTACATCAATTTTTTTTTGTTTCTAAGAGATTATTTTTCTTTAAATTTGTAATTTGTAATTCAAGCGTCTTAAATTGTTTTTATTTTATTTTTCAGTTTTTTTATTGAAATTTCAGTCAACAATAGAGTGACCCAAACTTTGCATTTATAGATTTAATTATTTTTACTGTTAGATCTGATATAAATATTTTTCTTTTTTTTACATTTTTACTTCATTGCTCTTTCTTTTTATATGCTTATATTTTTCCTTATTTACTTTAGTTTACTACATTTTTTTATTGAGCTTATCTTTCGTTTTCTTTTCCATATAACTTCGTCTTGTTTACAGACGTTCATTTCTTCAAAATTTGTTATCATTTGTCATGTTTTATAATATCTTATCATGTTCCTTAGGTTTTACTATAATAATTTTGTTTTTACTCAAAATTAAGCTATCCACTTGAAAAATAAAACAATTTATCTGTTTTTGTCTTAAAGTTTTTTTAAAAGAAAAATTGTTGTTTGCGCTGATAGTACTTAAACTAGATCAACTAAAAATCAAATTTTAAGTAAAAATGACATTTTGTTGCATTATGCATCATAAAATAGACTTCTACCACTAACTTCTACAACAATAAATTTTTGACAATACTTTAAGAAAAAAAATTTAAAATTTGGAAAATTTCAGAATAAATAAGTCTTTTAAAAACTCTTTTTTTATTTAAAATTTTAATATGCTCTGACAACAGTTAAATATTCATATAGGGTTAAAAAAATTAAACTCTAGCCAAAATTTAGAGCAAAGGATCTTTTTTTTATTTTATTATAATTATTCAATACATTTTCAATTAACTTTTAAGTTATGTTAATAGTTTATCAAGATATAGATAAAATTAACTGAAGTTTGTAAATATTTAACTCATGATTATAATCTTTTTGCATTAAGCTTGCAATCAAAACTGCAGTTAGGTTAGCTACTTTGGGTTATACCTCAAAGTTAACGATAGTTAAAATAGCGTAATCGTGGTTTAGCTTTAGTTAAAAAAACAAAAGCGTTTAGTGATTTTGATAAACAAAATTCATTAGCTACTTTAACTGAAGTAAAATTTAACTCTAAATTCAGTTAAACTAAACTTTAATTAACTATTCCGTAGTTAGGTTTGTTTAAATGACGTTAAATTTGTTTTAACTTTATAAGTATTTTCAACTGTTTTTTTTTTTAATAATTAATTAATAAAATTTACTTTAATTATAAATAGTTAAAAAGTGACAAGATTTAAACGGCTTTTGGTTGGACATTCTCAAAGCACTTGCCGACGTTACTTGATGTATATGATTTTTTTCTTGAACCTGACTTGACCGGACCTGACCTGGTGTTGAAGTTATTTGGTCTGTAGGTTATATTTTACCAGCCGAATAACTTTGTAAAATTTTTTTTTTTTACTTCTTTATTTTTTGGCTCATTATTCCATTGATTTTAGCCAACGGCAGATCAGTTTTTGTTTTTTTTCTTTTTGTTTGTTTTACAATATATGTTTTTTACTATTTTCTTCTATTGGATAATTTTTCTTCTTTGTTTTTTATATTCTTGTTCCTTTTTGAACGTAGAAAAGTAGGTTACCTCACTATGTCTATCGGTTTTCAAAATATTAAAAAAGAAATCACTAAAATATGAATTAACTATAATTATTACGCATGAGGCATAGCAGGATATAAATCAGCCGCATATGTCCAATATCGGGTGGTACAGTTAATTTCACGGAAAAGTATGCATATGGAAAAATTAATAAGAAAAACTATCAAATAACGTTAATGCACTATAACTAAGACAAACGCACAATGAGACAAACTCACGTCATTAGTAAAAAAACAGAAAAACGGTAAAAGACAATTTTCTACACTTTACAAACCCTCCAAAATCTCATCAACATCGACCAATGAATGGAATAATTAAACGCGCAATTTACACGGTATGTCGCGATGGTATGTTTATATTATAGGAATAAGAACATTCCATGAGCTAGCGCAGAGATCATTTTCGTCGGTCAAGAATTATTTAAGGAAACAAAAATCAAATTAAATTCATGTTATTTGTACAAAATATTATTTAGTGTTCGTGACAGTTAATTTATAAACATTTGCTTTCGAATTTGCTATTATTGTTCATAATAATAACAGACAAACTTACATTCTAAAAATTTTTTTTTTTTGCGTTGACAGCTTAAATTTTGTTCATAATCCGAAAAGTAACCTTTGGTTATATTTGATTTTGGACGCTTTCGATTACTAGGACCTTAAATAATTATTTTTAGAATTTTGTCAGAAGTGTTTGATAACCAATCACTTATCTTGTTACCATTCGATATCCTTGAATAGCAATTTATATACCTACCATACCTCCCACATACTTGCTTTGGTCAAACTTCAAACATCAAACATGCTTTTGTAATAACCATTTTGTACTTAATTATCCATTATTGGAATTAGACCCTTACTCAATTGAGAGCGTTCGTCCTTTACCGCACATTTGTCCCATTCACCCGTATTTCATTTCATCCCGAAAACGAATGAAATATTTATAAAGAGTCTACAGCATGATCCTGTAGGAGTATTAAATTTTGTTGACTTTTATTAGAATAAAATGGAATTCACATTTCTGGCACTTGTAGATTCTATGTAAATTAGGACAATTTTCATTCGGTTTGATGCCAAATATGATAATACATAGTGAACAGTTAAAATAAAAATGTCAAAAATTAATTATCTTTATTAAAAAAGCCTAATTATACTTGATTAATTGCAGGTTAGGGGTGACTTCTGACACAATAATGCGTTCGCGTTTTTACAACGGCAACTTTAGCGCCACCCTATTTTTTTATCAATTCTTACCAATTATGATTCGCATTATCTAGAGACAGGGAGTTGTTGTTATATTTTGGAGCATAAAACAACCCAGGCCTACTAAGACCATGTTAAATCACAATATATACAACAAAAAATGTAATTAAAATATAGACTGGCATTAAAAAAGATTATACTACTATTATGTAGTGTTAAATAAACAATAAGATTGATACGTTTGCTGACAATGCACACTTAATCTTTACGACAATGGACGAAGTCCTCAACAGTAATTTGTCACCCACTTCTGTAACATGCCTTAAGATCTTTAAACCCTAATAATAATAATTGACGTTTATTGGTAAGGAATATTTAGATATTTTACATTAATTTAGTATTAATAATGCAACAATAATAAAAAAAATCATTATTTTAAGCAAATTTTATTACTAATTTGTAAAATTCTCTTTGAAATGTTTCTCTTTTGAGGCCTTGTTTATTAGTTCACTTGCTGGTTATGACCCTATGGTCAATTAAGTGAAGTTCATTAACACAAGAATTAATTTAAACTCTGCCTATGTGAAAATGTTGACACGTTGATATATTGAACAATGTCTGTATTTTATTAGTCAACAAAAGGGGGTACTTACCATATCGCAATTTGCATTTGACACAAGCTACTCATGTAAATTTACATAGAGAGAGAGAGAGAGAGAGAGAGAGAGAAAGAGGGCATTCAAAGGATTTTTAATAATGAATTATTACAGCTTAAATACAGATTCACTATAAAGAATTGTGTCAAAATAATGTTTTATCTTAGATTCTTCTAGCCCATAACCTATTAAAAAATTTAAAACAAGGTAAATAAATCTTAAATTAGTTCAAGAACAAAAAAATGAGCTAAAAAGTGGTTTGACGATCAAAATTAAATATCTAATTATTTTTCTTCTACTTTATGAAGCATTTTATAATTAATTTGTAAGATTCAAGATATCACAGTCTTGACTAGGTTAGACCTAAGAAGAAAACTTCTTAGACTGGCAATTTAATTTCTAAAACATTAAAAAAACTTGTCTAAACTAACTTTCGAGGAGAAATAGTATATTGTAAACCTAGGCGGCAAAGTGGTATTTTTCCAGGCCGAGAGAAGATATGGACAGACGAGCCAAAGGCGAGCCTGGCCACTTCTCAAGGCCTGGAAAATCACTTTGCAACCGTGGTTTACACATTATTTTTTATCCTACACAAATTACCTTATAATCGAGCATTATCTTAAAATTGATTTGATGTTATTACCGCCAATCGCCAATTCAAAATGTCAAACTTTGACAGATGTCAAAAATTTATGAATTACTCTACTGTCGTGATTTACACAATTTATCTTGCACAAAAGTAGTTTTTTAAAATAAGATTGATGTTCATAAACAGTAAATGTAATGTAAAATTTCAACACCCTTCATAAATAGTGAGGCGTTTAGAGTTTAGAGTAATTTTTCTTATAACAGCGACTCCTGACGGAGAAAATCAGATTTTTTTTCTCGGCTAGCCGAGAAAGTACATCTTTTCTCGGCTAGCCTGGAAATGATCTACTTTCACGGCTGTCGAGAGACGAGAAAATTTTATTTTGAGTTGGTGTACGATAAAAACAATTTTTCTGATAATATCTTGTATTATTGTTTTTCCTTAAATTAGTTTAGGAACCGTAAAGTAAAATAAAAACGAGTTTGAAATCCAAAATTAATTATCTACTTATTTTATTCTAGTTGATAAAGCATTTTATGGTTTGGAGATATTTTCTTAGACTGACATTTCAGTTTTTAAAACTGGCAAAAAAAAACTTTTACCAACCTATGTTTAGGAAAAAAAAGACTTTTTTGGTTATATTTTGCATCATTTAAAATTTTTTTTTTATTTTATTTTTTTTTGTGTAGAGAAATACCTTAATTGGTCTAATTTATTAAAAATAGAGGTTTATTAGGTAGAAACAAGCAAATTTTGAATTTAAAGTTTTAAATTAACTGGAACGAGTAGCTGCAAGAAACTTACAATAAAAATTGAATCGGTATAGAGTCGTTCCATGACAATCAAGCGTCAAAAATAAAAATATGAGTGAAGAAACTCCTATACCAGAATATTTTCCCGAAATTAAATAATTGATTCTTTCAAAATTGTTTTTCAAAACTGACATCTGTCATTTGAAGCGGCTTTTTCTACCTGGTTTGTCAACTTTTAATGTAGGTCAATTTTGGCAAATGTTTTGTAAAAGTCTACAAATGGGTTGTATTTTGAGACATTGTGCTTTTTTGTGAGCGGACCTGACCTGACCTGACCTAACCTATAATAAAGTTATCTGGTATGTAGGTTATTATTTGCTAGCCATGAGCTATATGAAATAACTGTTAAATTTTTTTTTATTTGGTCTTTCTTTTTTTGGCAAATTATTTTATTAATTTTGGCTAGCTGCGGATGATTTTTATATATTTGTTTTTTGTTTGTTTTACAAAATATCTTTCACTATTTTCTTCTATTGCATAATTTTTCTTCTTTGCTTTTTATCTTTTTGTTTTTTTTCACTTTGGGTCTTTTTAGTATTTTTTGTTTATGTTTATTTTTTTTTTTTTAGCTCGCAATCTTGTAGTTTTTTCAATTATATGAAATAGAATTATATCTATTTTTTTCTGCTGACCTGACCTGACCTGATGCTAAAGTTATTTAATCTGTAGGTCATTTTTTGCCAACTAGGATTTATATGAAATAACGTTATTAAAATTTTTTTCTTTAGTCTTTTATTTTTTGGTTAGTTATTTTATTAATTTTAGCTAGCGGAGAATAATTTTTTATGTTATTTTTTCTTTCTGTTTGTTTTACAATATATTTTCTACTATTTTCTTCTATTGCATGATTTTTTTTCCTTTTTTTTTATCTTTTTGTTTTGTTTTAAACGTTTCAAGCACTTTTGATCTTTTTAGTATTCCTTGTTTTTGTTTATTTTTTCATTTTAGCTCTCAATCGTGTTGCTTTTTTGATTATATGAAATATAGTTATATCTATTATTTTGTGCTTTTTTTAAGAGCTTTTAGTATCATTATTTCTTTTAATAAATAATAATTTTTTATACTTGTTTTATACTTAATTTTTAGCTTTTCTATGTGACCAAAACTATCCTGTATTAATTTTTTTACGACGTTTTTGTTTCAAAATGCATTTGTTTTATTGCTGTCAATACCGTTGCAGATAAACATACCTATTCTAATTTATACTTTTTTTTTATTACAATATTTTAATCTTTTTTTTCTTGTTTGTAATGTGTTTTTTCTGCTATTATTTTTTTATTTTATTCAATTTATTCAATTTGTTTAGATTCTTATACCACATCTTCCATATTCAGACACGTTTTTATTCAATCTTATAATGTTTTCTTCTTTCATCGTAGTTTTGTTTTAAATTTAACTCACATTTAAATCAATAGAGATTTTAAACCAAAAATATGCAGATATAGAGAAGATAATGGTTATACCTTCAAATTTCTGGAAGTTTAGCAGAAAACGTGAATTCTGTTCAGAAATTCTATTTCTAATTCTCTAAGCTATTTCTATTTCTAAGCTTATGATAGGATTTCGAAATAAGAAACAAGTAGATGAAAGACATAAAAGTATATCACCTGACCTGACCTGACCTGATTTTTTGCCAACCACGAGCTAAATGAAATAACTTTATTAAATTTTTTTTCTCAAGTCTTTTATTTTTCGGCCAATTATTTTATTAATTTTGGCTAGCTGCGGATGATTTTTATATTTTTTTTTCTGTTTCTGTCGGTTTTACAAAATATTTTTCACTATTTTTTTCTAATGCATGATTTTTCTTCTTTGCTTTTTATCTTTTTGTTTCTTTTTAAACGTTTGAAGCACTTTTGATCTTTTTAGTATTTTTGGTTTATGAAATAGAAAACAAGTAGATAAAAGGCAAAAGAATATGACCTGACATGACCTGACCTGATGTTAAAGTTATTTAGTCTGTAGGTTATTTTTTGTTAACCACGAGTTACATGAAATAACGTTATTGAAATTTTTTTTCTTTAGTCTTTTATTTTTTGGCCAGTTATTTTATTAATTTAGCTAGCGGTGGATATTTTTTTATATTTTGTTTTCTGTTTGTTTTACAATATATTTTCTACTATTTTCTTCTATTGCATAATTTTTCATCTTTGTTTTTCATATTATTGTTTTTTTTTGAACGTTTTAAGCACTTTTGATCTTTTGATTCTTTGTTTATGTTTATTTTTTCATTTTAGCTCCCAATCGTGTTGCTTTTTTAATTATGTGAAATATAATTAGATCTATTATTTTGTGCTTTGTTTTAAGAGCCTTTGTTATCATTATTTTTTTTAATAAATAATAGTTTTCAAAATTTTTGTTTTATGCATAATTTTTAGCTTTTCTATTTGGCCAAAACTATCCTGTATTAATTTTTTTACGACGTTTTTGTTCCAAAATAAATTCGTTTTATTGAATTATGTATATTTGCTGTCAATACCGTTGCAGATAAACATATTCTAATTTATACTTTTTTTTATTACAATCTTTTAATCTTTTTTTTGTAATGTGTTTTTTCTGCTATTATTTTTTTATTTTATTTAATTTGTTTAGTTTCTTATATCACATCTTCCATATTCGGACACGTTTTTATTCAATTCTATATTGTTTTCTTCTTTCATCGTAGTTTTGTTTTAAATTTAACTCACATGGAACCCCTTTGTTTGCGGAAGAAAAGAATATTTGATAAAGACAACAATAAATAGAGCAATTTGAACAACAAAAAACAGTTTTGCTTGTGTACTACTAATAAATAAATAGACGGCTGAATAGAAAGATTCAACGACTTAAACTATTTGCCAAGACAATGAAGTTTTACAAAACTCTAGCAAAACAGGAAACTTTTTTCAATGCATTATTCAAATTATTAGAGATTTTAAACCAAAAACAACCAGATATGGAGCAGATGATGCATATACCTTCAAAGTTTTGGAAGTTTAGTAGAAAACGTAAATCTTGCCCAAAAACTTAATTTCTAATTCTCTAAGGTATTTCTATTTCTGAGCTAATGAAAGGACTTCGAAATACAAAATAAGTAGATAATTATGAGACATAAAAGTAAATGGGTAATGAACAAAAAACCCCAAAATGGAAAAACTTGTAGAAAAATTGGTTTTGTAAGAAACAATGAAGGAAGAAAAGAAGAAAAACTAAATTTTTCTGATAAAAAACTTTTACTTGAGATTTCTATAGGTTCATGTTTATTCAAAATCTGTCTGGTGACTTGTCAAAGATTTTTTGCCCGTGTCTTGTTTATCATTTTTCTCCAGTATTTTCTCTAACATTTCTTTTCGAATATTTTCGGCATCAAAGCGATCTTCAGCTCCAATAATAGTTTTATTTTTATCTTTTTCACATTTGGTAACAACACTAAAGTGGGTATTCCAACAGCATCTCCATCTTTTCTCTGAAGATTGTCAGCTTCTGGTAGAAGATTGCCAAAAACAATTGGAGTCTCCAAGTTTGGTAGACATTGTAGTTTTTGAAACTCTTTAAATTTAGAAATTCTGTTATTTCTAAAGTTTAGGTATTTCAAACTTTTCATAGCTTTGCTAAATCCAGCTAATTGCTGGAGGGAGTTTCCAGTTGTGTCAATTGCAAAAACTCTACCAAATGAATCATGGTAATTTTTTTTGCTGCAAGATAGAGTTTTTCCAAATTGGAGAGATAAGATCCAGATATGTCAAAAAGGAGATTACTGCGTAGCACTAGATGCTTTAGTTTTGTCAGTTCTGCATTCTCAAAGTTTGTAGTAAAGATATTATTATAGTTTAACTCTAAGCTATCTAATAACGGTTGATATATAGTATCAATATCTTTAATTTGGTTATGGTTAAAATCTAGTACTTGAAAATAGTACATTGTTTCTAAGTTTGTTGAATTCACTTGGTTTTTTCGGTTTTTAATAGAAGCAAGAAAGGCATTTTGGTTAGAACTTGCAAAGCGTTAAATGTCAAAAAGTTGCTACTTAAATCCAAGAAGATAACAGGTCTAAAGTTGAGAATTACGCTTAAATCTGTCAGCTTTACATCCACGGCAGTTAATGTTAAGTAAGCATATTATAAGCCTTAAAAACTCCTAGAAAATAGTTTTCAAACTGAACCGGAATTCGAAAATAGCTGCAAATGTATTCCTGTTTCTCTCTGTTATTTGATTAGAATAAGATTAAATGTCAATAAATCCAAATCTATCGTCAAGACTTCTCATCCCTTAATCCCCCTCGCTCGATTAAAATGCATGATTTGTGAAACCCTATTTGTGTGTTGCGTGTCAGGAATATTCTCCACTTGGCAGGACCGTCGAAGAGGGTTTCTAAAACGACAACCAACCGGAAAGCGTCAATATACGTTTAATTACGTTGACTCTTCTTCGACACTTTGTCTGATAGTTTTAATTAATTTAAAACTTTAACATCCCACATCTCTCGTGGAAATTTCTTTACGTAAAAGACCGAAAGAGAGGCGTTAATTAATGTCGTACGATGTTTTTTAACAATACTAATTGAATTTAAGTGACACGGCGCATAGTTTTCGTGCTGAATCAGCAAGAATGTGCTAATCTATGGCGATTTTAATAAATCGTTTAAACTAATTGAAAAAATGCGGTTTTTTTATTCTATTTTATCGGCTTACGACAAGCGCTGCAGCCCGAAAAACCTATGGCAGAAGCGATAGTTTATTACTGAACTGTTTTTAATATGGGTTTTTGTTTTAAACACGTATTAAAGCTATTTATAAGATGTTTCACTCTTCTCAGTGATTTTTATTGAAAAAACTAAGCTAATAATTTTAAATTTGAAAAAAATAGTGTAGTGCTGGGCACAACAGCCCAAAAAACCACCTATAGCAGAAATTTTGCTTAGTAATGTTTGCGAAAAGACTAAGTTACTTATATTAAATGGAAAAAAATAGTATAGTCTTAGCCACGTATAGTGTTAACTTAGTCTGACTTAATCTGTCTGTTTAGGTTTGACTTGGCTACTCTGATTTGGTCTGCCTAATTTAGTCTAGCTTGGTCTTTTGACCCGACCTGACCTGACCTGGCCTAACTTGAGTCTGACTTAGCTTAACTTGAGTCTGACTTGGTTTCTCTAACTTGGTCTGACTTAGTCTGTCAGTTTTGGTTTGACTTAGCTTCTCTGGTTTGGTCTGCCTAATTTAGTCTAGCTTGGTTTTTCTGACTTAAACTCTTTGACTTAGAGTGACTGACTTTGTCTAACTTAATCTGTAACTTAAACTTTGGTAACTTAGTCTGACTTAGTCTGTTTTGCTCAATGTAAGAGTCTGCTTGAACTGTCTGAATTGATCTGTTTTCTTTGGCCTGACTTGATCGGTTTAACTTGATTTGCCTGACTTAATGTGACTTGATCTGATATAGACAGATTTGATCTGACTTGGTCGGTCTGATTTGGTCTATCTTGACATGATTTGATCTGACTGACTTAGTCGGTCTCACCTGGTTAGGCTTAGTTCGTATGTTTTTGACTTGGCTTGACTTGAGTTTGTGATCTCTTTTCAGTCTTTTTGCCTTTTTTTTCTATATTGTGTCTGTCTGATACATTATTTTTTCAAATTTTAATGTCTTTGCAACAAATAATTGCATTATAATATCAATTTACTGTTTTAAGATGATTTTTTTCCTCATTAATACTGTAAAATAGATTTGTTCATTTTTCAAATTTAATTAGTTTTGACTTAAAAAATTGCAACTTCTTTTTAATTTAAGTTTTGAATTTTATTTTTGTTAGTCAGTTCTTGACAATGATAAAATACAAAAATATTTTTGACAATAAATGACATAGTTTACTATTTTGCTATTTTAGTGGCAATACAACATAAAAACAATTAAAAAAAAAGAACAAAATGACTGAAATCTTTGAAAAAATATTTATTATAAAACTATTTTTGACTGTTTGTTACATGATTTGATAACATTACAACATTTTTGACAATTAAAATAATTTTTATATAAAATTGAAGTTTTGAATTAGGTATATACATAGTATTATTTAATTCTTAAGAATGGTAAAATAAAAAATGTTTTTGACAATAAAAGACATTGTATGCAGTTTTAGTGATACAAAGGAAAATTGACTAGCTTAAAAAACGTATAGCAGAATCGCTAGTATTAAAAATTGTGCTATTTACTTAATTTATTATTAAACTAGCAGCCCGTCCCGGCTTCGCACGGGGTAGACAATTATTTATTTTTGGAAATTCGGATATAAAACCCTTTTTTTCACAAATATTTTTATTTATTAAAAAATTATTATTTATTATTTATTAATTATATATTAAAAAAAATTCCACAGTTATATTTGTATGTAAGTCTATTTATGTTCAAATTTCTTTAATGGTTTAAGTGGCGGGCACTTAAATAATTAATATTTACATAGGATATTATATACATTTTTACTCCTCTCCACCCCGCCCGCCGCGATGCCCGGCGCGCTTTTCAGACTGCATTGCAAACAACGGCCGCGGCGCTATGGCGGCTTTGTTTACTGTTTGAATTTTTTAATTCGTAATATCTTTTGAATGGAAAGTCCAATTTAAATAATTTAAAAACTATTTTATAGGTAGTTAAATGGTCTTGACCATAAAATAATTTATTTGGATAAGGATTAATATAAACACATAAATAGCATGGTTTGAATTTGGTTAGCATTTTCATTAATGTTTAAAATGAAAAAAGTTGTTGTAGTGACATAACTACAATAGTTGGACATATGCTACCGGGGAGTTTTTTGTAGACATTATGATGGTCTTCAATATTGTTGTACATTATTTAGTTCTATCGCTAATAGTTTCGGCAGCGCATTCGACGAAAGACATTTTAAGACTCATTTTTCTACATCTTCGGTTACATTGTTCAAATTTTATCCCTAATTTTTTTTAAAATGAAATGTAGCTTATGTCAAATAGAAAGAATGTAGCATTCTATTGGTGAAAAAATTTTTTAAATCGGCCCAGTACTTTTTGAGCCTATTCATTACAAACATACAAACATACAAATCTTTCCTCTTTATAATATTAGTGTAGATTTTATATTTTTAGATGTATTACAGAAATACCCATAACAGAAACGTTAGTTTATTGCTGAGCTATTTTTTAGATTCATTTTTAGATGAGCATTTGTTATAAGTACGTATTAAAGTCAATATGTTTTATTTTTTCAATCATTTTTATTAAAAAAACAAAGCTATTTATTTTTATTTACACAACAGCTTCAAAAACCTATAACAGAGACTATAGTTTATTACTGAACTATTTTTTTAAATGAGTTTTTGTTTCCAAGACGTACTAAAGACAACATCTTTCACTTTTCTCAGTAATTTTTATTGAAAAAACTTAATTATTTATTTTAAATTGAAAAAAATAGAATTATGCTAGACACAACAGCTCAAAAAACCTATAGCAGAAGCGTTAGTTTATTACTGAACTGTTTATGAAAATAGTTCATATAAGCAAATAAAACTCATATAAACAAAACGTTTATACGTTTTGTTTTGTTTTTGCTTTAAACACGTATTAAAACCAATAATTATGTTTAATTTTTTCCAGTAATTTTCATTGAAAAATCTAAGCTACTTATATTAAATTAAAGAAAAATTGTATAGAGCTAGCTTTTTATCGTGAGTAAATTCACATAAGCAATACGTTTTCCATAGTAACATTTTTATTTTTAATATTGGGTGCACTTTGTGGTGTTGTCATACCAATTGTTGACAAGCATTAGAGTTTTTTTTATAATTTTGAGGTTAAGTTGGTAAAGTCTGATTATATTAAGATTTCATAGTCTTAAGTCATCGTGAGTCATTGAAAAGCCACAAAAAATATAACAAAGAAGCTAATTTGTTATTGTTTAATTTTTATTTTCATAAAATTGTGTCGTAATTTTAAAAATAACATTATATTATTATAATAAATAAAAACTATTATCTTTAATGAGTTTTTTTTTGAATAAAAATTAAGATATATTTAATTTGAAAAAATAGCTGCACTTTATTATAAACTTTAATCAATACTATTATTCTATAAATTTTTTTTTTCATTATCAGACTATTTGTTGACCGGTTAAAGGTTTGGTAGTTTAAAACAGTGCTTCAAAGCCAGGTTATGCGATTAAAGTGGATTGGAAAAGAAAACTTTGTTTGACAGTGCATTATACTTTGTAATCTACACTATCTAGCGGTGTATAAATTTAATTTAGTGCAATAGGTAACACTGTACTTTTATTTATGTTTGGTATAATGGATTTTTTGGATTCGATACGTTGATGATATATTTACAATTTTAATCGCCAGAAAAAAAGTGTAGCAAACAATGATTTATAGCTTCGTTGTCAATTTGTGTATCGGAAAATATCGCTTATAAATTTCCTCACTCTTAGAAGCATCTCCAAAAATCTGAAAGAAATCGTATTTGACACATGAGCGACCGGAGGTTTACAGTTTCAACAGCTGTCGACGATAGTGAAGGAAAAATCCAATTTGGCCCTTAGAGAATTGCTGCTTTGGGTAATAAATGACCTCGGGCAAGATTTTTTAGAAATTTTTTTTTGCTGTGCTGGTCTGAATGCAGCAGCCCCGATTCTATCTTTGGGGTTTGACAAGTTTAGATAAAGGGGAGATTAAAATAATTAAGGGATCTTATGTATTATAGTGAAAAAGTGGCGAGGATTATACTGATTAAGCGAGTTAATGTCTTTAAAAGCGGAAGAGACTTAAAAAGAAAATAATAGTAAACAATAAGACAAATAACACAAACTGTAATTACTTAATTAAAAAAGCAATTAAAAATTGCTCATTTTAATGATAAATATAAATAAATTGTTTAAACTATATTTACGATAAACTTAACGTCAGATGTCAAATTTTATAAGAGTTTTGTCTAAAAATCCAAAAAAATTTATAATCTCATCAAAATTTAACGGTTTTTATTTTTATATTTTACATATTTTAAATTATTATATCATAAAAATTTAACGGTTTTTATTTTAGATACATTTTTATTAAATAAAGCCATTTTAAGAATTAATACAAAAACGTAATATTACCAATCTAAAGGCTTTTTGAGATTTGAAAAATTGTTGTGTCTATTATTTGTTCAGCTAAATAATACCCATCACTTTCACCATGACTTAAGACTGTCAAATCTTAAAACTTTGCCAACTTAACCTCAAAATCAAAAAAACGTCTATTATTGACATTGGCAACGCCACAAAGTGCGTCCAACATTAAAAATAAAATTGTTACTAAAGCTTATTGCTTATGAAAACTTATTTACGATACAACACTAGCTCTACAGTATTTTTTTTAAATTTTATATAAATAGCTTGGTTTTTTCAATAAAAATTTCTGAAAAAAATAAAACACATGGGCGCTAATAAAAAAAAACGTATGAGAATTTTTATGTTTGCAGGTATCGGTTTTAACAAAAAAAAATATTTGACAATGGTTAGAATAGTTAATAAATGACTTACCGCATTTTAACGCGTTAGTTATTTTAACGTATAACAACAAAATTTGTTGTTTTGTAAAAAACTCTTAATTTTTAGCTGTTAACAACAGTACAATGCTTTATAAAATTCAAAGTTCATTCACATGCTGAGCTATAATCTCAATAACATTTTAAGCTCTTTTTTTTGTTCAGATAATTAACTTAAGTTAAGTAAACCACTAAATTGTTAACAGTTAATTTGTATATTTTTATGTATGTAGGTATTGGTTTTTAACCAAAGGATATGTAACTGTTATCAATGGTGATAACAGTTACAAAATGAGTTGTAACTTTTAATGCTGTTTTTAGTTATAAACCTCATAATATATTGGTGCTTATTTAAAGAGCTAATTTTTTAACTTCTAAAAGTTAAGATACATTAAATAATGTTTGTTTAAACTCATATAGTTAACTGAATTTAATATCGCTTTAAAACCGGTAAATCGTCTTGTTAACTGTAGTAACTAAGAATTATGACAGATAATACTATGTCCAGTGAAACTTAACCAAATTTTCAACAAATTGTTTTTAAATAATTATAACGATAACAGTTATTAGTATTTACATAAGAAAGCTACAGGTCAATTAGAAGTAGCGTTTTAACTGTTAACCATCAATATTTGTAAAAGCATAATGATGAAAAGCCAAATTTGTTGAAATATAAATAATATTTTTTTGTTGTGGCGGTTTTATTAATATTTATTTTAAAACTTTTATTTTTATAAAATTGTGTCATATTTTTAAAAATAAAAATATACACAATAACGGTTAATAATTTAAGGTTTTGGGTTTCGTTAATTATTTTAACAAAAGTAAAAGAGTTGAAAATGTTAGTGAGACTATAACTCAGTATCTGAGTGATGTAAAATTTTTACGTTATAAAACACAGTATTGTTATCAACAGTTAGACGGTTTTTTTAATTAAAAAGTTAACGGTTTTTTTAGTAACGAAAAAACAAATTCAACGTTAAAATAACTAAGGCGTTACGTTACGGTAGGTCAATTATTAACTATTTTAACCATTGTTTAATCTTTCAGTTAAAGCCAATGCTTACAAACATAAAGGAAACTACGATAACTGTTAATAATTTAATGTTTAGATCAAGTTAATTATTTAAAGAGCTAAAAATTGATTAGTATCTATTATTAACCTTATGAAATTTAGTTAAGTGGGTTGCCTATTAAAAAATAACGGTTTTTTTAGTAACAAAAAAACAAGTTTAACGTTAAAATAACTAACGCGTTACGTTACGATAGGTCAATTATTAACTATTTTAACCATTGTTTAATCTTTCAGTTAAAGCCAATACTCACAAACATAAAGGAAACCACGATAACTGTTAATAATTTAATTTTTAGATCAAATTAATTATTTAAAGAGTTAAAAATTGATTAGTATCTATTGTTAACCTTATGAAACTTAGTTAAGTGGGTTGCTTATTAAAAAATAACGGTTTTTTTAGTAACAAAAAAACAAGTTTAACTTTAAAATAACTATTGTTAAATCTTTCAGTTAAAGCCAATGCTTACAAACATAAAGAAAACTACGATAACTGTTAATAATTTAATGTTTAGATCAAGTTAATTATTTAAAGAGCTAAAAATTGATTAGTATCTATTGTTAATCTTATGAAATTTAGTTAAGTGGGTTGCCTATTAAAAAATAACGTTTTTTTAGTAACAAAAAAACAAGTTTAACGTTAAAATAACTAACGCGTTACGTTACGGTAGGTCAATTATTAACTATTTTAACCATTGTTTAATCTTTCACTTAAAGCCAATACTTACAAACATAAAGGAAACCACGATAACTGTTAATAATTTAATGTTTAGATCAAATTAATTATTTAAAGAGTTTAAAATAGATTAAGATTATACTCAGTATCTATTTTTAACTTTATAAAACTTAGTTAAATGGATTGCCTATTAAAAAATAACGGTTTTTTTAGTAACAAAAAAACAAGTTTAACGTTAAAATAACTAACGCGTTACGCTACGGTAGGTCAATCATTAACTATTTTAACCATTGTTCAATTTTTCAGTTAAAGCCAATACTTACAAAAATAAAGGAAACCACAATAACTGTTGATAATTTAATGTTTATTTAGTTAATTATTTAAAGAGTTCAAAATTGATTAAGATTGTACTCAGTATCCATTTTTAATTTTATAAAACTTAGTTAAATGGGTTGCCTAGTAAAAAATCACGGTTTTTTTAGTAACAAAAAAACAAGTTTAACGTTAAAATAACTCACGTGTTACGTTGCGGTTGGTCAATTATTAACTATTTTAACTATTGTTAAATCTTTCAGTTAAAGCCAATACTTACAAACATAAAGAAAACTACGATAACTGTTAATAATTTAATATTTAGATCAAGTTAACTATTTAAAGAGTTTGAAGTTGATTATTGCCCATTAAAAAAAAACGGTTTTTTAGTAACAACTAAACAAGTTTAACGTTAAAGTAACTATAGCGTAACGTTACGGTAGGTCAATTATTAACTATTTTAACCATTGTTAAATCTTTCAGTTAAAGCCAATGCTTACAAACATAAAGGAAACTACGATAACTGTTAATAATTTAATGTTTAGATTAAGTTAATTATTTAAAGAGTTTAAAATTGATTAAGATTATACTCAGTATCTATTTTTAACTTTATAAAACTTAGTTAAATGGGTTGCCTATTAAAAAATAACGGTTTTTCAGTAACAAAAAATCAAGTTTAACGTTAAAGTAACTAACGCGTTACGTTACGGTAGGTCAATTATTAACTATTTTAACCATTGTTTAATCTTTCAGTTAAAGCCAATACTTACAAATATAAAGGAAACCACAATAACTGTTGATAATTTAATGTTTATTTAGTTAATTATTTAAAGAGTTCAAAATTGATTAAGATTGTACTCAGTATCCATTTTTAATTTTATAAAACTTAGTTAAATGGGTTGCCTAGTAAAAAATAACGGTTTTTTTAGTAACAAAAAAACAAGTTTAACGTTAAAATAACTAACGTGTTACGTTGCGGTTGGTCAATTATTAACTATTTTAACTATTGTTAAATCTTTCAGTTAAAGCCAATACTTACAAACATAAAGAAAACCACGATAACTGTTAATAATTTAATATTTAGATCAAGTTAACTATTTAAAGAGTTTGAAGTTGATTATTGCCCATTAAAAAAAACGGTTTTTTAGTAACAACTAAACAAGTTTAACGTTAAAGTAACTATAGCGTAACGTTACGGTAGGTCAATTATTAACTATTTTAACCATTGTTAAATCTTTCAGTTAAAGCCAATGCTTACAAACATAAAGGAAACTACGATAACTGTTAATAATTTAATGTTTAGATTAAGTTAATTATTTAAAGAGTTTAAAATTGATTAAGATTATACTCAGTATCTATTTTTAACTTTATAAAACATAGTTAAATGGGTTGCCTATTAAAAAATAACGGTTTTTTAGTAACAAAAAAACAAGTTTAACGTTAAAGTAACCAACGCGTTACGTTACGGTAGGTCAATTATTAACTATTTTAACTATTGTTTAATCTTTCAGTTAAAGCCAATGCTTACAAACATAAAAGAAACCACGATAACTGTTAATAATTTAATGTTTAGATCAAGTTAATTATTTAAAGAGTTTAAAATTGATTAAGATTATACTCAGTATCTAAGTGACGTAAATTTTTAACCTTATAAAACTTAGTTAAATGGATTGCCTATTAAAAAATAACGGTTTTTTTAGTAACAAAAAACAAGTTTAACGTTAATATAACTAAAGCGTAACGTTACGGTAGGTCAATTATTAACTATTTTAACCATTGTTAAATCTTTCTGTTAAAGCCAATACTTACAAACATAAAGGAAACCACGATAACTGTTAATAATTTAATGTTTAGATCAAATTAATTATGTAAAGAGTTTAAAATTGATTAAGATTATACTCAGTATCTATTTTTAACTTTATAAAACTTAGTTAAATGAGTTGTCTATTAAAAAATTACGGTTTTTTTAGTAACAAAAAACAAGTTTAACGTTAAAATAACTAGCGCGTTACGTTACGGTAGGTTAATTATTAACTATTTTAACCATTGTTAAATTTTTCAGTTAAAGCCAATACTCACAAACATAAAGGAAACCACGATAACTGTTAATAATTTAATGTTAAGATCACGTGTTACGTTACGGTAGGTCAATTATTAACTATTTTAATCATTGTTAATCTTTCAGTTAAAGCCAATAGTTACAAACATGAAGGAAACCACGATAACTGTTGATAATTTAATGTTTAGATCAAGTTAATTATTTAAAGAGTTTAAAATTGATTAAGATTATACTCAGTATCTATTTTTAACTTTATAAAACTTAGTTAAATGTGTTGCCTATTAAAAAATAACGGTTTTTTTAGTAACAAAAAGCTGGCTTGGTTGCTAGTTAAAATAACTAACGCGTTACGGTAACTAATTTTGTAACTTTTACAATAATTCTTATTATTTTAACAGCATCTTAGTGATATTTTTATGAAAAAAAATAAAAAATATCGAAGAATAAGTGCAATAAAAGGATGTACTAATGTTCCTCCATTAATAAATCCACCATCTCGTAGCGAATTTCTAAAACAACATCTTTCACGAAAACAAAATTTAATACAACACAGCATTGTACAAACCAACAAAAGCTAAAAATCCTTCTCTGTTTCATTTTTCATGAAACTAAGTCGGACTTTTATAAATATAAAGAGGCAGAAATATTCAAAACAAAGACGACAACCCGACAACTTTGCATACACTCTTCTCTCATATTTTTCTCGGAAAGCTGAGACTTTTTTTAGTATTCAGCTCGAGTAAAAATCATTGTTTCTCTCTTTTTTTTCTCTCGCAGAAGAAAAAAAAATCTAAATATTTGCTGCTTTCTGTATGAATGTATATTAATATCAACCGCACAATACCTTTTTGAAAATATTTTAAATACTCTTGTCCTGCTTTTTCAACTTATGCATTTCGGCCATTTGCATTTTAAGAGTTGAAATTGTAATGTGCGCTCAGTAAATATAAATAAAAAGCCTTTTGAAACAAGAATCTGCATTTTTTAGTGTATTTCAAATCTTTATATAAGATAAGAACTTTTACGTGGATAAAAACACTCCAGGATGGACCGTGATTTAATTATAACAAATTTTTATTTTTAATTTGGCATCGAAATGTTTAAACAAGCTAATTATTTTTATTTGGCTCTTGTCCCTCTCTAAATCGCGTCTGCCCGTCTGGTAATCCTCCCACTCTCTCTACCTCTCTTTCAACTTTTCTGTCGCACACATCGTACATTGCAACAACTACTTATTTATTATATAACACTTCAGTTTCTGAATTATAATGAGCGCTTTGTAAATATAAATAAATAATCTTTTGAAACAAAAATCTGCATTTTTTATTGTAGTTCAAATCTTTATTTACGATAAGAACTTATATGTGGCTAAAAACATGTCAAGATGAACCGGATTAATTATTGCAAGTATTTTTTTTTCTAAAATGGATAAATTATCTAGTGGTCTTAGTCCTTATCTAAATTTCGATTGCCAGTCTGGTAATCCTCCCACTCTCTCTACTTTTTTTTAACTTTTTTGTCTGTTTCTATTTTTTTAATGTGGTTGGAATAAATTCACTATAACAAATAAATCATATTTTCACCAATAATTTTATTAAAGTGTACAAGATATAAAAAGTGACCACATCTATCTATTTGAAGCTCTTTATATAAAAGTTGAGAAATCATGTTTCTACATTCTGATGCTAAAAGTCACCTTGTAAAATCTGCATTTTTTTCTGGTTTTTAAATGTTTTTATAAAATAAGAAAAATCATGTAGCTACGAACCATTCAAATATTTTAGCTCTCAAATTTTAATCTGGGTTAACTAACCAAACTTTTAGAAACACAGACTTTAACTGGAAAGGTTGGAAAAGATTAAAGTAATAGTTAACTGAACCAAAATTAAAATTAAGTTAAATTTAATCTTATTTTTAAACACTTGAATGTTGATTGGTATTTTTTTGTTCATACATTTCCTTCTTATTTATTTAATATTTGTTTTATTTGTATTTTTATTCAACATAGACACATTATCTAATAACCCTCGTCTTTCTCTAAATCCCGTCTGTCAGTCTGGTAATCCTCCCACTCTCTCTACATTTTTTTTACAATTTTTTTTGTCGTACACCTTGTACGTTGCACATACATCTCAACTGGTTTCTATCATCTCAATGTGCTATTATAAAATCAAAAAATTTTTTTTTAAATAAGATTTGACGACTCTGATTTGTTTTGACTCTTCGGTGAAACCTAAAAAAAATGTTTGAATTAATTTACTACAAAAAATTATTCTTATATTAACAATACTTCTACTACGTCCACAAAATGTAAAAAGTGACGCCATCTATCATATCAAAGTTGAGAAACCATGTTTCTACATTCCAATGCTAAAAGTCACCATTAAAATCTGCATTTTTTATTGTTTTTTAAATGTGTTTATAAAATAACAAAAATCACGTGGCTAACAGAAAAGGTTAGAATAGTTTGAAGTGATAGTTAACTGGTTTAGTTAACAAAGATTAAAATTTAATTTTATTGTCAAATACTTGAATGTTATTTGGTATTTTTTTGTTTTCTAAATTTGCTTCTTATTTATTTGAATTTTGATTTTTTTTCATTTGTATTTGTGTTTTACTTTATTTAATGCTGTTTTCAGTTGATAATATATTTGCATGTTTATTATTATTTCTATTTTTACTTTATATATTTATTTTTTGTTTTGATTTGATGTTAAGAAGTCGGAATAGTTAATAAGCTCTAATTTTTTCTTGTATATGTGTTTATAAATAAAACAAATATTTGTTATTAATAATGTTACTATTAATAATTAGCCAAAATATTATGTCACTTAAATTTTTTATATTTTGGTTAACTAATTTAGTTTTGAAAATACACACAAGACCTAAACTGGAATAGTTAAATTAACCTAATGTTAAAATAATAAATTTAGTTACCCTAGATTTTAAAGCGGATTGAAGATTTAATCTAATTTTTTAATAAGCAAAAGCTGCTAACGTTAAATCGTATTTTAACTATAGATAATAAAACAATAATAAGTGAGCTTTTTATTTTATTTTTTTTTGTTTTTTTTTTACCAACATTTTAGTATATTTTTTTTTCAGTTGTTTTAAATTCACTTTAGTTAATTTATTTAAACTATTTGTAATTTATACGTCTGAATGTTAATTTATTTATAATTTTTTTTTTAAATCTTGATTTGAGGTTAAGTCAAAATAGCTGGTTGTTTACTTTTTATTGATAATATTTATAGACAAATAGATAATATTTATTTGGGAATTAATAAATAAATATTATTATTATTATTTATCTTTAGTATAAATCTTTTTACTAAGTTTTCAGGCATTTAATTTTTAATCTATGTTAACAATATCAGATTTTTATTAAAAATTATTTATAACGATTTGTAGGTTATGTTAGATCCATAGATAGCTTGAGCAAATAAAATAATGTATTTTTTTCAAATATTGAAACAGTTGAGGTAAGCACACAACAATTTATCATAAGTTGACTTTTATCGATATTTAAAAAAAATAGAATTATTTTTTTTATTGGAATGACAAAATGTTATTCGGAATAAAATGTTACAATTTGAGCTGACAAGCCGCGCCCAATACGGAATAATTTTATCATTTTATTCCGTAGTCGAAAATAGCACCCTTAGTAAGTGTCTAAAATATTGTAACGTGAAAGCTGTAGAGTTTATTTATTTACTAATATTACATTACTGTTACAATATTACTTTACTGTCAGAACACTTTGTACATTTAATTTGTATTTAAGTCAATACAAGGTGTTGCTTGCTCGATTGGACCTCAACTCTACTGAACTTGAACTTAAACTGACTCCTACCCCCGCTTGTTGCTTTTTTATATCGCCTTTGACACTGACAGTCTAGAACCAACTGGGCAATAGTCTCAAATCTTCGATTTTGTTACAATATGATCACACGTTTGTTAATTTTTCTGAAGAGATCACTTATCTCTGTCAAATTTGCAGCCAATTTCGCAAAAGCTGCAAGCCTGTAAAAGTAAAACGCTTCTAGAAGTTTCTTATTAAATAATAAAATTAATTGCAACAAGTTACCAAACTGCCGTTTCCATATAACACCCTCAAACCATTACCGTACGCTTTTATACCCATAAAACTTGCCTGATGATGTAACTACATTATTTTACAAAACTTATCGCTATATCATAATAATTGTCGCTTCATAAATCTTCAGAAAAGCTTCCAGAAAAATTGAAATTTCTTTTTTGTGAGATCTCGCTTCGGCGAGAAATTAAAAGAAAACAGTTGGCTGGGGCATCAATTTCAATATGGATCATTGTTTTTGCTGTAATAAGGTTGAGTTGAGTGGGTGGATGGGAAAAAATGTAAAATGTGAGCTTTTTGCGCTCTGCAAACATTCTAAAATTAATTAATTTTGTTATTTTCAGAGAGAGGAGAAATGCAACAAAAAGATATACATTTTTTTTAATGTTAGTCAATACAGATGCTTAATTAATATATTGCCAGCTTTGATGTTTTTTTTTATAAAATTGGCTAAATAAATAAATTTGGATTTATTAATTAGAAATTTTAAATTAAAAGCTTTAGAAAGTAATTTATTGCTTAGAAAATTAAGATTTTTTTAAATAATTAAGAATAAATTAGAAACACAACGAGGCAGTAGAAACGCTTGTAAATTGTACATTGTACAAGACCAAAAATAAATTAAACGTATTAATTTTTTTTAAAATTAATTTAATTAGTTAAAATTTTAAATTTAATTAGTTATAATTTTACAACGAAAAAATTAATAAAAATGAGATAATTGTAAAATTAATCCTATAATAATTATTAAAATTTACTTTAAATTTATGTAGATAAGAAAGAAGTTAAAGTTACTACAAAGTTATAATATAGTTTACATATTTGTTCACTGTTCAAGTCAGTAAACCACTTTTCTAAACAATGTCAGTTTAAAATAAATAAGTATTTTCTTTCAAAAATAACGGAAGTAAAAAATTAAATATTATTTATAATAAAAGTGTTATTTGACGTATTTACAACAGTTATGTTATACCAACCTTTAAAATCTAAAACACTAGGGATTTTATAGATATCTATAAGAGACTTTAAATGAAAACATTAATAAACTTTTTAAGAATACATAATGAACATCTAGTTCAAAAATTATTTTACATCTCGTAGTATATCTAATAAAAATATCGAGTTTATACAGTGTATATAATAGTGACATGAATCAAGGGCGGCTGTGCTTTTTCGACAGCAGGTCTTAGATCGATTTGTACTAAAACTGGGCAAAATATCTGGATTTTTCTTAAAAACACAGATTAATCGTATATTTTCATTTTCTATTTCATTTCGAAGATGACATTGATTATATATATTTAATTAAAGCCGGTAAGTTAAGCCGGTAATGCACGTGTTTATTCACAGTTACTAGAGTTACTATTGTCATTGACATTTGAGCACAGTGCCGTCCATATATGCTGGTTTCTGGGTGTGAAATATTTTTTTTATAATTTAAAAACAAAACGAGAGATTTTCAAAAAAATTAAATATATGTATTTCTTATTTTCCAGCGCTCAAAGCAATAACGCAAACTAATTAAATTGATATTTTCAAATTTACAAGAATCTCTACGCTTTTGCCTATATGTTTACCCGGCTTTAGTACACCTGCTGCTAAAAAAGCACAGCCTCCTTTGATTTATGTTAATATTATTAATATTATACACTTGGTATTAGTTATAGAGCACTTTAGATATTGATAAAATTGTTTATTAAAAATCAATTTTTTTTGAATATTTTACTAAAAATCCTTAAAAAATTAACACAATTTTCCACAATAATGAATCTGCGCTTCAAGTAAGAAGCGTTAATGGCAGGTTTACTCATTCTATCTATTGAAAACCTAACCTATATTTTGCCGCTTAAATCTGTCGTCGCCAACTCTAAATGATACAAATGTCGAGATTTTTTTTTCTTGATTTTGATTTTCTTTTAATGTTTTAAATTTCAAACAATGAGAAGTACTTATTATAATTAATTTTTGTTGGTTTACGATTTATTTTTTGAGGTTTAAAAACGTTTTTTATTGCCAAACTCCTCTATTTATACGTTTTTTTTTCTGATTCGATTTTTCGAAAATCCGACCAGAGCTTGTGTATTTGATCCCAATAAATTTCCTGTTAATATCCAGAAAATTGAGGCAACTAAATTGGATTTTCGCCGAATTCAAGTTGATATTTTGTTGGAGGAGCTGTTTCTCCAAAAGATAGCCGCTTAAAAGCACTAAATTCAAATCAAATCAAACATGTTTCTGCCTTTCTAATAATATTAACTAATTAAAATTTAGCGCACACTACGTCTGGCTGCGACCCTTGAAATTGGAATTTACGGGTTCTTGTAAATCGGGAAAACAGGAAGAAGATTCTTCCAGATTGGAGGAGTATTTGTAGTTTTTTTTCAATAAACATTAGTTGTGTCATTGTATTAATAATAGTTTATTACAAGAAACTGTATTTGATACAGAATGTATAATCAACTCAAATATCTCATTTGGAGGAAATTTTACAGCAAATCCTGGCACAGCTTTATGACGATGAAATTGTGGACGGGTATTCTTAGCAAAACGGTGCTACTTTACATACCACTTACAAGACTTTGAATATAATATAAACATTTTATGATCGTCGAGTTATCAGCCGAAATACAGCCATAGATCTAGCGACCTCACTCCATGTGACTTTTTTTTGTATCTTTATTTGAAAAAATTAATTGTTCTGTTAAGCTTAAATAACCTTAAGAAGTTATGTCAGACAATTGTCAAAAAAAAAATTCTTAGTTTATGACGAATGTCTTTAATGTGTTGAACTATCAATTCATTAAATCAAAAGTGAGGTTAGATTAGATTCAAATGTCAAATTACTAACTGCCACTTCAATTTGATTGCAAAAAGTTGGTTTACTATGAAAAGCTAAAAATTAAATTTTACTTTACTAAAACGTTAATCTGAATTAACTAAGCCAGTTAATTATACATCTAAATTTTAATCTAATTTAACTATTTCAATTTAGGACTGAGTTTCTAAATCTGAATTAGTTAACCTGAATCAAAGATCAGTTTTCTGAATATTTTTCTTCAGCTTGAAATACAATTAGACTTGACCGGTTATTTATTATGGAAACATGAGTCTGATTTAAGTTGTTCTAGCTTATGTCTGTGTTTTTTAAATTAGATTAGTTAACCAAGATTAAAGTTTAAGTAAGGATTAATTTAATCTTTAAGCTTGTAAAGTTTAACGGTTTAGTTGAAAAAAATTAACTAGATTAGTTATCTATTATGGAAACATAAGCCTGATTGACTTTGTTCCAGCTTATGTCTTTGTTTCTTAAATTGGATTAGTTAACAAGATTAAAGTTTAAGTGAGATTTAGTCTAATATTTAAATTTGTGAAATTTAACGACTTACTAGAACATGGATTAACTAGATCAGTTTTTTATTATGTAAACATAAGTTTGATTTAATTAGTTATAGCTTATGTCTGTGTTTTTTATAGTGGATTAGTTAACTGAGATAAAAGTTTAAGCAAGATTGAATCTAATCTTTAATTTTGTAAACTCTAACGATTTACTTGATGAAAGATGAACTGGATTAGTTATTTATTCTATAAACACAAGTTTGATTTAGCTACTTCCAGCTTATTCTTCTGTTTCCTAAATTGGATTAGTTACCTAAAATTAAAATTCAAGTAATGTTTTATCTAATCTTTAACCTTGTAAAGTTTATCAATTTACTTGAAAAGGATTAACCAGATCAGTTATTTATTATAGAAACATAAGTCTGACTTAACAAGCTGTAGCTTATGTATCTGCTTCTTTAATTGGATCAGTTAACAAAGAATAAAACTTAAGTGAGATTTAATCTAATTTTTAATTTTGTAAAGCTTATCGATTTATTTAAAAATGATTAACTGGATAAGTTATTTAAAATATAAACAAAAGTCTGATTTAACTAATTCCCGCTTATGTTTATATTTGTCTAAATTAGATTAGTTAACTAAGATTAAAGTTTAAATAAGGATCAATCTAATCCTTGAACTTGTAAAGTTTAACGATTTACTTGAAAAGTGTTATCTAGATCAGTTATTTATTATGTATAAGTTTGATTTAACCAGCTCTAGCTTATGTTTATATTGTCTAAATTGGATCAATTAACAAAGATTAAAGTTTAAGTGAGATCCAAACTCATTTTGAAATTTGCAAACTTTACCAATTTACTTAGAAAGAATGAACCAGATCAGTTATTAATTAAAGATATATAAGTTTGATTTAATTTCCTTCAGCTTATGTCTTTGTTTCCTAAATTGGATTAGTTAACCAAGATTAAAGTTTATAAAAAGTTTAATCTGATCTTTATACTTGTAAAGTTTTACCAATTTACTTGAAAAGGATTAACTCCATCAGTTATTTATTACAGAAACATAAGCTGTGATTTATCTTTTTCAGTTTGTGTTTTTGTTTTCTAAATAGGATTGGTTAACCAAGATTTAAATTTAAGTAAGATCTAATCTGATGTTTAGTTTTGTAAACTTTAACGATTTACTTGAAAATGGGTTAGGTTAACTGGATTAGTTGATTATTTTTTAAACATAAGTTTAATTTAGCTATTTCCAGCTTATCTTTGTGTTTAATAAATTGGATTAGTTAACCATAATTAAAGTTTAAGTAAAATTTAATCTATTCTTCCAATTTGTTAAGTTTACTAAATCACAAAAAAGATTAACAAGATCAGTTATTTATTGTAGATACTTAAGTCTGACTTATTTTCTTCCAGCTTATGTATTTGTATCTTAAACTGGATTTGTTAACCAAGATGAAAGTTTAAGTAAAAATGAATCTAATCTTTAAACTTGTAAAATTTACCAATTTCTTTGAAAAATTAACTAGATTAGTTATTTATTGTAGAAACAAGGTCTAATTTAACTTGTTGCACCTTATGTTTTTATATCTTAAATTGGATTAGTTAACCAAGATTAAAGTTTAAATAAGGTTTAATTTAATTTATTTTTAATTTTTTATAGTTTACCAATTTACTTGAAAAGGATTCAGTAGATTAGTTATTTGATATTTGTTATAGAAACATAAGCCTGAATTAAGTTTTTCTAGCTTATGTTTATGTTTCTAAATTGGATTAGTTACCTAAAATTAAAGTTTAAATAAGGTTTAATCTAATCTTTAATTTTATAAATTTACCAATTTACTTGAAAAGGCTTAAGTAGATCAGTTATTTATTCTATAATAAATTAGATTTTTTTATAAACAGAAGTCTGATTTAACTTGTTCTAGCTTATGTGTTTGTTTTTGAAATTGGACTAGTTACCCAAAATTAAAGTTTAAGTAAGGTTTAATCTAATCTTTAATTTAGTAAATTTACCAATTTACTTGAAAAGGGTTAAGTAGATCAGTTATTTATTCTATAATAAATCAGACTTTTTTATAAACAGAAGTTTGATTTAACTAGTTCAGTTTATGTAATTTTCTAAATTCTAAGTTAATCAAGATTAAAGTTTAAGTAAGATTTAATCTTATTTTTAATTTTGTAAACTTTATTTATTTAATGGACAAGCATTAACTGGATCAGTTATTTATTATATAAACATAAGTCTGATTTAGCTGGCCTTAGGTTATCTTCGTGTTTCTCAAATTAGATTAGTTAACCAAAATCAAAGTTTAAGTAAAGTTTAATCTAATTTTTGAACCTGTAAAGTTTACCAATTTATTTGGAAAAGATTAACTAGATCAGTTATTTATTATGTAAACATAAGTCTGATTTAACATGTTCTAGCTTTTGTGTTTGTTTTCTAAATTGGACTAGTTACCCAAAATTAAAGTTTAAGCAAGGATTAATGTAATCTTCAATTTTCTGAATTTACCAATTTACTTGAAAAGGGTTAAGTAGATCAGTTATTTATTCTATAATAAATTAGACTTTTTTTTTATAAACAGAAGTCATTTAACTAGTCCAGTTTATGTCTATATTTTCTAAATTCTAAGTTAATCAAGATTAAAGTTTAAGTAAGATTTAATCTTATCTTCAATTTTGTAAACTTTATCTATTTAATGGACAAGGATTAACTGGATTAGTTATTTATAATATAAACATAAGTCTGATTTAGCTAGCTTTAGCTTATCTTCGTGTTTCTCAAATTAGATTAGTTAACCAAAATTATAGTTTAAGTAAAGTTTAATCTAATTTTTAAAGTTGTAAAGTTTGCCAATTTACTTGAAAAAGATTAACTAGATCAGTTATTTATTATGTAAACATAAGTCTGATTTAATTTGTTCTACCTTTTTTGTTTGTTTTCTAAATTGGACTAGTTACGCAAAACTAAAGTTTAAGTAAAGTTTAATCTTATCTTTAATTTTGTAAATTTACCAATTCACTTTAAAAGGGTTAAGTTGATCAGTTATTTATTCTATAATAAATCAGACTTTTTTTTATAATCAGAAGTCTGATTTAACTAGTCCAGTTTATGTCTATATTTTCTAAATTCTAAGTTAATCAAGATTAAAGTTTAAGTAAGATTTAATCTTATCTTTAATTTTGTAAACTTGATCTATTTAATGGACAAGGATTAACTGGATCAGTTATTTATTATATAAACATAAGTCTGATTTAGCTAGCTTTAGCTTATCTCTGTGTTAGATAAGCTAAATATCTGTTTCAAATTAGATTAGTTAACTTAAATTAAAGTTTAAGTAAAGTTTAATCTAATTCTTGAACTTGTAAAGTTTGCCAATTTACTTGAAAAAGATTAACTAGATCAGTTACTTATTATGTAAACATAAGTCTGATTTAACTTGTTCTAGCTTATGTGTTTGTTTTCTAAATTGGACTAGTTACCCAAAATTAAAGTTTAAGTAAGGTTTAATCTAATCTTTAATTTTGTAAATGTACCAATTTACTTGAAAAGGGTTAAGTAGATCAGTTATTTATTCTATAATTAATCAGACTTTTTTTTTATAAACAGAAGTCTGATTTAACTAGTCCAGTTTATGTCTATATTTTCTAAATTCTAAGTAAATCAAGATTAAAGTTTAAGTAAAGTTTAATCTAATTTTTGAACTTGTAAAGTTTACCAATTTACTTGAAAAACATTAACTAGATCAGTTATTTATTATGTAAACATAAGTCTGATTTAACTTGTTCTAGCTTTTGTGTTTGTTTTCTAAATTGGACTAGTTACTCAAAATTAAAGTTTAAGTAAGGTTTAGTCTAATCTTTAATTTTGTAAATTCATCAATTTACTTGAAAAGAGTTAAGTAGATCAGTTATTTTATCTATAATAAGTCAGACTTTTTTTTATAAACAGAAGTCTGATTTAACTAGTCCAGTTTATGTCTATATTTTCTAAATTCTAAGTAAATCAAGATTAAAGTTTAAGTAAGATTTAATCTTATCTTTAATTTTGTAAACTTGATCTATTTAATGGACAAGGATTAACTGGATCAGTTATTTATTATATAAACATAAGTCTGATTTAGCTAGCTTTAGCTTATCTCTGTGTTAGATAAGCTAAATATCTGTTTCAAATTAGATTAGTTAACTTAAATTAAAGTTTAAGTAAAGTTTAATCTAATTCTTGAACTTGTAAAGTTTGCCAATTTACTTGAAAAAGATTAACTAGATCAGTTACTTATTATGTAAACATAAGTCTGATTTAACTTGTTCTAGCTTATGTGTTTGTTTTCTAAATTGGACTAGTTACCCAAAATTAAAGTTTAAGTAAGGTTTAATCTAATCTTTAATTTTGTAAATGTACCAATTTACTTGAAAAGGGTTAAGTAGATCAGTTATTTATTCTATAATAAGTCAGACTTTTTTTTATAAACAGAAGTCATAAACATAAGTCTGATTTAGCTAGCTTTAGCTTATCTCTGTGTTAGATAAGCTAAATCTTTGTCTTAAATTAGATTAGTTAACTAAAATTAAAGTTTAAGTAAAGTTTAATCTAATTTTTGAACTTGTAAAGTTTACCAATCTATTTGAAAAAGATTAACTAGATCAGTTATTTATTATGTAAACATAAGTCTGATTTATCTTGTTTTAGCTTATGTGTTTGTTTCTTAAATTGGATTAGTTTATCAAGATTAAAGTACAAGTAAGGTTTTAGCTTATTTTTGAACTTTTGGCAATTTACTTGAAAATATGTATAATTGCCTTCTATACAGCATTTATAAAATGTTTCGCTAGTTTTTCTTGCGATTTAATTGGCAAGAAACTTTTCGAAACGCAGAAAAAGACGCTCAATTTCCTTTTCTCCTCTTTTTGGTGTCTTATCCGCTTTGGCCTTTATTGGAAAAACGAATTCAAAATTGGATATCGTTCTGGGAATAGAAGAAGGATAAATTTTTTCCAATTTAATCGTATCGCTTAAGGATTTCATTTTTTGCTGCGTAATATCTACTTTTTGGATTTGTATCTTGCTGTCGAATGCATTTCGTAAATAAACATAGATCTGGAGAACAAATTGTAAATTGGACGCAATAACAAATGCGGAAAAGTGCTCTCAATGGCGCTATTAAATAAATTAACTCGACGTTAAAACGAGCTTCAAACATGTTCAGCCACTACAAAGCGTTGAGCAAATTGCTCGCTCCTCCTTTAGAAAATCTTAATAAAATAAAAAAAAAATCGTTCTACTTTTTTGACTTTTTTTTTGCAATTTTTTCTCATTTCTACTAGCTTTAAAAGCGTCAGTAATAGTTATTTTTTAGTTATTATCTATATGGAAAAACGTTTTTCCCGCACCGCGGTGTTTTTTACTTTGCTGCCGAATCAAGGGAAACATCAAAACAATGTTCTTTTATTTCAATAAATCTATAGCAACCAAACAATGACGCCATTTTAAATTTAAAACATTAGAAAATCTACTGTTTCAAAATCTAAATAACTTCTAGTAAAAGAAACTTGTTTAGAGGTGTAATTTTCCCTCAAAACAAAATGCGCCTATCCTCGTGCTGAATAAATCATCCTTGCAACTAAATTTTTCCTGAATTTTTAAAAACAGTTTGGTTAAACTTAAAAAACTCTCTTTAGTGTGAATAGTCAAGGGAGTAGAGAATTCCTCTCTTAAAAGCTTATCGTTGTTCGGAGGCTAAAGCTTAAACCAGAAAAAAGTTTAAGCTGCGATAAAAGAAAGCTTTTTTTTTCTAAATATTTAAAATAGTTGTCCAAATCTCTTGTCAACTTCAACTTTGTTTGTTTTTAAATTAATATGGTCAGGGTTTTTATTAGGCCGGCTAACGTTCATTCACATTTTTTTCTGTCATAGAGAAAACATAACCTACAAATTGGAAAAGATTCTACAATACTTATTTGGGACTGAAATCTAAATGATACTTTGCTGGTAAAGAATGGTTACATTAAGCCTAAATTCTATATTTTAAAACCCAACCTTATGAAACGTTCTGATTCTTAATGAATTTTTTTCTATAAGATTTATTCTACAAATTGTCAAATTTATTTTTAAAAACTCTCAAACCATTCTCAATCCTTATGTACAAACATGTTTCACATCACTTTTCTTTTATTTGTTGCTAAAATCACAACTTGCGTTTAATGGATCAGATGGCCAATCGAAAGTACGTTGGAGTCGGATCTGACGAGGTGTGGGTTCGACTACCACTCAGGCAAGAGAATTATTTTCACAAAGAGGATGGCTATTGTCTGGCTCATGGGTGTGTATATATGTCTGTAAATAGAACCATAAAAGCTCGCAGGACATTTCCCCAAAACCATTAATGCATTCTATTTGACCTCAACTTTTTCAAAAATGTTGCTTACCTTTAACCGAGCGCAAAATAGCTATTCCTGTGCGGGCGCAAAGTAGACAATTGTCACGCGCGGTGGAAAAACATTTTTTTAATAAATTATCTAATTGACTATATTCGTGTAGTTGCAACAGAAATGCGCCTTCTTTTTGTCAATCTTGGTATTAGTATTTTTTTTTTAATTTAAATCTTTAATAAGCATATTAATGTTTTTAATTTAAATTTTTTTTTAAAATATCAGAGAAAGAACTCGTGCTTTTATAGTTTTTTTCCTAAAAGTTGATATACATGACTGTCAAAAAAAAATTACGTAAAATGTCATTGTCATTATATAATTGATTTTAATTTTTTTACTTACAGATTATAATGAAAATACACTATTATTATTTTGAAACAAAAGTATTTTGAAAAGTGGTTCAATGGTTCAAATTAGTACATAAAGTGGCTTCAAGCCATGACTGCTAAACTTTGTTTGCTAGGAGGACCCTGCTGCATTTAGAATTGTTGACAATATTGTGTAATGTGTTTTAAAATTCAAATGACAATTACTTTTATTACAATCTTAACTTGTTTAGATAAGAGCAGTTTATTTTTTTCTATAACATTATTAGTGATTGTTTGCATTTTGTTCTCTTTTCGCTAGTACTTAAACTTTTTTAATTGTTTTCTATAGGCTATTTCGGATTTAAAATTAAGTAATAAAATTTTAGTTGTTGTATCAAATAGTTTTTAAATTTCGGGTAGACATAATGAATTTTCTTCTTGTCTATTATATTAATTTTTTCTTTATAATTTGACACATTATGTCTATTAAAAGATTTTAATTGAAAAGCTTATTTCGGTTATCAAGCGCAAATTTTCTGAAGCTTAAAAATTTGTTTTTCATATAAATAAAAAAAAAGTCGCAAATTTTAAAACATAGGCATTTCATAAAAAATATTAGCGTACGCGTGGTATAAAAAAGAATTATGCGCTTAATAATCCTTTATAAAACTAGTTCTTCAAGATACTATTAATGTTAATAATTGAAAAATTATATAAATTATAACATGTGTCGTCCGGTTAAGAAAAAAAAAATTAGGTATATAACTCTCACAGAAAAATAATTTTATCCCTTAATGATTTACAGCTTTTTGTTCAGTCGGACTCCAAACTGTCATCCGCGGGCTGTAATTGCTTTCTTTGCGCCTTATATTTAAACTATTTTTTTGCTATTTTTTTAACTATTAGGGTTTTTTTAACTCAAATACATAAAAATTTATCATTTTCTCAAAATTTCTAATTTGAGAAAAATTTCTGTGGTTTCACAAAACTAAAAACGCTTAAAAAATTCAGTAAAAAGCAATAAAAACAATGTTTTATGTATTTAAAAATGCGTAAAAAAACTTAAAACGTAAACACATAAAAAGACGCAGAGGACTTTAAGTATTAAACGTCTGTTAATGGGATATTTTGATTTCTTGTTTTTTAAAAGCCTTCTTCAATATTAGAATTTTTTATCTACAAAATTGCTTTAGCATGTGATAACTAAATCGCAATAAAACGTTTACTATCTCAAACCTATTTAAATAAAAAATTTTTTTTTTGTAGTATTTGTACATAATGTTACAAAACATGCTTAAAAGCCTCAAAATTCGATTCAAATCAGTTATAAACAAAAAAAAAATGTATAATTGTAAGTTTCTTTACTCTTGTGACGTCACATTTGTCCTAAGATAAAAAGATTCTTACTGTAATCTTTTTAACTGTAACAGAAAAAAAACTTTAATCAATGTTTTCTTATAAAACTTATTTAATAATCTTTCAATTTATAACAAAAAAAATTAATTAATTTTTTTTGAACTGTTTAACTTAATTATTGTAAACCATTGTCACTAATTTTGTTTGTATTTGTTTTAGGTGAGTTGAAAAACTGTAAAGAAACATTGTAAATATCCGAAATAATTTCCATTCTATGGTAAGTCAAAGTTAAATAAAAAATTACACAATAATTAAATTTAGCTTAATTATATTAATTTAAAAAAAAACTTAATTTAAATTTTTATTAAGTTACTTAGACTCTGACATTTTTGTCAATTGCATGTTGTCAAACATAAAAAATCGTGGTCAATAAGTCATTATATTGACACGACTGCTTCCTTTAGACACAACAAAAGATTTGGATTTTTTAAACTATAAGTAAACTTTATCTGTTTTAAAGGTTGTAATCAAATCTCGCAAGTCACAACCCGATTGAACTGAAATTTGTCACACTTTGTTGATGATTCTCAGCTAAATGCAATCATTCTAATTTCAATATGGCAGACGTTGCAAAATGGGTCTGATGGGCGGAATGCGATACGCAAAGTGATTTTATTCTAAATCTAATATGACAGACGCCATCTTGTTGTCAACGCATTTTTGAAAAAATAACTTAATTAAAAAAATAATTAAAGCTTATTACAATTTGTAAATGTTTTCTATTATTAAGCATTATCTGTCTCTAGGTTTGTAACCACAATCTGGCAAGTCATAACCCAATTCAGTCCATATTTTTGATGTTTGTGACAATTTAATGCCGCCATTTTAATTGTAATATGACAATCGCCTCAAAATGGCTCGGAATTACTATCAATAAAGTGACATCATTTTCTATTTAATATGATAAAAGCTATCTTTTTGTAAAACATTTTTCAAAAAATGACTTAATTATAAAACATTAATTGAAGTTCATTACAATTAGTAACTGTTTCACATTATTTTATTAACTGTTGCTAAGCTTAACTGTCTCTGGATTTGTAATCAAATCTGGTCATAATTCGGTTAAGCACACGTTTTTGATAATTATGACAAGGCATTCCCAGCTAAATGCAGTCATTTCAATTTCAATATGGCAGACGTTACAAAATGGATCCGATGAGCGGAATGCGATAAACAAAGTGACTTTATTCTAGATCTAACATAATTATGAAATAATTAAAGCTTATTACAATTTGTAAATGTTTTGTATTATTAAGCATTATCTGTCTCTAGGTTTGTAATCAAATCTCGCACGTCATAACCCAATTGAGCCCATATTTTTTTGATAGTTGTGACAATGTAATGCCGCCATTTTAATTTTAATATGACAGACGTCACAAAATGGCTCTGAAGAGCAGATTGCCTCATTCTAAATCTAATATGATTGACGCTATGCTTTTTAACGCATTTTTCAAAAAATGACTTATTTAAAAAAAATGATTAACGCTTATTACAATTAATAAATGTTTAATTTTTGTTGTTACTGGAGTTCCGCCAGGGTCATTCTTGGGCACTTTTATATTTTCATTAAGATACTACAAATTAAAAACATTGTAAAAACTAGTTTTTGATTTGATTACATGAAAAAACGAGTAAAAAAGAGATGTTGGTGTAAAATAGAGTTTCATTGACCTAAAAAATCCCTAATAATAGTATTTTGAACCGTTTTTATATCGCAGAATAACTGCCTTTAAGTCGCTCTAACTTTTTATTGTTTTGAAAGGAGACAAGCTGCTGAAATATCTGAAACTATAGTATATTTTTATTAGGTTCTCGATCGAACACTTTGATAAATAGAATCCCATTTCGATTTTGCTTTATCAAAACGAAATGCATCGTTAAAATTGATAACGTTATAAAACGGCATTACATAATATCCGAACGGATTTATCACGGCCCTTTTCACGGGCTGTAGCTTTTTATTGGTTTAGCATGGACCTATTTAACCATTTTTTCTAACCACAAAACCATTAAAACAAATATTTTCGGTAATGGATAGAACAATTCAACATGTTTATGTTTATGACGAGGTTCATAAATGGTCTGTTAAAGCCGGTTTTAGTTGAATTAGAATTAAAGGACTCAATTAAATTGATAAATAAACAAAGGAATGATATAATTACAGCGATTATTATCTCTGTAAATTTGCATTAAAGACTACATTTCTCTCTGTAGAGCTTCTATTCTAGATAATTCAGCTCTAGTTTGCACAAAGATTAAATTTAATCTTTGACAATTTGTTTTAAAGTAAATTGTTTAATATTGTACGCTTACATCAAATTGAAATTCTTATCATTAATTTCTAAAAGATTGTAGATAATTATAAAATTTAGCATTTATTCTGCTTGTCTTGCTTAAGGGCCGGTTGTATAAAACTTTAATGACGGTTGAATATAGTCAGTTAACAATCATCAAGTGATGATTGAATATTTGATGATAATCAGATGATTGGAGATTTGATCCACATTTATGCAACCAATGCTAAGACACGGTTTCACAAACGTCAATTAACAATTTGATGACGATTGAACATTAATCGGCAATCAAATCAATATTTTAACTAATCAGATGTTTAAGGGCCGGTTGCATAAAACTTGGATGATGGTTAAATATAGTCAGTTAACAATCATCAAGTGATGATTGAATATTTGATGATAATCAGATGATTGAAGATTTGATTCACATTTATGCAACCAATTCCGAGACACGGTTTCACAAACGTCAATTAACAATTTGATGACGATTGAACATTAACCGACAATCAAATCAATATTTTAATTAATCAGATGTCAAAAAATATACAATTAATTAATCAATTGATGACAATCAATATTCCATTGACGTTTGCACAATCGGACCTAAGTCTTCCTAGTTTTATAAATTAATTCAAGTTTAATATTTCTTCTGCTTGTCTTGCTTAAGGGCCGGTTGCATAAAACTTTAATAATGGTTAAATATAGTCAGTTAACAATCATCAAGTGATGATTGAATATTTGATGATAATCAGGTGATTAGAGATTTTTAATTCACATTTATGCAACCAATCTTATGATACGGTTTCGCAAACTTCAATCAACAATTTGATGATGATTGAACATTAATCGGGAATCAAATCCATATTTAACTAATCAGATGTCAAAAAATATACAATTAATTAACTAATTTATGATAATCAGTATTTGATTGACGTTTGTACAACCGTACAACCGGACCTAAATCTTCCTAGTTTTATAAACTAAATTAAAGTTTAACATTTATTCTGCTTGTCTTGCTTAAGGGCCGGTTGCATGAAACTTTAATAATGGCTAAATATAGTCAGTTAACAATCATCAAGTGATGATTGAAGATTTGATGACAATCAGATGATTGGAGATTTGATTCACATTTATACAACCAATCTGAAGACACGGCTTCACAAACGTCAATTAAAATTTTGATGACGATTGAACATCAATCGGCAATCAAATTAATATTTTAACTAATCAGATGTCAAAAAATATACAATTAATTAACCAATTTATGATAATCAATATTTGATTGACGTTTGTACAACCGTACAACCGGACCTAAATCTTCCTAGTTTTATAAACTAAATTAAAGTTTAACATTTCTTCTGCTTGTCATGCTTGAGGGCCGGTTGCATGAAATTTTGATGATGGTTAAATATAGTCAGTTAACAATCATCAAGTGATGATTGAATATTTGATGATAATCAGATGATTGGAGATTTGATTCACATTAATGCAACCTAGACACGGTTTCACAAACGTCAATTAACAATTTGATGACGATTGAACATTAATCGGTAATCAAATCAATATTTTAAATGATCAGATGTCAAGAAATATACAATTCATTAACCAAATATTTGACTGACGTTTGTACAACTGGACCTAAGTCTACCTAGTTTTATAAACCAAATTATAGTTTAACATTTCTTCTGCTTGTCTTGCTTAAGGGCCGGTTGCATAAAACTTGGATGATAGTTAAATATAGTCAGTTAACAATCATCAAGTGATGATTGAATATTTGATGATAATCAGATGATTGGAGATTTGATTCATATTTATGCAACCAATTCTAAGAAACGGTTTCACAAACGTCAATTAACAATTTGATGACGATTGAACATCAATCGGCAATCAAATCAATATTTTAACTAATCAGATGTCAAAAAATATACAATTAATTAACCAATTTATGATAATCAATATTTGATTGACGTTTGTACAACCGTACAACCGGACCTAAATCTTCCTAGTTTTATAAACTAAATTAAAGTTTAACATTTATTCTGCTTGTTTTGCTTAAGGGCCGGTTGCATGAAACTTTAATAATGGTTAAATATAGTCAGTTAACAATCATCAAGTGATAATTGAAGATTTGATGACAATCAGATGATTGGAGATTTGATTCACATTTATACAACCAATCTGAAGACACGGCTTCACAAACGTCAATTAACAATTTGATGACGATTGAACATCAATCGGCAATCAAATTAATATTTTAACTAATCAGATGTCAAAAAATATACAATTAATTAACCAATTTATGATAATCAATATTTGATTGACGTTTGTACAACCGTACAACCGGACCTAAATCTTCCTAGTTTTATAAACTAAATTAAAGTTTAACATTTCTTCTGCTTGTCATGCTTGAGGGCCGGTTGCATGAAATTTTGATGATGGTTAAATATAGTCAGTTAACAATCATCAAGTGATGATTGAATATTTGATGATAATCAGATGATTGGAGATTTGATTCACATTAATGCAACCTAGACACGGTTTCACAAACGTCAATTAACAATTTGATGACGATTGAACATTAATCGGTAATCAAATCAATATTTTAAATGATCAGATGTCAAGAAATATACAATTCATTAACCAAATATTTGACTGACGTTTGTACAACCGGACCTAAGTCTTCCTAGTTTTATAAACCAAATTATAGTTTAACATTTCTTCTGCTTGTCTTGCTTAAGGGCCGGTTGCATAAAACTTGGATGATAGTTAAATATAGTCAGTTAACAATCATCAAGTGATGATTGAATATTTAATCAGATGATTGGAGATTTGATTCATATTTATGCAACCAATTCTAAGACACGGTTTCACAAACGTCAATTAACAATTTGATGACGATTGAACATCAATCGGCAATCAAATCAATATTTTAACTAATCAGATGTCAAAAAATATACAATTAATTAACCAATTTATGATAATCAATATTTGATTGACGTTTGTACAACCGTACAACCGGACCTAAATCTTCCTAGTTTTATAAACTAAATTAAAGTTTAACATTTATTCTGCTTGTTTTGCTTAAGGGCCGGTTGCATGAAACTTTAATAATGGTTAAATATAGTCAGTTAACAATCATCAAGTGATAATTGAAGATTTGATGACAATCAGATGATTGGAGATTTGATTCACATTTATACAACCAATCTGAAGACACGGCTTCACAAACGTCAATTAACAATTTGATGGCGATTGAACATTGATTGGCAATCAATTCAATACTTTAGCTGATCATATGTCAAGAAATAGGCAAATAACTAGTTGATGACAATCAATATTTGATTCACGTGTGTACAACCGGACCTAAGTCTTCCTAGTTTTATAAACTAAATTAAAGTTTAACATTTCTTCTGCTTGTCTTGCTTAAGGGCCGGTTGCATAAATCTTTGATGATGGTTAAATATAGTTACTTAAAAATCATCAAGTGATGATTGAATATTTGATGATAATCAGATGATTGAAGATTTGATTCACATTTATGCAACCAATTCTAAGGCACAGTTTCAAAAACGTCAATTAACAATTTGATGACAATTGAACATTAATCGGCAATCAAATCAATATTTTAACTAATCAGATGTCAAGAAATATACAATTAATTAACCAATTGACAAAAATCAATATTTGATTGACGTTTGTACCACCGGACGTAAGTCTTCTTAGTTTTATAAACTAAATTAAAGTTTAACATTTCTTCTGCTTGTCTGTTTTAAGGGCCGGTTGCATGAATGGTTGAATATAATCAGTTAACAATCATCAAGTGATGATTGAATATTTGATGATAATCAGATGATTGGAGATTTGATTCACATTTATGCAACCAATTCTAAGACACGGTTTTACAAACGTCAATTAACAATTTGATGACGATTGAACATTAATCGGCAATCAAATCAATATTTTATCTAATTAGATGTCAAGAAATATACAATTAATTAACAAATTGATGACAATTAAAATTTGTAAACTAAATTAAATTTTAACATTTATTCTGCTTGTCTTGCTTAAGGGCCGGTTGCATGAAACTTTGATGATGGTTGAATATAGTCAGTTAACAATCATCAAGTGCTGATTAAATAATTGATGATAATCAGATGATTGGAAATTTGATTCATATTTATGCAACCAATCCTAAGAAACGGTTTCACAAACGTCAATTAACAATTTGATGACGATTGAACATTAATCGGCAATCATGTCAATATTTTATCTACATAGATGTCAAGAAATATACAATTAATTAACCAATTGATAACAATCAATATTTGATTGACGTTTGTACAACCGGACGTAAGTCTTCCTAGTTTTATAAACTAAATGAAAGTTTAACATTTCTTCTGCTTGTCTTGCTTAAGGGCCGGTTGCATGAATGGTTGAATATAGTCAGTTAACAATCATCAAGTGATGATTGAATATTTGATGATAATCAGATGATTGGAGATTTGATTCACATTTATGCAACCAATCCTAAGAAACGGTTTCACAAACGTCAATTAACAATTTGATGACGATTGAACATTAATCGGCAATCATGTCAATATTTTATCTAATTAGATGTCAAGAAATATACAATTAATTAACCAATTGATAACAATCAATATTTGATTGACGTTTGTACAACCGGACGTAAGTCTTCCTAGTTTTATAAACTAAATGAAAGTTTAACATTTCTTCTGCTTGTCTTGCTTAAGGGCCTGTTGCAGGAATGGTTAAATATAGTCAGTTAACAATCATCAAGTGATGATTGAATATTTGATGATAATCAGATGATTGGAGATTTGATTCACATTATGCAACCAATTCTATGACACGGTTTCGCAATCGTCAATTAACAATTTGATGACGATTGAAAATTAATCGGCAATCAAATCAATATTTCATTTAATCAAAGGTCAAGAAATATACAATTAATCATCTAATTGATGACAATCAATATTTGATTGACGTTTGTACAACCGGACCTAAGTCTTTCTAGTTTTAGCTCATTATTTACACATTTTTTTTAGTTTTTTTTCAATTGCTATTTTGTATGTTTTTTTATGTTTTTTTAGTTTTTCAGATATTACTCTTTCAAATATTGAGTATACTGCAATTCACTATTTTGACGTATAACCTCAAAATAAACTGATGGTGATGATGATTTCACATGTTATTAATCAACTGTTTCTATAACCTACAAAAAATCGTTATTAAACTAAAAAAATTTTTAAATTTTAAAACTTGATTTTGTGTTAGCAATATTTGCACATATTTTTCTAAATATAACGTCGGTTCATGTAAAAAAGTTAATATAACATGTGTTCAAATAATAAATTAAAATTATACGTTTGCTAAAACTACTGATAAGAAAAGAAGTCTTTCTTATCATTTGAAGTAAATGTTTATAAACAACTTTTGTTTTTCTTTTGTTTAACAACTCTTCTTTTATTTGTGAAAAAAGTTTTTTTTTTTTTCAATTCCTAATATGAATTTGCACAGTGAGCCATTAATAATAATAAATATAATAGATTTCGTAAGGGCCGATTTGCGTGCATGTTTATCACTTTGTAAGTCATTTACAGGTCTAATTAGAACTAATATCATCCAGTTAATCTGGTTGTTTCGTGTTTAAACTGAAAACGACGTTCTATGCGATGTTGTTTATTTTGGTGCCTTTGCGTGTTCGACTCGTTTAAAATATCGAAAAAAGCTTTTTTCGTCGAGAAATAAATAATTTTTTCCGTTGGAGACATCATGGCACGAAGGACAACCCATATATAAGTTTCTCGCTATCGAATACATCAATCTTAAGCTGAAAGTTAAAGAAAAAAACGCTCATAACTCATGCAATTTGACGCTTGTTTCATTAAAAAGGCCATTTATAATCTTTTAAATTAAGTGCTAAATGTGTCTTCTTTTAGAAAATTCAAAAATAGCTACAAATTTTTAAAATTTTCTATGAGAACAGCAGGATTATTGGTGCAACCTATTCAGAAAAGTGTTATACAGATACACAATAATCCTAATAAAATGTGCAGCAAAAATTGAAAATTTTTAATATTTTTTATCAGTTGTACTTATTGCAACGCAATGACTACTTTAAAAGCTTTCTTATTTATTCTACGAGTATATTCGCTGTGGTGATGATAGCTTCTTGGTTTAAATAATGTACTTTTGAGAATATTGAGTATTAACCTGAGAAAATAAAATGTCTAAAATTTTAGGTGTTCTAATCGGTCGGCAACGGGCTCTTGCTAGCCTAGGTCGGAAAATGACTACTAGGAATATTATTCCAATCAAGTTAACCAGCGTTGGCAGCAACTGCTGTCATTGTCAACTGTCAGACATTTAGCAACGACAGCTATATAACCCTCCAAGCCTCAAGCCCTATGCCTCACAGACGCTGTCAGTGTGCCTTACGAAGGGCCCGGCTCCGGAACTTAGACAGGCTTTTAAGCTAATCTTTAAGCTAGGCTTTCAAGACTAATTTTCTCGTTTATTATTCTAGTATGTATAAACCAAACTACAGAACATTGAATATGGTTTCAAACAGTTTACTCTTTTTAGAATAAAGTTACCTTTAGTGGTTAGTTTTTTATAAACAAACATTAAGTTATGATATATACGCTAAAAACATAACCTATTACTTCCCGATTCACATAGGCTGCGGTTCTCACTGTCTGCCAGATCTAGTTTTTCTAAAGTGATACAATACTAAGCAGTGTCCACTGAACATTATTTTGTTCTTCGACAGAAGAAGAAGCTTTTTTGCGTTCATTGGTGAAAAAGAATTTATGAATAAAGAATAATTTCTGTCTCTATACCAAAAAGGATTCTCTTAGTGACACATTTTGGCTGACAATTCCTTTTTTGAAGGAATTTTCTGCATTTGGTTGTCAGACAGAATATAGATCTTTTTGTCTTTATTCTGTTAGATCTATAACAAGTGTCTCAGCTTGCATAATTGAGTATGTACTTCCTAGAGATATTGTTGCTTAATATTTAGACTATCCATCTTTTTTTTTTTTGTCTTTTTTTGACTTATCTGTGCACTAGATGAAGGAGTCCACGCCAACTTGTCAAAGCCATGCATTATTGACATAACGTCTATTGGTAGTTTAAGATAACCTAGCTGCAGAAAGTCTAGTATTTTTAGTAGTAGCAGCCTTGTTTTGCTGGCTTATGTCCAACATACAACAGATGCGTACTTGACGATGGATCTTGTTGGTCTGATGTGCAACCAAGGTACTATTTCTAGATTTAAACCCCATATCTTGTCAAAGAGCTTCCGACATGCCTAAAAGCAACCAGTTGCTTTGGAAAAAGACTTATCAACGTGAGTGTTCTATTTAAGATTACTGTCTAGAGAAGTTTTAAATTTAGTTTTTGTGTCTGGTAAATCGGACAATGATTGTCTTTCTAGGGTTAACATGATGTTCTTCTTTATCACATCATCTTTTGCTTGTGTTTAGAGCGTTTTGCATTAGGCAGAAAATGACATCTTTATGCTTGTGAACAATCTTTAAAGCAAAAAGCTTTTCTCTCCCAGTTATTGTGAGGCTTACAAGCATTGATTCAACCAGATTGTTACAGCTGGTTCAATGTTGTGTTTTTCTGTTGCCACCTTCATAATTTAGAATGAGGTGAGCAACTACACTTTTTGCTTCAATAGTCTTCTCTCACAATGTATTGGAGCGCGTTTATTTGTAGATTTGCCAGGTTGGTATGCAAATTTTTTAGAGTGTAGCTGTGCGCTGCTGTGGAGCACGTTCCTCATGTGGTTATCCACAATTTTCTTCATTGCTTTAAGATGAAAGAAGAATAAGCTGATTAGGCAATAAAATTTGGCTCTGTCTAGAAGCCGTCTGTTTGACTTTAGTATGAAGATCACCTTTGGGGTACATACCCCAGTGCAAAACTTTCCTTGAAGATATTAGTCAAGCAGGAGACAATAACGTTCAACCTCTTTTGCAGTAAGGCTGGAAATCTTCTATCGCTTTCGTGTATTTGATAGGGCTTAAAGCTGTTTATAACCTATTTTATCTTCTCAAGGAAAAACATTTTTTTTGCTAGACGTCAGCTGTTTCTGTTTAAGTGATGGCGTACATCACTCGCACGTTCAGAGCTCGCCTGGGCTATATTGTTATTTGTCTCTATAGAACCCAGGAAGTAGGTCGACTTCAACACCTGTAGACTTTCTCGGTGAATTTACCATTAGGTTTCCTATTAAGCCCTATTGTGTTTGAGTGATCCTTGGACAGCTGTTTTTGAAGACGCACAGCTGGAACGAGCTTGTCAATCCCTTCATTTTTGAACCTTCACTGGTTTTACTTTTTCAATAACTTCTTGTATCGTGTTAAAGCTTGTTTGTGTTCTTCTCGAGTCCTAATCTCTTAGCCCTATTGAACATTGGTCTGAGATTGTCTAGTTTGGCGTTTTACCACGGTACGTTTCTAGAGACAGTACTCTTTCTCAGAGGGCACCTCGGCTTGCATGACTTGATATTTCATATGTTCAGAGGCAGCTTCTAGCTTCTCTGGCGTGGATATTCCGAAGTGAAGGCCTTCGAATTTCGTCCTCAATCTCTTCATGAAGAGTCACCAGTCCGTCTTCATTGACATTCTGCACTTCCACTACTTTTGATGCTTCCAGCTCAAACGCTATGGTTGCGTAATCCAAAAACGATCTTTCATCCATCTCTTCTCAATTTTTGATAATTTGCGTCAAAACGGACTGGCCAGCGTAAGATTCAGGACCTCTTGGCGTATCGCGCTCATGAAAGTTTGTTTATTGTTGCGATTTATAATAGCTACATTGTTGGCACAAAATAAATTAAGCCAATTATTACTTTCTTGATTGTTGATTAAGCTCGCCATACTTTGTAGTGCGCGTTAACATCGCAACTTACAATAAGATGTTTGTTCTTCTTCTGGCACTAGTCAGTGAGGCGCAGAACTTCTTGTGGTAGTGTTTTGGTCTCTTCACCAGAAAAATAGGCCGTTGTAACCGTGAAGTTACACAAGGGGAAAAGGAGAGAAGGGAATGAAGGGAATAGGAAAACTTGAGGACAGGCTAATCTCGGCTAGCTTTACCTTGTTCAAAATTACCCGGTAGTTCAGCCGTAGAGGCGTGAATCTAGGAACACAGGTGGTGGATATGGCGCCACTCAACCTAAGCGCAGACAATAGCCGAAATTAGCCTCCCTTTAGCCTTTTAGGGGTCAAGACCTGCAGGCAAACAAACGCTCCAGTAAAATAATATTAATATATTGAATAAATAAAAGAAAATACAACAGATAAAAAAACTAACTGATAGCAAAAAGTGATATTGGCCTCAAAATGAAATAAAATAAAAAAAAAGATAAATCCAGAATGTTCAAACAATTAATTAGTTCTAAATAATTCAAATAAAATTTTATCACAATTTTAACACAACTTGACAGGACTCGATGCAGTCTGAGTTAGACAAGACAATTCCCTTGGAGTTAACTCAAGCACCCCTTACAGGTTGTCCTGATTACCACAAACAATAAAGGCAATAATTCGATGAAACAAAATATAATAAAAGGAAGGTTTTCTTCACTTTAAAGGTGTCGTTCAAAGGCTTACTAACATTCACACATTCATTCTACCTTTCATAGACCTTGAACTAACCTTATCTGCTGTTTCCGTTGGAGATGGTGGTTTTGCAGTGGTTTACTCCTCGGAAACTCGATGGTAAATAGCAGGATAACAAGAGGAAAAGATCGAGTGCCGCAATTGAGTCGTCTCTCGACTTGACCCTAGACTTGCCCTACATGACCCGCGAAGTAAAACCGTTAGTGGTGGAATTAATGAGATTGTTTAACTTACCCCTTCTAACGTCACGTAATCGCGAAAATAGTAAAGTCGTTATCAAAACGTGGCTTCAAAGCCGTACCAATTTTCTTGTCAAAAAAGTTGTGATCACACGTAATACCCACTACCGGGTTTATTTGACTCACTACTTTGGCGTAGAAGGGTACACTAACACTACGTACGGTGGCGGATTTAAAGTGAAACATGGGCGCTAACACCACTCCTATATATAGAGTCGGTATCTTTCCCGCTTAAAATCTGGTAAATTCTGCTTTACTATCGGATTATTCTTTTCCTATCCGTTAAAAACTACCTGGGTTTTTTTTTCTGGCCAATAAAAAAAGTTAGCTTGCTTTACTTTATATACAGAGTGTTCAGAAAAGACAGTTACTCGAAAGACATAAATTGTCTTAAAGGCGTCGGGTCTTCGCAGTTCTAGACTAAATCGATGACAGCAAATTCGATAGTGCACAAACTAGCGTCATGCAATGAGTAGTTTACCGCAAAATGGCAAGAAGGCGCTTATTTATCGTAATTTTTGGCGTGTGCCGCAATTCAACCGTTACACCGTGGCTATTACTACAATTATTTTGCCTGTCCTGCTGATAAGCAGCTTGACTATAGTCGCTGTCAGGTCAGGTCAGGTCTAGAATTGAAGCAAAATTCAAATCTTCTCTGAGCAATAATACTGCTCTTGGTCTTACATGACTGAAGACTGCGAGAAACTATGAGTCCCTTACACATAGTTTAATTACGCCGTTGTTCAGTCAGGGTTCTTGAAGTAGCCCTACGCTCAATTGTTCTTTTCTAACCTCCAAATTAAGGCACTAAATGCTGCCTCTGAGTGCTGGAGGTTTATCTGGACGCAGTTGAGACCACGGCCGTTTGAGATTTGGTTCCACCCTCTATGGGGTCAGCTTGTTGGTGGGATTTTAGGGCATTTTTATTACCTTTAGACACTGCCGTGGCCATTGGCTTTTTGTGTGGAGTTTCGATGAAATCTTTTTCTTTCTTCGTGGTCCTAGACTTGTTGGTGTAGTGTCACTTAACTGTAACCCGATTAACATTTGTGCTTAGCTAAGTAACAACTGAGTTAACCAATTTAATTACTTAAGCTTGAAAATGTGTGATTAAATGACACATTATTTTATGATAAATTCCCATTGAGGTAAGTAGATTAAGTATCAAGTGTGCTTGTTTTGCTCTTATTTATTTGGAGTTTAGGTTTTGTATCAAGATAGATCGGAAGCAAACCACAATCAATCGGCTTTTTTCTATCTCTAACTAAATATTTAGGCTCTAGCACAAACAAGTTTGTGTGTTTTACTCTATTTACCTAGATTAGATAAAAAAATAATGTGTGTGGGGCTAAGGACTCTAACTGGGCACTCCCCCTTCCCTTTTCTCATGCTTTAAAACAAACTTTTCTATACAATATATTATAACTTAATTTATCCAAGTTTATTGTTTGAAACTCGCATAAGTTTAACTTTAAGTTATAACTTCATCTGCAGCAGTGGCATTATGCCGGTCATGTAATAACGGACATCTGGTTAATGTATTTTACAAGTTGTAAATCTTGATACTGAGAAAACTTCTCTCGAAATTGGTTGATATCGCAGCATTATTTATGACTGTTTGTTGTTGCAACTTCTTTAATTTCTCTAATACCTCTTGCATTGAACAGAGATGCAGAGAGAAGTTGCAGCGTTTTTGTCGTACCTTCTTCGCTTTTGAAGCGTTCGTTATAATTAGTGACAGCGGAAACTTATCTTAACTTTTTGATGAATTATATACTTTATTAAGTTTGAGCAAACATTGCAGGAAAATGAGATGTAAAGGATTAGAACACTGGCTTTAAGGAGATTACTCTGGCGGAAAAAAACCGAATTTGTGTCAGTGGCAGTAGAACATTAATCATAATTTAATGAAATCAAATATTATCAACTTCAAGATAAACTTATAGAGAAATAATGAATTGAATACAGTTTTTCTTTTGTTTTTCTATCTCTCCCAAGTCAATCGTAGAGTTGGAATAGCGCCAGATCTTAAGCGAAAACGTAAAAGAAGTTCAGGATATTTCGAAATACTATGTGTTTTGGACAATTTTACAAATTTCTTTGACGTTTTTCCAATAGTCTTCTACTTGTAATGCTTGGTTTTTGCACTTTTAACATCTACTGACAAAGCGGCTCATTGTCTGTTTGACCAAAAATCAAAACCTTCTATATAAAGCGGCATTGTTTATGAAACAGCTTTTGGTGTAGCAAAATAGCACATAAAAACGCTGATCAGGTCAGTAGGAAATATCTTAGAATATCGTAGATTTTTTTAAAATAATTAATCAGCTTTCTATCAGTCTAGGCAGTCTATAAACAGTTTTTTAAAATTTTTGGTTTCTAATAATTTTGGTAAATTATTGTTAAATGAATAATGTTTATAAAATTTAGCCTAAAATTCTAACGTTTAGTATGTACGGAACCAGAATGTTACCACATTATAACAAAAACGGGTACAGTAAACTCTATAAATGCTTCGGATTGGTCTAGTTGATGACCAGATATGAATCCAATTGAAACTATGTGGCCACTGTTAAGAAAAAAAAACTGAAATTTTTATTTTTTCTAAATAGGAAAAAGCTGTTGACTGCACAATGAATGATAAAGTCAATGTTAATTTTTTCAAATTAAATTTGTAGGTCTTGCTATCTTTTGTTCTTATTGGAACTCTCCAGCAAGTGACAAAAGACTTTTTTTTGAATAAATTTGCAGTGACAATTTGGACTTTTCATTTACCCAAGGCATCTATTAGAATGAGAAGTTAACCTTACATTAAAGATGAGATACCAGGTTTCTAGATGTCAATGTATGAGTTACTTTAAATACAGGGCACGCATAAGGCGCTAACTTGATAACTTGGTTGTCTAATCAGCGATATACTTTTTGTCTCAAATAATTTCTATCAGAACCAATATTCTGTCATTTGGAGTGATCTACTATATATTGACTTATACTAATAGATGTCGCTATATAAAGGCCATACGCCACGACCTCATGACTCTATCCAGCGTCTAAGAACATATTTGATGACAGTAAATAAGGGCTAATTAAATTCTAGAGCTAAACAGGTTGCGGTATAAACCAATTAGATTCAGACAATTCTCTGCTCTAAAATGAGAAACACGTAAAATGAGAAAAAAAATTTAAAAAAATGGAGAAATTAGAAAATATTTTTCAAGAATCAACAGAACATTTCAGAAAAGAGATCTAGAAATTTGAGGTTAAGACTGGACGTTTTTAAAAGTTGATTTAAAAACCGGTTATAGGCTTGGATTCTGGACCATATTATGGTTCTGTTGGTGGTAAGTGTATATTACAGTAAAAACAGAAAGAATCGTACAATACTTTTAAAGCCAACACAAAAATTTTGTAATTTGGCCACTTAAAACCCATATCTCAATCCAATTGAGATTGCGTGGAGCAGGTGGCAAAAGAACAATTAAATTACACATTAAATTGGAAAGAACTTTAAAGTAATTAGACCAGAAAAATCAAAAATTAGCAGAACATTTAGAAAAAAGTTTTAGAAATCTGAGTTAAGATTGGATATTTTTAAAAATTGAAAAAAATAGGTTGTACGTCCGGATTCTGGACCATATTAAAGTTCCGAATAAGAGTGTATTATAGTTAAAGCAGAAAGAATTGTACAACAATACTTTTAAAGCCAAAACAAAAATTTTGTAATTTGGCCACTTAAAACCCATATCTCAATCCAATTAAGATTATGTAGAGCAGGTGTTAAAAAAACAATTGAATAACACATTAAAATTGGAGAGAACTTCTAAGTAATGAAATAAGAAAATTCAAAAATTAGCAGAACATTTAGAAAAGAATTTCAGAAATTTGAGGAAAAAATCAAATCTTTTTAAAATTAAATGAAATTCGTTGTACGTTTGGATTCAGGACCATATTATGGTTCTGTTGGTGGTAAGTGTATTACAGTGAAAACAGAAAAAATCGTACAATACTTTTAAAGCCAAATCAAAAATTTTGTAATTGAACTTAAAACCCATATCTCAATCCAATTGGGATTGTGTGGAGCAGGTGGTAGAAAAACAATTGAATAACACATTAAAATTGGAAAGAATTTTAAAGTAATCAGAAAAAAAAATTCAAAAAATAGTAGAACATTTAGAAAAGAATTCTAGAAATCGGAGATCAAGATTGGACGTTTTTAAAAATTAAAAGAAATTGGTTGTACGTCCGGATTCTGGACCATATTAAAGTTCCGATAAAGAGTGTATTATAGTTAAAGCAGAAAGAATCGTACAACAATACTTTTGAAGCCAAAACAAAAGTTTTGTAGTTTGGCAACTCACAACCCTTATTTCAATCCAATTGAGATTGTGTGGAGCAGGTAGTAGAAAAAACAATTGAATAACACATTAAAATTGAAAAACATTTTAAAGTAATCAGAAAAAAATATTCAAAAATTAGTAGAACATTTAGAAAAGAATTCTAGAAATCGGAGATTAAGATTGGACATTTTTAAAAATTAAAAGAAATTGGTTGAACGTCCGGATTCTGGATCATATTAAAGTTCTGAATAAGAATGTATTATAGTTAAACCAGAAAGAATCGTACAACCATACTTTTTAAGCCAAAACAAAAATTTTGTAATATGGTCACTCAAAACCCATATCTCCATCCAATTGAGATTGTGTGGAGCAGGTGGTAGAAAAACAATTGAATAACACATTAAAATTGGAAAGAACTTTAACGTAATTAGAAAGAAAAATTCAAAAATTAGTAAAACATTTAGAAAAGAATTCTAGAAATCGGATATTAAGATTGGACATTTTTAAAAATTAAAAGAAATTGGTTGTACGTCCGGATTCTGAACCATATTATAGTTCCGAATAAGAGTGTATTTTAGTTAAAACAGAAAGAATCGTTCAACAATACCTTTAAAGCCAAAACAAAAATTTTGTAATATGGCCACTCAAGACCTATATCTCAATCCAATTGAGATTGTGTGTAGCAGGTGGTAGAGAAACAATTGAATAACACATTAAAATTGGAAAACATTTTAAAGTAATGAGAAAAAAATATTCAAAAATTAGTAGAACATTTAGAAAAGAATTCCAGAAATCGGATATTAAGATTGGACATTTTTAAACATTAAAAGAAATTGGTTGTACGTCCGGATTCTGGATCATATTATAGTTCCGAATAAGAGTGTATTATAGTTAAAGCAGAAAGAATCGTACAACAATACTTTTGAAGCCAAAACAAAAGTTTTGTAATTTGGCAACTCAAAACCCATATCTCAATCCAATTGAGATTGTGTGGAGCAGGTGGTAGAAAAAACAATTGAATAACACATTAAAATTGAAAAACATTTTAAAGTAATCAGAAAAAAATATTCAAAAATTAGTAGAACATTTAGAAAAGAATTCTAGAAATCGGACATTAAAATTGGACATTTTTAAAAATTAAAAGAAATTGGTAGTACGTCCGGATTCTGGACCATATTAAAACTCCGAATAAGAGTATATTATAGTTAAAGCAGAAAGAATCGTATAACAATACTTTTAAAGCCAAAACAAAAATTTTGTAATTTGGCCACTCAAAACCCATATCTCAATCCAATTGAGATTGTGTGGAGCAGGTGGTAGAAAAACAATTGAATAACATATTAAAATTAGAGACAACTCTTAAGTGATCAGAAAAGAGTATTTAAACTTTAGCTGAACATTTTGAAAAAAATTCTAGAAAATTTAATTTAAGATTGGACCATTTTAAAAATTAAAACAAATTGGTTGTACGTTCGGATTCTGGACTATATTATGGTTCCGTCCGAGTGTATTATAGTAAAACAGTAAAAACAGAAAGAATCGTACAATACTTTCAAAGCCAAAACAACAATTTTGTAATCTGGCCTCTCACAATCCGTATCTAAAGCTCATTGAAAATCTGTGGGGCAGTTAAAAAAGCAATTCGGTAACATATTGGTAATTTTTTACAATTAGAGCGGAGCTATTGTTTGCAATTACAAATTAATGGCAAATACTACTAACGGTATCATCACTGTTCTCAAAAATTGTGTTTTATAATGCCCATAAGATTGGAAAATATAGTGTGATTTGATTTGACTCGTTTTTTTCCTAGATGATAATTGTTTTTACACACGGCACAATGTACTATTCTAGAGCCAAAGAGATAAATATTGTAGTTTGGCTTTGTCAAAGCCTGGATCTCAATCCAATTGAGAATTTGTGGAGTGGTTGAGAAAAGAAAATGCACACACTTCGGACAATCATGTCTTATCAACCAGTTTTCTCACGCACTTTTTTATTTTCTTTAATTTTCCATTATGTTTTTTTTTATAGTTTTTTTTTATTATTATTTAAGTAATTTTTATTATTTATTGTGTTTTGTTTGCTATATTTTTGTTACATTAAACATTACAATTTTTTTAAGTAATTTTGCCGAATTTGCTGTTTTTGTATTAATGTTAATTTATTTTTAGTTACACGTGGGTTTGAAATTGGCCAAAAGTCACCTGCTTTTTTGTATTTTTAATTTAAATTAAGAAAATTGTTTGTTTGTTTACAAGCAATTACATTCTTGTATAAAACAGTCTAATTAATAAAACAGCAAGCAATTTTAGAATAAATTTTACACTTTGTTAACTAATTGCTATCTGTGTTTCTATAATTGCCAACCAGATGCTATAAAAACTGTAACCGCTATTTTACAAAGCCATAAATGTTATTTTCTCTCTTTGACTAGTTTTTTGTTTTTTTAGTACAATAGTTTATTATAGCACTTGTGTGGTAATTTCTTTGCATACAATTACCGTATGGCTTAAAATTAAATTCCATTGCATTCAATTCTGCTACTCCATTTTGGTGTGGCAACCCTGAGAAACAAAATGGCCGAAAAAGTCGTTGTGTAAATAGAGGGAGAAAATGTGTTCGTTCGTTCTACTTGCTTTTATCTAATATTTACTGTGGCCGCTTTATCATAAGAACATCGACTCTAATTACAAGTTTAAACCTTGTTTGCTATGTGTATTTAACTTAAATTAACTTGTGAGTAATTTTATTAAAGGGTGAGTTAAGATGCTTGAATAATTTGGGGCAATCACACACATCGTGTTTTCAAAATTAAATTGTCATAATATAGGGTTTTACCTAGAGAATTGAGTTTGCTTAGTTTTTTTTTATTTCTATTATGTCGAGTCGTTAGTACGCCACTGGTTAGCTTACGCAGGCCAGGTTAGGTCACGCCAGGTTAAATAATTTGATGCAATCTCAGAAATCGTCTCTTTAAAATTTTTTTGAAATTTACAGTTTGCTTATTTTTTTTTTAATTTTTAGAAATTCTGGTTTTTGTACGCCGCTGGTCAGCTTAAATAGGTCAGGTTAGGTCAGATCAGGTTAAATAATTACATGCAATCAGACACATGGTGTTTTCAATATTAAATTTAATAAAATGTTTTACTTAGAGAATCGAGCTTGCTTGGCTTTTTGTATTTTTAATATGTCTAGTGGTTGTACGCCTCTGGCTATCTTAAGAAGGTCAGGTCAGGTTAAATACTTTGATGTAATCACACACGTCGTGCTTTTAAAACTAAATTTAAATAAAAAATTTTACTTAAAAAAATAGATTTGTTTACTATTTTTTTATTTCTACTGTGTCTAGTGACTGTACGCTACTGGTTAACTAAAGCAAGTTAGGTTAGGCTAGGTCAAGTTCAATAAATTGGTGTAATCACACTTATCGTTTTTTTAAAATTGAATTTACATATGGTGTTTTACTAGGAGAATCGAGTTTGCCTATTTTTTTTTATATTCAATACGTTTAGCGGTTGTACGCCACTGGTCAGTTTAAACAAGTTAGGTTAGGTTGAATAATTTGACGCAGTCACACACGTCGTGCTTTTAAAATTTATGTTGAATGTATGATGTTACTTAAAAAATTGAGTTTTCATAGTATTTCTTTATTTTCAATATGTCTAGTGATTCTACGCTACTGTTTAGCGTAAGCGGGTCAAGTCAAGTCCAATTTGGTTAAATAATTAGATGCAATCACACACATTGTCTTTTAAAAAATTAAATTTATAATAATGTTTTACTTAGAGAATAGAGTTTGCTTAGTCTTTTCTTATGTTCAACATGTGCAGTAGTTGTACGCCACTGGATAGCTTAACCAGGTCAGGTCAGGTTAAATAATTAGTAGCAAACACATCGTGTTTTCAAAATTAAATTTATATATTTTATTTCATTTTTAAAAGTAAGTATGCTCAGTCTTTTTTTATGCTCATTATGTCTAGTGGCTATAGACCACTGGTCAGTGTAAGCCGGTCAGGCTAGGTCAGATCAGGTTAAATAATTAGACACAAGCACACACATAGTGTTTTCAAAATTAAATTCAATATAATATTAGTCGGTTTTTTTTGAGAATAGAGTTTGCTTAGCTTTTTTTTTAATTTATAGTATGTCTAGTAGTTGTACGTTACTGGCTAGCTAAAACCGGTCAAATTAGGTCAGAGGTGTTTTTAAAATTAAATTTAATAAAATGTTTCACTTGGAGAATCGAGTTTGCTTGGCTTTTTTGTATTTTTAATATTTCTAGTGATTATACGCCTCTGGCTACCTTAAGAAGGTCAGGTCAGGTTAAATACTTTGATGTAATCACACACGTCGTGCTTTTAAAACTAAATTTAAATAAAAAATTTTACTTAAAAAAATAGGTTTGTTCACTATATTTTTATTTCTACTGTGTCTAGTGACTGTACGCTACTGGTTAACTGAAGCAAGTTAGGTTAGGCTAGGTCAAGTTTAATAATTTGGAGTAATCACACTTACCGTTTTTTTAAAATTGAATTTACATATACTGTTTTATTAGGAGCATCGAGTTTGCCTAGTTTTTTTTTTATTTTTAATACGTTTAGCGGTGGTACGCCACTGGTCAGTTTACAAAAGTTGGGTCAGGTTGAATAATTTGATGCAGTCACACACGTCGTGTTTTCAATTTTATGTTGAATATAAAATGTTACTTAAAAAATTGAGTTTTTATAGTATTTCTTTATTTTCAATATGTCTAGTGATTCTACGCTACTGGTTAGCGTAAGCGGGTCAGGTCAAGTCCAATCTGATTAAATAATTAGGTGCAATCACACACGCTGTCTTTTCAAAAATTAAATTTATAATAATGTTTTACTTAGAGTTTACTTAGTTTGCTTAATCTTTTCTTATGTTCAACATGTGCAGTAGTTTTACGCCACTGAATAAATTAACCAGGTCAGGTCAGGTTAAATAATTAGTAGCAAACACATCGTGTTTTCAAAATCAAATTTATATAT